>CM073574.1:25954850-26554850 GCA_037074715.1 Magnolia kwangsiensis
AGAGAGAGAGAGAGAGAGAGAGAGAGAGAGAGAGAGAGAGAGAGAGAGAGAGAGAGAGAGAGAGAGAGAGAGAGAGAGAGAGAGAGAGAGAGAGAGAGAGAGAGAGAGAGAGAGAGAGAGAGAGAGAGAGAGAGAGAGAGAGAGAATTGAGAAACAGCCTGAACTGTCATGATTCCAAACCCATCTGTCCCACACGATCCTTCCACCTCTAATTGATGCAGCAAAGACGAGCCTAGAGAATTAAATCTCTGCCTCAGGCAGATTTCTCCAGAACAAGGAACCACAGTACCCCTTCTTCCCAAGGTATGAACCAAGAAATTGAGCATCCGTTGTCCATGGATAGATGAAAAGAAGCTATATTTCAACAAGCTGTCCTGAGATCTGGGCCAATCATTCTTTCAGCAAGCTGCCTTGCTTGAGCCTTTTTTAGTCAGCAATGCAGCATGCTGGACAGGATGTGAATTTCAGGCGTTATTAATCAAAGGACCAGCCCAGGCCAATCAGAAACATTTTTTCTTTCTTTCTTTCTTTCTTTTTTGATGAATCATTCACAATTTCTATTGAGGCCTGGCCAGAGCCACGTCCAGGCCCATTTATGACCAATATTGATTGGACCCAGGCCTGATTTCAGGCCCTGTTCATGAACAGGCCAGGCCTAAAATAATGATAGACGCCCAGCTCATTGCAGGGTGTAAATGATACCTTGATTTCCAGGCCGCCATAATGTAGTGATTTCAACCATCTGTAACTTACAGACCTAATAAGGGACTTGTAGCCTTTTCAAGTTTGATGCATCATTTGGCTGAGATACTGGGCGAAAGTAATAAGAACGCAATATGCATTACACAATATGTTGGAAAATATACCAATTGGCAAACGATTGTATTATATGGCACATGATCTGTTTCTTTACTAATGTTATTTGGATGTGCACATTAAAATATGACATTTTTTCTAATTATGTTACAATTTGACATATTCATCATCATCATCTGAGTCTTGTCTAAACTATTTTGGGGTTGGCTTTGCCTTCCTGTTTCACCAATCATTTCTAAGGCCCTATCCTCTGTATGTGAACGAGCCCTTCATATCTCTTCTCAAGACCTCAATCCAAGTCCTTTTAGGTCTTTCCATCCCCTTTTCAGGCCCTTCAACCCCAGTGAAAGTTCCCATCCTTACAGAAGCTCTCTCCAGTCTTCATTGCACATGACTGGACCATCTCAATATGCTCTTCATCATTTTATCTTGATAACAAATTCAGGTTTAAACAGGCTGGGATCAAAGAGTTGTCGGTAGGGGTGGCAGGATGAGAATTTAAAATATTTGCAAACCAGAGACCCCCAAAAGAGGACAATTTTTTATTTTTTATTTGAAAGTAAAGATTTGAAGTGGCTTATTGCACAAAGCACAGGGAGAAGCAGGAAGAGATTCAAGTGTTGGACTTGGAGTACAAAAACATCTATTTCATAATGTTAGCAAGTAGAGAAGCCAAGGAAGTGGGTGGGGAATCCAAAGTGCAAGTACAAATTGCGAGCCTTAAACTAAAGGATAGAATGAGACTTTAGGAGCATATATGGATGGTTGAGGAGGAGAATCTGGCAGTTAAAGTCCTTAGGATTTATGAAGAGTAATTGCAAAAGGCAGTATTTATTGAGATTTTATCTCAATTGGGTTGGTTAAATAGAAAGAGATTTGGATTTCATTTTCCCTCCAAAAACTTATTTGAAAAGTGAAAATTCTTTGAAATATTTTGACCATCCGCTGATTGGTTGATGGATTTTAAACGTTGTGATGGTTTGGTTGTCAGAATCCAACCGTTATAAGAAAACGGTTACTTTCACCTTTTGAGTTAAATCATCTCGTCTTAAAAGACTTGACCGTTGTGAATAGTTTTAGATGTGTCTTTAAGAAACACTTCTTTGTGAAAACACACGCCCATTCATCCTCTATATAACCCCGTGTAAATAAGGATTCAATATAACTACAACTATTATCTTCTCTCTCTCTCTGTAAGCAACCGATGTGGGTTCTCCGTTTTTCACAATACAGAGAGTGCCAAAATAGAAAATTGCGTACCGAGTTCCTGCTGTGGAATATTCGTGATTGCTACACGCCAATCCACTGAGGTTTATTGTATCCTGGAAGTGGTTCGCTATAAACCTGACAACGATCTCATACCAATGAGAGGGGGCGAATAGCGCTTTAAGGAAAGCGTATCTGATACTTGCTTCAAGCCTGTTCCTAGTTTGATCTTAAATTTTATTCGATTCGGTTTCCTCCATTGTTATTTTTCGATCAACAGTATTGTCAAGGAGTGCCATGAATTTCTAGGGGGAGATTGGTAACGAACATCAACTTTAGGAATTTGAGAGAGGATGAAATTTCGTCCTGTGGTGAATTTACAAATCTACAATGATGCTAAGTGAACCCTATGTTCCTAGATGTAGAAAGGATAAAAGAACATGCAACAAGTTTGCAGATAATATATGGGTGTTTATTCACTTTAAGTTTGGAGAAATATATGAATTACTTGATAGGTTAAACATTCCATTGGCTTTTATTGGTAGATAGGCTAATGAAATGGTCAATAACTTAGCTAAAGGTGCCACAAAATCAAACTTGTATAGGGAATGATTTCCACTCATTGATGTTATTATTATTATTATTTCTTTTTCATGTATAGCATCAAAATTTTACTAAGAAAGAAATGCAACGGTTATTGCGGTTCCCAAGCAAAAAACAACACCACTAAAAAAACTGAATTAAAACCAATGCCTCATAAACTATGAGAAATTCAGAATACCCAAAATAGAAATCATTTTGCTGGATCTACAGACCCCCTCTTTTGCCAAGCTATCCACCTCAGCATTCGCCTCTCCATGCACATGAGAGAATTCAACAACAAAATAGGTAGATATGTCATGGAATTCATCCATGAAGTTGAAAACCTTGAAGGCATAATAATTAATAACCTGACTTGGTCCACTTAATCACGTTGGCTGAATCACCTTCAATCACAAGCAAGGTATTATGTAATGGTAACAGCTGGCTGATACGTACATGGGCTGTATCGGCCAATATGGCTCTATAACGACCGAAACATTTCTCTTTGGTAAAAGAATCTCAAAAACATATTGGTAAAACTCTAGAAAATGCGAGGATCCCAAATATGTATTCTTGTTTGGTTTTGGACATGTACTTGATGGTGAACGGGCCATTCTTTGGAAAGAGTGTTGTGCGTTCAATCATCAATGTCAACTTGACCTACCAAAAGTCAACCAAATACGCCCTAATCGAACATAAGTCAAGCACGATTTGGTGGATTAGGGCTCATTATGAATATGGAAAACCAAATAAAGATGGAAAAGTGGTAGTTTACCCTCCAAAATAGTCCGCTCAGCTTCAATTCATCGAATCCCACACAAATTTTGTGTTTTGATCCTCAAAGTAGTCTACGTCTACAATAAACTTAGTTTTTTAGCTTTCTTCGAGGTTGATATGAATAAAGAAGTGGAAAATAGCGATAAATTGAAAATAGAAGTCTTCAAAGTGGGCCCTTTATGGTCGTATCAGCCTGAAATAGTTTATTAGCCTCGTAATGATGCTGATACAGGGTGTATCAGCCCGTATAAGCCAATGTGGGCCGATATAGTCCATTTCTTACATAAATAAATAATAGGGACTTATATGGCCCATTTATTAAATAATGGAGGTGACCATCTCCTTTACACCATGACCTTTATGGCTGTAACGTAACTTCTTTTTAATACCATGCCTATAAGAGGCAATAAAAGGTCAATTCATGTGCAATTCTAGCCCCTTGTAGAAGTGCTAGACCTTCAGAAACATTGGAATTGTAATTCCAAGCTTACCAGAAATCTCCAACAGATAGTTCCCTAAGTGGTTTATGAACAGATCTTCAATCCAGTAGGATCAGGATTCATGAAAGGGACCCCCAAATCTCATTTGATCTGTTATTCATTTTCTTTTGCTAAACAAATTTTTTTGAAGGATTCTCTTTTCTTAAACAATTCTTTCGTAATCCAATAAAGAAATGGGCTACAGTCAATACTAAGAACAACACTTTATATTGGTGCTTTCAAAGTGCAAAGTATAAGCATATGCCAAAGGAAGAATGGAAGCAGCATAAAACATTAGGTGGTGGATGTCTTCTTAAGCTTTGGTGTTTGTTATTCCATTTCTCATTCTATAGAGTATACATGAACAACAAGAAACCACCACGGTTTATGTTTTCATCCTAGAAATGGACTTTGTGTCCATTGAAAGAAATTAAGAAAAAGAAAAAAGCAAGAGGCATTTCACAGATTCAGTGATCCTAACTTTCAAGTAGGTGGCGAAAATGTATGATTAAGAAAACTAAGATCCTTATTCAATGCATGGAAGGCCTCAAATTGGATGGCCAAAATCATTTTGATTGGCACAATTCTAGGGCCATGGCTAACAGCGGCAGGGAACAGAGGACAAATGGTGTCAATTTTTTTAAATAATAGTAATATATGCGGTACACCTTCAGAAACATTGGAATTTTAATTCCAAGCGGACCAGAAATCTCCAACAGATAGTTCCCTAAGTGGTTGATGAACAAATCTTCAATCCAGCAGGACCATTGGAATTGGAATTGTAACGCCTTTGCCGGTTGGTGTGGAGGCCTTTTAAAACAACAGGGTTCCTTTTTTGGAGATGGTAAAGAAAAAAAATAAAAAATAAATAAAACAGGATATTTAAAGATTTCCACATGCTTTGAGGGAAGATAGTGGAGTGCATCAAATATAGCATCATAAATTGGTCCTCTATCAGCCCATAATTCCACGGCATCTCAGCTTCAGATATTCCCTTCAATTAGCTCTTGGCAGATAATCATGAAGTAAAATCCTAAACCGACAGGAAATTAAATATATGATGGTGGTTCTTGACTGCAGGATTAGAAAGAAAGTTATGCACCCAAACATGGTAGCCAAGGTACCTGCAGTTCAAAATGAGTGTGAATCGCATAAGACAGTAGTGACTGACCTGCAATCCATAGAAGCCAGCTTCCATTTCAGCTATTGCAGCATCACTGATAGTCTCATCCATATCTCCGTCATCAACTTTAATGTCCTAGAAAAAAGAAGACAGACGGAAACAATTCAAATGGACCAGAAAAAGCTTGGCCAATATAACCAAATGCCCCCAGATGAAATGCCAAAAGGAGAAGTTACCTCACACTCAGATTCTGGAGTCATGCTTTCAGCTTCTGTTACTTTTGGGGATGAGATGTCCCCAATCTGCAGATCATCAGTTGTCGCATGCCGTACATGAGGAACCACTGTTGGGGATGAGTGGATTCCAGAAGGAACACAATCAGTTACATCTTCAACTAAGACCACTGATTTGAGCTGAATTTCCCCACAGGAATTGTTTTTGGACTCGTGATAGCCTAACATAGTATCTTCTCCCTTCAAAGGCACCTCTTCAACATTCAAAGAAGGACAGTTCACAAGATGCTGATCAAGGAGAGAAGCTTCTCCCCTGAAAGCTGGACCAGTAACTGGATTCCGAAATACAGACCAAGAAGTGGGATCATTAGTATGCAAGTTCAAGCTTACACCAGCGTCATTGTTTTTGGTAAGCGGAGACAAATGTACAGAACTTGCTGCTCTTGCTTCTTGGCTGTCCATTATTTTGTGTGTAACAACAGATGGTAAACCAGGTGATTTATCTGCAATTTGGTCAATGGATGAGCAGGGTTGATCACCCGCTGAACATGAAACATCACATTGTTGTTTGGCATTAGGGCCAGGAACTATATCTAGGCCCACAACTTCGGGAGAATTCTTGGACAATGTAAAAGAGGGCATAGATGTCATTACATCATCTGCCTCACTTCCCAGATCATATTTCAATGGCTCCTTAGCCAAACCGAACAGCTGACCATTGGCAGTTATGGAATGGGCAGATGCAGTTTCATCCACTTGGAAGCCTCGGGAATGCTCTTTAAGAACATTTCGACTGGCTTCTGAAGTGGCAGATGATGATGTGGGAATCCACATCATGCTCTCTGATCCTTCTAATTCCTGGTCTGTGTGATGAACAGATTCACTTCTGTCCGGAAGTTCTGGATGCTGAACAGAACTTGAGGAATCTTGTCTCGCCTGGAAGCAGGTAGGAATTGCATTAGGTGACTGAACTCGGTGTTTTGAATCAATGGCTTCTGTATTCTTGAGAGATTGCGCTGAACCTTCTGGTAGTATACAGTGGTTCATGGGTGAAGTCGATGCAGACATGGGTCCTTCTGGCAAACCATACACAGACCTCCCACTGTGTTCCTCAAGCTGTGAGTCGGAAAGCGCATGAGACATCCCATTATGACAACCAATCGAATCGTTCGATCCTGCCAACTGATGTAACAAATCTTCTTGCTGCCTTGGGAACTTTTCTGAATGGAAGGTTCTTTCCTTAAGCAAAGGCTTTTCACGGGAGGAATAACCCAAGTCGCTGTCACAGCGACCATATGCTGGAGGACGAGCTAAATCTCTGCTAGGTGTACGCTTGTGAAAATGCACCTCGCGTGATTTAACAGGTTGATCAGCATCTGCATGCTTGTTGTGAGGATGCTTTGCCATTTCTCCGTGCGGACGATGGCTGGAATCTAGGATATAAGAGTTGTCAGGTGGTTGGGCTGTGAGAAAAGGTGCGCTTTCATTACCAACATGGTAGAACCGACCCTCACGTGATTGCTTCTGAGCATTTCTGGAATCTTTTTGCTGAATTGGCATGGGAGAGAAAGGAGGTGAATTGGGGGACCTGGTAGCATTTGGTGAGGCAATAAAAAACTGACCAGAGGGATGTGAGAAGATTCCTGCACGATTTGTGGGGCTATTGCCATCTCTGACATCCAAGGGATGCAACACAGAGGGAGAATCTTTGTGAAAACTTGGAGATCTGTCCAAGTTATGCCCCATTTGGCTAGCTAAGCTGTGCCCGCTCGAACTTTTCCGTGGACTTGGATCTAGTATGCCATTAATAGCAACAACGTAATGATATTCGGAGTTGTTCTGCCCAGATCTTGCATCAAAAGAACAGTTATCGTATTCGTTTGAAGATATAAGGAATATCCGAAGCCTTTGGGAACCTTCAACACATTCGAGCCCTTGGTACTCCTCCATCATATTCTGAAGATCCTCATCTGACGACACCGATACGAGGGCATCAAGATCCTCACCTGGGAGCTGATACTTGATTGTGTGCAGCTGGTTGCAAATGCCTAAAGTTTTTTGGAACAATTCCTGCCAAGAAAGGCTATTCCTAATGGTGATAATCCGTGTTTCACCGCCCACATATCGAAGTTTTCCATCGCTTGGCCTGGGCAAGATTCTTCCACCAAAGCTGCATAGGAACTTCATCTTGCTGGATTCCGATGCTTCCGACCTGTGAAGGGCATAACCATGAGAATACTCATAATGAGAACCACCCGATTGAGCGATCCGTCCAGGAATGGTCGGATCACAATTCACTTCATCCAACGAGTTACTGGATGCATTGCCAGTAATCTCCTTGCAAACTCTGCTCGGTTGATCAGAATAACCCTTGTCCATGACTCCCGTAGCATGCTCTCTTCCAAGAGAAACATTCGAGGCATCGGAACTACAATCGGAGGCCGTCCTCCTATGCCCAAGAATGCCAGTGAGATCTTCATAGCCCGGATGAACGTACTGAATGCCAGTGAGATCTTCATAGCCTGGATGAACGTTCTGATTGAAATTCAAACCTCCTCTTATCCCATGACGTTCCAGATCAAGTCGGCTGGGCACTCTCCTCAAAGTGGCCCGATCCTGAAGAAATTCCACAGAAAATTCCTCACCCGTCTGCACAGAGATGTTATGCGCGCGTTTCCCCATGTGGGGCCCATCACCTAGAACAACAAAAACAGACTCTTGAGGGGTCCTCTGGCCTGAAGAGCCAGGGACATGGCTATTTATATTTCGAAAGGAATCTTGTCTGCTTACCTGTGCATAGAAATTCCTTGGGTCCTTGAGCCCACCTTTCCTCTCCATCCCTTGATTCTCCAAATGTGTGTACATCTGGTTCAGACTCACTGAACATGCTTTCTGATCCACCTAAATTTCATGAATTTTCAGTTCTCAAAGCCCATAATCCATCGGACTAACATCTTCAAGTGATCCAAATTTCCCACAAGTGAGGAAGCTAGATAAATATCATTGACATAGATTTCTGAATTCCTGTGTCACGATCATCGATGTTGAAAAAAGGGTACCAACAAATCAAGATCACAACCACGTAGCCAAATCAAATCCAATGAAATATACCGAAAACAATCATCAATCGCTCTCAAGAAGCTGAAATCATATCCTAGACACCATCACAGAATCTCCCACATTCACCCACCATGTGAATTTCCACCATGCAAGAATGGCGAACAGAACAGATTCAATCAAATATAAGAAGACGGTCAATCCACAAAATCATAGCAGAATCAATCGCTGGAATCGGATCGAATCCCAGCTCATACTCCCTCTTTCGATTCC
Source organism: Magnolia kwangsiensis (assembly GCA_037074715.1). Taxonomy (NCBI): domain Eukaryota; kingdom Viridiplantae; phylum Streptophyta; class Magnoliopsida; order Magnoliales; family Magnoliaceae; genus Magnolia; species Magnolia kwangsiensis. Next base: position 25,963,397 of record CM073574.1, read on the forward strand.
CAGAAAGCAAAACCGAGGAAGAAGAAGAAAAAAAAAAAACCCAGAAAATCGAAATGGGTATTCTAGGAATTGAATTCTGGAATGATTGAAAAAGAAACCTGGAAAGGGTACCTGTCTCTTTAGATTCAGAGAAAGAGAGGAAACAAAAGCTGGATTTGTATTTTCTGGACGGAATGGGAGGAGTTCAGAAGTTTAGATTTTGGAAATTTGGTTTTTCCTGAGAGAGAGAGAGAGAGAGAGAGAGAGAGGAAATGGACGAAAGAAGAGAAAGGAATCCGTTGCTTACGCCTGGGAATTTCAAGAATGGGGTGCGGGAGAGAGCGACATCCCTTGCAAGTCGGCATTAACAAAGGAAGGTTGCTGTAACCTATCGCTACTGCAAATCCTTTCTACCCAAAGATTTACCGACAGAATCTTCAAATCTAGATACGTATCCGGTCGTTTCCCATCTGCAGTGGGTCCCACTAGATTAACGGTCTGGATTAATGAATTACGCGTGCATCAGGGAACTATTTGGCTTCTGCTGCATATGGATTCGGTAGTTCCTCTTTTTCATTAAATGAATTCCTCTCTCCATGTACCATGTAGTGTTCGTTTTGCCTCCGTCGCGACTTGGAAGCGGAAGCGGATTGCGTACTGAGTAAGCTCTGTGGGCCCACTGTGATTTATGTATTTTATCCGCTCCGTCCATCCATTTTAACAGATAATTTTAGGGTTGATCCAAGAAAATTGAAAATATTTAAAACTCAAGTGGACCACACCACAGGAAAAGGTGTGAATTGAAAATCTACCATTGAAAATTTCTTGCCAGCCATAGACGTTCTAGATCAAGCTTATATTTTTGTTTTCCCTTCACCCATTTATGTGTGTGATCTTATGAACAGGTTGGATGACAAATAAACATCACTTTGGCCCCAGTAAGGTTTCAATGGTAGAAATCATTATTCCCACTCTTTCTTATGGTGTGGTGTACTTGAGATTGGGATATGCTTCAATTTTGGGTCAACCCTTCCCTCCAATGATCTGAAAAAATTAAGGGATGGATGGCGTGGATAAACCACGTACATTCAAGGTGGGCCCAGGAGAGTTCATTGCGTATGATAAAGCGTATTGAGTAACTAGTAGGCAATCCGACTTCCACACAAGCCAGCTTTTGTCACCGCCCACAGGGCCCACATGATAAGTGATCCTATGATCGTAGCCGCCTATATTAAGAAAATTATACTAAAGGATGATTGGACCAATATCAGTAGATGAATTTAGAAATTGAAAAGAAATTTTTTTTAACGGTTCGATTTAAACTCTAAAAATCAAAGGTCAGAATTATCAATGAAGCTGGATCACAGGATAATATCTTAGTTGTAGGAGAAAATAGAATATGGACGGTTCAAAGAATCTTACCACCTCAGAATGTAGGTCCCAGTGGGTGGAGACGCACGCAGACTTCTTTATCGCGACAGGGACGCGGATTGCGTCCTACCCCCGCCCCTCTCTAGCCCCAAACGGGCAGTTCTGTGGGTAGGCACGGTGATGTATCTGTTTATCCAAGCCGTCCATCGCTTTTATAAGATTATTTTAAAGCATGATTACAAAAATGCCGTAGATCCAACTCTCAAGTGGACCACACTAAATAATAAGCTTAGTTGCGTTAAATGCTCAAAGCATTAAATTTCACTTGCATTAAATGCTGGAGTCATCTGTTGTGTGGTCCATTTGAGCGTCGGATATACTTCATTTTTACGCTAATATCTTAAAATGTTATGGGAAAAGTGATGAATGACTTGGATAAACGTATAAACCACGGTATGCCCGCCCACAGAACTGACCGCTCGGGGCCAGATACGGGCGGGGATAGGACGCGTCCTTCGCGACAGAAGCAAAACAAGCTCTGCCAACGCGGATTGCGTCGTACCTCTGTGGACAGCATAGACGTAAGGAAAATACATCAAGGTGGCCCGGCAGTCAGGGATGCACCCACCGCGGTGGATCCAGGGATCAACGAGGCTGCGCCCCGAACGAATACAACCCAACGTGCTTGGATAGGGTACACCTGAACTATAGCCGTTGGATACAGAGTCAATGATCCAAATTGTTAATCTGACGAAATACAGCGGTAAAAGTGTCTGTCTCAAAAATCTTCAAGATTTGAAAATTTTAAGACTTTCGAATCAATGATCCACAAAGCAACCGTCGAGGAGTCGGTACGTCCATATTCAAAGTAAAAAAAGAAAATTCAAAGTGCTAAGGTATTGCACTTCGAGAGTCTCATTGCTAAGTACCCTCCATCGACGCCGACGGTGAGGTCCATCTTGTAAACGGTTTGGATCACCGAACTTAACCCCAGATCCGACGGTTATAGTCCCGATGTTTCCTCTTGCAATTCATCGGGCTGTATTCTTGAAAACCTCTCATTGTAGGGTGACAAGCATTTGGATGGTCATGCCAATCGCAATCGTAGGGTGACAAGCATCACATCCTCTTCGAGAGGGGGACCGAAGCTGAAAAGCATGACTGTCAAGGATGGACGCAAATTGCGTAGTGACGTGGCTACCGGTCGCTATTGGACGGTGCTCTGTGGGCCCACAATGACGGGAACGGATTGGATACTCCCCCTGACACCAGCCATTGGCTGGTGGTCGGTGCTCGGTGGGGCCCACCATGATGTATGTGTTTCATCCATGCCGTCCATATATTTTTATATATCATTTTTTGGTATGATTTAAAAAAATAAAGTATATCTCTATCTCAAGTGGACCACGTTATAGGAAATAGTGTTGAATGAATTTTGATCATTAAAAACATTTTGGGAGCGATAAAAGTTTTAGATCAAGCTGATATTTATGGTTTCTCTTCATCTGGGTATTTATGACCAAATCAACAGATTGGATGTCAAATAAACAATACAGTGGGCCTTAGGAGAATTTTAATTGTGAATATCCATTCATTATTTTTGTCCTGTGGTATGGCCCACCTAAGATTTATATCCCTATAATTTTTTGTATCAAGCCCTAAAATGATACGTAAAATTGGATGAAACACATGCATCATGGTAGGGCCCACATAACACCGACCACCAGCCACGGGGCCGGTGTCAGGGGGAGTAGCCAATCCGTTCCCCATAATGACGCATGTGTTTTGTCGCCCTCCCTCCATTTCGAGCATTAGTTTAAGGCACGAGCCAAAAAATAGGCAGATTCAAGTCTCAGGTGGACGAGACAACAGGAAAGCAGAGTGATTTAACGTCCACCATTAAAGACTTCACAAAAGTTTTCGATCTGGTATTCGTCTTTTCCCGTTTATTTGTGTCTTTGTGACCTAATCAACAGGTTGGATGGCAAAAATACATTGACGGTGGGTGTTCAGTCACCACTATTTTCCTGTGGTGTTGTTCACCTGAGACTTGGATCTCCCTGTGTTTTTTTTGGCTCATGCCTTAATAAGGATCCAAAATGGATAGAAAGCGTGGATAAAGCAAATACAACATTGTGGGGTCCACAGAGCACCGTCCAATAGCCCCTTCGCTATTGGCAGTGTCAGTATTCCGCGTCCAACCCAGCCTATAGCCTGTTTAGTGCACAAGGGCATTTTTTTGTCAAATATAATGGATGATGGGGGCCAACAAATGAACAGCCCAGATCTTGCACAAAAGTGGGTGGGCAGGTACGTGCCATGCATAATCAAGCTCAGGCCTGTCGGTTTTGACACTTTACCGCCCAGGCAGGGCTGCATGCAGGGGTTTTGACACACCTTATGCTGGCCGGGACGCAGCCCCTTGACAGCCTTAGCGGAAAGAACAACTCCCCATTTAAAGGGGTTCTTTGATGCCGACTCAAATCGGCTTTCCTTCTTTTGGTTGAGATGGAAGCTTCGGATAGCAACATTGTCCACTATAATACAATCCAAAGGCCTCAATTCTCCCACGCAATATCATCTACAGCCTTCCCCGATCAGTCATCAATAATCAATTATCTAATCTCTCCACATATATATATATAAGGTAGTGAGCACTGAGCACCAGTGCTCCCAATTTCATGTTACTCCTACTTCCGCTTGCAAATAAGATTGGAAGAACACATCATATGTGATGAGGACATCGTGTACACGCACGCCCGCATACCACCACCCCTATGCACGTACACACGCAGAAGAAGGACCCCACCATCGATCTGACTCGATGACGACGTCCATGGAGGGTCTCTTAGGTAGAAGACAAGTTTTGGTTCAAAAAAAGTAGGCTCGATAGTCAAAAAAAAGCCATCATGCGATCTTATGATCGTGGCCCACTTGTCGGATTGATTTCATATTTTAGATTTTGCTTATTGTTATTATTTAGAACCTTGTGAACGCTTTAGATTTCTCTGTTTGATTTTTATTTTACTTTACTTCGTCGCCAAGTAATAGGTTGCGCACATGGTGCGAGTTTTGGGGTATAGGATTTTTCCTATAAATAGGCACCCCTTGTAGTTCTTTTGATTGATTGAAGATTAATAAAAATTTTACGTTTTCCTACTATCTGAGTTGTGAAGCCTAATTGGGTGCGAAGCCCTCCCTTCATCGAAGGGTTAACTACCGTGATACAAAACCACATCGACCTCGATTCACTCTCATCCTCCATCATCTTCTTTTCCATCTTCCACCACCATCCATATTTCGAATTCGTCCTTTTTGTTGCATCAAATTTCTTCATTACAGCAGATTTTCAGATTTCGACCCGCCGGCGAGCTGAAACTTCGGCGAAGCACCACGCACAAACCGTACATCGGATTGAGCTGATATTTGGAGGTTTTGGAGTCCATCCCTGGCCGACCAGGACCAAGGTGGCCTTTTTCTGAATAGTGGGCCCCACACATGTGCGACCGTGATCACACGCACGTACATCTGGGCCATTGTTGTTGTCTACACGCAGGATCGTCTTTTGGTTCAGGTTTTTATCTTCTTTTATCCTCTCATAACTGTTTTTATGAATCCTAGCCCTAGATTACGTTTTTCCTAAGGTATTTGCTAATTTTCTTACCCTAGGATTCCCCAAATTGGAATTTCTGAATCCCTTGGATTAGGGGCTGATTACTATACATGTGTGGGTGATTATTTCTTATTTTTGAGTATCGTTTGGTTTATAATTCTTATTGATCCAGCCTTATCATGTGTAGGCCTGGACCCGCATAGATTCTCCTTAATTGAATGTTTGGACTTTCGTGTGGGATATGGAATTTGTGTAATTGTTTATGAACTAACGTGATCTTAAGCCTGAAATCTTGCATATCACATTTTATTTTCATGTCTTGCATCAAATTTAGTATTAGAGCCTAGGGTTCTTGTAGGGGAATTCACCACATATTTAGGGTTTAATTTGTTTGAGTCCTTCATGCATTCAGTCCATCATATATAGCTGAATCTTAATAGGAGTGTAGTCTCCTTCATATAGTCTCGTAGGGTCATTTAGTTTTTAGACGCATATAGTTGTCGTAGCAGGTCCTTAGGTTGAGCAATTCAGTGTATGCCCACACATACGGGTCGCGGCTTTGGTTTGCACCCCACACTAAACATGGATCAACTACAAGAAACAGTGGCCAAGTTAGCTCAGCAAGTTGAGTCCTTGAATAAGCATTTAGAACAACGCATAGATAGACGCCTCGAAGAAATAGAGGTCTCCTTCAGGGCAAACCCCACCACTGGGGAGGATGCCCAATCTCAAGTAGTTGGTCAGGAGGTTCGACCAAGGAATGGAGGCGGCCAAGGAGTTGATCATGGGCGCATACCTGTGCACCCACCCCGTGAGGGACATCATGATCAATATGACCCAGATGCACAACTCCTCAAGGGAGTTAGGATAGATGCCCCTACATTTGATGGCCACTTGGACCCTAAAGCCTTCCTAGATTGGCTGGTGGATATGGACCACTATTTTGAGTGGTATGACATGTCAGATGCTCGACGAGTCCGATTCGCTAAGATGAAGCTTGTGGGTCAAGTAAAGAGGTTTTGGGCGACAGTTGAGCGAAAAAAAAGAAAGAGCGAGGGAACTCCCAATAGTCCATTGGGGAGAAATGAAAGAAACGTTGAAAGAGAAGTACCTCCCTTTCTCTTATCGACTGCGGTTGATTGAGGAGTGGCAATCTCTTCGACAGGGTTCCATGAGTGTTGCTGACTATATTAAGAAATTCGAAGAGTACTTGACCCGTTGTGAGGTTGATGAGGACCCCGTACTCACCCTTGCTCGTTTTAAAACGGGCCTCCGTCCTAACATTAGGAGGGAATTACTCGCCAAAGACAGAGACACTATCGAACAGTTGTATCAAGTAGTGTTGGACGTCGAGCAGTATCTCAAAGCGTCTGTGGGAAGGCGGTTTGATTTTCACGATTCTAGTGCTAAGGCAATCCCTCTGGGGCTAGACCTAACACGGGAGTCCAAAACAGACCTTTCCCTAATGTTCAGCCCAGACCTAGAGATGATAAGGGTAAAGAGATTATCGAGTCTAGTTCACGTGGAAGTGGGGCCACTAGGTGTTTGAGGTGTCAGGGGTTTGGTCATTTTGCTCACCAGTGCGGCACGAGAGAGGGCACCAAAGTACTCCTTATTGATGGGCAAGTAGAAGTAGTGCCCCCAGAGAGTGATAGTGAGGAGGAATATGAGCCAGTCGAAACCCCTAGTGATGAGGAAGAGGGAGCACAAGAGTCTGTGACTCTCGTAATTGTGCGTTGCACCCTGGCTCAAGACAAGAACACTGATGACTGGCGTCACAACACGATCTTCTACACTTATGCAAAATGTGGGGAGAAGAGCTGTAAGATGATCATGGATAGTGGTAGTTGTGCCAACGTGGCTTCGACTAGCACTGTGAGTCGCTTGGGCTTGAAGTTGGAAGCCCATCCTCAGCCCTATAAAGTCTCCTGGGTTGATGAAACATCCATTCCAGTTTCACACCGGTGTCTTGTCCCTATTCAATTCGGATCATATAAAGACACAATTTGGTGTGGTATTGTTCCTATGAATGTGGGCCATATCATTCTGGGTAGGCCATGGCTCTATGACAGAGATGTTACCATATTTAGTCGCTCAAATGTGTGTACATTCTGGTTCGAGGGCAAGAAGGTCAAGCTAAATCCTCTGCCACCCAAGAATACAACTGGAAAAGAGCTTTCCACACACAGTGGTGTGAGCGGCCCAAAAGAAGCGAAGGAATCGAAGTCTAAGACCAAACCGCTCCATATTTTGAATGCCAAAGACTTTGAGCGAGAGACGGAGGCGGACTCGATGATATACGCCCTTGTGGCTAGGGAGAGTGTACCAGAGAATAGCGTAAAGTTACCCACTGAGGCCATTCAGGTAGTACATGAGTTTCGTGATGTCTTTCTTGATGATTTACCGAATGAGCTTCCCCTTATGAGGGATATACAGCATGCTATTGATTTAATCCCTGGGACAACTCTACCAAACCTCCCGCATTACAGAATGAACCCGAAGGAGCACGCTGAGTTGAAGAGGCAAATTGATGAACTCCTAGAGAAGGGTTTCATTCGAGAGAGCATGAGTCCGTGTGCCGTGCCCGCCCTTCTTACACCTAAGAAGGATGGCACATGGAGGATGTGTGTTGATAGTAGGGCCATCAATAAAATCACGATCAAGTATCGATTTTTCATACCGCGTCTTGATGACATGCTAGATATGATGGCCAATGCTACTGTCTTTTCAAAAATTGACCTCAAAAGTGGGTATCACCAAATCCGTATATGCCCTGGTGATGAGTGGAAGACAGTCTTCAAGACGAAGGATAGGCTATATGAGTGGCTAATTATGCCTTTTGGGCTAACTAATGCCCCAAACACTTTCATGCGTGTGATGACCCAAGTGTTGAGACCCTTCATGGGGAAGTTCCTAGTCGTATACTTTGATGATATCTTAATTTATAGCATGACTAAGGAGCAACACCTCAACCATTTGAGGCAAGTTTGTGGGATCCTTAGGGCCGTTAAGTTGTACGCCAACTTAAAGAAGTGTGCGTTTTTGTCTAGTAGTGTGATCTTCTTAGGTTTAATTGTGTCAGCTGAGGGCGTATCGGCGGATCCCAAGAAGGTCAAGGCCATCGTTAATTGGCCTGAACCCCGCAATATTCATGAGGTGCGCGGCTTTCATGGCTTAGCCACTTTTTATAGGCGGTTTATTCAAGGCTTCAGTTCTATTGTGGCTCCCATCACGGATTGCATAAAAAAGGGAGAGTTTCAATGGACAAAGGCCGCCTCAAAAGCCTTCAAGGAAATAAAGGTCAAGATGACCGAAGCTCCAGTCACGCGACTTCCAGATTTTTCAAAAGCTTTTGAAGTCGCATGTGATGCGTTAGGAGTCGGTATAGGAGGAGTACTTACCCAGGAAGGGTACCCTGTCGCCTTTTTTAGTGAGAAACTAAATGAGGCGAAGCAAAGATATTCTACCTACGATAAGAAATTTTACGCGATAGTGCAATCACTACGCCATTGGCGACATTTCTTGTTACCGCAAGAATTCGTCTTGTTTTCAGATCACGAGGCCTTGAGATACTTAAACTCTCAAAAGAAATTAAGCCCCAGGCACGCTAAGTGGGTTCAATTTCTTCAAGAGTACACTTTTGTATTTAGGCACAAGGCCGGTGTAGAGAATAAGCCTGCCGACGCGTTGAGTCGTCGAGTCGCATTACTCAACTCCATGAGCGTTGAAGTTACGGGCCTTGAGCGCATCAAAAAAGAGTATTCTGAGTGCCCAGATTTTGGGGTTGTGTATACGTCTTTATTAGAGGGTCCGTCAGGAACTAATAGTGAGTATTTGATTTTGGACGGATATTTGTTTAGGAGTGATCGCTTGTGCATACCAAGCACCTCCCTTCGTGATTTTCTTGTCTGGGAGTTACATTCAGGGGGGGTCGCGGGTCATTTCGGTCGTGATAAGACTATCGCCCTAGTGGAGGATAGATTTCATTGGCCAAGCCTCAAGCGGGACGTGGCCAAAATTATAAGGCAATGTCGTACTTGTCAACTGGCAAAGCAGAGAAAATAAAATACAGGATTATATACACCTTTGCCAGTCTCATTCATTCCTTGGCAGGATATCAGTATGGACTTCGTGCTTGGACTTCCCAAGACTATTCGAAAGCATGACTCCATATTTGTTATCGTGGACCATTTTTCTAAAATGGCCCACTTCATTCCTTGTTCTAAGACCTCCGACGCCTCTCGTGTTGTCAAGTTGTTCTTTAGTGAGGTCGTCAAATTGCATGGGTTACCAAAAATTATAGTGTCTAACTGTGATGTGAGATTCATGAGTTACTTTTGGAAGACACTATGGCATATGATGAATACTAGGCTCCAATTTTCTTCTGCCTACCACCCTCAGACCGATGGCTAGACTGAGGTGGTTAATAGGAGCCTAGAAAGTTTACTTCGATGTTTAGTGGGGGAGCATACCAGGACATGGGACGTCGTACTACCTATAGCCGAGTTTGCATACAATAGTTCTGTCAATAGGTCCACAGGTCTAAGTCCTTTTGAAGTCGTTACTGGTTACAAGCCTAGGAAGCCTATTGATCTTATCCCCATGTCATTGTCTCATAGGCCATCGGAGTATGCAAAGTCTTTTGCGCATCACATACATTCATTGCATCAAGAAATCAGGCGAAAGATCACTACTAGCAATGAACATTACAAATTTTCTGCAGACCAACATAGACATTTCAAAGAATTCAATATTGGGGACTCTGTGATGGTCCGCATCAGGCCCGAGCGGTACCCTCCAGGGGCTGTTCGTAAGTTACATGCGGGTAGCGCTGGGCCCTTCAAAATTATAAAGAGAAACGGTCTCAATGCATATGAGGTAGATCTTCTACCTTCCATGGGAATTAGTTCCACATTCAATGTGGAGGATCTAGTTGCTTTTCATGGACCCACTGATACATTGTCTGGCCCTTCGGCAACCCATCCTGATTCCCCAAACTTACCCTTTGATCCATGGCCTCTTCCTGACCTTTCATCTCAACCTTTGCCTCCCATACCTAGCCTTCACACACTCAGAGAGGAAATCGAGGATATCCTGTGTCACGCCCCAAACTCGGAAACTGGGCTCACAGAATTCTCGATCACCGAATCCGGCGCCGACAGCCTCCGTAGAATCCCATTCTCGGCTCCTAGCTCCCATTCGCCAGGTTCCGATCCTGGGATGTTACGAGGAGGATTTTCAACATCAGTTTGATTCGTAATAAGCATAACCAAAGGCATAACCCACAAACAATAACCAAGAAATCCATTACATTTCCACTATGATAAAAAACTTTACAAGTACAATGAGCATAAAGGAAAATATAATGGATTTCTTGGTTGTTGTTTGTGAGTTATGCCTTTGGTTATGCTTATTACGAATCAAACTGATGTTGAAAATCTTCCTCGTAGCATCCCAGGATCGGAACCTGGCGAATGGGAGCTAGGAGCCGAGAATGGGGTTCTACGGAGGCTGTCGGTGCTGGATTCGACGATCGGAAATTCTGTGAGCCCGGTTTCTGAGTTTGGGGCGTGACAGAAGTTGGTATCAGAGCATAACTTGGGAATAACCGAGAACAACATTACATGTCTGCTATGAGTATGGAATGACTAAGTCCCGAAGTTCGGATAGCTTCGCGACCTTCCAATACAGACCGTTAACATGTGTACCTTCGAGAGTTTTGAAGTTGATTGGCGCCTTCGCTCTTTCCTGTAGGACATGGCGCCTGAGAGAGTTACCCGATCGACTCCCGCACCACCACTTGAGGATTCTGCTTCACCATCGGAGGCTCCAGCTTTACCCCCTGCGTCTCCCATTCCACCCTCAGAGATCCCTGCTTCCTCTCATGACGATGACATTCCTCCACCTGAGGCCGATGAGGAGCCGACTGTGACCGTTAGTGCCTCTCAGTTACAGCAGATGTTACAGGCTGTGACAGCTGCACTCCAGGGACAGGGCAGACGCCCAGCTGTTTCACCAGCTCAGGCAGAGCAGGAGCGCGCGAGCGCCTTACTACGTGAGTTCAGACGGCTTGATCCTCCACGTTTTCAGGGCGAGCCAGATCCGACCGCAGCAGAGAGATGGCGCTCCGATGTGGAGAAGATCTTTGATATCATGTCATGTACGACCGAGCAGCGTGTCCGGCTAGCTGTATTTCTCTTCCAGGGTGAGGCCGAGCATTGGTGGACCTCTGTTACCCGTGTTGCCGGACCCAATTTTATCTGGACATGGGAGGACTTCGTTGACCGATTCGAGGAGTAGTACTTCCCCGACCATATCCGTCGTCAGCGAGCCTTAGAGTTCGAGACTCTGGTGCAGGGAGACACGACGGTGGCACAGTACGCGGCCCGTTTTGTGGAACTATCGCGTTTTGCACCATATATGGTTGATGACGAGGGGGGGAAGGCCCTCCGTTTCGAGCACGGCTTACGTTACGGCCTTCGAGGTCGTGTTATTGGGCATGAACTCCCTACTTTTCAGGCAGTAGTGCGGAGAGCTCAGATTTACGAGACTGAGTGGGCTGGTTCTCAGTCTGAGCGTGGTCAGAGGGGAGACCGGAAGAGGCAGGCTTCTTCCAGTCCTTCCCAGCAGCGTCGACCACAGCAGCAGAGGTGCACAGGTTACCCAGCTTTCCGAGCACCATCAGCACCAGCAGCACCTCCACGCGTCAACGCGCCCAGTGATATTGAGTTCGCCCTGCAGTCTTCCATTGTACAGTTATTGAGCTTGTCGATTCAACCCTCTCTTGTCGCTAGGGTGATCGAGGCTCAGCAGGCTGATGAGTCGTTGCAGAGTTATATGGCTGAGGCGGCATCTGAGGGTCAGGCTGATTGGCAGATCGGTACAGACGGTGGATTTCGCTTCAGAGGTCGATTATGTGTCCCGGATATTTCAGAGTTACGCAGAGATCTTATGACCGAGGCACATCGATCGTGATTTTCTATCCACCCGGGCTCGACGAAGATGTACCGTGACATGAGGCGACAGTATTTTTGGGTGGGTATAAAGCGCCAGATCGCCAGTTTTGTGGCCGAGTGTGACACGTGCCAGCGTGTCAAGGCCGATCATCAGAGACCTTCTGGTCTATTGCAGCCGTTGAGTGTCCCGATGTGGAAGTGGGAGCACGTGTCGACTGATTTCATTATGGGCTTACCGAGGACTCAGCGCGGTCATGACGCCATTTGGATTGTTGTGGATCGTCTGACGAAGTCGGCACATTTTCTTGCGATGCGTGCGACTTGGTCTATGGACCGGCTTGCGAGATTATTCATCGAGGAGATTGTGAGACTGCATGGCGTTCCAGTCTCGATCGTTTCTGACCGAGACTCGAGGTTCACGTCTCAGTTTTGGGGGAGCTTCCAGCGAGCGATGGGGACTGATTTACTGCTCAGCACCGCGTACCATCCGCAGACCGATGGCCAGACCGAGAGGGTCAATCAGATACTTGAGGATATGCTTCGGGCTTGCGCGATTGACTTCGGGGGTAGCTGGGATGAGCATCTGCGATTGGCTGAGTTCGCGTACAATAACAGCTATCAGGCGACCATCGGCATGGCTCCTTTTGAGGCACTATATGGCAGACCATGCAGATCACCGAGTTGTTGGACCGAGGTTGGAGAGCGCCGTCTCCTAGGTCCCGAGCTTGTGCAAGAGACTTCAGAGGCTATTGACATTATCAGGCAGAGGATGCGCACAGCTCAGAACCGACAGAAGAGTTCTGCTAATCGTCGGCGTCGTCCCTTGGAGTTTGATGTAGGGGACCATGTGTATCTCAAGGTCTCGCCCATGAAAGGCGTAGTTCGATTTGGAGCGAAGGGCAAGCTTGCTCCGAGATTCATAGGACCTTTTGAGATCACTGGGCGCGTTGGCGCCGTGGCCTATCGGCTTGCCTTGCCATCACAGTTGTCTGGCGTCCACAACGTGTTTTACGTCTCCATGTTGAGGAAGTGTGGGTCAGACATAGTTTCCGTTATTGATTGGCAGCCGTTGGAGGTTCGTGAGGACGCTTCTTACATTGAGCAGCCAGTCCGTATCCTTGATCGGAAGGAGCAGGTCCTCAGAACCAAGGTCATTCCGTTGGTGAAGGTGCAGTGGGGTCACCATTCTGTAGAGGAGGCTTCATGGGAGCGTGAGGCTGAGATTCGAGGGCGTTATCCTCATCTCTTTGATGGTTGATCATGTGTTGTATTTTGTACGCTGTTCCTGAATTTTATATGATGACGTAATGTTTTGTTATTCTTCACGAGTTATGCTTAGTTGCGATACTTGTGTAAATTTCGAGGATGAAATTTTTATAAGGAGGGGAGAGCTGTAAGACCCGTATCTTGGTCCGTACCTTTTCGTACACTTCCGCGGTCTTACCGGTCGAATTCCGGCAACCTTCAACCCTTAAACGATATCGACGCGCGACCCTTATTCATGTGCCAACAACCCGAGTTGACTCAACCCGGGACCAATACCATAGCGACCGCGCCGTCGTTGCGGTTCCGAGCCGAGGCGATACTCTGGTCAAGAGTTATGGGCCAACGTTCGGTGCGAGAAAACGCCACGCGTTGCGAAAACCAAGGGAATCTCTATGATGTGTCACATCAATCACATCAATCCCATCAATCAATCACCCATCAATCCATCACATGTCAAGTACACATCACTTCTATCCCTTTTCCCAAGCAACCACAAAAGTCTTCACCACCCATACCTCTCTTACACAAAAAGCCACAAAAGTCTTCACAACCCATACCTCTCTTACACAAAAGCCTCAAAAGTCAAGTTTTTCTTACACAACCATCACTCACCCATCCATCCATCACTCTCTCTCTCTCCCTTTACAACTCTCTCTCTCTCTCTCTTTCTCATTTCAATCTCCAAGCAAAAAAAAAATCTCAAGCCCCATACGTATGGAAATTTCCCAACTTTCCTAAGCTCCAAGTGGCCCACCTCTTCATCCCAAGATCTCCCATCTCAACCCTCCATTCTTCATTTTAACCTTTGAAGTTGAAGCTAAGGTGCCAAGGAACCTCTAGGAGCAAGAAGATCAGACGGTGGGTGCCTCTATAGGGTAGTTTTACTTGTTTTTATGGTGGACCAAGTGAGGCCCATCGATCAATGGTGTGGATCTCACTTGGGACCCTTATTTGTGGCCGATGGACCACTTGGATCATCATGATCCTTCCATGATGGGGCCATTCTCCATGGACCCCATCATGATGTTTATTTTCATTTAGAAAGGTCATCTAGACCGTCCATATCAGTGGAGAATGGATCTCCACCGTTGATTTACATTTTCAATGGTCCCATATGCAAGGGATTCATTTATTGTATAATTTTCTTGTAAGGGAGGGCCCATAATGTCGGGGTCCCTCCATCACAAGCCGTGTCCCACTCTCCATGTCTCTCTCTCTCTTTTATTGCTTTTATTTTATTTTATTTTATTATTTTTTTTTGCTATAGGATGGTGGCCCACTTGAATGGATCCCATCTTGATGTATTTATTTTATTCAAGTGGGGCCCACCTTAGACGTTATTCTCATGCCGCCCATCATGTGGTGGCCCACTTCATCAGGGCCCACCATTTATATATATATATATATATTATGAACCGTCCAGCGTCTGGGACGCTGGACGTTGTAAAGAAAAGTAGAAAAAGAAAAGGAAAGAAAGAAGGGATTTGGTGGCCCACTTGCATAGGCCCCACCGTGTTGTACCCAGACAATCCAAGCCGTCTACCCTCTTACTTACAGAGTTTTAACCGTTGGGTAGAAGTTTGGGGTTGATTGGAAGACCTGGTGGGCCATAGCATCAAATAATGCACCTCGACCATTCAAGGATCCATTTTCTCATTTTATTCATTTTCTAGCGTCAAAAAAATCCAAACTCTGGACTCATTTGGACGGCCTCGAGCCGCTGATCGCAATGGCCGGGGCGGATTTCTCTTTTGCGGGCCCCACGTGCGAAAATTCCCTGGAAGACCGATTTTCTTTTTTTTTGAAATGGCAGAGGCTGCCTCTGACGCAGCCAGCAGCGTTGCACACTGCTGCGTGCAGCCGTGGGACGGCAGGCGTCCAGTGAGGGACCCATGGCTCCAGCCGTGGGCCCCACCTTAATGTTTGTTTGCCATCTAGCCGGTTCATTAGGTGGGCCACCCCAGTGGTGGGCCCCCCTCCAAAAATGACACAGATCCAAAACTCAGGTGGCCCACACCACGTGAAACAGTGTGGATTGAATATTACCATTAAAATCTATTTGGGGCCCACTGAGGTGTTGGATCAAGCTGAAATTTATGTTTTCCCTTCATCCAGGTCAGAGTGACCTTGTGAACGGCTTGGATGCCGAACAAATGTTACAGGGTGGGCCCCACATGGGACCCACAATGATGTGTATCTTAAAGTCCACCGTCCAGTGGACGGTGGCGCCCCCCCCTTGCTGTTGTTTTGCTTCCACCGTCCGCTGGACGGTGGAGCCCTCTTGACGCATGTGTTTTATGCACGCCAGCACAGCGTGCGTGCAGCGTGTGTGCAAAGTGTGTGTGTGTTGTGTGTGTGGTATGGGTATGCATGCGTGTGTGTGTATACATACATATGCATACATACTTATATTATATAGTATATATATAAAATATTGTATATATATTTATAAACATGGTTTATATACTATATATGTACACAACATTCACAATGGTGGGCCTTCACGTGGGCTCCATCCGTGATGCAGATGCTGCATCCAATCTGCCCATCCATTTTAAGCATATCATTCTATGGAATTAGCCAAAGTATGAGCCAGATCCACGGTCCAAGTGGACCCCATCTTAGCATGATTTGTGGCTCATCTTAATGTATTTGTGACACTTATTGGGGCCCACTTTGATGTGGATGTACGGCCCATGGGATTGGACCATTTGATATATGCAAGGCCTAGGGGTTTAGGCCCATTGAATTCATGTTAGGTCTATGGGTTAAGGCTCACTTGATCTACATGTAAGACCCAATTGGTGTGACCCATGGGTCACATACTAGCAAGGTGTCCCGTATCGGTATCGGTTGGCGTAACGGTGCCCTCTGAAACCGATACGGATACGGGGGCGTAACGGCCCATAACGGCGCAAAATTTTTTTTTTGCCAAAAAAATATGAAAAAATATGGATTAAATCCGAAATATTCTAAGCATTCCAAATATGCATTCATTTATAAATTGGAACATGTTTATGGTGGTGTAACGGTCCACTCTTTGGTCAGAAGTTGTATCGGACTGTCTGATGAATTTATGAACCAGATAACCTGAATTTGACTACAAAATTCATGTATTTAATTTTCTAACTATCTACTATCAATGATAGATATATTAGAATGAATGTAATATGAAAATATCTTACATTTAGGTGTTTGTAATTATTTTTGAGGGCCAAAATTCATGCATAAATAGAAAAAAATGTAAAAATAAAAAATAAAATGGCACCCCAAATATATAAAATGCACATTAACATGTTCTACTATGATTAACACGTCACATGGCATCATTAAAACAGCAAAAGAATCATTAAAAAATGATTTTTCAAATTTTCAAAAAAAGGGTCAAAATAAATGCGTAAATAGAAAAAAATATAAAAAAAATATAAAATGGCACCCCAAATCTGTAAAATGCACATTAACATGTTCTACTATGATTAACATATCATATGACATCATTAAAACAGCAAAAGAATCATTAAAAAATGATTTTTCGAATTTTCAAAAAAAGGGCCAAAATAAATGCGTAAATAGAAAAAAATATAAAAAAAAATATAAAATGGCACCCCAAATCTATAAAATGCACATTAACATGTTCTACTATAATTAACACATCATATGGCATGATTAAAACAACAAAACAACTATTAAAAATTGATTTTTCGAATTTAAAAAAAAAGGGCCAAAATTCATGCGTAAATAGAAAAAAATATAAAAATATATATAAAATGGTACCCCAAATCTGTAAAATGCATATTAACATGTTCTACTATGATTAACACATCATATAGCATCATTAAAACAGCAAAAGAATCATTAAAAAATGATTTTTCGAATTTTCAAAAAAAGGGCCAAAATAAATGCGTAAATAGAAAAAAATATAAAAAAAAATATAAAATGGCACCCAAAATCTGTAAAATGCACATTAACATGTCCTACTATGATTAACACATCAAATGGCATAATTAAAACAACAATACAACCATTAAAAATTGATTTTTCAAATTTTAAAAAAAGGGGCCAAAATTCATGCGTAAATAGAAAAAAATATAAAAAATATATTAAATGACACCCAAAATCTGTAAAATGCACATTAACATGTTTTACTATGATTAACACATCATATGGTATGATTAAAACAACAAAACGTATTAAAAATATATAAATACATATTTTTGACAAATTTCTGAAAAATGGCCCATCGAGCTTTGATTCAAGAAAATTCATAATATAATGTGTTTTTATCTCAAATACTCAGCCAAAGTTGGTCGAAATTAGTAGTAAAAGGAGTAAGAAACAGTTTGGAAGCAAGAGGTTTCAAAAAAACAGCAAAAATAAAGCTTAAAATGGAAAAAGGTTGATACGGGCCTGTTACGGGCCTGTAACGGCCCGTAACGGGCCCGTAACGGCCGATACGGGGGCGTATCGGCTGATACGCCCCGTATCGGCCGATACGGCTACAAAAAACTGTATCGGCCGATACGACCCCGTAACG
Source organism: Magnolia kwangsiensis (assembly GCA_037074715.1). Taxonomy (NCBI): domain Eukaryota; kingdom Viridiplantae; phylum Streptophyta; class Magnoliopsida; order Magnoliales; family Magnoliaceae; genus Magnolia; species Magnolia kwangsiensis. Next base: position 25,981,116 of record CM073574.1, read on the forward strand.
TGTAACGGTCACCACCGTTTCCATTACGTATCGGCTGTATCGGCCGATACGTAACCGATTTGGCACACCATGCATACTAGACTCATGAGACTAAGCTCATTTGATGTAATCCTAGGCCCACGGGTTTTGACCCATTGCAATGCACATAAGACCCATTGGTGTGGCCCATTTATGTGGCCCATCTGATGAATAAAAGGCCCATAGGATATGGCCCATTTGATATATATGTAAGGTCCAATGGGGACAACCTACGGTCCATTGCAATGTGTAAATCCATTACAGACTAAGTATTGATGTTTACAAAGATCGTGTCTTGGGAGCAATGTTGGTTTGACGTCCACATTGCGAGTGTAATGTTGGTTGGATGTCCACATTACGACTCTCCTTAGGGCCCATTACTGGGCCGTACTTATCGTGTATAAGCCGTCCAGGTCCATCCGCATTGTAAGATAGTTCATTTTATTATAACATGTTTAGTACAGTTCCATGACTCATGATCATACGCATCATATGTATGCTTGACGTAAGAGTTGTCCGATCATAGCATTTGCCTTCGGGCAGGTTGTTTATGGGCTCCCGGTTAGGCGGTATTGCCCTACATGAGCGCATGATATGTGCAGGATTGGTTGCATGATTGGATAGCGTGATTCATGCATTCCGTATTTGTGTGACATGATTATTGTACGCCCTAGCGACATCAGGGCCGTAGCCTCCACAGACGCATTGTGATTGGCAGGATTGGATACCGAAAATCTTGTCCTACATGGGGTACTATAGATATCCCTGGGTGAAAGTCCCTAAACCCTTATGGTACTAAGAGGTTGCTCCAACGTCTAGACCGAGTGGGTAGATGAGCGTTGAGTGCCGATTACCAGACGGTTACGCTCTCCACTGTGTCATGGTGGGTTGGAAGGGGGTGCGGCCTTACCCGCCCGAGAGTAGGGGGCAATGCTAAGCTGAGTTTGACCAACTCGAGGAATGGGTCCGCTATCGACGAGTCGCATCCGATATTGGCAGACGGATAGTGTGGTCTCTTCCACTTACCTTATTGTGCGCGATGTGGCGGCAATTTGGTTTAGAGTGTACTAGACCCTGGTGATATTCCATATATTGAGCCGTATTGATGTGTGGACATAGATGAGGATCTGTATGCTTGAGTTGCATTGTACATCGCATGGCCTTTGGGTGGCCAATACCATTCATGTCTTGCATTACATAGCCTTGGTACGGCTCATGATGTTATGATTCCATCTGCATATTCCGCATTATTCTGACATTGCATTCATATTACTACCTTGCGCACACACTTTCACCACCCTCTAAGCTTTCTGTAAGCTTATGCACGACCGTTGCGTGCAGGTGACGTTGGTTCGCAGCAGCGCTGAGGCAGAAGCACGTTGCTGAGCATTTTGGAGTTTTTGTACTTTACCATTGTATTTCCCTTTATGCTCATTGTACTTGTAAAGTTTTTGATCATAGTGGAAATGTAATGGATTTCTTGGTTGTTGTTTGTGGGTTATGCCTTTGGTTATGCTTATTACGAATCAAACTGATATTGAAAATCCTCCTCGTAGCATCCCAGGATCGGAACCTGGCGAATGGGAGATAGGAGCCGAGAATGGGGTTCTACGGAGGCTGTCGGCGCCGGATTCGGCGATCGGAAATTCTGTGAGACCGGTTTCCGAGTTTGGGACGTGACATCCTGGACCATGAGATAATTTTTACGTCGGATGGTGGGTTTCAGGAATACCTAGTTAAATGGAAGTCACGCCCAGCTTCAGACAGCACGTGGCTCACTGAGGAGGAGTTTTAGAGACTTGATCCCGACATCCTAGAGCGGTTTAGGAGTTTTATTTCGCCAGTGGCGAAATCTTCGCAGCCGGGGAGAGTTAATGAGGACATCGTGCACACGCACGCCCGCACACCACCACCCTTACGCACGTACGTACGCAGAAGGACGACCCCACCATCGATTTGGCTCGATGACGACGTCCATGGAGGGTCTCATAGGTAGAAGACAAGTTTTGGTTCAAAAAAATTGGGCCCGATAGTAAAAAAAAAGCCATCATGGGATCTCATGATCGTGGCCCACTTGTCGGATTGATTTCATATTTTAGATTTTGCTTATTGTTATTATTTAGAACATTATGAACGCTTTAGATTTCTCTGTTTGATTTTTATTTTACTTTACTTCGTCGTCAAGTAATAGGTTGCACACATGGTGTGAGTTTTGGAGTATAGAATTTTTCCTATAAATAGGCACCCCTTGTAGTTCTTTTGATTGATTGAAGATTAATAAAAATTCTGCGTTTTCTTACTATCTGAGTTGTGAAGCCTAATTGGGTGCGAAGCCCTCCCTTCATCGAAGGGTTAACTACCGTGGTGCGAAGCCACATCGACCTCGATTCACCCCTATCCTCCATCATCTTCTTTTCCATCTTCCACCACCATCCATACTTTAAATTCGTTCTTTTTGTTGCATCAAATTTCTTCATTACAGCAGATTTTCAGATTTCGACCCGCCGACGAGCTGAAACTTCGACGGAGCACCACGCACAAACTGTACATCGGATTGAGCTGATATATGAAAGTTTTTGAGTCCATCCCTAGCCGACCAGGACCAAAGTGGCCTTTTTCTAAATAGTGGGCCCCACACATGTGCGGCCGTGATCACACGCACGTGCATCTAGGCCATTGTTGCTGTCCACACGCAGGATCGTCTTTTGGTTCAGATTTTTATCTTCTTTTATCCTCTCATAGCTGTTTTTTAATGAATCCTAGCCCTAGATTACGTTTTGCCTAAGCTATTTGCCAATTTTCTTGCCCTAGGGTTCCCCGAATTGAAATTTCTGAATCCCTTGGATTAGGGACTGATTACTATGCATGTGTGAGTGATTATTTCTTATTTTTGAGTATCGTTTGGTTCATAATTCTTATTGATCCAGCCTTATCATATATAGGCCTGGACCCGCATAGATTCCCCTTAATTGAATGTTTGGACTTTCATGTAGGATATGAAATTTATGTAATTGTTTATGAACTAACGTGATCTTAAGCCTGAAATCTTGCATATCACATTTAATTTTCATGCCCTGCATCAATATGAGTCTTGGGTTCGTTCACCCGTCCTTTTCACTGCGACTCAGCTTCAAGCCAGTAGCTGACAGTTAATGAATGGAGACCATCCATTTGCAGTGATTTAACAACATTAACCATCTTCCTTCCGTATGTTTACCGCTGAACCTTTTGCCTATTTCTAGCTTCTGATAGAAGGCTGTAGATCAGATGGGGTTGTTTCTACTGTGGGGGGCCTGGGGATAGGACCCACCAGAAGAAAATTTCAACCGTGAATCTTGTCATCAGTGGCTTATTGCAACAGACCAGTGTTTGTCAATCGAGACCCATTCCCACATACATGGCCATAATATTTTACCGATCTGGAGGCATCCTTACCAAATCAACCACACATTTATAAGGTGGACCAAAAGCACCCAAACTTTTCCTTCATGAACTACATCTTGTGATGGTCTTTGTTTGCAATGCTTCTTTACAGCATTGCTTCAATAACAAAACAGCAAAACTATATGCCATCAAGTGCATGCCACCTCCGAATCTGTTAAAACTGTTATTGAGCTCGCAACTAATTGCAACACCAACAAATAAGGCAGATCCAAGCGACAAGATTGGAGAGCACCAGTCATAAAAAACAATATACACGTTTACATATCATTTAAGAAAATGGTCCGAGCACATCTAAGTATGCCCACAGAGCTATTTGCAAGAAGCTTCCAAATGCTTCATTCCATACACTGTTCTTAGCAGAAAGTGAATACATGTCATCAACATCAACATAAATCTGGCAGAAACCACCCTTCTTTGAAGATAGAAGTAGCAAGCAATGTCTAGTTATACAAACTGCTGTACAGCTTCAGTAGGAGAATTGAATACAAGTCTTCTAGCCAATCTCAATCTAGTCAATGTAAAAATAAAAAATAAAAATTGAAAGAGGAAAAATGCTATAAATATGATGTTAGATGGAGTAATTAATTTGCTTTACAGGGGGGGGGGGGGGGGGGGGGGGGGGGGGTTTGGGCGGGATTAATATGGCTCCTCCTACCACCCTACAATGAATGAACGCTGCCTTTATATCTACAAAGAATGCGCTCTCTTCCCCACTACTTAAAAGAAGAAGATGGGGAGGAGAATAATATAAAGACCAAACTCAACAGCAGGGTAATACCCTTTTAGCTATCTCTAGGAGATTTTACACATCGAAATGCAAAGAATAGATTTACAGCTAAGGACCTGAATAAAAAGAATGGGGTGGATTTACATGAAAGCCCGAGATTTCTTTCTGCCTCAGGGCAGTTGTGGGGATGCATGGAGAAAAAAGAATGAAAGAATGCTTGAAACTTTCACAGCCTCACTCCTGTAAAAATTGGAAGGCTGGATTCTCAAGAAGCTCAGCCACAGGTTTGACATCCGAGAAGTCCTTCTCTTGAAGGGAAGTAGATAGCTCATCAACCGAGAATGGAATACTGCATTGAGAAACGTTGGATGTAAGGTATTTAGATCATGCACTTGTCATTTATAATTCATTGCATAATAGGGGCACGAATTTTCTCACCTAGTGTTGTCATCAAGAATAAAGGGATTGCCTTCAACAGTGTTGGCATCCTCCGTCATCAGCATTCTCATGCTGGCAATGACCTGAGGAGAGATAATAAAGGATCCACATGTTTAAACTTACAAAACAAGTTTTTTTTTTTTTCTTTCTTTCTTTTTTGGTCTCTGGTAACTTAGTAGAATGTTAGTCAGTTAGTGCATATGAGATGCCCCAGTATTAAAAATGGCAAATATCCCCTAGTATATGGAGACAAACCCTTTTCTTTTGCTTTGATAATCAAAATGAAAACTTCACAACATGTTGATAATCAAAATGAAAACTTCACAACATTAAACAATGAAAAAAAAAAAAGTGTAGTGGGGCTGATTTTGACACACCCTCTTTTAATCAGAAAAAAGAAATACCGTGTATTTCTCTTATTTGTGAAGGGAGAATATAATCCCAGCAAATAAGTTAACATCCAAAAAGAGAAGTCTACAATACCCAGATCAAGCTAGGCAATGACTATCTCCCATATATATGCCTAATACTTTTAATTACCACCGTAAAAGCTCACCTCACAATGTAACTCTGTCATATCCTTCCAGTACCTGGGTTTACACAAATGTTACCAAATCGCCAACCCCCTATGTTTTCCATTCCAAATCACACTATCCAGATAATGGGTCATTTTTTACCCAGATTGCTATTTTTACCAACCCAATATTTTAGTTCTATAATCTTAGTGTTGATTAGTTATAATGTAACTTTTGTATTTAGAATGTAGAGATCTATACTTTCATTGATGGTCTAGAATGCATATAATATGATACTATGCATGCGGGATCTATAATAATACCATCCATTACTTCATATATAGATTACACTATCAATTTGTATATAAAGCTATGTTGTAGATACTTAGTTCAAGGTAACTCATTGATTGTAATCAACCTACGTTAATAGTCTATTACATTGTGATGAGAGAGTATTGTGATCTCATTGCCAGTCCCCAGGGTTGTGTCAGGTTAAAAGCAGGTGTCAAACTTATGCCGTAACTTCCAACATGGATCCATTCTGATACTTAGTCAAGGTATCGAAGTGACCTACATGATCTTACCCCTAGCATTCCATGCATTAGAGGAAGTAGTGTACTCTGTACACATTCTTGTACCACACACTGGAGAGACCTGCGATCTAGATAACCTTGGTTTACACTCTTTGCTAAGAGCATAAGCCCATGCACATATCACACAGCCATAAGAGAATAAGCACATGTGGGATTGTTAAACAGGTGCCACGTTGATACGGGTTAGTGATACATATCCAACAAGAGTGCGCAGGTATTGTCGTGTTGTCTGAGACAGGATTCTCAGTTATTTGGACTTACATCTTCATCAACACTCTGAGTATTATAATTGTCATCCCTGTAGTTTGTACATACTCTATAAAGCTGCTGGATGCTCAGGATCTGCAGACAGTATGAATCTGTGAGTGAGAGATAAATGGATAGATACATATGTATGTGTGCATACATAAATACTTACATGATGCACACTGACTGCTCACACCCATATATATATATAAATAGAGAGAGAGAGAGAGAGAGAGAGAGTTACGGGGCATAGGTCGTTGCAGATGTCATCAAGGGAAATTGTAGACTTCTGGGGTATCACCTGTAGTTATATTTGAGGGGAAAAGGAAAAAAAAAAGCACTTATGGATTACTTCATTTTGAAGGTAACTACAATTTTACAATAGATCACGCCATTGCCCCTAAGGATAATTTTATCCAACAAAAATATCTTAATTTTATTATAAAATTATTTTTTTCCTTAAAGGTAATGATTTCATTAATAAAGAGGCAAAAGCTAGAAAACAAACAATATTATGAAAGATATTGGTTTTATTGAAAAGGTAGCCTAAAGGCCAAAAATCACTATGCAGCCCAAGCATTGAAAGGTAATGATTTTATTAATAGAGGCAAAAGCTAGAAAACAAACAATATTATGAAAGATAATGGTTTTCTTGATAAGGTAGCCTAAAGGCCAAAAATTACTATGCAGCCCGAGCATTGCATGAGAGAGAACATCTACTCAAGTTGGGAGACACCGACACCCATTCAATAAATTGCTTTTAGCCCTACTGAATATCCCCAAAATATTCCCCAATAGATTGTTGAAGCATATGTTGTTCCTTTCCTACCAAATCGCCTACAAATTGGCAAGCACAGCCAACCTCCAAATTTTCATACCTACCCTGCCTACCCCCCAATGTTTTAAATATCATTATTGTGTAATGTATCGTACCCTTGGGATACAGATACATATCAGTTATCGCATGGGATATATTGGTTGAATTGAGTAATTTATCGTTGATGTTGGGAAACATGGGAACATTGGGAAATTGGTCGAATTTTTCAATGAAACTTCGGGGATAGTTGAAAAAGACATCAATACACACTTAGAAATCAAAACATTACCAAAAAAAAGAAGAAGAAAAAGAAGAAGAAGAAGAAAAAAAAAAAGGAGTGCACATAATAGGGGTTTCCTTTGTATGGGGTCCTAATATATGTGCTTTCCAATTGAACTGATGTAAGTATATTCAAAGTCGATTCATATAATTTATAAACATAAGAAATGTATGGAAACCCAAGCAATACATTCAAAAGCAAAAGAATAATCACTAAATCAAGTAACGTACATGTTTCAATTTGTGTTTGGATACAAAGATTGCAACTGATTTGCGAGAAATTAAGAAATTTAGATTTTTCTCAAATTTCTGCAACTTAATCCATCTCCCCCAAATCTCGAAATCGAAGTTCCAATGATTTTTCATGGAAAACAAGAAGAATTATAGATTTGTAACCATTTGACACTAGTTTAACGTGATTTACAGCAAAAACATGGAACAAAAATTGAAAATGCTCACAGAATCAAATACGTGGGATATATCGACACTACTTGTGCGTTTCATATCGCACAGGTGGGATACAAGATATCTCGTGGGATATATCGGCTGATATCCTTAATATTTAAAACATTGCCTACCCCTCCATGCCAAGACCAAGACAGGGTTTGAAATAGACTTTCACAAATGAGCAATGAAGAATAAGGTCATATACCGACTCATTAGACTTCCAACAAAGCAAGTAGACATTGATAGTGATTAACCCCCTCTTTCAGAGATTATCGATAGTGAGCACCTTATTCCATCCTACTAAACATGCAAAAGTTGCTATCGTTAGGGGAGCGTCATAAGACAAAATAAAGACAAATGAGCTGAGCCTTTTGCCAATGTGGGGCTACTTAACATCCTATAAAAGGATTTAATAGAGAATAGACCCGACTTGTCCTCAAGCCACTTCATCAAATCCAAATCCAAATCCAAATTGAGCACCATGCTCTAAATCTGCTTCGAAAGTGATAGGAATTCCTCCTCTTGCAAGTTCCTCAAATATGGAGGAGTCCAAACAACATTAGAACCTTGCCATAAGAAGCATTCAGCTATAAATATTCCTAGATCCTAGGACATTGATGGCAGACTAGAATATTTTTCTATAAACTTATGCTACCTAACAAAAAATCTTCCCAAAACCTCACCCTACTCCCATTGCCTATTGAAAACCCCACCCTTTCCTTAAAATTCCCCTCCATTCCCACGACTGCCTTCCATATCCCCACAGCCTTGTGCATGAAGGACTTTTTTGACCACCATCCCATTTCCACGGCCCCATATTTCATAGCAACAATCTCTTTCCAAAGATTTGTCCTTTAGCGATCCATATCTACATAGACATGTGTAATAGAGCCTTGTTCATGATTTCTCGCTTCTTAATACCCGCACCTCCATCAATCTTCGATCTACACACATCTTCCCAATTCACAAGATGAAATTTACTTTTCCCCTCTACACGTTTCCATAAGAAATTCCTCTTAAGCTTTTCCAACTTCGTTATCACCCTTGTAGGACATATGAAGAGAAGAAATATAGCAGAAGATTCAAGAGGGTTGCATTGATTAGGACTATCCTTCCACCCAAAGATAGATGATGTCGCTTCCTTGACAATTTTTTAAACTATTGAAATGAGAACATTGTACTTTTGGTGGTCTTATGGACTACCATATGTTATTTCCTATTAGATTATTAATATAAATTTGGGAAACAGGGTATGGGAGAAAACCCTAATCTCTAAATTAATACAAATTAAAGAAAGGCGTTATGCCACGTGTTGCTGCTGATTGCCCAAATCCCATTCAATCCTGGCACACCTCATTTAGATCCGTTGCAAACCCATCTTCATCGTCCGCTGGCAGCTCCGACTGTTGCCTCTCCCCTGTGAACCATGCTCTTCGCCCACCCCTCTGTTACAACCCAAGCCGCACCCCGACCCTTTTCCTTGTGCACCCCTTCCATGAACCCTAACTGCACCTTGGCCCTTTTCCTTGCGCACCTCGACCCCAACTCTTACCACAAACCCCAGTTGCACCCAGCCCCCTTTCCTTACGCACCCAACCCCTACCACATACCCAAATCGCGAACCCATACTCATCGGCAAAAACCCATCCCTACCCTCACCAACGATGCATCATGTTTTCGCCCCAAACCCAACCCCAACCTCAACCTTGTCCCAATTGCGTCGCGATCTTCGCCCTCTCCTCAAGCGCATCCACCCTCAAGCGCTCCTACCACCCTTGAGATGTCTATCCCTGCCTTCGAGCATTGCCACCTTTGCCCAGCGTCGCTGCCAGCACCCCTACTGTAACGCCTTGGATTTCAAGGGCCGAGTAATGCTCGACTCCCGATATCCCAGGTGTCACTTATGCTTTGCGGAGGCAGATTCTATAGTTTGTTTTACTTAGTATGTGAGCGTTCGAGATATTTACAATGGACTATGTGACGTACCCTGGATTAAACGCAGAATTTAACTCAAAATACAACTAATAAGAAAATGTATATATCCAGTGTACGGGACTACATCCTAGCAAAAATATATGTAGTTTAAAAATACGAAACGTATCGGCCCAAAATTTCATCGTTGCCCCTAAGGCGACCTACAGTGGCCCGCCCAAGAGTTGGAAATATGAGAGCTCCTCCTCTGAGTCTATGGATGCCTAATCCAGCGCGTCAGACTCTGTGATACTTGCATCTAAGATTAGGTCTAGTTGGTGTTTTCAAAAACCGTCCCAGAGTGGAAGTAAGTGATCAAATCTGTGGTTCCATTAACATCAAGTTACACAAGCTATCAAATCCACATGCACAATTAATGAAAAGCAATTTAAGCGTATAGTGCCTAGATACTTTTGTTAATGCACATGCATGGTATTATGATATGATACATGCCATCACCATCTAACACTCCCTCAAGCAACTCCATTTATACGTTCGCATATGACCAACACTCCCTCAATACGACTTCGACTGTCGAATCGCCAACCTAACTAATGCAATGCAACAGTGATCATGTTAGCCGTGTGTTTAGTTATGTCCATTCGTCCAACAAGATTGAAAAAACTGAGGCACTCCCACAAAATCAATGCCTAATCCGATTGCAAGGCCTAAGGCGGCCGTAGCGGCCTCATGCCTACAATCCTTGATCTGTCTGGGTTCGTCACTCCCAGCTGAACTCATACGAAAGGCGGGTTTGTAAATTGGGTTGCTCGCGGTTACTACGGGGAGGCTCATCACCCCAACGTAGGCCGATAGCTCGAGCATAGTGTCTCATACCACCAGCTCACAAGACTTGTGGATCGTATCATAGCGGTTGTAAGTAGGTGTTCCAGGGATGTGGGGTGTCTCAGGTTCAAACAGGCATGATCATACATGGTGAACACACATAGTTGGTCAACTAGCAGACTAATTCAGCTGACTTAGGCGAACTACGACGCAATCGGCACTGGGTGCAAGCATCCCGTGTAGTCGAACTACTATCGGTTGTCCATCTTCGGCCTGAATCGGTCAGATTGGCCCAGGGCAGTCGATCCAGCAAGGTTGCCCTTGTGAATTTTTCTGATTTGTTGGCCAATCCAATTACCAATAGACTACAATTTTATAGTATGCCACAATCAATTTTATTCAAGAATAGGCAACCAAAATAATCCATAATTCACGATATTTTGTCTGATATGGGCAAACAATTAGGCATGCAATGCATTATTCAATCATCGCGCAATTTACAACAACCAGATAATTATGCACATATATCAAGGGAAAAATGTGGAGCATATGGACATGAAAATTTCAGCAAAAACAGTCTATTCTAACATGCAATCAATGATCAACTATTCTAGGCAAAATTCACAATTCATGGAGGATATTACACCTAAGAATTACTCACGTTTAGCATGCAATTCCAAATTTCGCTACACAATCATTAATAGCGACATAGGCTCGATAATTGGCAACTTGAAGGTAATGGTCCACACCTAGGGGAAATCCAACGATTTTCTTGTGCCAAACCTAGGATACCAACCGAGCAATTGGTGGATCGACGCCCTGCGTCGAATAGGTTAGCTCATAAGGGTGCACACGACAGCCCGCAAAGCTCAAATTCAAAATGGGGTTAGGGGATTACCTCTCTATCGTCACCGGGAAGCTCTCTATGGAAGGGTGTAGTTGCGGGTTTCGACGGGGCCACCTTCTCTTCTCCCCTCTCCCTGACTCCCTTGTAATTAGAAATTCGGATGAGAGTGAGAAAGTGAAATTTTAGGCCTTAAGTTGTCTGGATTTTATGTCTAAATGGCCCCAAGGGAGCCTTTTTCCTAACATGCATGCCCCTAGTGGGCTAGGTTTTGGCCCACAGGGCTCCTTTAGGGGCTCATTGGCTCATCCGTGACATGGGGCAGGTGCCCCATCGTAGGATGAGCAATCAGTCTAATTTTGGTGGAGATCAAATGCCTTGATCGACCGCGGGGACCTTACTTGCGATCAACTACCATCAGTGTTTGATCGGGGTCACAGTTATACAGATATGAGCAGGAAAATATATTTAACTCATACCTCGAGTTTGTTCGCAATCTAACGGTTGGAAAGCTACAACTTCGCAAAAGAGTGGAGGTTCATTTCACTTAAGTTTCAAGTTTCAGCCTTTGGTATTTGCGCATTTCAAGCACTCGGCCTCTGGCCTAAATTACGCAGTTTTGAGTACTATCTTGATTCACCACCCACGATGGACGTCAAGCCTAGTGAGACAGACATTATTTTAAAGTTTCGGAACTATTGGCACAAAAACGAGCGGTCTGGAGCTCGTTTGGATAATCAAGGCATTTCTAGAATGAATTAGGTATCAAGAATTCTTATGCACAATGATTAGGATTTGGATTAACTATATTCACAGTGTGGCCTATTCACGAATCGGGCATAATCACTCTAGATGGTTGGTTCTTAGGCTAAATGAGTAACTGGGTTGATCTAGTTTATTAATTAAGATCTGACCCATAGTTGTCTAGGCTTTAGATATATCTTTAATTTAGTTGTGGTCATCTTGATTATTCAATGATAGGTCGGCTAGATTTGGGCCCTATGTGAACAAATCATGAAGCTAAACTCGATGCTCAAGCTAAACACGATGCTTAAGGATTTTTGGCAATCCAAAATAGCAAAAATTCAGGACGTTACACCTGCCCTCTTCCCCTGTTGCGAACCCCTCACGCACCCCAACCCCTAGGTATTCTTTTTATTAAAAAAAAGTCTCTAACATTATATTAGCCCTTTTCATGTGTGTACATCTATTTTTTGATCTATTGTTGTGGAATCTCATTGCAGCCAAATCTCTTTTCAAGTGTTGTCACACATTTCTTATGTGATTTCTACGTCATGGGTAGTACTAGTGCTAATATGAAACTTGATGTGAAATATGAGGTTCCACAAATAACTTCAGTTAAACTGAAAGGAGTGTCTAATTTCCTCCCCTAGGCATGTTCTGTCAAGCTTTTCTTGAAATCTAAATGGAAAATTAAACGCTTGACAAATGATAGTCATTCTGAGGACTCTTCTTCCTATCTTCAATGTAGTGAGGATGATGCACAAGTTAGGAAATGGTTATATGGGAGTATGGATGAGACGGTGCATACCACAGTCATGTGTCATGAGACGACTCAAGAAGTATGGGAGAATCTGCACTAGTTATACTCAACTGAGAAGAACATGAATCGCCTCTATGAAGTTTTTTCAGAAAATTTGTAATATGAAATAGGGAGATAATCTTCATGAGCATTGTGCCCGGTTCAAAGGATTGTTCGATGAGTGGATTATGCACATCCATACACTAATGATATTGCCCAGCAGAGACAATTTAGACAAGAGCATGGTGTAGCCCTATTTCTTGGGACCTTGCGCCCATATCATGAACCCGTTATATCTCAAGATGTTAGGGAGCGGTGGCATTCCTTCATTGACTGATGTCTTTGCTCTTGTCCTTCACGTTTCTCCTCCATCTACTACTTCTCCTGCTACCTTTGGAGAAACCTCGGCTTTTGTGACGGCTTCTGGATGTCGAGGTGGTCAGGAGGGAGGACGAGGGGGATGTGGTGTTGGATGTGGTCGTGGATGTAGTGTCTCTTCTGACCTTGTTGGACAGTGGCGCTTCTACACTCATTGCAAGAGGACGAATCACACCGTTGATAGATGTTGGCTTCTTCATGGTCGACCTCCCATGGCCAACCAAGCGATGTATTCAAACGGTGGACCATCTATTGATACTTCTAGCCCTACTTATGCAGGAGATTCACTCACCATCACAGTTCCTCGCGATGCTTATAAAAGGATGATGGGTAGGCATATGGCGATGACAATTCCATCTTCCTCCATTGTTATTCTAGCTGACATATGTAATGCTCTTGTTGCGTCCTCTGGTACCACCCCTTGGGTGATTGATTCAGGAGCCACGGTCTAACCACCTCACCATCGTGTTCCTCTGTTACCCTTGCTAATGGATCCTTATCTAAGGTCCAAGGTAAGGGTGTTGCTCATCCTGACTTACCACTTAATCTTATATATGTGAGCCAATTAACAAAATTCTTAAATTGTTTTATGGCATTCTATCATTCTCATTATTTATTTCAAGACCTGCAGATGAGGACGATTGGTGGGGGTCGTGAATCATGTGGACTTTACTACTTTGATCTAGGAATTTCTAGTGTTGTGCTTCATACTAACGCATCACCTTTACAATGGCATAGTCAGTTAGGTCACCCTTCATTGGAATCTTTAAAACTTTTAGTCCCTTCATTATCTTCAATTACTTCAATCAATTGTGACACATGTCAATTGGCAAAACACCGCCGTTTATCTTTTCTTCCAAGACATGATATTAGGTGTTATGTTCCTTTTTATTTGGTGCACTCAAATGCGTGGGGTCCCATGCGGATCCCGAGTTTTAATGATTTTCAATATTTTATTACGTTTATTGATGATTACTCGTGCATGACTTGGGTGTATCTTTTGAAAGATCAGTCTGAAGTTTTTTTTATATATATATTTTTATTGTTTCATCATGAGATTTAAAATCAATATTACACTAATATATCAATTTTTTTAATTTTTTTTTTTTCGGTTTGATAATGTACTGGAACACTTGTCTACCTCATTCCAAGGCTATTTGGTGTCATCTAGCATTTTACACCAGACTTCATGTACCCACACCCTACAACAAAATGGAGTGGCTAAAAGGAAAAATCGACACTTGTTGGAAGTGGTCAGATCCTTACCCATGTGCATGTTCCTAACGTTTATGGGGTTATGTCATTCTCATAGCTTATCACCTCATTAATCGTTTGTCATCTGTAGTGTTGAATGGAAAAACTCATTCTACCACGTTTCCTGACTTAGAACCTTTTCCATTACCTACTCATGTATTTGGATGCATTTCCTTTATTCATAAGTTCGGACCTAGCAATGACAAACTTGATGCTAGAGCAGTAAAGTGTGTTTCTTGGATACTCTAGTATACAGAAAGGGTATAGGTGTTTTGCCTCCATTGTTCATTGTATATATGTGAGTGTCAATGTCACGTTCTTTAAGGACTCTCTATTTCACCAATGCCAAAGGGAAGAGGGAGTCACCCTCCATAGACATTTCTTTTGTAGTCCCTTGCCCAATGGTTAATCTTTCTAGACCTACCGACTCTACTACTGTACAACCAAAATCCGTTGGAGATGTTGTCGTACCTCCTAATTCAAGAAACCTTCAATCTTTCTCTTCACCTATGGGTCCATCCTCTATTCCGATTGATCTGCATCTCTCTATTGCGTTCAGGAAATGTATTAAATCTTGCACCCACCATCACAACTCTCATTTCATTTCTTATCATTGCTTAGGTTCTTCCATTCATGCCTCTACTTTATCTTTGTCAAAGGCTTCATGCCCTCAAATTACCATGATGCATTGGCATAACCTCGTTGGCATAAGGCTATGGAGAATGAGACGGCTGCTATGTATCAGACTCGTACATGGGAGTTGGCAGATTTTCCTGTTGAAAAAAGGGATTGTTTGTTGTAGATGGGTTTACACCATTAGGTATCACCCAGATGGATCCGTTGAGCGGTTGAATGCACGCTTGGTTGCCAAGGGCTACACCCAGACCCAAAGACTTGATTATGAGGAGACATTTTCTCCTGTAGCGAAACTCAATTCTGTTCGAGCATTGATTCTATTATGCCTACCAAAAACTAGCCTTTTTATCAACTGGATGTTAAGAATGCATTCCTTCATGACGACTTAGCTGAAGAAGTCTACATGGAGCAACCACCTAGTTTTGTTGGTCAGGGGGAGACTAGAAAAGTATGCAAACTTCGGAAAGCCATTTTCAGTCTAAAGAAGTATCCAAGGGAGTGGTTTGACAAGTTCCGTAAGGTGTTGCTGACTTATGGTTTCTATCGGAGTAAGGTTGATCACTCAACCTTTATGAAGCAAAGTGATAAAGGTATGATAACATTAGTTGTATATGTCGATGATATTGTCATTACAAGGAGTGACACATTTGGCATCTCAGAGCTCAAAAAGCATCTCCAAAAGAATTTTTAGACCAAAGATCTGGGGTTGCTTTGCTATTTTTTGGGCATTGAGGTTGCTAGATCAAAGTTAGACAATAACCTTTCTAAGAGCAAATGTTATTGATTTGTAAAGGAAACTAACATGCTTGAATGAAGACCGGCTGATACGCCTATGGAGACCAGTGAGAAGTTATTGGATGATTAAGGAGAATTGTTTGGTGACCCTGGTAGATATAGAAGGATGGTTAACCAGTTGATATATCTTATGGTCACTCGACTAAATATTGCATTCATTCTCAGCATTATGAGTAGAAACATGCACCAGCCAAGAGTTCCACATTGGATGGTACTTCTTAGCATTCTTCGATAGTTGGAGAAAGCATCTAGCCAAGGGATCTTATATGGAGCAATGGTCACCGTCAGATAGAGGCATTTCCAGATGTTGATTGGACATGTTTTATTACCAATTCAGGATACTGTACTTTCATTGAGGAAAATTTGGTCACTTGGAAGACTAAGAAGCAGAATGCGGTGGCCGGTTCCAGCACAGAGGTTGTGTATAAAGCCATGGGACATGCAGTTTGCGAGCTGTTATGGCTCAAGTCTTTATTACATGAACTCCAATTGTTTTCAGGTGATCCTATGACGCTTTATTGTGATAATCAACTAGCAACCCACATCGTAAATAATCCAGTTTTCCATGAGAGGACTAAGCATATCGAAGTTTACTACCATTTTATTCGAGAAAAGATTGCTTCCAAGGAGATTACCATAGCCTACATTCAGTCCATGATGTGGACATTAGTGGTGTACCCTTTAGAGTGTACCAGAGGAGGCGTCGCCAATAGAGTACCGGAGCGGATGAGTTGATGTGGATGGGTGCCGGGTCCATCAGATCCATTTTTTGATGCGCTACGGGTGCAGGAGCGACACGATCACACCCTAACCACATTCCCATGGGGTGATTTCATACCCTATCGCGCTGGTGTTTTAATTTGAGGCGTCTTTTTGATATTTTCCTTGTTTTTAGGGGCTTTAGTGCACTTTTTGTTTTTTCCATGGCTTATATATACACTGTGAGAAACCCTAATTTATTAGTGAATGAATGGGAATTCGAATGCTTTCTTCCTTTTTTACCAAAGAGATTATGGTTTCGGAATTGGCCCTTGGGTGTTAAGGATTTCACCTTGGTTTCAAATTGCCTTTCTTTCTAGATATTCGAGGTGCAATAAAGGGTAAGAATTAACTGTCTTCTTTTCTTTGATGCCCTAGAATCCGTATTCTCTTTCATCTAGAAACCATCTCTTCTTCATCTCTTTCGTTCCTCTCTGGCTGTTCCCTTTTGGTTTGAACGAAAAAGAGGGATAGCTAGTGAGGAGAATCAAACTTGACTGTAGACTGGCTTATGCAAAATCTGGGATATTCTCATATTCCTAGGTCCTCCATTTTTTATTGTTTAGGTGATTTTGTGCTAAGGGTCATGATCATGACGGAATGATTTCATCTATGTGTTGATATTTGCTTAATCCCTTTGATTGAAAACAGTTACTTGATTAATTTTATTATTTGAATCTCTTCAACTTGATTATACATGCATCTAGGGTTAGGTCATCACATGTCCCTACATCAGTCCAAATCATAGGTTGCAGATATTCTTACTAAGGCTTTACCATACGTACACTTTTCTTCACTATGCTTCAAGCTGCGCATGATAGATATCTATACTCTAGCTCGAGGGGGAGTGTTGAAATGAGAACATTGTACTTTGGTGGTCTTCTGGACTACCACATGTTATTTCTTGTTAGTTTATTGATATAAATTAGACAAAGAGGGTGTGAGAGAAAACCCTAAACTCAGAATTATCCTAAATTACTCTCTAATACAAACCTTTCAACAACCTGATCACAAAGGTGTTTAGTGGGCTTCCCAATACATAGTGGCAACCCTAAATACCTAGATGGGAATGCACCCACCCTACAACCAAACACTACTGCCAGATTCTTTACCGCCTCCTTGGGTAAACCGATGACTACATATCGCATTTGGAGAGTTCACCTTTAAACTTAAGACTGCTTCAAAAAAGCAAATAACCTTTCCTCAGATTGTCCACGTGAGACTCATTTGCATTACAAAACAATAGTGTCGTCAGCGAACTAAAGGTTATGGGTGCACACGGGTCGGTTCGGTCCGGTTCTGGGGTGAAATCAGAACTGAACTGTACCTAACGGTTCTACGATTTTTGGAACCGAAACCGGACCGTTAGCACCCTAGAACCGAACCGGAACCAGACCGTGAAAAATGGTTCAGTTCCGGATCGGTTCCACGGTTCTGGGCTTTTAAAAATCTAGCCCATTTATATCCACCATACATCTAGCCTAGTTGCCAAATGATCCCTGAGAAGTTTTAGACAATGTTCATAAAAGGAGACAATTCATATTCACTCGGCCTAGCACACCTTCTCGCTCAAATGTTTGAGATATTTGATACATACCTAGAGATTCATACACATTCACTCGGCCAGAGCACACATTGAATGTATGCAACTCAGTCCAAATCATCCAAACGATGGGACGACTGCAGATGGGCATGACCACAAGATCAGATTGATTAGACAATCGTAACCTATAATTATCCATCATAGGGATGTCAACAAATGGACCAATTAGAATCATACGTTTAGTATGGTTTTTGGGTTATGACCCATCTAAAGTGCAACTCCACAATATGGACAGTTTGATATAAGATAAATGCATATAGGTTTGAAGTGCATATATTCTAATGTATTATGGAAGACAATATCTAATGCAAATGCTACCTTGATGCCTGGTGGAGATGCTGAAAGTAATGAAAACCAATAGAAAAAGTTTAGCATTTCCAGAAAATGAGCTTTTCTCGAGATTTAACCATGAGAACATTGCATTAAGTTACTATTGTAAAACATAGTTTGTGAACTAGAGCCCTCTCAAAAGGAAACTGAGGTTTTCGGTTTTAAAAAGAGATAAATACATCTTGGTTTTTGGTTGGCATGCACAAATGGAAAATCAAGTATACTTATGGTGAAAGGATGGAATTCATCGTCTGGAACTCGGTTCTGGAAATTGTTGCAAATTTCATTCATTGAAATGTCCTCTTCATAGCCATTTACTTTCCTTATCATTCAGTTAAATAACTATGCCAATAACATCTGGTTTAGTCAATAGAATCAAAAGCTAGATCTGAAATGCATGTATGCAAACAAGGTAACCTAAACCGACTCACGGTTCGGATCCATGGTTCGGTTCATGGTTCGGTTTGGTTTGGTTCTACAAGGCCCTAAACCGGAACCGATCCATATCCAACGGTTCTTGAAATTTTGGAACTGGAACCGGAACCGGTGCTATCTAAAACCGGACCAAACCGGACCGATCCAACGGTTCCAATCTGGTTCCATAGTTCTACCAGTTCAATGTGCACCCCTACTAAAGGTTAGACACTTGAAGATATTCCCTATCTACCTTGAATCCACTTATCAAGGCCAAGGAGATACTTTTATCCAACATTTTAGTAAGGGCTTTAGCCACCATGATGAAGAGAAGCAACGAAAGTGGGAAATCTATAAAGCCGCAAAAAGCGCAAGCAACTGGCCATTACAACAACCTATCCTACAAGCCATCCTAAGGGATTGTGCAACATCAAGAATTACCCTTCCAAATTCAAGTGTGCTATCCTCGTAAGGTCGTAAAATGCGCAAGGGCTCTAACCATTCAAAATCACGACTCGCGTACACTCTCCACGCACATATGTTGATTAGGGTTGTACATCGAGTCGAGTCGAGTTGAGGTGGGCCAAACTTGGCTTGACTCGTCCATGCTCTTCTTGAGCTTAACATTGGAGCTTGGCTAGTGTGCCAAAACTTTCGAGGTAAGCTCCAGGCGAGCTAGTGGATGAATTGAGGCGAGCTTACCTCGAGTCAAGCCTACTCCCACACCTAACATGACCCAACCCATCTTCCAGCACCCAACCCGACCCAAACCATCTGCCAGCACTGACACCCAACTCGACCTAGCACCCACACCCGACTAAACCCACACCCAACCCATCTGGCAGCACCATGGTGTGCTGTAAAGGCCGTTACATAAGTGTAACAGTGGCAACCGTTATGTGTAATGGGGTTGTAACGGCTGTAAGAGTAGTTATGGAAAAAATGCCCCGCAATTGCCGTTAACGACACGTTACGTCTCATATAAATGCCATAATAGCCCCGTAATTATCTGTTATGGAGAAGATACATGTTTTCCATACTTTTTAATCAACATTACGGGGCAAATACAGGTTTTTCAGGATTTTTTTTTTCAATTTAACAAAAAAAAAAGAGAGACCGTAATGGCCGTTACGGGTGCCGTAACAGCCATTACGTCCCGTATCATAAAGGTAACGGTGGTGGTTGTTACGACCACCGTTACCATTCCAGAACACCTTGGCCAGCACCCACACCCAACTCGACTCAACCCAGCACCCAACCCAACCCGACCCAACACTCACACCCAACTCAACCTAGCCCCCAACCCGCACCCGACCTACCTAACCCAACCCCCAAATAAAATATTCAATGATATATATATATATAGAGAGAGAGAGAGCGAGCCATAGTGGTACCTTGTTGTGGGTGCTAAGAGAGAGAGAGAGTGAGCTTGGGCAAGTGGCCAAGTGCAGGTCGTATGGCTGAGACGGGTCGGACAGAAGCTGAGTCAAGCATACACTGAGTAGAACTCGGGCGAGAGAGGGGGGGGGGGGGGGGGGGGGGGAACTTGGGCACGACAGGTTGGGGAAGGGAAAGGGTAAGAAAGGGAAGGACGACCGGGTAGGGTAGGATTTTTTTTTAGTTTTTAGTTTTAACTTTTTTATTTTAAAATATAATCTCTCTCTCTATATAATATAATATATTTGAGTCGAGCAGAGCCAAGTTCGAGTCGAGTCGAGTCGAGCCGGGTGGGTCCTCTTCCCCGAAGACTTCGAAGATTCCTGATCGACAGTAAGGCCCTCTCCAACTCAGGAGGCCAACTCTTAGAAAAACAATCCATTAAAGAAGCCAGGAAAGCCAAAGAGTAGGGTTGGAATTGGAGATATCTTACCGTCCCTTTTGAACAGAAAGGGTGTCTAATATCCCATTTTCTTTCTCACATGTCAATCAAGCTCAGATCGCATTCCACTCCATGCATTCCTAATATATCCGCATCATCAATTCGCATTTTTATTTTCCTTCTTGTTATATCTCTTTTTCTTTATTACATTCGCCTATCTGGGGTCTTAAATTCCGCGTAGTAAGGCCATGATTGCATTTCATTTTACTTACTGCATTTTCATTTTATTTTGCCAACCTGTAGTCATTTGACTCTGTGCAATAAGGCTAGGATCCTTTTATTTTTGCCTGCCCAGCCCCTCGTGGGTTATACAAAATATGGTTAGATATATAATGTTGAAATTCTACTAAATCCCCCTAAAAATCATAAAATCCCATAGAGTGGAGACAGCATGTTGTGCGGGTAGAAAAGAGTGCCTAAACCTTTCCTCTTCTGTTAACGAGGCCCTTACTTAGAATTGACGGTCGCGTATCAACTGCAAGAGTCACTTGAGCTGAGGAATCTCAAGTTCTACGGCCCGTAAGTGATTATACGGTGTCTAGCCAGCCATAGATTCTAACCTTTAGTTGGCTAGTGGCAACTCCAAAAATCAAACATTTAACATATGAGTCAATTCTACACCACATCTGCACAATTAAAAGCAGAAGTGAAAGCAACCGCTCACGCGGAAGCATTCACACTCTCATCAATTCCAACAAAACAACAACACTAACATCAAACCTTCTTTTCTTGAAAAAAGAAAATCCATTCATCTTCATC
This sequence comes from Magnolia kwangsiensis, assembly GCA_037074715.1. Classification (NCBI taxonomy): domain Eukaryota; kingdom Viridiplantae; phylum Streptophyta; class Magnoliopsida; order Magnoliales; family Magnoliaceae; genus Magnolia; species Magnolia kwangsiensis. Next base: position 26,002,591 of record CM073574.1, read on the forward strand.
TTTTTCTCAAATCCATCCCTCCCCTTCTCTTTGAATTGAAAATCATTTTTCCTTTTTTCTTCTTTTGAAGCCCTAGGCCTGTTTTTTAAGAATTAAAAACAAAAAATAAAAAAATTCATTCTCTTCATACTATTTTTAAAAATATATATGATATAGCATCTTCTCAAACGTTTTCTCCCTCTTCTCCCTCTGATTTTCCTACTACTACCTCCTCTATTTTATCTACTTCCTCTATTTTATTTTATCATCTTACTCTATCTCTTCCTCTCCTTCACCCATAAGGACTCAAAGAATTTATTGGGGCTCCCTTCTACCTCCATACGCTTGCCTAACTCCTCTCTGTATCAAAAGTGGCATTATGTGGATCAATTTATATTATCATGTATCAATGCCGCTCATACTGAGGGAGTACTTGGACAATTGATCTAACCAAATTACATGTACTTCGTCCTAAGACCACCTTTACTCACTACTATCAAGCACACATGCTCTATTTGAATCAACAGCTTTAGTGTCCTTGTCACAGCACTTCCTCCTTTTGTGAGTAACTTGTGCAACATCAAGAGTATCTGTAATCTGACTGCAGCTATTGAATTTCATCTCTCATGTAAACAAATTACAAATGGGAATAGTTGTTTATTGACACTCATCTATCGCATCCATTGACATTTACCTTTGCCAAACTACCTGCTACTATTCTCAAGCAAAGTCTCCAACAGTGCTCTACGCCTCTGGTGCTTCTTGCTTGACATGACCATGGTGGTGCCCGCAATAGTGGTGGTTGGTTTGGTGTTCGCAATGGCTCCAATATCAGTGCTTAGCTGGACAGCCAAGTTGGCAGTTGTGATTTCTTCCATGGTGCTGGACAACATGACAGTTTGGCTAGAGATCATGGTGACCAAGGTGGTGGATCTCAGTCGATCTATTTCTAGCCTAGCAGATTTCTTAGTGCACCCCACAGTTCAGAAAATCAGCCACATCAGCCATGGCTAGCACTTACTTATCTTGCCACTTGTCCACCACTATTCCAAACAACATAACCAATCTATTAGCTGTCTTATAAAATTTTCACTTAATTTTTATTGCCAGTCACACTGCCCCCAAGAGGTATCTCCACTTCATCCAAAACTGTTCTAATTCTACTAGAAACATCTTTGTCGATCTCTCCTACGTCAAAGATACAAACCAACAAACAAGTTTTTGTACAAAACCATAGCAGATCCAGATCTGCCTTAACTGTTACCTATCTGCAGTGTGATCTGTGAATCTGAAAAAAATAAAAAATAAAATAAATAAATAAATAAATAAAATACAGCTTCGCTTTAGACGGGATAACCTAAACAACTTGCGAATTAATCTGGTCATATCTAGAACCAGAGGCAACAATAAGTGTTTTCCTATAAATGAAAGATGATATAATCTGACTTATCCATTAACATTTAAAAGGGGAAAAAGTCTGCCTTAACCATTCCTCTCTACATATGTGGTTGTGAATTTATTTGTCAAGATTGTTTCACTCGAGAAATGGTTGCAAAATCAGCTAGCCAATTGGTCAAATCCCTATTATCCAGAGCAAATACACAAACTAGCAAATAACGTTTTCTCATAAATCATAGTTTATCCAAAATTGCATTAACTGTTATCTGCATGTGTGGCTTAACCATTACAAACAGTGTGCACAAATTCATCGGACAAAAAAAAAAGCACATTCAAACTAGTAGAGATCAAAATCTGCATACCAATAATCCTACAGCTTGCCTAATGTGCTTAAGTTCATCCCAACAGGAGCCTGCATGCTGCAGTGCAAGAAATGGTCAGATACAAACAACATGAAATGTTCTGGTGTAACCATAGATCAGCAAGATCTCATTAGGAGGCTAAATAAAGTTCACATGCAAGATAAGTACTTCTTCTTGCGCACACCATTGCTCTAATTCACCTAACCCAGATTTCACATATTCTCCATTGCTGAAGGTGCAACAGTCACGACGCAGGAGAAGGCTGCAGCAGCATTATATAGTTCTCTAATATCAGCAGTTATCCTTTAGTAGAGACGAAAGATATATCACAATAAGATGGCTGTCTACCTGTTAAAGAGCTGCACATTGATATATGAGAAAATCTGAGTAAAGATATGCTGGATAAGAATCGGAGGCACCTGAAACAAGGATAAGCACAAGTCAATCTGTGTGTAATGGAGTGATTTCACTCAGTTCAACAGATGAAAAGAAATATCATTACAAAGTTTTCTTGCATTGTTTTGAGAAGAGTATTTAGGTTTTCAATAACGATCTGCCAATGACTGCTTTTTAGGTTTTCAATAACGATCTGCCAATGACTGCTTGGAGCATGATTCCCAGAAGATTCTCCAGATTCTTTAAGCATACTTGCCCTTGATGCTTTTGGTGCCTGAAGTTTCAGAGTAGCAAAAAATTAACCACTTCTAACGTCTCAACACCCCAACAAGACATAATTAACAAAATCCCCAACTACAAAGAAGCATTCTACTCTTAAAAGAAATTTTTTTCACGTATTTCTAAAATTTTGGGACCAATTCATAGGAACAGAGTTCTTGTTTCTTTTTGGTACAAGTTTAGCTTTGCAGGAAAACAAACTGCTTCCTGTCCAATCTATGGCACATTTTCTTTGATATAAAATTAAATGGATCTCCACAAGAAAACATTCTAAAAAATACCAGCAGTTATGGCCGGTTTTACACGAACTTTCCTCAGGAAGACAACTCTTAAACCTAAATAGAAATCACAGTTTCAAATTCTCCAGCACAATCTCTTTTATGCTTTGACGCATGTCATGAAAAAAACTCCAAATTAAACTGCTTTAGTGAAAGGATTGAGTTTCGCACACTGTAGACCCTATGCAACTTAAACACAGCATAAAGTGCCAGGCGGACATGTCTGCACTAATGATGAAACCAGTGTTCGAGTTGTCAGTTTCGCTACAAGTTTCGCTGGCCAGAGATAAAGATATAATATTGTTATCGCCGATAATATCGCCGATAACCAGAAATGCAGGAAAAAAGGGGGAAACATGGAGAAAATGGTGAAATTTTTTTCAGTGAAACTTCAGGATATACATGAATACACATATTTACATATTCATGAATAAAAAAATTGCAAAAAAAATACATTACATAAGAAGTTTTTATTTAATGGGACAAAAAAAGCATGTGATGCCATAAAAAATCACTGTAATAACAACCAAAATGAGTTTATATATTACAAATGCAGCTGGCATACAGTAATTAAGACATGTGAAAGTGAATGAACTCAAAGATGCCAAATCAAGGATAGATTGGATTATCCAATCAGTGTGGTTTTTGCATGATAGAGATGTACGTCACAAATCCACTCCTACCATCTGTTTTGAAAGGCCACAATAGGACAATGTTCTAAAAGTTAGGTAGATCCAAAAATCTGGTGGTGGGCCATACCACTGTTTTTAATGGTGGGCATTTAATCACCACTGTTTCCCTTAGTATCCACCTGAGATGCAAATCTGTCTCATTTTGGACTCATGCCTTAAAATTATCTATCAAACTAAATGGGCGACATTGATAAAATATTTATCATTATGATGGCCCCACAGAGCATCAACCCATCAATCCAAAGATACAAACAAGTGACACATGCGCACTGTATAAATCAGTATGCTTGTTGTACCGAGTCAACTATGTGGGGCCCATTGTGATTTATGTATTTGATCCACCCCATCCATCCATTTTACAAGATAATTTTAAGACTTGATCCCAAAGATGAAGCATATCCAATGCTCAAATGGACCACACCACAGGAAACAATGTGAATTGAACATGCCTTCCGTTGAAAAATCATTAGGGGCCACAAAAGTTTTGGATCCATGTCATTTGTGTATTTTAACTTCATCCATCTCTGTGTGATCTTATGAACAACTTGGATGACAAATAAATACCACTGTGGGCCATAGCTCTTAGGAAGGTTTCAACTTGGATGACAAATAAACCTCCCTGGTCCACCATGATGTTTATATACATTCAAACAGTTCATGGTCCCATTCCTGCTAGGATGAATTGAAAATAATAATAATAATAATAAATAAATAAATAATAGCCCCGGCATACTGACTCCCACCCACTTAGTGGTGCAGGGGAGTAGAGTGGATTATGTGCAACCTTAGCCTTAGTAAGACAGTACAACACTTATGGTGAGGCCCACCTTGATATATTTATTGTATATCCATCTTGTTCATCTATTTTTAAAAATCAATTTAGGGTATAATCTAAAAAATGAAGCAGATTCAAATCTTTGGTGGACCTTTACATAAGAAACAGTGTTGATTGACCATTAAAACCTTCTTATGGTTACAAAAGTTTTGGACCAACCTGATATTTGTTCTTTTCCATATAAAGGTTCACGTGACCTTATCAAAGGGTTGGATAACAAATAAACGTTACAAAAACATTAAAACATTAATGTAGGCTCAAAGAAGTTTTTAATGGTGGAGGTTCAACCACCACTCTTTCTTAAAATATGGCCCAGCTTAGATATCGATCTGCTTCATTTTTTGGGCTAGTGTTTTATAATGATCTGGAAAAACCTATGGGCGGCGTGGATAAAAAATAAATACATCAATGTGGGCCCCGCTGTGAGAGACGCACCACTGTTTATAAAGCCCCAAAATTGCACCGAGTTCGTTTTCGAGAAGGGAGCTTTCGTCTTGGCTGGTGTACCAAGTGGCCAGGTGTATTGACGCTAGCAAGTTCTGTGGGTCCCATCATGAGTTGTGTTATATCCAAACCGTCCATTCATTTTATGAGCTCGTATTAAGGCTTGAGTTGAAAAATAAGACAGATAGAAAGATCAAGTGGACCACACCGCAAAAAGTAGTGGGGGATTGAACGTATGCCATTGAAACCCTTTTGGGGGTCACATAAGTTTTGGATCAATATTATATGTTTTTCCTCTTAATCTAGGTATTTTTGACCTTATGAACAGATTGGATTGAAAATAAACTTTATGGTGGGCCCTACGAGTGTTTTAACAGTGAAAATCATTACCCACTGCTATTTTTGGTGTGGTCAACTTGAGCTTTGGCTATGATTTATTTTTTGACTCATGCTCTAAAATGATTTTGAAAAATGTATGAACGGTATGGATGTAATAAATACATCATTTTGGGGCCCATTTAACTTTGATCTCCTTTGAACCGTTCGTACAACTTGGAACTCGAGGAGCTTCAGCGCTCGTCATCGCATGACACATACCCACGCTGGTGTATACACCATTCATCTCATCTTCAACGAAAAACCTTCCGCCATTTTTTCCGCCTAAAAAAAAATCTTGAATATCTTTCCCCAAATTTCTCTCTTTTTCAAATCTCAATCCAAATCCCTTTCAACCTCGCCGAAATTGGGTTTCTTTCAAACCTATACTTTTCAAAGAAAAAAAAAGAAGAGATTTCTTACCTATGAAAATCCGGTGCCATCAACCGTGATTGGCCCACCAAATCCATTCGAAAGCCACTCCCGCGGGCAAATTTTGAGAAAAAAATGGTAAGAGATTTTTTTTTTCTATATCTTTTTTGTTTTTTTTTTTAAATAATAGGGAGAGTTGTCGCTGATAATTATTTTTTTCCCGATAAAATCAAAAATATCGCTGATATTTCGTCGACATTAGGAAGAGAAACGAATTTTTAGTGTTTCGGTGTCGCCGGTCCAGCGACACCAATAATATCGGCAATATTATCGATTTTTCGTCGACAACGGAAACACTGGATGAAACTACATTACTGAGGTTTGCACATCAAGAGGGCCATAATGCAAAAACAAACTAATGCTTAAAAAGAAGCTCCCAATTGGTCCATATTCAATGTACACATGTACCTCACCAGATGAGCTGAATAGCCTTATTCCCAGACCAGAGAATCTACAGACTGGGGCCCACGTAATAGGTGACTAGGATCCCTCATGCATAAGCCATGTTATAACATGTGAAGGCATGTGTGGAGCTGGGTTATACAGTTGAAGGAGTTCACCTTGAGTTTTGGCAAACATAGAGTGGTCAGAACTAGACTGAGAAAAACTGAAGTTGCGGAGAGTGGTGCTAAATTTGTCAACCCAGACTACTGGCGATTAGCACAACCCATAAAGAGCCTATTTTAGGTGACAAATGAGGGGATGAGGATGTGTATAGACTTCTTCAAGAAGATAACCATGGAGAAAGCATTTTTAATATCAGGTTGGTAGAGAGGCCAATTTATGTTAGCAGAGATAAAAAGGAGGATGTGGATGAAGTCAAGCTTTGCAGCCACAACAAACGTTTTCAATTAGTTGACGCCATTTATCTATGTGTTGCCTTTAGCTGTTTCCAAGTAGTTGACGCCATTGATTTGTGTGTAGCCTTTAGCTATCATCCCGACTATGTAATGAGCAATACTTCCAACAGGATGATGTTTGAGAAAGAACACCCATCTGAAGCCAACAAGAATTTCCTTCGGGTAATATAGTCTTCTTCTAGGACTAATTTTTCTCCAATGTTGTCATTTCATCTTCCCTAGCTATTCTCCACAATGGATGCTTAAGAGCCGTGTTATAAAATGTAAGAACAAAGAGAAAGATGGAAGATTTGAGAGGATGATCTGAATGCATCACATTGACTCAAGAGGGACTTGTATAGAAAAGATATTATCTATCTTTAGGAAATACAATACGTCCAAATAACTAGCAAGTACAAGATAAGAACAAATCTATCTGTATATTATAAGTATGGTGCACTTGAGAAGCAAAGGAATGAGATGCCCTAAAATGCATTGTCTTCTGCAGGAGTATGCATGAGGTGAACTCGTTTAATAGTTACTCCTTTTGGGCATTCCCCCTTCCCTTTTAGAGCCTTCAACTTGAATCAACTCACTTAACCGGTGTAGTGTTTGGTCTTGTTGCACATGGCCAAACCATCCAAGTCTAATTACCCTCATCTTACTACCTATTGGTGCTACTCCCAAGTTTCCTCAAATGCATTCATTTCTAATTGTATCCTTTCTCATCTTGCCATTCATCCATCTCAACATCCTCAATTCAGCTACTCCCATCATTTTTTTAGAGAGAACTAAATTAAAACTCACAAAGAGCGAACAAAGAATACAACACCCAAAAAAAAAAGGAACCGGATGAGTGACCACAATGGTCTTTACATTAAAAGGCCAACACTCCATAAGAAGAGTAACTTTTCTAATAACCTTGTCTGCCTTGCCCGATCATTTCTAAAACAACATCCATTCCTTACCCCCTAAATCGCCCAAAACATTGCCATAATTAGAAATCACCCTGCCACTTTTCCAAACTTCCCTACTCCACCATGGCAAGCCCAAAGGAGATCTTCTACCATCGCCAACATTACCCACTCCGTCAGGAATTTAAAAAGAAGAAATAGTTCCACACTTTCTAGGCGAAGGGGCAATGGATGAAGAAGTGGTCGATCATCTCCTCACTATTCATGCACAACAAACAAATATTAGGGAGGATCATAGCCCTCCTCTGCAAATTATCAATAGTAAAAATTCTTTGACAACGCATTGGATCTGAAACCAACCCAAAGAGCAACTTCCCGAAAAACTTCCCAGACGCATTTCTGGCCCAAACAATAAAATATGCATCTTACCCATCGAACTTAACATTCGCTAATATCTAAAGGAGACTAGAGAACCTATTAACCTCTGCATCCAATAAATCCCAACGACATAGAGGTGCCCAAACTATCGAGTTCCCCATAACTGAATAACAATCCCCTACTATGACGAATCGGTTAGGAGCCAAACGAGCAATTCTTGAAAACATAACTTGAAGCGCTTGGTCAACACACCAAACATCCACCCAAAAGTGAACGTGAAGTCCCTTTCCAATAGCAAAGGACTTGCCCCTATGCACAATATGCTCAGTGGTCGCAACTACTTTCCAAATCACAAAGGCTCCGTACAGAGAGGAAGACTTAATGAACCAACCACACTCATGAGTGCCATACTTCGTAGCCACCACTTCCCTCCATAGGTTCCCTTCCTCCACTCCAAACATCCAAATACATTTTCCCAACAACGCGGCGTTCATATTCCCCAACGGCTTAATTCTTACCCCTTCTTCCTTAATTAGCCTTGATGCAGGACATGAAAATTAGATATGATGTACAAGATCTCAGTATTTACATCATAATCATTTAGAAACAATCACAATAATTCCACATCCCACATAAAGTCAAGCATTCAACAAGGGGAATCTATAAGGGTCCAAGCCTACACTTGTTAGGGCTGAATCGATTAAAAATTATAGACTAAACGATGCTCGAAGGATAGTAGATTTATCCACAAATGCAAATGATTATTTCCCAATCCAAGGGATTCTTATGTTTCAATTCGGAAAAACCTAGGGTTTCAAAAGTGGAATAAAACTTAGGGAATTGAGATGCTATAGGGTTAGGGTTATGGAAACAAGGCGAAAGATGAGTGAAATAGAAATGAAAGGGAATCTGTGATCAGCCTGCACGTGCGGACAACAAATCGACCTGACGCATGTGCATGGATGGTGGCCCGCATGTGTGTGGGGCTCACGAATCGGCTAAGGAGGGCCTAGTCGGCCAGGGATAGGCCACCTTCCCTCCAAATTTCAAGCCAAACGGATGATCGGTTTGAACACGGTACTCCGTAGAAGTTTCAGCCCTCCTGAAGGGCCAGATTCTGAAAATCTGTTGTAAGGGAAAGATTAGTTGCAAACGTGGGTGGATTTGATGAGGGGATGGCTGTAGGAGATGAGGAATATGGAGGGTAGGAGATGGGGGCGATATGGGATAGGTGTGGCTTCGCACCACGGTAGTTAGCCCTTCGAAGAAGGGAGGGTTTCGCACCCAATTAGGTTTCCACAACTCAGAGAATTAGAGAAGCAAGAAAACGCAGAATTTTATTAATCTTCAATAATAATAAAAACCTACAAGGGGTTGCCTATTTATAAGAAAAACCTATACCTCGAAAGCCACGCCATGTGCGCATACAATTACCTAAAGACGAAGTAATAAAAAATAACAACTAATCAATGCAATCTAAACCGTTCAAGATGTTCTTAATAACGGTAATAAGCAAAACTCAAAGTCCTAAGTCGCCTAAGGTAGTGGGCCACAATCATGAGATCCAATGATGAGACCCACATGATGATCGGGTCCACCCCAAGGAACCAAAACACAGTCCTCTAACTAGGAGGCCCTCCATAGAAGTCATCATCGATCCAGATCAAAGGTGGGGCCCTCCTTGCATACGTGCGTAAGGGGGGCGTACGTGTGCGCAAGATGTCCCCATCAGGCCTACACATCTCATCCCATTTTAGGTGATGAAACTTTTTTCCTTCATTAGCGTCCAAAAAAAAAAATCTCATCTCATCCTTTCTAGCCTTGAGAGACCGCCTTTGGGCATTGGAATAACGACATGAAATAAATGGGCATATTAGAAAAAAAAAAAAAAAAAAACCCAACTTGATGAGGGTTAAACGACCTCTTAGAGACATATAACGGCACTTCCAACAAGCAAGCTTCCTTTTAATACCGACCAATACCGAATTCGACCCTCTATCCTGAAGATCCCGGCCAGGCCTGGGTTGCCTGAGCACCTGCCTCCTGATAGGAAGCCGGTCTTCCAGCCTCTGCTCTGTTGTTTTCATTGGAGGTGGAGGCTCCCTCTCTTCCCTAGACTTCGTAAGGCCCCTAGAAAGCTTGGATGCTTGAACCTTCTCCACCTTTGGCTCCCCTCCCTTTCTCTTCATCTCCGGGTCGAATTGAGCACGTTGCATTTTCAGCCTCTTTCCTCCGAAACTTTTTCCATGTAGCATCTTCACCACCCGAGCCAGCTCATCCTTTGAACTCATCCACACAAACACGAACCCTCCATAGGACGCTATAAATCTGTCTCTCGGTATGACAACCTCCATGATTGCTCTTGCTCTTCCTAACTGGTACCTAGGAGCCGCTAGCATCTTCCCTCTGATTTCCTAAGGCAGGATACATTTCGTGATCAACCTTGACCTTTTCCTCTCCTTTACCTAGAGACCTAATCTCTCTCATTGAAACTCTTTAACGTTTACCTAGAGACCTGATTTCCATTTAGTGTTCCTTTTCTGCTTTCGTGCGGAATCAATAATTGTCGCCCACAAGGATGGTTGTTTTTACCACATGCCTCTTCAATATTCTTCTTTACATCCATATGAACATGTTGTTCCCTAATTGCTCAACGTTCCATCCCATAAAGCATGGCTGGTCTTATAACTATCCTATAAAACTTTCCTTTCAGTTTGAATGGTACATGGTGATCACATAAAACTCCATAGGCACATCTCCATTGCTTCCACCCAGCTTGAATTCTATGGGTAACATCCTTCTCAATTTGTCCACTCATGAATTATCCACCCATGGTAACAAAAGTGGTCATTTTGGGCAACTTCTTGGTTAGCAATATTAACTAAGATTAGTATTTTGAATATTGTCCATAATGCAGTGGTATTGTACATTATGGCGCTACAAAGCACAACCAAATAGCGCAAGTCTCATGTTGTGTACACTATTTGTATTGTGGCTTGCGTTATTTGTAGTGTAGCTTGCATTATTTGTAGTGTAGTGTATGTTATACACTGCGTGGTGTAGAGAGGATGTAGCATATGCTACAGTTAAAGCTCCAATTTTTAAGATTTTGGCTCTAAAACATTTTTCTTAGTTGAGTAGCAATAGAAAAATGGTGTCGACTCATCCTCCTCACATGTAGCACTAAACAATAGCTATGCAGAGTATTGAAACTATTAAGTCCTGTTGTATATAGAGTATATCTCTCGAATGACACCTGTTACAACCGTAACTATCTCTACAAGTGTAACAGGTGTATGGTTGAGGAGTCGCAAGCATTTTTTAGCAATGTGTAAACAAACACACAAATTATGCTAATGAGGAAAGAAAAGGATAAAACAAATGCATCCAAACCATTGTGTCAATGTGTCACAGATCAACCCTTGGCACGCAAACATCTAAAAAGAGAATTGTCCTTGCCACATAGGGATAGATCATCCAAACATAAAAAGGATCCCTTTCAAGAAAGATGAGCCTTGTCATTCAGAGGTGGGGAAGCGTCTCCTTGAGTAGTCCTAAAACATCAATTCCCCAATAATGGAAGCTTTTTTGGTGGATCGCATAAAATTAACAAAATTCTTTAATTGGACCATTTTCAACATTGAGAACATAAACGTTCCAATTTTTGTTTTATGCACAATATGGTGCATTAATCAGTTATCCATCTTTCCATTCATTGTCAAGTGACTCAGATTATGTAGGGGCATTTTCTGCAGTAATTCAAGATGTTGGATTTTTTTTTTCTCGAAAAGGAGACCAGGTCCTTGATTGATAGATGAAAGAACTTTATGTGAATGCTCCAATCTGCACTTCACCAGTGTATTTGTAAATTGCTGACTAAATGCATCTTTAACATGTGGAAGCTCCTTTGGTGATAAGAAACCAACAAGCATCAAAAGTAATATAATCAAGCAGGTCTTCATTAAAAAGATAAGGGGTTTCAGTTTTAGGTTTAATGAAAGAGCAAATGGAGATATCTACTCTTCAAGACATGAAATCAAATTTCAATTGATCCTCCTTGGTAATCCAGGTACCTTCAGTGTTGACAGAGTTCTTATAAAAGGAGTGATTAGAATGGTCTTTTCAGACCATCCAGATGGGGAACACTCAAATGAAGCAAAGATCAAAGCTGTCAGACAAAAGTTGCAAATTTTTCTATTCGCATACACACCCTATTGTTTTGACCACTGCAGTTCTTGATGAAGTGGAGCCCATGGCTCCATATCATTCTTTTGCTTGTCATGTTGGAGGGCAAACAAGATAAGCTACCTTTCGGAACCATGCGTCCCATGCCAACAAACAACCAGGGATGAAAATCCAAAACAATTTCTTATATGCAAAGAGGCATATGGAGGATTTGAAAAAAGGAAAAGAATTACCATTTAGTTAATATTTCTACGGAGTTGCAAATGGACCTGATGGTTCAACAATCATTGATGGTTCAAGAATTGCTAGGCCAACATTACATGTAGTAGTACCTAGAATGACAACTAGAGAAACAGATCATTGGGCCATGCAGGTTCTCCATCATAAATATGTCCCATCCCTTTAGCCAATTTAGCTTTTAATACAGGATCATTCGAGTCAGATTTTTTTTATTGGGATATGTGAATTCTCACGGATCCATCCCTTGAAGAAACCAGACATGATAATTTTTCATTCTCTAACTCGAGCAAGAATCAAAGGAGTGGGGTATTTTGTTCCTGTTTAGTCTTGTCTATTCCCTTTCTGATGTTTCTTTCAGTTACTTATTGACAATAAGTGACCGTATTCTGCCCAAAAAATAAAACACAAGTAATAAAAAGAGAATACTAAACATTCAAGCCATAGAATTTCTCAATTTTGACAAAACGTACTCTAGAGTGTTAGTGTACAGTGTACGTGGTTAGTGGCTCTTTTAATGTAAGTGCTTGTGCACACTTTCTTCTTCTCCCATAGTGTACTATATTATGCTCTATTCTAATAAAACACTGTGTGTTAGGGCATGTTAGCCTAACACAACATTTTCCCCAAACTCTCCTCTTTCTTCTTCTCTCTCACTCTTCTCCTCTTTTCTCCACACTATAATCATCAAACCTTTTTTCTACCAGTACTTATTAGATCGAGAAGTACATTAGATCTAGTAGAATGAATATTCTGTATCCAGAATAATACCAATCCAACCCATTTCACGAAGAAAATGTGACCATAATTAACCAATCAATAAAACTACTTTAAAAATAAAAAAAATAAAAAATTAGACATCATCATATTGATAGGAGAAACTTTACACGAGAGCTTCGGGCGGACCCAACTATAAAAAGGGGCAGGGTCCACCTATTGTAAGAACGAAAAAGAAAGGAATTGACAACTAAAACTAGTGTTCCCTCAGGTTACCCAATCTCACCCTGTCTAGGAAAATGAGGCCTTTGGTAATCTGAGGCAGGTCCCTTGCTGATTGGAAGAGCATCCCGGACTAAGTAGCGCTGCCCCCTCCTAGCTAGATCATCGACAACTGCATTTGCTTCCCTAGGGATGTGAGAGATGGAGACCTCCAAGTCGGCCGATATCCTCTTAATCCTAGACCACTAGTAGCTCAAGGCCCATGGGGGAGATGAGATCATCCCAAGGATGTCCACAACCACTTTGGAATCACTCTCTACCTCCACTTTGGAGTAACCCAAGTCCACACAGTGGGAGAGGCCCTCCCAAATTGTCATGATCTCTGCTCGAGAGTTGGATCCAACACTGTAACCGGACGAGAAAGCAAACAGAAAATCTCCATCACTATTTCTGCCCACGCCACCACCCCCAGATGGGCTCGGGTTCCCCAGCGACGAGCCGTCCACGTTGATCTTGACCCAGCCCATTTTGGGCCTAGTCCATTTGATCAATTGGATCTCCCTCCTAACGCTTGGGATGTCATTAAAGCCTTGCGCCGATAAGGCTAAGGAGGAAGCTCGCTTGAGAACTTTTGGGGGAGGGAGGGATGGAATGAGTCGGCTGACCCAGAGCTGGATTCTAGCAATAACTCTCGAAGGGCAGGTCAGGACATCCTCGAATCTCGCCGCATTTCTGGACATCCAGATCTCCCAAAAAATAAGCAAGGGGATAAGACTCGTGAGGGTGTGAAGCTGGTCAAATGTTGCTACAAATGCGCAGCCTCTGATGATTGTTGAATCCTGGTCAGAAGTCTGAATCTTGAAAATGGGTTGAAAGAAGGTCCAAACTTTGGAGGTGAGCTCTCTCGAGGAGAAGACATGGTCAATAGATTCTGTGTGGATCGGATGGGGGTCGTGGTAGCACACACATTTTGAGGCCAATTGGGCCCTTTTGATTGCGTTCTATCCTCAACTGGGATAGCTTTGTAAATTATCTTCCAAGAGAGTAGAGAGATCTTAGGGGGCAGCTTTGAGTGCCAAACCCAAACGGACCACCTTTTTTTAACGACAGGGGGTCTAGAATGCAGCCAAGCGTGACCGACCTTCAGCTCGCCTGAAGTAGAAGCAACCCACACCCATTTGTCTTCCGAATCGGAGGTATAATGCCCCTCGTCTGCCACGTGATTGACCACTATAGCAGGCAGATGATTTCTGACCGCAACCACATCCCTCCACCCATTAGGCCCGATGAAGTCCCTGACTTGGGCCAGCTGCGGCTGAGGCTGAGAGGGGGCTGCTTGAAGCTTCCAGCCTGATAAGGGCCCAAATCCTGTCTAGTAATCTTCCCAGAATCTGCACTACTCGTTCCCTAGTAAACACCACAAACCTGCCATAATAAATGCAAAAGTTTTGCGAATTTGCTTCCACAGGGGCGAGGCCCAAGGGACCAGCCTCCCGCTACCTTCCAAATGAAGATCGTTTGTGTATTTTTCCTTCATAAAAGTTGCCCAACAACTGCCTTTAGCCCTGCATAGGATAACCCATGCCATTTTCATCCTAAATGCCTGCATTATGGTGGTCAGATTTTGAAATCCCAGCCCACCTTCCAACAATGGGGAGGAGACAACTTTCCAATTTACCCAGTGGTAGCTCTTTCTGCCGTTGTTACAACCCCAAAAGAAGTCGGCAGCAACCCTTTCCAGCTCGCCCAGAAGAGTGCAGGGTATGTCTGTCGTTGCCATTGTGTGGACAGGAATGCTGCTAAGGACATGTTTAATTAGTGTGATTCGGCCAGCTTGAGACAAGATTTTCCCTTTCCAACCCACCAATTAGCTTCGAAACTTTTCCAACATAGATAGAAAGTAAGCTCTCTTCACCCTGCCCTTGAAGATTGGGACTCCTAAATATGTGAAAGGGGACTCTCTGTGATTTCTTGTCACAAATAACAAGAGGCCTAAAACATTTTTTTGACTTCCAATATGCAACGAGGCCTAAAACATTTCATTTGCCTTTGTTTGTAGCAAGCCTGACGAACTAGCTGCATTTGCCTTGATTGGGTGATGTCGAGGTTCAATTAAAGATTTGTTTTTGTGGTTTTTTTTTTTTTTTTTTTTTGGGAGGGGGGGAGAGATGGGGTATGTGTGTGGGTGTGTGGAAGGTAGTGACGCTTGCCATTTTCTGGTCTATATGGCTCGAAAGGAATAATTGATGCTTCCAAAACATCTTTGGTTCTAAGATTGGGGTGTGTAATCGGATTGCCTTGTATATCAAAGAGTGGGCTCCCTAAGGGTGTTGTTCGGGGTTTATTTTTCTATTTTTTCTGTTTTTTTTTTTACTATTTTGTTTTGTGTACGTCTTTGTTATGTTCTGTATTTCTGGCCTTTGGCACTAATAATATTCCTTCATCTTTCAAAAAAAAAAAAGAGTAACCGATACCTTAGCTAAAAGTGTGATAAGAGTAGTGTTCGAAATATCGGTATCGTGTTACGTATTGCATCCTTGGGATATAGATACGTATCAGTTATCGCAAGGGATGTATCAGTTGTATTGGGTAATTTATTGCACTTTTTGGGAAACAAGGGGAAACAATGAGAAAATGGTTGAATTTTTCAATGAAACTTCAAGGACTTCGAAATTAGTCTCAATTGATAGCTGGTTGAAGGAAATTTTCAAAAAAATAATAATATTTTAATATCCTTTTATTACTTTTTAATTAAAAATGATTTTTATTTTTCAAAAATTGAGAAGAACTTAACAAATCAGTAGATCAGCCCTCATACATGCTTGATTTCATGTTTGGAGTGCAACATCATAAGCAAATTGGGAGAAATTGGGGAAATTCTGAATTTTCCCTAATTTTCCCCAAATCGGACCACCTACACACAAATTTCGAAATTAGAGCATATGTGATGATCATTTCATCAAATACTCCTAAACACTTTGAAATTAGTCTCAATTGGCAGCTAGTTGAAGGAAATTTTTGAAAAAACATGGAGAACATGAAGAACCAACTCCATGATTTTTCCTGAAAAACCAATGGATTTGTAACCATTTGACACTGATTTAACATAATTTCAAGAGAGAGAGAGAGAGAGAGAGAGAGAGAGAGAGAGAGAGAGAGAGAGAGAGAGAGAGAGATTAGAAATTGAAAATGCTCATCAGATTGAACATATGAGATATATCAGCACTACTTGTGCGTTTTGTATTGCACAGGTGATACAAGATATACCGTGGGATATATTAGTCGATACGTTGATAGTTAAAATATTGGATAAGAGTAAATATCTATGTTATTAGTGTTTCACCACTTCATCCTTGTTCAATTTATTATAAATAAAATAAAAGAGGTGCCATTACTCATAGACAAAAAATAGAAGAAGAAGAAGAAGAAGCTAACTTTCACCATACCTTAACACATTGAGTAAATAGTGGTGTCAAAGTAGTCTTCAGTTGGTCACGAATAATTCCAAATATCTTCTCAACATATGCTGTGAGCTGCTGCTTAAAAAGCAAAGCAGGGTACTTCGCATCAACTTGGCGTATGACAGCCAGATTACCTACCGGAAGGTTTGAAGAAGAGCGGAATCCCTGAGAGAGAATCATATTTTATAGTGAAATGAGCAATTATGTCATGTTTTGGTTACTTTACGTACTTGGAAAAAAAATCTGAAAACGCATTAATCATGTCCATGCCCAAGAGGCAATCAAGTTCCATAATGATGAAGGGAAATGAAGTAAAAAGAAAAAGGTGCTTCTTTACTAGGGTCATTCTCCCGAATAATGACATTGGAGGGGGTGGTTTGTGAGGAGTGCCTCCAGCTGCACCAGGTTCTTTTAGACTTCGTTGTAGCAAGAACAACAAAGTTGATGTATTTGATAGCCAGTAAGCCAAATGATTACTGTTCTCCTCATTCTGCATAATAGATTATAGATTCATATTAAAACAAGTGAATCAGGTCACATTTCATGTTATGCAAAATTTAAAAGTGAAAATAGTTTCTCATAAACTACGTGACATGCAGGGATAGAAGATTTTGAAATACCCAAATGAACAAATGAGAGAAAAAAAGAGGGGGGGGTGTATTCAGGTGATGAAATAAAATTCAGCAAAAAACCCTACTTAGAGTCTTAGCAGCCTAAACCCCGACCAATCTTAAATAGCCCTCGTATAATCTAACTGGAAAACCTTGGCAGAAGGGCTATGCATGAAGTGGAAGACTTCGAAAAAGGCATGCAAGGATGTTGGTCCTTGTGTAGGGAATTGGAGGTGGCTCTGAGTCATACCAGTGTTTTAAAACCTGGACTTAGCATCAAACCGTTTACTAAAACAAAGAAGTTAACCATGATGCCATGGAAGTACCATAAGTAAATTAACTAAAACAAAGAAGTTATAAAAAGATAAATTCTTGAAATACTTGAAATATGAGATGACCTGCTGTTGGATGCATAAAGCAACTAGAAGGCTACGGCCCCGTTTGGCACAAGCCACACAGCTATATGGATAGTGTTGCCTTGATCAAATTATTTTGGTAACGATACTGTCTATCTGTATAAGCATGTACAAATAATGCAATGGATATATGGTGTTTGGAAAAATGATCACGTACGTGTGAGGGGTAAATTCCATTTTTTAGGTTATGCTCCATCCATAGTTGACTCAGCGATCTAGACAGTCTGGTTTTTCTGAAAACAGCCACGCAGGTACAACTTTGGCAATGCAAGTGTATTAACTAAGACCACCAGCCAATCTTCAGTCCCCTTCCCTTTAAAAAAATTCAGAAAAAGAGCCTGACTTCTCGCTAGTGTGGCAAGGGGTGGGGGTGTGCCTACCACGAAGATGGGGTGTACAAATTATTAACATACGATCCACACCGTCCATCAAATGGAATAATACATGTTTCACCAAGATCTCGAAAATCAGAACTACACAAAACTAAGGTGGGCCAAACACAGGAAATGGCAGGTGTCTCCAGTTCAACTGTTTCCAATGGTGTGGCCCTCCGAAGTTTTGGATGGGCTTAATTTTTGGGATTCAAGGTAAACAAGAGGTTGAACACCTGATGGATGGTTTGGATCTAATCCACCTTTCTTCCATGCGACTATGCAACACATGTTAGAACCACTCCCTTGTCAAAATAGCTGGATTCAGAATTTTTTTTTCACAGAATCCAGCTATTAGCATGACACGACAGTTAACGCTAGAGAAAAAATAGGCAGTTAATAATGCTATTTCGATACCTACATTTATGAGCATAGCAAATTTAGTGCCAAACACGAGATTATCTATCATACTAAAACTATATTTATGCTAATAATGCTATGACGCAGGCCAAACTAGGCCTACATCGGGTGGAGATTGACACTGTGGAAATGGAATACGGCATAGCCATCACATGACAGTACACGTGGCACGGTGACATGTCCATTGAGACTGTCCATCTAGCGGTCCCTACCAATGTTGCAAAAATCTTTAGCGTATCGCAAATTGAAGTGGGGTTGAATCATATCGAATCACAAATTGTATCGTAAATCGTAAGGTTTTTTACATTTTCTTAAATTTTTGATTTTTTTTTAACATAAACAAATCAGAAATTTTAAAAAAAAAAAAAACATTAATCTTCCTTTTGCCATCAATGTGCTCCAAGTAACCATGTCATGATGGTGTTAAAGGATTCTTATTCCTTTATTTTTTTTCTTTCAAGAAATTTCCCTTAAAAAAACATACAAGGGTCCTTGAATAATTTATGTTCTTGTTATCTTTCTTGAATGTAGAATCACAATGGCGTAGAATCACAATGGCAAAGCAGCCTTTGATATTGTAGCCCGACACAAAAAGATATACTAATTTTGAAATATCATTCATAATACATACAAGTCAGCACGATCGTAACCATCCATAAAAACATTATAGGTAAGTCATACATTAATTTGGTGTTTCGACTAGTTAAGAAGTAAGAACTCACAAAAAAAAAAAAAAAAAAACCTACATGATTTTATATTGAAGAAAATATATATCATTTAATCTCTTACAAAGAACAAATAAAATAATCTACCTTTTCTAAAGGATTCTTACAGCCTCCACCAATTTAAAAACATAAAATAAAAGCCAAGTGAAGCTTAAAATACAAGACAACAAGTATAATTTGAATCGTAAATTGGGATTTGAATCACTAAATCGTAGGATTCAAATGGATTCAAGGTTGGGATTCAAATCATTTTGCTTAAGATTTGACTAAAATCATATATCGTAAATTGTAAGATTTTAACAATATTGGTCCCTACTATTGATGGCAGATGATTCAAGAATCAAATGACTCTGCCCATCTAAATAGTGGCCACCAAAGGGATAGTCAGAGAGAGAAACTGTCTATGGTCAACATTAAGCGTTGAGAAGTGAAGGAAATGGATCACTATGATCCTCCAATAAGTGTTATTTCCCACACATAAGTCATCCAAGATGATGCCCTCTATATGGTGATGCGGGGACATGTGATGACCTAATCCTAAATGTATGTATAATCAAGTTAAAAAATGTTCAAATAAATACACGAATCAACTAAATATTTTCAAACAAAGGGATTAGGTAAATTTCAACATAAAGATGAGGTCATTCCATCAGGATCATGCCCCTTAGCATAAAATCGCGTAAACAGTAAAAAGGGAGGACCTAGGGATATGAGGATATCCCAGATCTAGCATAAGTCAGTCTACAATCAAGTTTGCATCTGATTATACTAACTAACCATCCCTATTTTTCGTTCAGACTAGAAAGGGGATATCCAGAGAGGAACGAAAAGGGTGAAGAATGAAGGGTTTGAGATGAAAAAAGTACAGGTCCTTTTGCTGTCAAAAGAAAATGAGGATGATTCTTACCTTTTCCTACACATCGAAGATCTAGAAAGAAAAAAACTTGAAATCGGGGTGAAATCCTCAACACCCAAGGGCCAATCTTAAAACCCTAATATCTTGAATAAAGAAGAAAAAAAGATACGAATTTCTATTCATTCAATAATAATGAAAATAGGGTTTCTCACAACGTATATATAAGCTATGGAAAAAGTAAAAGTTCACTAAAGCCCCTGAAAATAAGAAAAATAACAAAAAGATGAAAAAATAAAGAAAGTACAATAAAGCCCCTGAAACAAGAAAAAAGAATAAAAACGCATAAAACTAAAACACCCGTGTGGTAGGATGTGAAATCCGACCCATAGATCTATGGTCAGGGTGCGGTCATGCCGCTCTTGCACTCGTAGCGCATCCAAAAATGGGTCCAATAGACCCAACGTCCATCCACATCAACTCCTCCACTCCGGTACTCTGTCGGTGACACCTCCTCCTCTGGTACACTGTAAAGGGTGCACCACTAATATCAGCATCAGATGGACAATCTGGAATTACATGTAACCCTTCCAAGTGTATTGTAGAAAGACGCCTATACCATATTGTGGTTCGTCCACCTGTATCATCTCCTACAGAAATTATCAGGCAATAACCTACACTGGATTGGACGAAAATAGCTAAAGGAGGTTGTAGCCAGTGTGGGTTTGTTTTTGTGTGTGTGTGTGTTGGGGGGGGGGGTGGGGGGGTGGGTTCATCTTTGCAACTGGAAAACCCATCCAAACTGGGTGATCCTATCCAGAAAACAAGTTTATAAAAGCCCAACTGTTTTAGTGTGCAATTCTTCTCCAAACCAGTCTAATCATATGGGATAACATCTCGAGGTCTAGTAAATGATATGGATGTTTGGCGATGGCACCAGCTGATATAGCTATGGATTTTTGTTTTGTTTATCATTATTTCCATCCCATTTCTTGAAGAAACTTAAAGGTTATTGAAGGAAGTTGAATGAAAGAAGAGGGAGTGATGGGGGTAAGTAGTTAGGGAAGGGTCCTAAAGTATAGGTTTGGACTATGAGGGTGAATGATGCGTGTTGCTCAAGAAAAGGAGAATAAGAAACAGCCTTAATTGGTGATGCAAGTCATGAATGAGGGAGGGAGAGGACCATGAAACGATGCAAGAAAGGGGTAAGCATCCCCTACAACATGAGATGGAGAGAAAATGTGAATATGGAAGACAAATGCCCTGCGCTCTCCAACCCTACAAGATCCGTGAGCGTTGAAGGCTGAGGGATTTTATGAGAAAGTAAAGGTAGAGGGAGAGGAGAATCATTGCAAAGGAAGAGTAACGAGGCGAAGGTGGCATTGGGTGCATAAATTGATATCTATGATCTGTATGACAAAGATATGCAGTTCTTCAAAACTGAAAATAACCACTTCATCATAAGAGTACATAAATGTGTTTGTTCAATAAGAATTTATTACATGAACGTTTTCCAGAAAATGGAATTGTCTAATGGGATATTATTTAGATGATGTTTCCAAGATTTTTAAATAAAATAAATAACGAATCTGTATAAACAACATTCAATTACCTCAATTGCAGAACCAATCATCTGAATAAGACGGTCAAAAACACTAGTCCGTTCAGCTTCAAACAATTTCCAATGAAGAAGACATTTGTATATGGTAAATGCTGCAACTGGTTTTCCTTGACTGAATCCAATATTTTGGACCACACATTTCATAAGAGCATCTAAGCTTTCCTGTGACAAAAGAGGATCATCACATTGGCTGAATTGAGTTAGACAGAGGAAGGCATGAAGCACATAATAAATTACACAGAATCTTTTTTCTTTCTTTCCTTTTGAAACTAATAAATTACACAAATTGAATGCTGATACTAGTGAGCACATACATGCCGTCTCTGAACCTGGGATGCCCTCAACTTGCTATCGGATAATGCAGTATTCTCATGGTGACCATTCTCCAAATTCTGCAAGTAAAGAAATCCTAAGATAGAACCATCCTGAGGAGAACCATGAAATAAAGATTTGAACTAATCCAGAACTCATATACACCTTCATTTTTGGAATTGACAAATGCCCTGAAATGTGTTTTACAGGTGTTTTTAACAAGGCCTGTTGCCTTAGAATATCCACGGTCTCCATGTCCAAGAGCTTTTCTTCTAGTCTGTGACAAAAAGTAAACAATGATTTTTCAATTACAAAAAAAGGACAATCATGAGAAAGAAACAGGAGAGCACTAAAATAGTTTTCTTCTTATTATTTAGAAATGGCAGAACCCATTGAAGCTGAAGCTTAATTCTAGCTTAACAGTAAGAAAGTTAGCAAAGAAATTACTAGAACCTCTGCATGTCGGTCTTCAATTGAATTATCTTTGACTCTGCGTCCATAGCCTGCTTAAGCCTTTCTTCACTAAGCCTGTGTGTTTCTTCATACTTTCTTTCAGTTTCATCTATCTTCTTTTCCAGTGAGTTCACCATGGCCTACGACAAATTAATGATGAGTGACATAAATATCACAAGTAGAAATGCAAATGCATGTTCACCCATGGAATTTAGGCAAACTAAATCGAAATGTTATCTTATTCGTCACAAAACTCCTTGAGATGGCAATCCCACCTTCAGTTGTTCATTTTCAAAAGTAAGTTTATCCAATAGCACACTATCAACGACTGGGACCTCCTGTAGGACAGGAATTAGGTCTGCTGCTTCTTTCACAGCCTCTTGTTCCTTCACTAGCGTCTTTTCAGTTTCTTTGGATTGAAGCTGCATCTCTTCCAATTGCATTTCTTCAATCTTCTTTTCCAGTGAACCCACCATAGCCTATAACAAATTAATGTTGAGTGACATAAATATCATAAGTAGAAATGCAAATGAATGTTAACCCATGGAATTTAGGCAAACTAATCTGAAATGCTTTGTTATTCACAACAAAACTCTTTCATCCTTGAAATGGCAATCCCACCTTCAGTTTTTCATTTTCAACGGTAAGTTTATCCAACAGCACATTATCAACAACTGGGACCTCCTGCATGACAGGAATTTGATCTGCTGCTTTTTTTGCAACCTCTTGTTCCATCACCAGCATCTCTTTAGTTTCTTTGAATTGAAGTTGCATCCCGTCCAATTGAATTTCGTCAATCTTCTTTTCCAGTGAACTCACCATAGCCTATAAAAAATTAATGGTGAGTGATGTAAATATCACAAGCAGATACAAATTTATGTTAGCCCATGGACTTTAGGCAAACTAATTTGAAATGATATAACTCGTTGATTGTAATCAACTAGACTGTTAGATAGAGCTTGATTGTAATCAACCTATGTAATAGTCTATTACATTGTGCCTGTGGGAGTTTTATGTTCTCATCGCCAGTCTCCAGCCCAGATAAAAGAGGGTTGTGTCAAGCTGGCAGCTGGCATCAAACTTATGCCATAACTTTCAACGTGAATCCGAACAATATGACATTCCAAACTCATGCTCAGGCGTTCCCTGTCCTTGATAGAGTGGAATGGCAAAACAGGATTCATATGGCTAACCCCAATTGATTGGAGTAATGGTTAGATGATGATGATGATGAATTCGAAACACTATATTATCCATAACAAAACTCTGTTTTTCCTGAGATGGCAATCCTACCTTCAGTTTTTCATTTTCAACGGTAAGTTTATCCAACAGCACATTATCAACAACTGGGACCTCCTGCATGACAGGAATTTGCTCTCCTGCATTTTTTTCAACCTCTTGTTCCATCACCAGCATGTCTTTAGTTTCTTTGAATTGAAGTTGCGTCCCATCCAGTTGAATTTCGTCAATCTTCTTTTCCAGTGAACTCACCATAGCCTATAACAAATTAATGGTGAGTGACATAAATATCACAAGCAGATGCAAATTTATGTTAGCCCATGGACTTAAGGCAAACTAATTTGAAATGCTATAACTCATTGATTGTAGTCAACCTATGTCATAGACTGTTCGATGGCGCTAGATTGTAATCAAGCTACATAATAGTCTATTACATTGTACCTATGGGAGTTTTAGGCTCTCATTGCCAGTCCCCAGCCAAGATAAAAGAGGGCTGTGACAAGTTGGCGGCTGGCATCAAACTTATGCCATAACTTTCAACATGAATCCAAACAATCTGACATTCCAAACTCATGCTCAGGCGTTCCCTGCCCTTGATAGAGTGGAATAGTGAAACAGGATTCATATGGCTGACCCCAATTGATTGGAATAAGGGTTAGATGACGATGATGAATTTGAAATGCTATGTTATTCACAACAAAACTCTGGCATCCTTGATATGACAGTCCCACCTTCAGTTTTTCATTTTCAACAGTAAGTTTATCCAACAACACGTTATCAACAACTGGGACCTCCTGTGTGAGAGCAATTTGCTCTGCAGTCTTTTTTGCAGCCTCACTTTCCTTCATCAGAATCTCTTTGGTTTCTTCGAATTGAAGTTGCATCTCGTCTAGAGTAGATTGCAATTTTGCAATTTCTCGTGTTTTAGCTTCCTCTATCTCAGCCTATAAAAGAAAATGAGAATCATGAATTAGCATGATAAGATGATATCAGAAATGCAACCAAGTTAGCAGACAACCATACCTCCTTCATCAGAATCTCTTTGGCTTCTTCGAATTGAAGTAGCATCTCGTCCAGAGCAGATTGCAATTTTGCATTTTCTCGTGTTTTAGCTTCCTCTATCTCAGCCTATAAAAGAAAATGAGAATCATGAATTAGCATGATAAGATGATATCAGAAATGCAACCAAGTTGGCAGACAACCATACTTCAATGAGCCACACCAGCCTCTCCCTATTCATTCGTGAGTCATGACAACATCATGCATAAAAAATAATAACAGTAATTTTATTTTTATTTTTTTTAAGTACTGGGAAATGTTCACACTTAAATTGGGTGACAGTCAAAATTTCCATCAAAGCAATGGAAATGCCTAAAAAGATTTAAAAAAAAAAATTAAATTAAATTAAATTAAATTAAATTAAATTTTTAAAAAAAAAAGGAAGAAGAAGAAGAAAAAGAATGTAAAGTTCAGGTTTAGTACAGTTTTGAGTTTTGACTCAAAAAGGGGCTATATATGCAAGCATGTACATTCTATTAACAGACGGCAACTGCCAATCTCTGTATTTTAAAACCATCATCAATTTTTTTTTCTTTAATAAACACATTTTGAAGCCTTAAAAGTTATTACAGCAATGGCATGTATGATGGCTACACAACCACTTGCTGGAAAGAAAAATTACTACAAAGGCTTGCTTCCTTCCAAAAAAAGAAAATCCTACAACCTGAGGCCAAGAAAGTGTCAACACCAACTTTCAAGTCCTAATTAAACGAAGAATTACAAAGTAGGGTGCATTATGAGATCTCAGGATAGAAAACTGCAATCTGCAATTTCTCCCTGCCCTTTGGTGGTTTCTTAATAAATTGATGTTACCTTACTAAAAGAAAAAAAAAAAAACTGCAATCTAATACTACAATTTTAGAATACTACTGTCCATATCTAGGTAATCTACACCTTGGTCCTAACCAATGATTAGTTGAAAAACTAGATACAGTTCTGGAAACTTGGTTAAACCGTAATAATTTATTGGTGCAGAATAGGACTGGACTCCTAGTAACTCTGTCAGATATCACTTGGATATGGACAAATGTGATTTACATAACCAGAAAGAATGCATGGTACTTATTAAGTTCACCTTCATGCCTCTCTCCATCTGTAGTTCTAACGTAAGATCTTCAACTTGCTTTTCCAACTTACTTTTGGCAGCTTGGAGAGCACCAGTTTCCTTAGCTGCCTGCAGATAAAGACGGAGAAAAAAAAAAAAAAAGAAGAAAGAAGAAGAAGAAGAGTCAACTGATCCGAGGCTTATGGAAAAATGAAAGGAAAAAAACTAGGGATTTAAACAGGCAGTTGATGTTTAGTTTCTAGAACAGTGTCACTGATAACAGAAGAATAAAACAAACAAAGCGAGTGCTTAATATTTCATTGACTAGCCAGCTCCTGTTTTGAGGAAAAGCTGCTGCAACAGTTTTCAACTTCATGGAATTAACATGACCATGCAAACCAGAATGTGATTCTACAAGAAACATCAACCCTGAGGAACATAAAAAGGATAATCAAGTCTTTGTCAAAGTCTGAAATGTAAGACCAAGGTGCGAACTTGTACAAATTTAAATTATCACCAGAAATTTATCATGAATTATCTGAAAATTCATTATCAGTGATAACTAAATCCAAAGAGAGGCTTGGAGAGTCGAAGAGAATAACAAGATGCAACTTCTCCCTTAACAAGATTGTATGACTAAAAATAAAAAGCTCACCATTTTGAGTTTCTTTAGCTCTCTTCGAGCAACTCTTCCTCTCCATGCACATTGTGTGGTGATTGCTGCCTTCTTTATCCTCATATAATGCATGCGAGCCAAGAATTGGCGGCATTGACTCTAGAGTAATGAACTAAAACCACTCAGAATAAAGATGGAAAATAAATAGCAGACTAAATTTTCCAGCAAGACATGTAAGAGGATCTGGAAAGGATAAATAGTTCTAAAAACCATCTACTTCACGGAAGTGAAGTAATAGGAGTGGGATTTCTTTCAACAGTCTTGTCATCGAATAGCTGCAAAAGTATAATAAGAGATGGGCAGACCAAAGATCCATAATCACAATGAACATAGTCAACAATTTCATTTACCTGGATAACAACTGCAGCTCTCCTCTGCCTCCTGAAAGTCAGCTCGTTACGAGCAGCTATCCCACGCAAACCAGATTGGATAGTAATGGCTGAAAAAGACAAGTTTTTATAAGCCTTCCTTGCAAGATACATGCAAAAATATTTCTGGATCTTCAGACACGCAGCTTCTCTTCTCATTATTCCATAAACTTTCTGTGCAAGTTGTCCTGAAATAAGCATAAATTAATTCACATACAGTCCAAAAACAGCACCCTGTATCCTTTGCATTAGAACACATGAATGCTTATTATATCTTTCAGATATATAAGGAAACAAGTCCAGATGAAAAAATGCATCTATTATGGTAGATTAATCTCTTAAGCAATGTTGTCAAAATCGTTATCATATCGCAAATCGTAGTATGGTTGAATCGTATTGAATCGCAAATTGTGTAGTATATCGTAATATTTTTTTATAATTTTCTTAAACTTTTGAATAAATAAATAAATCAGATTTTTTAAGACCTCATCAATCTTCCTTTTGCCATCAATGTGCACCAAGTAATACCATGTCATGATAGGGTTAAAGGATTCCTATTCCTTTATTTTTAATTTTTTTCTCTTTCAAGAAATTTCCCTTTAAAAAAATACAAGGATCCTTTAATAATTTATATTCTTGTTACCTTTTTTTAATGCAGAATCACGGTGAAAAAGCGGCCTTTGATACTGTAGACCGATGAAAAAAGATATTTCGATTGCAACCATCCATAAAAACATTACAGGTAAGTCATACATCAATTTGGTGTTTCGACTAGTTAAGAAGTGAGAACTCACAACAAAAAAAAGCTACATGATTTTGTTTTGAAGAAATTATATATCATTTAATCTCTTACAAAGAACAAATAAAATAATTTATCTTTTCTAAACGATTCTTAAAGACCCCACCAATTTAAAAACATAGAATGAAAGCCAAGTGAAGGTTAAAATACAAGAGGACAAGTATAATTTGAATCATAAATCGGGATTTGAATTGTAAATTGTAGGATTCAAATCATAGAATCGTAGATCCATATAAAAAAGATTCAAGGTTGGGATTCAAATTGTTTTGCTTAATATTCGACTAAAATCATCAATCGTAAATTGTGGGATTTTGACAACACTGCTCTTAAGACACATTTAATAGTATTCAATACCTCTGCATGCTGCTTGAATCTCTACTGCAGATCGCTGCAATGAGACAAATGTTTTGTGAGCCATGTGTGAACGGACTTTCCTTTGGATAATGGCAGCTGATCTTCCTAAAACCTCATTCCTATGGGTGTCTAGTTCCGCCATCTGACCGGCCCTAAGAAACACCTTTGTTTTCCCTACCTGCATGTTTCAATTGGAACAGTAAGGACATTTTCTGAATGCATATTAGCGCCTTCTTAGTGGAGATCAAAACAATTGGCAATTCTATCTATGGGTGTGAGTCAAAATTAGCTATAAATGCAAGGAATAACCACTCAAAATCCATTAGGCAAGTGCATTAAAATAATTATTCAGACCCCAGTAAAGATCACCGCCATTACATTAGTAGTATTACCAAAAAATTTAAATGCAACCACTATTTTTCTCTCTTGGCAGTCCTTTTTACCAAAATATACAAAATTTCAATTAAAAAAAAAAAAAATGCCTGCAACAACCAACAACTTAATCGAAACCTTAAGATGGATAAACGTAACTGCGGAGCTTAATACCATGTTCCAGTTGCTTTACTAGCTGTATTTGAACTCTCCAAGTATAAAAGCCATTATGAACGCTCGTAAACACGGCCCTTGAGATACTTTAGATGCACCTATTCAGCACACCTCCAACCACCGTTGCTTCAAGCAATCTCCACAATTGTGCTCATTGTTTGAATTATCCCCGATATTATCATTATCTCCAGCTTGGCGATACTGATAACACCAGTAGTATTAGAAATTCCAAGCATCAACAATGTATTGCTAAGTACTGCCAACAAATCGATATCGCAAATATTTTCATTTGTGTAGATTCAGGCGTCGCTTGTATTACTAATGTATCGATATCGCCAATATTTCCAACTGTGTAAATTCTAGGTGACGCTTGTATCACAAGTGCATCAACGATGTTTCAATAATATCGCTAAAGTAGAGATATCACAGAAAGTTTGTTTATTTAAAAAAAAAAAAAAAAAATCTATTTCGAATTTTTTATGAGTGAATTGTTGAATGCAGTTTTCAATTTGTCGTTGCTAATATTAATTATATCTCAATATTATCATTGTTGCAACGTGCATGATATCAAGACCACAACCTTTTGTTTCCTTTCCTGTTGTTGATGATTTCTTTGCAAAATATCACAAGTTGTCAATATTCTGCAATATTGATGGATGTTTGGATGGAAGGTTGGGTGGTCAGCGAAGCCTGCAAATGGTTATTATGATGACACACATGCTTTTAAGCCCCCATTAAATGGAAATTTATTGTGTATATATTTTTTTTTGCAAATTTTTTATTCTTAAATATGCAAATGTGTGTATTTTAGCATCTCCTGAAGTTTCGCTGAAAAGTCTACCATTTTCCCCATGTTTTCTCGCAGTTCTGGTTATCAGCGATATTATCGGCAATATCGATATTGATTCCGCATCCCCGACCAGTGAAACTTGTAGCAATACCGATACTTCGAACACTGGTTGTGCTTATATTGTTTCCATCAGCCACACAACATAATGGCAAAGATAATTGAGTAATATGAGCTCCAAATGACAAGTGACTAATATAAACCTAATGATCCCATCCAAGGACAAACATGACAAGCATGACATAAATGAAACCAAAGTGAAGTTTAACGCATAAGTTCCAGGATAAAAGAAAATGATCACCATAGTCCTGTGGATTAGATATGATAAAACACAATAACCTTAAAAGCTACATGAGCTGTTTTCCCTCCCTCCCTCCCTCTCTGTTTGGAAAGACGAAAATTTCATTAATGATTGGAAAGCGTGATTACACTAGCAATTATGGAAGGTGACCCTATCATCACTCTAAAATGATACATACTCACAAACAAGATTACAATGCAATATTTAGGTTCCCATGCTTGATGCCTTTTCATCAAAAAATCATTGAATCCCATTTGCTTCTCATCGATGCAGCAGAAGATCCAGAAATTTCAGGAGTCTCAATGACCCAACCCAATACCATGGAGATGATAGCATATGATGTACCTGTGATTGATTCAGCTTTGTCCTTCAATATTATTCCATTCCGCTGTTTCCATATTCCCCATATGATTGCGTATGGAATTAGGGCCCAAATTCTTTTACCTTTCTCCAAAAATGGACCCAAGGTCCAGCAAGCCATGACCTCTACCAGAGACCACAGTTATCACCCAGCTGATCTTGAACCGCCTAAAGGCATGGTCCCATTCACAGTGTAAGAATAAGCGATCCACTAATTCCTTGCTTTGTTTGCGCATCATGCATATATTAACCATCACCATCTTTCTTTTCTTCTCGTTTCCCTTTTTCTCTTTTTGTAAAAGGTAACAGAAGTAATCAGAAAGAAGAAGGATAAAACTTAAGGGATAAGAAATTAAGATCAGGGTGCAAGTAGCCCTCCCATTATTCCCACCATTGTTTGGAGTATCACTGATATTAGCCATATCTCCAGCTCGGCGATAGCGAAAACACTAGTAGCGAAACCAATAACATTGGTAGCATCAAAAACTCTAAATATCAGCGATGTATCACTGAGTGTCGCCAATGTATCGCCAATATTTTCGACTATGCAAATTCCAAGTGTCGCTTGTATTGCCAATGTATCGCCAATATTTCCGACTATCTAAATTCCATGTGTCGCTTGTATTTCCAAAGTATCAATGATATTTTGATAATATCACCAAAAATTTTGTTTATTAAAAAAAATCTACTTCAAAAAATTTTATGGGTGCATGATTGCAATGTTTTAAATATCGACGATATTGGTCGATATATCTTATATCTCACCTGTGCAATGCGAAATGCATAGGTAGTGCCGATATATCCCCCACATTCGATACAGTGAGCATTTTCAATTTTCAATCCCTTTTTTGTTGAAATTGTGTTAAATCATTGTCAAATGGTTACAAATCCATTGGATCTTCATGTTTTGCATGAAAAATCATGGAGCTGGAGCTTTGATTTCGATATCCGTTGCTTCTTCATGTTCTTCATGTTTTTTTCAAAATTTTCCTTCACAAAGTTGTCAATTGAGACTAATTTTGAAGTATTTAAGAGTATTTGATTAAATGATCATCACAGACACTCCAATTTCGTAATTTGAGTGTAGGCGGTCCAATTTGGGAAATTTTGGAATATTTTTTAAATTTCCCCAATTTCTCCTAAATTGCTTGTAATGTTGCACTCCAAACATGAAATCAGGCATGTATGAGGGCCGATCTATTGATTTGTTAAGTCCTTGTCAATATTCAGAATATATAATTTATTTTTTAATTAAAAATTATTAAAATATTAATTTTTTTCTCAAATTTTCCCTTCACCCAGCTATCAATTGAAACAAATTTTAAAGTATTTAGGAGTGTCTGATGAAATAATCATCATATACACTCTAAATGTTATGCATTCAATTTGAATATAGTTACATTAATTCAGTCAGACAACGCATAGCTTGGGACCATATACAAAGGAAACCTATTATGTGCACTTCTTTTTTAAGATGTTATGATTTAAAAGTGTGTATTAAGATCTTTTCTAACAATCCCTGAAGTTTTATGGAAAAATTCAACCATTTTCCCACTATTTCCCCATGTTTCCTAAAAAGTATGATAAATTACCCGGTACAAACGATATAACCCGTGCGATAACTGATATGTATCTGTATCCCAAGAATGCGATACGTAACGCACTATTGATATTTCGAACACTGCATGATTGTATATAGTATTCAAATTTTTAACAATAATATCGATAATATCAAAATATTATCATTATCACAACATAGGCGATATTAAGACCACAATCTTTCATTTCCTTTCTAGTTATCGACGATTTTCTAGCAAAATACCGTGTGTTGTCGATATTCTGAAATATCAATGGATGTTTGGATGAAAGGTTGGATGGTAGGATGGATAAATGGGATGGTTGGACTGATTTCTTACAACAACACATGCTTTGAGACCCCCATTAAATGGAACCTTATTATGTATGCATTCTTTTTACAATTTTTTTTAATTCCTAAATAAGCAAATATAAGTATTTTTAGCATCTCTTGAAGTTTCACTGAAAAATTCCACCGGTTTCCCCATGTTTCCCCGCATTTCCAGTTATCGGTGATATTATAGGCATATCGATATTGTTTCTGTATCCCTGGCTAGAAAAACTTGTAGCGATACCAATACAAACATTGATTCCCACTGTAACAAGAATGTTTGCAATCTCATTCCAATCCATCATAACACTAGAAAAGGAAACATCCAAAGGAGCAGCTAGAGCTTTAATTTCATATATCACAAAATGCAATTTCCCTAACCCTGGATCAGTCAAGGCAGCCAACTTTATCGCATTTTTAAAGGCTCCTTCAACCACTAGCGCAAGAGAGAAGGAACTAGTGAAATGTACAAACTTTCCTGGATTACTAGAGCTTACACATAATTAGATACAACCTCACCATATAGCCCAAAAAAAGTCATCACCATTTTGCTCGACATTTCTCAAGGCATCTCATATACCAGCAGGCCCCAGATTATCAAAGAAACAACCATATAACCATTTGGAGGTTTACATCAGGGTTTAACCTTTGATTTCTTCTTGCCATGTATAATGGTCATTTTCCTGTTGGGGGACCGTGGAAGCACACAGAGATGACTCAAGCAAAGTATTCCAATCGCACAATCAAGCCCAATCACAAAGACTCTGAATTTAACGTGGAAAAAACCATGCAGGAAAAAACCACGACACAAAGCGATAGATATCACAATGAAAGCAGAAATTACAAGAGAAAGAGAATACCCGATTCGAACAAACCTCGAATCTCCCCTTACAAGCCCTTGAAAACCCTAGGAACAAATTAGCAAGCTCTGAGATAAACCCTAATCCCTATTTCACCCATATATATAGCCTTTAGATAAATCACAATCGAAATAGGAAACAAATCCTGCATTTACGCAATTCTGTGTATTTTGTGTGTGATCATTCGATGGCACCTTCGATGGGACCTCGATGGCATCAATAGACCGTCGATGTAATCAAACTCACTTCGTTGGCATCGAATTAAAGACCAAACGTTCCAGCGACTAAACATGAATTTCCAAGATTTTACCGATGGCATCAAGCAAGCTTTTGATGTCATCGAACAACCTACAATGGCATCGAACAGGACACCTAAAGTGTCCAGCAACCAACTTGATAAATTCCAGATTTTACCGATGCCATCAAACTGTCATCAACAGACAAGTTGATTTACAAATTTAAGACATCAATCAACAACAATCTCCACCATGTCTTCAATCGCCATTCTTCATATCTCATTTTTCATCATCTCTAATTCCGCCTTGCATCATAGCTCCACCACTGCTTCTCGTGCATCATCCCTCTTCATTTTACGCCTTCGTCAAACCCAAAGAAGTTGCACAAAACTTGAACCACCTTAGTGAGAATGTCCGTCGGATTCACGCCTGTGTGAATCTTCTCCAGAGTCATGCCTCCTTCCTCAAGCACCTGAACATCAATGTATTTAGTAAGTGAGTGATAAAAGGAATTTTTTTGCCAAATTGATCGCACTTTTGCTGTCACAATTAACAGGCATGGTCTCCTACAGAAGCCCCAACTGATTTATCATCCACCTCAACAAAACACTTCCTTGAATGCTTATGTCACTGTCAGATACTCAGCTTCGGTTGTGCAAAGAGCCACCACAGACTGTAACTTCGACTTCCAACTGATTGCTCTACCCGCTAGCACAAACAAGTAACCTAAAGTTGACTTTCTAGAATCCACACTGCTTGCGTAATCAGAATCCATATACCCTACTAACTTGACCCTTAATTTCTCAAAAGATAAGACATAGTCCTGCATACCTCAAACGTATCAAAGTAGCCATTTCACTGCTTCCCAGTGTTGCTTTCTGGGGTTAAACATGTATCTACTGACAACACTAACCGCATGTGAAATGTTCGGTCTAATACAGACCATGGCATACATCAAACTGCTCACTGCATTCGAATAAGGCACACGAGACATCTGCTTTTCTTCATCGGTTTTATGACACTGTTCAGAAGAAAACTTAAAACGAGTCACGTAAGGAACGCTGACCGGCTTTGCCATGTTCGTCTCATACTTTACCAACACCTTCTCAAGGTATTCTTCCTGAGATAACCAAAGCCTACTCCTTTTCTTATCTCTATGTATATCAATGCCGAGAACCTTCCTTGTTGCCCCCAGATCTTTCCTCTCGAATGTCTCTGATAGTTGAGTCTTTAGTACATTGATTTCAGACATGATATGACTGGCGATCAGCATGCCATCAACATGCAACACCAAGATGATGAATTTGTCATTACTCAGTGTCTTGTAATAGACATAGTGATCGTATTCACTCCTGAAAAAATTCTGACTTAACATGAAAGAATCGATTTTTTTATATCACTTCCTAGGCAACTGTTTCAGGTCGTACAGCGACCTCTTTAACCTGCAAATCTTGTTCTCTGCCCATTTTATTTCAAAGCCTTCTAGTTGCTTCATGTAGATATGCACTTCCAATAGCCCATGCAGGAAAGAAGTCTTCACATCCATCTGTTCCAGCTCGAGATCGTATTGAGCAATTAGAGCCAACATGAATCTGATGGATATTTGCTTCACAACCGGTGCGAATATCTCAGCGAAGTCGACACCTTCCCTCTGAGCGTATCCCTTCACTACCAACTTTCCCTTGTATTTATCTTATTTCTTCTTGAAGATCCACTTGCACCCAATTGCTTTTCAACCGACGTGAAGCTCCACCATGATGGAGACATCACGTGCACACTCACACGCACGCCGCCCCCTTATGCATGTACGCAACGAGAATGAGGGCCCCATCATCGATCTGGATCAATTACAACGTCCAAGGAGAGCCCCTAGTTAGAAGACTAAGTTTTGGTTCGTTGGAGTGGGCCCGATAGTCAAACAAAGCCCATCATGGGTTCTCATGATTATGGCCCGCTAGTCTGATTAGTCTCATATTTTAGATTTTACTTATTAATATTAATTAGAATATCATGGACGGTTTATATTACTTTGATTAGTTATGATTTGTGTTTACTCCATCGCTAAGTAATATGTTGCGCACATGGCGCGAGTTTTGAGGTATAGGGTTTTCTTATAAATAGGCACCCCTTGTAGGCTTTTTTTCTCAATGAAGATTAATAAAATTGTTGCGTTTTCCTGCTCCTTTCCGAGTTATGAAAGCCTAATTGGGTGCGAAGCCCTTCCTTCTCTGAAGGGCTAACTACCGTTGTGCGAAGCCACATCTATCCCGATTCACTCTCATCTTCTACCATCCACCCTTCTCATCTCCCACAATCATCTGCGCTACAAATTTGTCCTTTAATGCAGCAATTTTCCTCTCTTAAGCAGAATTCCAGAATTTGGCCCTGAAGGAGGGCTAAAACTTCGGCAGAGCACCACGCCCAGACCGTACATCGGATCGACTTGAAACTTAGAGGTTTTGAAGCTCAGCTCTGGCTGACCAAACCCAAGAGGGCATTTTTTGGGTTTGTGGGCCCCACACACATGCGGCCAGCCATCAGCGCACGTGCGTCAGGCCCAACCTGTCGTCCACACACGCGAGCTGGTTACGGGTTCTCACTTTCCTCTCTTTCACTCCTCTCTCACTTGATTTCTCTAGCCCTAGCACTAGATTGTCCTAAATCCCCAATTTCTATCCCTTTTCTTTAACCCTAGGGTTCCTCAAATTGAACCTGTGAATCCCTTGGATTAGGAAAATATTTATGTGCATGTGTGGATGAATTTACTCTCCTTCGAGCATTGTTTGGCCTATAATTTTAATTGATCTAGCCCTAGCATGTGTAGGCCTGGACCCGCATAGATTCCCCTTGTTGAGTGCTTGACGTTATTTGGGATGTGGAACTTTGTGTGATTGTTTCCGAACTAGTATGATCTAAAGCCTGGAATCTCGCATATCATAGTTAATTTTCATGTCCTGCATCAAATTTGGTATCAAAGCTTAGGATTCTTATAGGGGAATGCATTACATGTTTAGGGTTTAGTCGTTTATGTCTATTACGCATCAATTCTTATCATATATGGCTGTTTAGAGGTCCATAAACCCTGACATAAGCTGCTGAAATTTTCTATTATCCCCTTATTTGAATTATTTTAGAAATTAACTTAGCTTTCTATTTCTAGGTTTAGAAACTTTCCTTTTCTATTTTTAGAAACTAATTTTTTAGAAACTTTCTTAATTTGTTTTTAGAAACTAATTTCCCTTCCTTTTTCTTTTTTAGAAACTAGTTTACTTTCCTTTTTCTTTTTTTTAGAAACTTACTTTCTATTTTCAGAAACTTTCCTTTTTCTTTTTTAGAAACTAGGTTGCTTTTTTTAGAAACTTTCCTAAATTGTTTTTATAAACTAGGTTGCTTTTTTTTTAGCAACTTTCCTTTTTCATTTTTAGAAACTAGGTTGCTTCTTTAAATAAAATATTAAAAAAATCTTATATTTTGACAACTATATTACTGAGTTTTGGTAGCGTTGTGTAGTTTTCCTCAAATAGAGTCTCATAGGGTCATTTGGTCCCATTTAATTGCATATAGTCGTAGTAGAAGGTCCATAGGTGGAGTTAGCAGTTGTATGCCCACACACACGGGTCGTGGTTTTGGCTTGCACCCAACACTAACATGGAGCAATTGCAAGAATC
The DNA here is from genome assembly GCA_037074715.1 of Magnolia kwangsiensis. Taxonomy (NCBI): domain Eukaryota; kingdom Viridiplantae; phylum Streptophyta; class Magnoliopsida; order Magnoliales; family Magnoliaceae; genus Magnolia; species Magnolia kwangsiensis. The sequence goes on from CM073574.1 coordinate 26,039,060, forward strand.
ATTGTACAAGTTGACCCAATAGGTTGAGTCTTTGGGTGAGTGCTTGGAACAATGTATGGACCAACGCCTTGAGCAGCTTTTTGTGCGCATTATCCAACTAGAGACCTCCGCCAGGGAAAACCCCACCATAGGGGAAGATGCCCAATCTCAGGCAGGTGATCAGAAGGATAAACCAAGGAATGGAGGTGGCCAAGGAATCAGTTATGGGAGCGCACCCGTGCACTCACTTATGAGGTACATCAAGACCACTATGATCCCGATACACAACTTCTCAAAGGAGTTAGAGTAGATGCCCCCATGTTTGGTGGCCACTTGGACCTTAAAGTTTTTCAAGATTAATTGGCAGACATAGGCCACCTTTTTTAGTAGTACGACATGTATGGCCTTGTGGTTAGAGAGAGTGCACCAGAGGATAAGGTAGAGTTACCAACTGAGGCCATTCTGGTAGTGGATGAGTTTCGTGATATCTTTCCTGATGATCTACCGAATGGGTTTCCCCCTATGAGGGTTGTACAGCACACCAGGACGTAGGACACCGTACTACATATAGTCGAGTTTGTGTTTAATAGTTTTGTCAATAGGTCCACAGGTGTAAGTCCTTTTGAAGTCGCTACTTGTTATAAACCTAAGAAACCTAAGAAACCTATTGACCTTGTCCCTATGTCACTGTCCTATAGGCCGCCAGAGTCTGCAGAGTCTTTTGCGCATCACATTCATTCATGGCATCAAGAAATCAGGCAGAAGATCATGACTAGTAATGGACATTACTCACTTTCTGCAGACCAACATAAACGTTTTAAGAAATTCAATGTAAGGTATTATGTGATGGTCCGCACCAGGCCAAAGCGGTACCCTTAGGGAGTCGTTCATAAATTACACGCGCGCAGCAGTAGACCATTCAGAATTATAAAACGAAACAGTCTCAACACGTATGTGGTAGATCTTCCACCTTCCATGGGAATTCGTCCCACATTCAATGTAAAGGATCTAGTTGCGTTTTAGGGGACCACCGATACATTGTCCAGCCTGTCACTTAACCATCCTGATTCCCCAAACCTTTCCCTTAATCCATGGCCCCCTACCGACCCATCTTTCCAGCCTCTACCTCCCTTACCTACCCTTCCCACACCCAGAGAGGAGATAGAGGATAGTCTGGACCATCAGATAGTTTCAACATCAGACGGCGGGTTTCAGAAGTACCTGGTTAAATGGAAGTCACACATAGCTTTAGACAGCACGTGGCTCACCGACTAGGAGCTTCAGAGATTTAATCCTGACATCTTAGAGCGGTTCAGAAGTTTTATTTCTCCAGTGGCGAAATCTTCGCAGCCAGAGAGAGTTGATGGGGACATCACGTGTACATGCACACACGTGCCGCCCCCCTACGCATGTACGCAAGGAGAAGAAGGGTCCCACCATTGATCTGGATCGATTACGACGTCCAGAGAGGGCCCCTAGTTAGAAGACTAAGTTTTGGTTCATTGGAGTAGGCCCGATAGTCAAACAAAGCCCATCATGGGTTCTCATGATCGTAGCCTGCTAGTCTGATTAGTCTCATATTTTAGGTTTTGCTTATTAATGCTATTTAGAATATCATTGACGGTTTAGATTACTTTGATTAGTTATGCATTATGTTTACTTTATCACCAAGTAATAGGTTACGCATATGGCGCGAGTTTTAAAGTATAGGATTTTCTTATAAATAGGCAGGCTTTTTTTTCTCAATGAAGATTAATAAAATTACTGCGTTTTCCTGCTTCTTTCCAAGTTATGAAAACCTAATTGGGTGTGAAGCCCTCCGAAGGGCTAACTACCGTAGTGCGAAGCCACATCTATTCCGATTCGTTCTCATCTTCTACCATCCACCCTTTTCATCTCCCACAAATCTGTCCTTTATTACAACAATTTTCCTCTCTTCAGCAGAATTTCAGAATCTGGCCCTGTAGGAGGGTTGAAACTTCGGCGAAGCACCATGCCTAAACCGTACATCGGATCGACTTGAAACTTAGAAGTTTTGAAGCTCAGCCCTGGCCGACCAGACCCAAGAGGGCATTTTTTGGGTCCATGGGCCCCACACACATGGGACCAGCCATCAACACACGTGCGTCAAGCCCAACCTGTCGTCCACACGCGCGGGTTGGTTACAGGTTCTCTCTCTCATCTCTTTCATTCCTCTCTCACCTGATTTCCCTAACCCTAGCCCTAGATTGTCCTAAATCCCCAATTTCTATCCCTTTTCTTTAACCCTAGGGTTCCCCGAATTGAACCTGTGATTCCCTTGGATTTGGGAAATATTTTTGTGCATGTGTGGATGAATTTACTCTCCTTTGAGCATTATTTGGCCTATAATTTTAATTGATCCAGCCCTGGCATGTGTAGGCCTGGACCCACATAGATTCCCCTTGTTGAGTGCTTGACATTATGTGGGATGTGGAATTTTGTGTGATTGTTTCTGAACTAGTATGATATAAAGCCTGAAATCTCGCATATCATAGTTAATTTTCATGTCCTGCATCACACCAACTCCCATGTCTCATTCTTAAAGAAGGAGTTCATCTCATCATCCATTGCAACTTTTCACTTTTTAGCATCCGTCTCATCAAGAGCCTCTTGAAGAGTAGATAAATCTCCATCATCCATAATGAGGGCATATGCAATATTAGAGTCATCCCTATATCTCGCTGGTAACCTGGGATCTCGCGGCAAATTCCTTTTCACAGGTGGCTACTCCACCTATTCCTGTACCTCTGTCTGCATACCCGTACTAGCCTGAGCATCATCCGTGTCAACCTGAATGTCCACAACCAACTTTTCTGGTTCCTCATGCACATCCTTATGTTAAAAAGATCCTTTAACAAATTTAATATCACGACTAATGATGATTTTCCGTGTGACCCAGTCACACAGCATGTACCCCTTCACACCACCACCATAGCTAACAGAGATGTACTTTTTGGCTCTTTGGACTAGTTTATCCCTCTCAATTGATGGTACTTGAGAGTAAGCTTCACAACCAAACACACGCAATCCTAAGTAGTCTACCTGTTGACCACTCCATACTTCCCTTGGAATTTCGCAATCAATGGTCGTAGAAGGGGATTGATTCACCAAGTAATAAGCCGTATTAACGGCCCCAGTTAGGGGTGTACGTCGAGTCGAACCGAGTCGAGTTGGCCTCAACTCGACTCGGCTCGGTCCTCGAGCCTGACTAGCTAGCTCGACTTGGTTCGGTCAGCAGCTCGAGCCGAGTTCACCATTGAAGCATTTTCACAGACACTGGGACTGCACCTTCCAAATCTCACTGTATTTGAGATAACAGAAATGGTTTTATAGGTATTTTATCAAACACCTAAGCAACATAAAAATCAAGAAAAAAAGGGTGTTGGTTTCATATGCATACCTTCCTTGCCACCAACCATACTTCTTTGAGTTATTTCATCAAACACTTGGTGAGAAACATCAATATCAAAGTAACCAAGTCATCGAACTGGTTCGATTCAAGTTCGATCCGAGTCGAGCCGAGCTGGGGCCATCTCAAACTCGGCTCAAACTCATTTTCGAGCTCAAAAAATCAGCTCAACTCGGCTCGAACTCGGCTTCAAACCGAGTCGAATCAAGCTTTTTCGAGTCGAGTCGAGCAAGCTAACCGAGCTAGCTCGGTTCGTGTATACCCCTAGCCTCAGTCCACAATTCCTTGCCCAACCCATCATTACTAATCATGCATCGGGTCCTCTTCAAGAGAGTCTGTTTCATCCGCTCAGCCACACCATTCTGCTTTGGTGTGTGGCGCACTGTGTTGTGCCTCACAATCCCTTCATCGTTACAGTATTGATTAAATTTGCATGAAGTAAATTTACCACCATTATCTATCCTTAGAACCTTCACCTTTCGCCCTGATTGTTTTTCAACTATCGCCTTCCATTGCTTAAAGTTGGTGTAAACATTGGATTTATTTTTCATAATATAAACATTCACTTTCTTGGAGTAATCGACAATGAATGTGACAAACCATGACGACCCTTCGGCAGAAACCACGAGCACCAGCCCCCATACATCATAATGCATATAATCAAGAACACTCTTACATACATGTTTTGCAGATTTAAAAGGTAACCTTGAATGTTTACCATATATACAATGCTCACATATACTTAAATAAAAAACTTTAAAAACTGTAATTAAACAACGGTCAGAAAGTACCTTCATGCCCCACTCCCTCATGTGGCCTAGACGTGCATGCCACATATGTGCAGACGTGGAATCTACTACATACGTTGCAGCTTCACCCAATGAAGTGCCCCTAATCAACCTGTAAAGATTCCCGCTCCAATGTACCTTCGTAATGAGTGCCCCTTTTGAAACTTTAAGAATACGATCAAAACCGGTGAAGTTGCACCCAAGCATCTCGAGTGCTCTAAGAGATATTAAACTCTTCCTCATGTCAGGAACGTGTCTCACCTCGGTTAAGGTATACTCCATGCCATCAAACATCTTTGTGTGCATTGTTCCAACAACCACCACATTAAAGGCATTATCATTGCCCATAAATACCTAGCCACCATCGCGCTCTCTATAACTGGTGAACCAACTCCACTGAGTCATATGATATGATACCCCAGTATCCAAAATCCACTCATCCATACAATCATCGTATAAGTGTCCAACCATAGATACTAACAACATGTCACTTCCACTCGTACCTTCATCGAACTCGACAGTGTTGGCTTCCCCGGAAGAAGCCTCTGAGTTCTATTTCCTTGCCTTAGGATTTGTACAATCATTCTTCATGTGCTCATACATCCCACGGTTCTATCACTTCAACTTTCCTTTGCACTTGGATTTGGATCTCAATTGAGAAGATTCACTGTCTCGCTCAAAATTTCGCCCCCTCGTAACCAATGCATCAGTAGAGGCGCCCGTGTTATCATTTTTCTTTTTCATTGTTTTTCCTTGAAGGACTGAGATAACGGTATCGACACTAAGGAACGATTTACCAGTGCACAATGTGTTTGAATGACTCATATGAAGCCTGGAGAGAATTCAACAAGATGCATGCCTAATTTTCATCATTCATTGTTTCCTCCACATCCAGCAATTTGCAGATAGTAATGTGGGCCTCAACATCACCTCCCTCTATCATCTGTAGATTAAACAACTGCAACTTCAAGTATAGGCAATTTTCAATAAGATTTCTTCGCATAAATGTCCTCTAACTTCGCCCATAAACTTGTTGCGGTTCTCTCTCATGACATTGTAGAGGACCTCATCCGTTACGCACAATTGAATAAAGGCTCTCACTTTCTTATCAGTTTTGTTCCATTCATCATCAATCATAGATTGTAGTCGTTTCTCAAGGAGTGCATCATCCAAGCATTGCTGAACTAAGAAGTTGATCATCTTGACCTTCCATAATTTGAAATTATTTTTCCCGGAGTACTTCTCAACATCGAACGTAGGATTAGATGTCATTGATACTCTACTTTTGGATTCAACGTGTGCCCCAACGATACTCCCTGATACCACTTGTTGGGGGAGGAAGCACACAGGGATGAATCAAGCAAAGTATTCCAATCGCACAATCAAGCCCAATCACAAAGACTCTGAATTTAACATGGAAAAACCCTTGCGGGAAAAGACCACAACACAATATCACTATGAAAGCAAAAATTACAAGAGATAGAGAGAATACTCGATTCGAACAAGCCTTGAATCTCCCTTTACAAGCCCTTGAAAACCCTATGAACGAATTAAAAAGCTCTGAGATACACCCTAATCCCAATTACACCCATATATATAGCCTCTAGGTGAATCACAATCGAAATAGGAAATAAAACCCGCACTTACGCAATTCTGCGTATTTTCTACACAATCGTTCGATGGCACCTTCGATGGGACTTCGATGGCATCGACCAACCGTCGATGGCATCAAACCCACTTCGATGGCATCAAACTAAAGACCAAACATTCCAACGACTAAACATGAATTTAGTGGATTTTACAGATGGCGTCAAGCAGGCGTTCAATGTCATTGAACAACCTTCAATGGCATCGAACAGGACACCTAAAGTGTCCAGCAACCAACTTGATAAATTCCAGATTTTACCAATGGAGTCAAGCCGACTTTGATGGCATTGAAGCCTGCTCGATGGCATCGAACCGTCATTGACAGACATGTTGATTTACAGATTTAAGACATCAATCAACAACATTTCCAACTCCAAAGGAAATCGTTCATTGAAGGGGCTTTAAACTTGGGCCTCATGGAGGCCCATTCAAGCACCAAAGAGACTTTTCTTCTAATGCTACCAACTGTGGATATATTGATAGTCAGTTGGTTATTTTGAATTCAATCCTAAAAGAGGCTTTAAATATAAAAAACTAGACTAAAACTAGTGCGGAATGATTTACTCAATAAGCGGGTAAGTCTGTGGTTAACTTGAGTATGATTCGTAGAGTAGGTGCGGCGGCTGGTTTAGAGCAAGCTTTGTTATTTATTTCTTTTGTAGTGCTCAGAGATTTGGTGCAACCTTTCCCTTTTAAAGAAGATAATTAACTCCTAAGGTGATGCACGACAATTAACCACTTGCTCTAAAAGCTCGAACTGAGAGCGTGGCGAATCAATCCCTTTATCTCATAGCTTAGGCGCCACATCCCATGGGTTAGGACCTCGACCGAACCCCCTCGTGGGCCCTACATCACATGGGTTCCGCCTCACACGAGCAACCCGCCTCACACAAGCCACCTACCTGACACAGGCCGCCCACCCCGAGTGTGCCCCTACATCCCACAGGCCACCCCACTCGAGCCCGGCGTGAAAATGCCCCTGCATTAATTACTAGGTGTTCCCAATCTCAAGTAAAGCAGGGTTGGTGTCACATGGGCAGCCAATCTTCAAACTTTGCCAAAGTAAATAATCATGAAAGCCAACCCCATGTAGCTGGGATGAGGCTATGACAATGATGAATGGATGAAGAAAACCACTCATATATGTTGGCATTATATCCATGCCAATCTGATTACCAGTGCTCTCATGATATGCACAACTTTTTAGATTGGATAAAGGAAGAGTCTTCTTCTTCTTTTTTCTTTTTTAAGGATTTGGATAAAGCCAGAGATGTTTGTGAAAGTTCAAAGTTATTTGGAAGATTGCTGCAGTGCTAGTTAGCTCGCTGATGCAGGAGTAAATTATCAACACAACATATTAAAAGCATTTAATTATGATGAACATAGCTCAAAACGGAACATGAAAATAAATGAACCAACAGGCCTCTGCAAAAGAAACATGTAGAGAATTTCTATTCAAACACTCATCTCTGGACAATCAATCATTTATCTACCTGATAGTCCTTGAGACCTGCCTTCTCTAATAACCTCTTAGAAGCAGTGGCCTCATCGCAGCTGCCATAAAAATAAATAAATAAAAACATAAGTCAATACCTTCGAAGCATAGAAGCAACATAGGTAGCAAACAGAGGTCTTAAATATTGTGAAAAATACTTGGGCTACCTCCCATCCAAAACATCAGAAGCAAGGATGCAAAACCGGTCAACAAATTCACAGAATATTCGCCTTGTAGGATATCCCGCACAGCTTATCCTAATTGCCTCCATGACTCCCTAAAGTTAAACAGATAAGTCTCGACCTTGAATAAATGTAGCTGAAATGAATAAGTAGCACAGACAGAATGTATGAATAAACCAAAAGTGAGAACCTTCATACCCCACATCGAAGCTGCTGTAGAACATTAGTGTTCTCGAAAATTGCTGGCTTGAGAAGATTATTGGGTTTCACACAGCGAATGTAGTGTGGCTCAGTGGCACTCAAAGTTTCTAGCAAGGCTTGCAGTTGTTGCTGCATAAACATAATAAAGGGCTTCAGAACTGAAGGGGGTACGAGCAGTCAACAACATGTCTCAATAGACAAACATCAATATAATACCTTAAACCCTGAGCCTATTGATGAAAACTTTGATGATTTGGATGATTCCTCAGATGGAGGAGGAAAGAGACCCGAAACAAAGGAACAATTTGAGGCATTCAAGAGTGCTTGCTGCTCAGCAACAACATAATCTTTGTTCTTATCTAAGAATAATTCCGTCTGGTATGTGACCTGCAAACAGAATGAAACATATTATGCATCAGCATGGATCTTGCAGTTCTAATGAATAAATATTAACTGTGCTATCCTCGACAGAATGTACTTACATCACCAGCATAGTGAGAAATTGTAAAATCGGTGGGCGACAATTTCGGCTTGCTGAAGCGTTTATGTGTTTTAAATGTCTGGTACAGCTTTTGGGCAAATGTTTCATGTGTTGATCTTGGGAACATACTACAGAACAGATGCGTCGCTAATTTCATCATCTCAATCACCAAATAACATAATGACAAAAATCCACTGAGACTCTTAATGAAAAAGAAAAAGAAAAGGTAGTTGAACTGTCAATTCATATCCCAATACATACCAAGCCTCATCCAAAAGAGCTATGATCCCACCAGGCTTCTGGAAGTCATTAAACAAAACGTTAAAGAAAAAAAAAGTGTATATATATATATATATGTGTGTGTGTGTGTGTGTGTGTGTGTGTGTGTGTGCGCGCGTGTGTGTGTGTGTGTCTGGAAACACACCAAATATTGGCCATCTTTTTGAGCAATTGAAACATCCATGAAATCCATCCAAAAGTAATGGACAATAGTAAAAGGTAATGGTACCAAAAATGTCATTTTCATAACAGCCAATCAGCCTTTTTATCACACCAAAGGCAGTTTAGGGTTGAGAGACAATAAGCTCAAAAAATTTCCCTGCAATGAGCAAATCAGTCAAGGATCCTCTTCGCTCATACTCTTGGCATATTTGGTACAAGCTGGGAGAGATTCAGTTCCTTTGGCGACCCCTTAACCTCAAATTCAACCACATTCATCGAGAAGGTAATTCGGTAGCTGACGCCTTAGCCAGAATGGCTAGCGAGGGATGCCCAAACAGATAGTATGACTCCCGAGCATCCCTTCCGAGACTTGTGCGAGGTAACCTCATTACTGATAATTTGGGCATTGGGAACATTCGAGTTACATAGTGGGGTCCCTTTAGTTTTCCTTTTTTCTTTTTCCTTTTCTTGGACAGCTATTGTGCAGATAGAGTTATAAGATGGGTGCGGTCCGCCCTTTTGTCAGGACCCTCCTGAATGATTGTATATTCCCTCGTGAAATGAAATAGTCATTTTTTGAAAAAAAAAAAAAAATCTCAGAACTTCCCGAGGCCTTTGCAGATTTGCATGTCATGCGACAACTTTTGAATGTATCAGGCATACTTGCTTTGAGAAATGAAAAATCCTCAATATGCGTTCCTTATTCGACCCAACTTCTTTACAAACGTTTATACGAGAAGTTACTTTCTCTTCTTCTTCTTCTTCTTCTTCTTCTTTGACATGAAGAAGAACACATCAATTGTGGAGTGAAGTCTAGCATAACAAGGTTTATTTTTGAGAAACCACAAGGTCTACTATAGAAGGTGATTCTTCTAGTGCAACATCCCAAGCAAAGAAAAAGATTGTGGAGTCTCAAGTATTTGGAAAACAAACAAAAGATGTATGTTTCCTTCAATCAAATCCCATTAGTGAATATCTAGACATTTTATTACATAGAAATATCTACTTCTTGCTTGGTGTAATATTAATATTTCTTTTACTTCCGTTTACTAAGTTTTTTATTTATAGAAAAACACAAGTCTTTTGCAGCAGATGAACTGTGAAAAGAAGAATTATTGAGCGCCATTCAAAGTATTGACAAGGAAGAGGGAGACAAGCTTGCTAAAGGAAGCTGGGAGAAAGAGGGTCAAGAGTGACAACCAAGCCTCTGACAAGGGAAGAATTAGCACGGAGGCGGATATCTAGCCATAGTCAACATGGCTAGATAGGAGAGAGAATACAACATTTTTACCCTAAAATCATAGAAGGTTGGCGAAAACACATCCATAAGTTTCTTATCCAGGATTCATTTGTCAATAACACAAGTTTTTTTATAAAATAAAAAAATAAAAAATAAAAATTTATTGACTTCTATATAAAGTCATACTCCAAAAGAGACTTTTTCAAAGATTGGCGCTTGATGGTATAACCTTCCATCAGCTCCTTGGGGAGATGGAAAAATGGCTTGGAAGGGGCTTTGAGGAGGAAGCGACTCCAAAGGTCATGTGATGTAACATACTATTAATAAGGTAGGTTAAAAAAGGGATTAATTTAGGCATTGGGATGCAATATCTAATTTCATTAAGGTAGTTGTATGTAAAATCCCTATAATTAAAGCAAGAAGCTTGTGATAGGTTTCCAGACATTTGTCTTGTTGCCTGCATTTCTCGACATTGGCATGCCTCTAGCATTATGTCCTTCCACATTAACTTAGTTTTTCGCCAGTTAAGAATGATAAGAAATTGCTTTTCTGCACAATAGATCCTGTGTATGATTGAATTCTTGAATTTTAAAAAAATAAAAATATAAAATAAAATAAAATAAATAAAACATTTACCACAAAATCAAGAGGTTACTACAATAAATGTGCCTACCAGCAAAATATTCAAAAAGTAAAAGTTAGATGATAAAAACTAATATTTTCTTGCATATGATTTACATCATTTGTCACTCAGTTGTTCAATGTTTTGCTTAGGTAAGTTATCATTCACGTTAGTTGTAGTACCACAGTATATACAACAACTTTCGCACATAGACAACACTAACCTTTTCAATGAGATCTAGAACATCTTGATTATCAACAAATTCAATATAATTCCACTCAATTTCTTCTTTCGTATATTCTTCTTGCTCCATTTTAAAAACATGCTGTCCCAAAAGAATAACAATGAATCAAATTTTCTGATTAAAGATCAAGAACTTGTTCGAAAACCAAACTATGCAAATCAAAGAAGTGAAGAACTTGGACAAGGAGTTCATAATGAACCTGATTGAAGTGTTGTTGAAGTTTCTCGTTCGTCAAATTGATGCAAAATTGCTCAAAACTGCACAAAACCCATCAATTATAAAAACCTAAAATGAGAACCGTTTGGATCAAACATTAAGCCAGTTTGGGAGTGAGGAGAAGTTTTGTAAGGAAATCGATGTCCATGGAAATGGCCCTTTTCGGATGATAGGGAATTTGAAAATGATCCTTTCCCATAGACATGGATGTCGATGGACCTCCCGTTTCTGGGAAAGGGACCATTTTCATTTCTTGCTAGAACCTCATAATTTGATTTCCGTTTCCTTTTCTAATGATTGGCAATTGAATTTTTTTTAAGGAAACACCAAATGGCACCTATGAAAAACTCAAAGCAAACAAAGAAGGGATGACCATCTGGAAGCCGTGGCCCCAAAATCAATAGATAGATTCCACCAAGAGCAAACAAGCAGTTTGACTCAAGAGATAACAGTGGAGATCCCGGCTGAAATACCATTAGCTTCTGTTTCTTCATTTTCCAAACCACGGACATAATGTCGAGGCTTATCTCCACACTCTTTCTCTTTCATCTTTTCTTCCACAAGTGGTGCCTCTCCTCTGCCTTCTTCCTCCATTTAATAGCCCAGGAAAGCACCTTCTCTTGCCCCAACTCCCAAAAATCGAACAGGTAATCTTTCTTGCTACATTATTCACCTTTTCAGTTTTTTTTTTTTTCATGAATGGGTCATCAGTTTGGCACTTTTTTATCTTTTTCTGTCAAGAATAAAAATTGGATGGTTATGGACTAATTTTCGGTTTGTTCAATCCACCATCAAATTCAGCATACATATGTCAATCAATAGAGGTTTGAATGATTTGATCACTCTTTGGCTTTCTCCAAACTCCATTGATCCAAAACAGTATCAGAAAGTGCAAAACTCTAAAAAGAAAAAGTAGTAGGCCATCCTAGCCATGCTTCATGACTGCAATAGCTCAAGCCATCAAGATTACGATCAACCAGGGCTTCCAGGTCAGATTTTATTTCTTTTTCTTTTTCTGAGAGGTCAAGTGATTTTTATTTTTATTTTTTTGAAAGGTGATCATTTTAAAAGAATAACTATCTCCCACTACTTTTATTTCTAGAGTCAATCCCATAACATAAGATTTAGCCCTACTAAAAATCTCGGCAGCCCTCTCATTACAATTCATGAAACAACGATTGTCTCTCCTTCCAAATAAGCCAATTTCCAGCCAGCAACAAGAGCCTCCAAACTGCCCTCCCTATCTTTCTCACTCCAACCCCAGGCCATGCTAACAACAAACTTCCAATCGAGTCAAGCATCACCCACACCACCCCAAAAAAATAAAAAATAAAAGCCTTCCCAGATTCCTTTAATAAAGGGGCAATGGATGAAGAGATGATCGACCGACTCCCCGCCCTTGAAACACATCACACAAACATTCAAAAGTACCATCAACCTCTTACGTAAGAGGCCTATGGTGAAGAGAAAACAACACAAAGATTAAGAATCAATACCCTGGAAATCACAAAAGCCAAGAACAAGAAGATTCAAAATACTCTAGAGAACAATTCTCAAATGGTTTGAGGATCGAAGCACAGGCTATTGGAAGTGTATTTGTATTCCTTTTTTGTGAGTGTGTATACATAGACTATATACTCTACTGTGTACCATATCTTTATATCAATATATGTTAAGAGTAGAGTTGGGCATCGAATCGAGTCGGACTGAGTTAGGGCTGACCCGACTCGATCCGGTTTTGAAATAGGCCTGACCCAAACTTGACTCGACTTGGTACCGAGTCCAGCATGCCTAAACCAATCCAAGTCTGGGTCTGGCCTAGATTAATCCGGACTAAGTCCGACCAAGTCAAAAGTATCGAGTTGGTTCGAGTTGGCATTGATTCGGATCAAGAGATGAGGGAGGGAGGGAGGGAGGGAGGGATATATATATATATATATATATATATATATATATATATATATATATATATATATATATATATATGAATCCGAGTCGAGTCGGTTTCGGATCGAGTTTCGGGTTGAGTTACTGGGAGCTCCCGTTCTGCGGCGTGGTGGCAGGCTCTCTTTCATTCCATGGTTAGAGTAGACCGGCTATTTGAGCTGCGGGTTCGGAGTGAGCCGGTTCAATAAGTCTTTCCCGTCTGATCTCAGGATCAAATCTTCAGCATTGAGATGCTTAAACTCGACTTGATTTGAGTTCGGATTGGGCGAAGCCTACTTGGTTCAGACCGACTCACCCATTCGGTTCGGGTCGAGTCAGGCGAGTCGAGTCATCCTATGCCCAGCTCTAGTCAAGAGGGGTGTTGTAGAGAAAATATACAACACAAAAACCCTAGCCTTTTCCCTCCCTTTTCTTGTCTCTTTCTCACCTCTTCTTCCAATCATCTCATTCTCCTACAATCTTCATCTACTTAGTATTAGAGCCTTCATTTTTTATTGAGGGTTTGATCGAAGCTATTGGAGACTGCTGACGTTAGCATCCGTACGGCTAACATCAGCAATTGTACTATCACATATAGACTTGTGATCCAAGAAGGCTATGGGTAGATAGATTTTTTATTTTAGAAGATTCATGGTGATTATTGTGGGTTTTTTTTTTTTTTGCACCGGGGGGGGGGAGGGTAAAATTGTTTAAGGTGTGCTTCGAGCCCCACAAAGTATGTTTCGAAAATAACCCATTTTCGAGGTTTTTGTCATTTCTCCTAATCAAAGGGATTTTTCTGAGAAATTTCTCCACATGGTTGGTTGGATTCACCGTTATCGACCATCCATACCCACACTCGCCCAAAATGACAAAGGAACCCTTACCTACTTCTCATGGCAACCGAGTGTCGTAGTGGTAACTTCCAAGGGGCACTACAACTAATCCTTACCCATTTCTCACCACACGTAGGTGGGGTGTAGCACATCACTTATAGGGAAAGTCCTAGCCAAAATCTCGCTGTGCATGGGTGCTAGTGCAGCGCATGCTTACAGGGCACCTACCATGAGCTTGAAATGTAAGATTGTTAAGATTCATAAGAAAAGGATGTGCCCAAAGTATCACACCGGCTACATGGGGTACCCACCCAAGTTTTGGTCCAATTTTGAGGTCTCCTTTCATCCTAGTGGTGTCCATCAAATGAATGGATTGGATGCCATACACAAACCCCGATAGACCCCACAAAATGTAGAGGGTATTAATGGTGGGCAACTCAATTCGAATTGTTTGTTGTGGTGTGGCCCTCCTGAGTTTTAGATTGGTCTCATTTTTTGGGTGCAAAGCCAAAAACGAAGTGGTTCACCTGATAGAAGGTATGGATCTCCCCACGTTAGTCACACCCCAATATACCTATGCAAGTCAGGCTAGAGATGCTACAATTTTTGTTCCCGTCTTTGTTATTAAATTAAGTGCATTCCAGCTCTTTCTCAGGATCCAACTATTTGCATAAGAATTCAACTAACGCTAAGAAAAAAGTGTAGGGAATAGTATTAATTGGTTAAACACACAATGATTGTAGTCAAACGCAAAACGATCCATGCCACTAGCATTACTCTAATGCAAACAGCTTTATGATGCACGCGAAACAGACCCTTAGGGGAATAACATCTAGGCAAATTATGAATATTGACCTCTCTTTTGGTACACCCATTGGTTACTTGGTTGAAGTCAAGTTGGATGGACATTAGTTTGATAAAGAAACCTCCTCCCCCATGAATTCAGTATCTTAGTGATTATGAATTTTATTTTTCCTAGCTTAGTTGTTGGATTCTTGAAATTGATTGGATTAGATCAATTTTTCAAGTTGCCAATACACCGATTTTCAACCATTCCAAACGCTTTTGCCGCATTTGACTCCGTTCTTTTGTCATTTGTGTTGTTTTTGGATCAAATGGAAGCACTCGAATTGCATCAATTGGTATGGAGGAGCTGATGTGTGGGGAACTTATAGTTGGGAATGCTACCTAAAAGGGTGCCTAGTTAGAGCCCAAGAAGATATGGACCAAACACTCCCTTGGAGAAAGAAATACCAAGAACAGCTGAAAGGTTAGATCAGTTGATGAAAATCGTATCATGTTGAGAGATATAAGGAAGTAGTATGGATGTGATAGGAATAGTTCTAACAGAGGCAAATTTAACTTAAACCTTTCCATTAACATGGGGATCCAAAAAAACATAGAAAATAAAATCAAGATCAAAACTAAATCCATGACTGCAATCATGATAAGGATCAACTCATCGGGCGATTGAACGAAGTTATAATTCGGGCATTAAAGTAGAAATCCTTAAATTCATTGTCTTGGGGAAGACTTATTGGATTGGTTATCCAAGGTTGCAAAGGTTTTAGAGTATGTAGCTTACTAGAAGATTAATTATATATTAACTCATTATACCAAAAGCATCCGTTTGGAACTTCCTTCTAATAATAATTAAAAGTGCTTTAATGTTATAATCTATTGTATTCTTAATTTTCAAAAATTGGAACTTCCTTCTAAAAATAATCAAAAGCGCTTTAAGTGTCATAATCTATTGTATTCTTAATTTTCAAAAACCTGATTGGATTTATAATTTAAAGTGTTGGAAGGCAAAGAGGAGGCTTGTGTAAGTGTAACAACATTAATTTATAATTTAAAGTGGCTGCACAAGAGGAGATTCTTCCAGTACTCAAAGTGGCAATCGAAGTGATTTTTGATAGAGATAAGCAATAAACTGGACTTCAAGTGATCTAAGGTCCAAATTAATAACTGTTTCTAGAATAATCAATACAGACCATATATTTTCCAAGCCATTGCCCAGATGGTTAGCATCATTCAATCAAAGTACATTTCGTGACACCTAGGGAATTAAAGGTGGACAATGGACCACACAAGACGGACAATGACATAATCTCTCTAGTAAAATAAATATGGATTGTCCCTTTCCAAGCCTTCCACTTCCGAAACATTCATTAAATGGCTAGGATCATCTAATTAAAGTGGGTTTTAAGAGAGATGAGGCAATCAAAAGGGGGACACATGATTGAAGATCTCGATCAATTATTGGACATTTTTCCAATCTGGTCAATTGGGACCGACCTTTTCCTTGGCCATTAAGATGGAAACAAGGTTTCCTTTTGATGATATGTACCGTTTCTACAATTGGGAAAACTATGTGATCCAGACCATTGATGTAATAGGTCTATCATGGATGCACCTATAGACACCCCACCCTTGATAGGGGAAATCTACATTGCTTGATCTGAACCAGCAAGGGAAGCCGACTATGACAGAATATAGATTCACATACCAGTCAAATAAGAGTTACCAATTCATTAAGAACACCTTGGGATTCAAGTTCAGTGCAACAGCAAGAATCCAATTCCCACTATCTATTACCGAGCTCGAATCCCTAGGTTTCTTGTCTAAGGAGAACCTGAGGATTCGATCTTTGATATCCCGCATAAATCCAATTACTGCCAATGGCATTTGGATTCCCGCCGGCATCTATATAAGAGGAGGTTCAAGCCTCATTCGAAAAAGAAAAGGGAGAGAGAGGTCTTCCTTGGTGAGAAGAAAAGCTTTGAGCAGCTAGAGCAGCTAGAAGGGCTAGTGGAGAGAGGAAAAGAGAAGAAAATAGAAAAGAGAGAGAGAGAGAGAGAGAAGAAGAAGAAGAAGAAGAGATTCAAGATTCCCAATGGTTCAAACCAAGTGGAGTAAAGGCTGAGTTCAAGATATCCGATCATCTTTGACATCTAGAGAGTCAGGTCTCTCACATCTCCACACACCGCGATCATCCATGATCACCAGCCACATCTTGCTTACATTTACATCTACTGCATTTTTTTATTTTTTTTATTTTACTTTCCTGTCGCCTCCTCAATCAAGATCAATGTCGAGCGCTCCACCTTCATTGTCACAATTCTAGTTGAATACCTCTTATTTTTTATATATTTTTTTAGAGCTTAAGCACTCCCTGAAGAAAATATCAAAACCTGTAGAGTTCGTACATTGGTACGGGCAAAGAAGAGTGCCTAAAACCTTCCTTCTTTGTCACCGAGCCCCTTTCTCAAAATCCCCAGCCGCACACCAGTGTTTCAAATAGCGCCTATAGCGTAGTGGTAGCGTACGCTACGTAGCGTAGCATGGCTGTAGTGCTACGTAGCGTCCCAAATAGCGTGAATCCCCTATAGCGTACACTACAGGGGTCGTAGCATACGCTATAGCTACGTTGCACGTAGCGTCCGTAGCGTAAGCTACAATGTTTTTTTTTTACTATTTTATTTTTTTCACGTTTTATTTGTTTCTAATGTTGAGGAATGTGACACTTATATTATACTTGATACTTTTAACCTATGAGATTTTTATTTCTTTTCATAGTTGTGACTTGTGGTTTCAATTAAACATTATTAATTAAAGTGGTTTGTTTAGAAAGTAGTTGATGTGATAATTATTTGATTGAGCTTATATATGTGAATTGGCTTTTGATAAATGATAACTAATAACTTTTTTAAACATGCTTATAATTGATAAAATGAATCATCTTTTAGGCATTTTTATAATTTTTTTCATTTTTTTCACTATTCATTATATTTGTCCTATTTTTAAATTAAAAAATAGAAGTATCGTGTAGCTTACGCTACACGCTACGTATTTATGCTACACGCTATAGAGGGCAGAGCGCTACGCATCATGCTACCGCTATTTAAAACACTGCAGCGCAGACTAATCACAAGAGTCATTCTAGTTGGGAAGTCTATGATTCCCCAACATTTACGATGTCTAGCCGACCATGGAGATTTACTAGATAGTGGCGACTTCAAGTCAATCATACCATTTTCTCGAGTCAATATCACACGAGAGGAAGCCAGAGTTGTGTGCATGTGTGAGCAAGAGTGTATACAATACCATGACCTAAAAATCTCCATAGTTGTTCATTTGATGGGCCACACCACTAATGGATGATGCCAAAAAAAAATATTCCTAGTGCGAAGATTCTAAGTCATGGTCCATCCGCCAAAATCTCCCTGAGTGGAAGATACTAGCTATAGATCCTAGCAAATATGTGAATGATTTCACTATAATCAATTTCATAAATAATTGGTAAGCAAACAATTAAAATTTTGGAATTGACTAATCTATTTAGAATTGACTAAAATGTGAGTGCTTTTTAACAATAGGATAATAGATTATAAATAATCATAACTTCAAAACTTAACTTTTGTCTATACAAGGCCTAAAATGGGTGAAGCTCATTGTATAAAATTGTCAAGATACACTTTGATCTAGTGGGATAAACTAATATTTAGAGTTTTTTGAACAACACACAAGATACACTTTGATCTAGTGGGATAAACTAATATTTAGAGTTTTTTGAACAACACATGTAAAAAAAAAAAAAAAGAATTTTTAGTTTTGAATAAGACAATGGGATTTGAACATTCCTACAAATTATTGTTCTCAAAATACTTATTGGCATTCCCAAATTCTAAAAGAACGCAATAAGCGAGTGAAGAACTGTGCATGGGAATTTTATACATTTCATAGGTGGATCTGAACATGTAAATTGCATAATTAAAGATAAATTGAGATTAGGGCACTCTCACACCCCTCTCTCTAATTTATATTAACAGACTAATAAGAGAAAGACATACGGTAGTCCACAAGACCACCCAAAATACAATATTCCCACTTCAACACTCTCCCTCAAGCTGGAGCATAGATATCTGTCATGCTCAGCTTCGAACATAGTAAAGAAATTGTGCATATGGTAATGCCTTAGAGAGGATATCTGCAACCTGTGATTTGGACTGAACATAGGTTGTGGAAATCTCCTTGCAAGTGATCCTCTTAGATGAAATGGCAGTCAACTTCTATGTGCTTATTCCTCTCATTGATTTCAAGATATCCTAATAGGCCGAAACTATCAATCTTACAGGAAACCACCTTCAAGGATATTTTCCATCTAGTGACGTGGACTAGTTAGCCTCAAAGGTAGAAGATATCAAATTCCAAAATTCGATTAAAAAACTCCGTCAAGAACAAGAGAAATCCACCAGAAAAACTATGGCACAGTTACTAATCATGTGCGCCCTAAGTTCCTTTATAATGGGGGTAAGTAACCCTTCATCACACAAATGTAGAGGATTTCCATGCAGTTCATTGCAAGGACATGGCCTCTTGAAATGATGAACACAAAAAAGCATATCAGTTAAGCACCTGTTTGTCTTGAAGCTCTCAAATCCATAAATATCCAGTACTCCAATTAAGAATTTTGAATTGCAGTCTTGACCAATCGAACTATTAATCTTATTCACAAGCCTGCAGCAACAAGCGAATCGATGGATGAGCGAGGTCCAAAAACACAAAACAATGTTCAAAAACATATTTAAACTGAAACGATAAATAAATAGAAGGTCAACATGTCCTAACCTCTCCCACCGGAGTATATCAGAAAACCAAATCATAACTTACCAATCAAATAGTTTTGAATATACAATTTTCGCCAAAGCATCTCTACTGAGTGTTGCAGATTCCACATCAAGATTTTTCGTAATGGTCTCATCACGAGTTACAATCACACGCTTGCATAAGGAATCTTCAAGAGCTTTCACATCACACCTGAACAGAAAAATGCAGATAAAGTCTTGCACTTCTCACATTGTGTGCATCATTGACACACTACAAGTTTTCAGAAAAGAGAAAGACAAATCATAGAAGTGACCACTTGCATGAAAAGCTCTGCAGCAGTTCTTAGATGGAACCAAGATGTTTCATCTTTGGGCTCTGATGAATCTGCATCTGCTCCTTTTGAAAATTCAACATTGCCTAGATGGAGAATCGCAGCTACTACTCTGAAAATTGCATCCTGGAGAGAGAGAGAGAGAGAGAGAGAGAGAGAGAGATTCAGTACAGGTCTCCATACTCCACAAGAGGCCCCATGAGAATTAACTCTGAAATTTTTTTTAAAAGAAAAGAAAATGTACCTGCTCATCATGACTTATTCCCACAACATCCATCGCCCTCCTAGTTGCCAAGTATTCCTTACAATCATCTACCCCATCTAGCTGATAGCATTTTGATTGATTTAGATAACGAAATGTTCTTGGATTACCCAATTTGTATCTCTCAATATCCTGACAGCAAGAGATCAAGCAAAAGAAAATTAAAAATAAGAGCCATATAGGTCATTCTCAAAGTTTATGCACATTAACCGTTCATTTCACTTTAATTTAGAGAAATTCGGTCAGGAAAACTGATGGAAGTGGAAGTAAGCACATAGAACATATGTTCTTCAAATGATGCATGATTTGATAGAGCGCTTACGACCGCTGGGAATCACACTTAAATATTTTTATCCTTATTGTTCAAAAATGTTTTGCGCATCATTCTAAATGTTTTGAATGGCATTCTACAATGGATGACATGTAATGTGGAAGACGCCTTCTAATTTTACAGAAAAGCTTTGGATACAGCAGGCCAATAACACACCATGCATGACAAAGAACTGTTTCTTGAATGTGCCAGGGAATGTGTCTCTCTGACAACACCATATAGTGTAGGCCATGGTCACATTATTCTCCCGTACAGGTGTCAAGGCATATGCTTGCCTCATGATATTAGTCAGAAAAACAGGCAATGTGGCACCCTGGAGAGATGGCACTTGTTTGTCTTTTTTTAAAAAAGTTTGTAAGTTCATTTTGGCACTTTCCACACCATTTAGATACTGCTTTTTGGGGCATGGCATGCACCATTTTGCTCAACATCTTCTGCTGGTTTAAAAATGGACTGAATTTGTCTAAGAAAATGACCAAATGAACTTTTAACTTTGAAGAAAAACAAGACCCACACAAATTCACTAAAGTGTGGCACATTGACCTCTCATTTTCTCCATGAAGAACAATTCGGAAACAGCAGCTCATAGACCATATACCTCCAGTGGTGCTGAACAAAGCATGTAGAAACAGTGGTAGTTTCTCTCAGGATCAGATACTTGACAGACACGAGATCTTTCAAGCAAATAAGTTCTGATGGCTGCTCCTGAAATCCTCCCCATCTGGTCGAACTGAATCTCAACAAACTTACCAAAACGGCTGCATATTTTATAGCATCCAAGAAAGTGTAACTTAAGCCAATAAACATGCCATATGATAAACATAATGCAACAAAATCAAGAAACTTGCATAATAGGTGTCCCCACCTGGAGTTATTATTCCTGAGAGTCTTTGCATTGCCAAATGCTTCTAGAACAGGATTGGACTGCCAAACAGAAGAAAAGACGAAAAAAACTCATTAAAATCATATGAACTATGGATGTGATAATTCATAAAATCAAAGTTGTTAACAGAAGCCACAGAATCTCACAGTCCAGTGTAATAGTTCTTTTCTTCTTTTTCGGACTGCCTTCTGTGAAATGTAAAACAAGTAACCCTCTCACCTCAAGTACTTTCTGCTCCACACTTCGCCCCTCAGCTGCTGCTGCTCTCCCTCCCATGTAAGCAAGATAATGCATAAGCATTTTTGTGCTTTCTGTTTTACCTGCTCCACTTTCACCACTCACTAGAATAGACTGGCTTATCCCCTCATTCATCATTAGTCTGCACTCAAAGAAATGAGCTTTATCTTTGTGATTTAAATAAGAAACAATCCTTAGATCTGACAAAGGAAAGGGCAGAAAGTACCTATATGCAGCATCTGCAATAGCAAAAGGATGAGGGCTTAGCTCACCGAAGGCTGCCCCTTTGTACTGTGCCATCATGTGGCTGTCATATAGTTGAGGCAATCTTTTAAAAGGGTTTATAGCAATCAAAATACTTCCAGTGTAGGTCTGCACCACCATTAGGTCCATTAGAAACACTATACTGCATATGTTTGTAAATCCAAAAAGAACAAATAACACGTTCAAGGTCTAGTAGTTCATGCCCACACCCATGCACATACACGAGAACACTGAATGTTCAAAAATGATATACCCAATCAATTGGCACTCCCCCGGTTATCAACTGTGCCCACTTAAGGACAGACAGCAAGCACAAATCTTTTTTCTTTTTTTTTTTTGACTGCAGGGCAAACATAGACCATTGGTGGCATCTTTCAAAAAAAAAAAAGCACAGATCATTGGTGGAAGGAAAGATCCAAATTATGTTCTCTGGTAAATACTTACATAAATTTCATCCATGTCATATCTAGATTTTAAGTTCTGCAGGACCCCTGGTTCATGCAGATAAGAAAGCTTTGTCATGTCATCCACACCACAACTTGGTGCTTCAGCATCTTTAGGATGGACATTGGATGCGTTAGCTACTACCTGAAATGAGAACAGTGAACAGAATATCCATAAATCTAAGCACAAGTATCCACATCCTTAAAATCTGGGAAGACAATAGGCTGTGAAGAAATTTTGAGGGAACAACATTTTTCAATTTGTTTATCGGTCCATGAACAAACAATTCTCAAGTCAACAACAGGAAAGCTTTTGTGGTTGAATTCCAGATGTTCTTAAGATAGAAGTTCAAAGTGGAAAGTAGAGCATCTATTCCTCAAAAAGACACAAGTAACATAACAAAATGACATTGTAACTTAAACGTGGAGAACTTGCAAGAAGGTAGCATTGGACAACAGCTCACGAGGAACTTGAGCAGTTAAGTTCAGTGTGTTACAAAGCACGCACCGTCTTCTCATTTGAACATCTGATCATATATTCTTCCCCACTGACCTCCAATACTTCCCCATCTATCCAAAGCACATCAGGATCCTCCACCCAAACAGGCGATCCTACTGCTATTTTTACTGGAGCACCCTGCAAAGAACAGTATCAGCAGAGTCAGCTACCTTAATACGATCTCTAGAGAAATCTAGACCGCCAAAAAAAAGCACCATATGCATGCGAACAACTATGAAATATTGAACTAGAAATACCCGTGCAACCTATAAAATAAAAAGAAAATAAAAGGCTATTCATACAGTCATTTATAGCAGAGTCCTGCATAACTGTTTGCATTCATCGGATGTTTACCAAGACCACTGGTTATTACATCATTTCTCAAGATTGATCTCAGATGAGTCATCAAATGTATATGTAGTTGCAATTTAACTATTGCTGACAAAGATACATTGGATCAACTACTTAGCTGAACTCCCAATATGTAAGCTTATAATGATCATTGGAAGAGCTGATAACATATCAATACAGCACTTAAACCAGTATCAACTTCTTAGAGAAGAAATAGCCATTGGGTCCATTCCTCGAGACAGCTTTTATAGTATCATATCCTACATTTGGAGCTATTTCTGAACTCATCGTAACCTACATATCTATTTTGAGTTTATCAAGGCCTTCCTTGGGAAAATGACTGAAAATGCCCCTAATGTCACAGCTTATGCAATGTGTGTGTGCACGCATGCACGCCAATTGCTTCAATTCCCATTCCCAAACAGAGAATAGCGTTGACATGGCCTTAATGGAAGTTCAGTTTCAAATGTTGAGACCATCCGAAAGCATTTTCATAGACAAAAGTAGTAATGATTAACATCTACAGAATAATAATTGCGGTCAAAGGAGTTCAGCAAAAAAATTATCAAAATCCACGACAAAGTGAACTAATAATCAAATGGGTTATACTTGATCACAGCTACGAAGCAGCTGCTCTTCAATTTCCAGCACCACAAGAAGCAAACAAGACCCAAACATGATATGCGAAAGAGCAGAAAAAGGAATTAGGTATGAAATCAGAATATCCACACGAGCTCTGCCAAGTGTGAAATACAAACAGAACAATTCATCGGCCATGATGAGATCACATTACACATTTCGAACGGAAATTGTCAATTCCGACCAGTATTTCCCAAACCAAATTACACGAAAATGCAGGGGCAAAAAAAGGAGATGAAGAAGAAGAACCTCAAAAGAATCCCTACGATTGGACAATGAAATCCATCATCAGAGACGCAAGAACCTCACAAATTCATCAACATAAGAAAGAAAAGGGGGGGACAAGACAATGCAGGAGACGAAATTCATACCATTTCGAACCTCGATTCAATCCGAATCTCAGCCGCCTCCTGATCCGCCCTCAATTACCTTCCCCGCCTTGAAGATCGCATCGGGATAACCAATATAAAATAATTTTAAGAAAAAGGAATGAAAAATCCAAAAAAATAAAATTAAAATCAAATCGTAGAAAGTCTCCCGCCTTTGAAACCCTATAAAAAAAATGGAGCGGGAAATGGAAAGAAAATAAAAAGAGGAAAAGAAGAAATGGAGAAATGTCTGATTTTTTCCCTCTTTCCGCAAAAATGAAACGTCAGGGCTCTCTCTTTCTTTTAGTATTTTTCATTTCTACCCTTTCCGTTTAGGTGGAATTACAGGAGTGTGGGAGAGGTGCCCTTCTTCACCAGCCCGATTGCCGAAAACCGGCCTGCGTGAAGACGAAACCTCTGCAACCTCTTTTCTCCCCTATTTTTGCCTGAGGTTGGCTTGCATGGCGCGAGCCGCAAACGGTAGCTATTCGCTCCATAAACCGTCCACGTGTCTGAAACTGGCCAGACGCGGATTTTCATGCAAAAGTCTTTCGCATAAATATGCCCCACCATGATTTACATGTTTGATCCACACCGTCCATCAACTTTTTCAAATCATTCTATAGAATGCGTCCAAAAATAAGGCATATGTAAAACTCAAATGGGCCACACCATAAAAACCAATGAAAATTGAATAAAACTTAAGTCCACCATTAAAAACCTCCTGGGGCCATCAAAGTTTTGGATCAAGATCATCTTTGCTTTTACCCTTCATCTGGCTTATATGACCTAATCAACAGGTTGGATGTCAAATAAACATTACAGTGGTCCGCGGAAGAAGTTTCACGGTGGATATCCAATCACCATTGTTTTAATGTGGTGTCCACCTGAGATTTAAATACCTCTCATTTTTTTCGTATGGTTTAAAATGATCGGTAAAAATGCATGAACGGAATGGATGAAATACATGCATCAGGATGGGCCCGCATAGCACCCACCACCAGCCACGGGGTTGGTGGCGGGGCAGATACGTGTCGTGAGAAGACGAGTGTCTACGCTCCTCGAGCTCGAGCTGTGCTAACGGTTCAAAGGAGATCAAATTTACACGGGCCTACAATGATGTATTTATTATATCCACACCGTTCGTCCATTTTTCGAGATCGTTTTACAGGATTATCCAAAAAGATGATTTATATCGAAAGCTCAAATAAACGGCATCAAAAATAAGAGCAGGGACAATGATTTTCACTGTTAAAAAATTCATGGGGCAGCTATAATGTTTATTTTTCATCCATTTTGTTCATAAGGTCATAAATACCTGGATGTAAAGGAAAGACAAATTAGATATTGTTCCTAATCTTCTGTGACCACAAAAAGAATTTCAATGGTAAAAGTTCAACCCCCGCTGCTTTTTGCAGTGTCGTACACTCGATCGTTATATCTGTCATATTTATCGGCTCAAGCCTTAAGACGATATCAAAAAATAGATGGACGGTTTAGATATAACACATACTTCATGATTTAACATAAAACTTGTTGACGTTAATACACCATCTACATAGCTTGTGTGTGGTACACCAGCCAATCCACTTCCGTCCGATCACTCAGATTTCCCGCTAACAACGCAGATTAGCTACTGACAGGTTGATCAATGAGAATTCGCTATAAAGTGACACCGCCAAGTTATGTGGGACCCACCACGATGTATGTATTGTAATGAGCCAGATTCAAAGCTGAAGTGGACCCTACAACAAAATACAAGGGAGAGAGTGCCATCCACTATTAAAAATTTATGAGGGCTACAAAAATTTTCAATCAAACTAAAATTTGTATCTTACTTCTTTCATGTTTGACTTAACTTATGAACAAGTTAGATCTAAGATAAATATTATAGTAGACCTTAGGAAGGTTTCAACGGTGGGCGTCACCCATTGGTTTCTATGTCACGCTTCTCACTAGTTTTTATGGTGGGGTCCACTCCAGGTTTTAATATGACTCATTTTTTGTTTAATGCCCTGATATTTCCAAATGGATGGATGGTATGGTCCCATGGAACTTAGTGGCGTCACTTAACGAGTCTTGCTACTTAACTTGTAATTATCTAATACCCTAGAGTCTGCTCATTTTAGGACATGCCATCAAAAATAAGATGTATCCAGAATTTAAATGGACTACACGATAGGAAATAGTAAGAATTATTTCATTACCGTTAAAACATTTATATTGCCACAAAAGTTTTGTATCAATTTAAGTTTACGGTGTTTTTACTTCATATTGGTCAAAATGACCTTATAAACAGTTTGGATGAAATATAAATATTAAGGTGAAGTCTAGGAAAATTTTAAGAGCGTACATTCTTTTCCTTACTGTTTCATCTTATATGGCCGTGTTGGATTTCTCACAAACAATTCAATAGGCTCTATCCAAAATTATTGCACTGAAACTTCATGTGAAAGGCTTTTGTTCGAAAATCCATGTACATCTATATGCTGAATTTACAGCTAAAATGTCTTTGCAGAATTCTTTGCACCGAAAACATGTAGGTGGGGCCCACCTTTATGTTTGTAAGAAATCTACCTTGTCCATCATTTTTATGAGTTTATTTTAGGACATGGATCAAATTTGAGGTGGATCCAATAAACAAGTAGGCTCAAAATGTGAGGATTGAACGTCTTGATTTGAAATATTCTTGAGGTAATATGACGAATGTATTTATTTTTTTATAAATAACGATATTTAAATTTTCTCTTAATTACTTTAGTTTATTTGAATTAAATATAATAATTTTATTTTCATTAAAAAATTAATTTCTTTATAATGTAAAATACTTCCAAACAAGAGATAAGGACAAATGCATCAAATTAACGCATTTAAGACATTTCAAATATTTATTAACAAATATATTGTTTTAAATCTGATTCTTAATTTTCAGGCCTGCGCCATAATTACCAAACAAGCTTTTGGACTTCAGATTTCAGATTCAGCCATCACATTACATATTAAGGCTTCAAATTTCAAATTCAGGTTCTAGGATTTAACAAACAAGGCTTGAGTGGTCTTAATAATACATATACATCACGGGGGTTCCACCGGCGCCCATGACATGAACTTCCGTCTAGTTCCTGGTTGGATATTATCCAATCTGCACCGGGCTGGTATGCTGGGTGGGGCCAACCTTATATTTTCGATAAATCTACTCTGTCCATCCATTTTTCGAGATTATTACAGGACACGTCACTGAAAATAAGGTGGATCAAAAACTCAGGTATGACACACAAGAGGTAAAATAAAAATA
The DNA here is from genome assembly GCA_037074715.1 of Magnolia kwangsiensis. NCBI lineage: Eukaryota > Viridiplantae > Streptophyta > Magnoliopsida > Magnoliales > Magnoliaceae > Magnolia > Magnolia kwangsiensis. The sequence goes on from CM073574.1 coordinate 26,066,301, forward strand.
AAAAATAAAAAAGACTACCGTTGAAACCTTCCTTTGCTACGTTTAATGTTTATATATGCCATCCAAACCGTTTTTAAGGTCATTCCCGCCGAGACGAATAAAATACAAAAAGATTAGCCTGCAACGAAATTTTCATGGCTATATGAATGTTTCAACAGTGGTCTTTGAATCCCCACTGTTTCCTCTCGTGTGGCCCACTCTGGTTGGATCCACTTCATTTTTTATCTTGTGTCCGGAAATGAGTTCTCAAAACTGGTGAACGGGGTGGATATCTCACAAACATCATGGTGGGCTCCACACAGCATCCCAGCGCAGGAACCTCATGCGGAAGGCTTCGGCAGGAAATCCGCGTCCATCCGCGCCCACCCTCACCCGCGACTGTTTAAAAACCGTTCGTAGGTCCTGCGGCCCACAGAATCCACTGAGTGTCTTATTATTAGGGGTCCACTGAGAAAGGGGCCCGAATCCGCTCTGTCCATAAGATGCAACTCATAAATTCATATTACCAGTAAAAAATCAGGCGGATCCAAAGCATAGGTCGGTCACGCCACAGGGAACAGTTGGGATGGGGCACCACCATTAAAAACTTCCATACTGTGTGTGGGATCCACCGTAGATTTAAATGTCATCCAATGCATTCATAAGATGCAACCAACAAGGATGGATGGACGCCCCAAAGATCAGTGCATTCCAAAACTCGGGTCGGCCACATGTTGTGAGTTTAGAGGATTTATGCACAGCTTTAAATGTTTAGTCTCATCTTAATCTTGGATCGGCCTGATATTTTGGGCTTTGATGAAACCATGAGGAGGCGCACATGATGGACGGTTCAGATTTCATGCAGACATCGAATTGGGCCCCACGCTCGCAGTTGTAGCATTCGCTTATTCTACCAACGTAGTAGAGAAACCGATCTCTGCAGGGTTGGTTTCATTTGAATTCTGGGCCCCACAAGATGGAATTCCCGCATTTTCTACGGACGTGCAAAGTTGGGAGAGGCGGCTAAAGGCGAGAAAAAGGAGGGAGATGATCCGCTACAGCATGGATAACTACAATGTGGTAGTGCAATCAGTCCTAGTACACGTGGCACTGTGATGTATCGATCAGATCCATCCATATACTGGAACTAAATAGATGGTTTGTATTTTAATAATAAAACCGATGAGACAATCCTATCCGTTACTTATAATACGGATAATCCCACGGCATATTTGACGGTCAATTGATTTTGTTTTGAACCGTCAAATTAATGGCCACAGATCAGGTTGGTAGGGTTGTCTAATAGAAGTGTTGTTTTTAGATATAAACCAATCATTTTAGGGCCCTGCATATAGACGTATCTGATTTTCATATCGCCCCCCCACGTGTCCCAAGGAGAGACTGCTCGATCATATTATGGTTCTTCCTCGACCACCGTATCATTTCCCCAGACCGGGAATGAGTTTTATTATTTATTATTATTATTATTCAAAAAGAGTTATAATATACTCCGACTGCCTATGATTCTTCATATGCTGGCACTTAGGAATTGTCCACGTGGCATAGGCTAACTCAAATAAAAGGCCCTAGATTGTGCAGCCCATTTTCGCCAGATGAGATACGTTGAACAGTCATAACCTCTGTTTCGATTCGTGATCACGTGTTTGAGGAAATAGAAAGTTGTGTATTTTTCATTTTTAAACCGTCCAATAAGTTTCCGATATTCAAATAATCCCAAATTTTGGTACAAAATGCGTCTAAAATAGTTAACATAATTTGGACGGTTTAATACCACATGCGCAATTTATAAGTAGTTTCCAAGTGCCTGCGTCTAGTGCTAAAATTTTCAAAGTAACAATTGGGACCATGCATCGGTGATCCACCCGTTGGTATGATGGACCTGTATCCATGGTGCATGCACAAAAAGGCCTCAGTTTGGAAGATCCCATCCATCTAAATATTCAGCCTTATTTTCGGTTGAACGTGCGGTTATAGACTTCCAATTTAACTTCTTTCTCAAGCGTGTATTAGTGGCCATCTATTGAAGGGTTTAGATTTATTTATTTTTCTTCCACATGCGAGAGACTTGATACGGAGGACACTTGCAGTGGGATGCCAATTTGATACAGGTTGCAGGGAGGCCCTGCAACAAAGAGATCGGTGGGGCCTTTGGACTGTCAGGGTAACATACACCACGGCAGTCAGTTTCTTCAACTCACTTTAGCATGTATTCTCAAAAATAAGTCAGATGCAAGACTTAAGTGGGCCACACCAAAGTAAACGGTAGGGATGAGATGCCCACCTTTTGGCCCACCGGAGTTTTGGACCATGCTGATATTTGCGTATGCTGATATTTGCGTTTTACGTTCGTCATGGGAGTAAGGTTATGAACTGGTCGGATGGCATATACACATACCTATATGCATAGGAAGGTTTGAATGGTGGGCATGGTGTGGCTCAACTGAGCTTTTCGATCTGCCTGATGTTTAGAAAAAGTGGTAACACGAGCAGTGGAAATTGATGAACGGAGTGGATTTAACAAAGGCACAGAGATGGGCCCAAAGATTTTTTGTTGGTTCGGTGCTTTGTCAGTGTTCCGAAGCTACGGTGATCCTCCTTTCACACTGCTGCCTGTCTGCTCCGGTAACGGCCATTCGAATTTGGTGGTTTTTTTTTTTAGAAAAAATACCTCGGGAATCCCTTGGGTGACTTTTGGTGCCGCTGGAGTCAGGAAAATGCGGTTTTTTTGAGGGTTATGGTTCCGTAGATCCGTGGTGTTGATTGCTTCTGAATCGTGTTGATGACCTTCCCACCGAACTTTCCTTTTTGGGCTTTTTTAGGGTCCTAGGTCAGCCTGGGAGTAGCTTTATCGGTATGTTGCGTGTTTAAACATCCCAAGCCCTAGATGATTGCGCAAGGAAACGGGTCAATAGGTTATCTGATCGGTTTATCTAGTCCGTTGGCTATCTCCAAAACTCTTTATAGTCTGTCAGTCTGTCCAGCCATGTGGCCATATTTGCATGCATTAGGCTGTGCGATACTTTCAATCGAAACTGGTAATAAAGTGGGAGTAGTTTGATCCTGTTTAAGATGGGTGTCTACAAGCCCCAAAGATTATTTTTTGCACCAGCTCCCTGTAATGTTAGTCAAAGGAAACACGATTCCTTCCGTAGTATTCTCCATCCTTTCTTTAAGTTCCCACGAGTGGATGCCTATGCCACGTAAGAAATCCGAACCAGTCTTTCGCAACCAAAGAGTGATGGACGGTTCCCATAACCTCACAAATTAGATGATCCCAGCCGCTGATCTCGTGGAATTCCTCAGTTATGTAGGATGTTGTGCTTTTTAGAATAAAAATAAATTTCAAAAATAAAAGTTATTTTTAGAAAGTAAATAAATATATTAATTATTTAAAACTTTCTATAAATAGTATGAATAACCAGTCGGTAAGAGAGGGAGGGTTTTTGTTTATGCAATCAGGGTTCAAATCTCCTCGAGGATTCGCACCGTCCGCGCGTGAGTGGCGTGGGCTGTTTGGACGCTTTTTGGCACTTTATTAGGCGCACTTAGCACTTCGCACGTTCGCATCGTCGCAAGGAGTAAAAAAAACTTAGTCTTTTTGACACATGGTTCAAATTTTTTTAGTCATGTAATTGAACCCTGATAATTTATTACCTTTTATTGATTAAGAGTAATTATGACATGATTGTACATGTGGTACCTATACCACATGTTGCTTATGTAGATAGAGTTTTTTCCTATTGGATAACTGCTTCTGTCTGAATGAGTATAGAAATAACTGCCATAGGACAAAAAGTCATGTCCTTTCATGGAAGACAATTATTTGCTGTGAATGGGTATAGATTTCTTGAAAAGTCTCTTTAACACCTCTTCAGAAAGAAATCCATAACCCTTCAATTGATATAAATCCTGGATGCTATAATCCAGATGTAGCAACTCTTATCCTTAAGATTATATCATCTTCTGAGCAATTACTCTTGATCTAATCTCTTACTGAATTTTTTCTGAACGTCTTACGACATATCAGTGTTTAAATTAGAGATCTATTTAACACTTAAATATGTAAAATTTCGTGTTGAAAATCGGATTGAGAGTTCATTGTATCCTGAAGATAATTTGCAGATTTCCTTCATTTGCACTTGCTGAAAATTTCAGAAAAAAGGGTAGCAAATTTGTTTTGAGAAATTGACTATTCAAGTCAAGCCTTGAACCCAATAAATCTGATCGTTTTGTTATCATTTTCTTCTATCCTCCGTTGTATACAAAGTACTACAAATTTATAACATACGGACCACTGTAGGATTTCCTTCTCTACAATGTGACGTACATGCATGTGAGGATAACCGGCCAATACAAAAGATGTACATGCTACCTGGATGTTGCGTAGAAGATTGGAGCTATCCATCAGGTGAGCACCAGAAATGTAATGGGATGGTCCATGCACCTGGTCGGCCATACAATGGACAATTTAAGTATTAGATTGGCCGAATTTTAGAGTCATGCTGATGTAGGACTTTACACCAATACATTCCTAGTATGGTAGAATCAAAAGAATGTGAACCATAAATTGATAATAACTTTTGATTCGGGTATCATCATGGGCGTACAACTTATTAATCTTTACTGTGGCGGCCCATCCGAGTTGAACTGACCTACAAAGTGGGTTATATCTGTTCGCTTCATTAGAAAGCGCGCTTTCAGCTTAAAAACAAATTTTTAAGAAAAAATTATTATTTTTAGTAATTTTGATTTTAAAAATATTTTTTTAATATAAGAGTTTTAAATTTTCTTCTTTTTTATAAATAACTTTTAAACATGGCAGGAGCAAAAATTTATTTGAAATTTTATTTTTAGAAATTAGGTTTTACTAGAATTAAGATTTTTATTAAAGTTATAATTTTATTAATTTTGGCAGTTAAGTTTTACAAGAATTTTACTAGAATTAGGATTTTTATTAGAGTTAGAATTTTATTACTTTTGGCAGTTACGAATCTTATTTTAGTTTTTTTTTTTTTTTTTTCTATCAACTGTGTAATAGGGACACATTGAAAGGACAATTATCAATCAAGCTATTTTCGAATTTATTAGATTTTTTTTTAAAAAAATTTACTCGTGGATGGATTCAAGGAATCTCTGTTAATAGTCTAGAGAAGCTCCATGAATTTGGAATAGTTATATTTGAGGAAGATGGTCATCGACCTCATCACGTCCATCCCTATGTCACATGCTATATCCAACATGGAAGCCACCTCTGCACCACTAAAATGTCCCACTAGATGGTTGCCAGAGGTTTTAAAGATTGATGCATGTGTCTCTAGTCAACTTGGTCAGACGCAACCCAATTCGACACAGCTAATCCCCATCCCTCATGTATCCACCCATAACTTGGTGGGTCATGATTCCAATTAGACCAAACGAGTCAATCTGAGTTGCGGAGTCTTAAATACCTGGGTCGGTGTGACTCAACTACTATCCTAGGTGTAAATCAGTGAGTCAAGTCAAGACACCTAACAACTGATGGCAGATCCAAAGCGATTTTTTTTTTTTTTTTCTGTCGTCGTAGTAGAAAACAGGACCTAGCAAGGGGGAGTTATTTAATTCTAGTGCTGCCAAAGACACTTATACAAAGGCACTTGGTAATTAGTATACCGACCATACGTTAACTCAAACTTAACCAATTGTGGAACTCACGTGTCAGTCCCAAAATACTGTTAGTTGGACAAACTTATCCATTCATTTTTTCCACCATTAATAATTATCAATTTTTATCATTTTTTTGGTTGCCAATGTGTTAAAATAATTTTATATATGTTAATATAACATCCTCTAATGACTTGAGCTTTTAGAATAAGTGGTTGTTTGAGACAATGATTAATGAATGAGAATATCCAACTAAAACTTGGGTGACATGCATAGTAAGAAGTAGAGTTGGGCATGAGACATCTTGATCTAGTAAACTCGACTCATTCTACTCGATTCGAACCGAGTGGGTGAGTTAATCCGAATCGAGTTGCCTTCGTCCAATCTGAAATCAAACCGAGTCGAGTACGAGTCACTCAGCAACTCGACTCAACCTGAAATCCTACTTGGTACTGACTCAATTCGATCCGAAACTCAACTCGTGTGTATATATATATATATATATATATATATATATATATATATATATATTACATAAATAAGATGTTTTAGATTTGAGATGCTGCGTAGTTGATAAAGAGGCAGCAATTTTCATGCGAATCTAAGTACTTGTGATTAGGTTAGACTATAAATACCGGTTAGCACTTGAACCGACTCGGTACTTGTGACTAGGTCAGACTTGGTCTGAAGTAGTCTAGGCTAAATCCGGATGCCACAACACCAAAAATAATGAATAGAAACGGCTACGTATGTGGTTTAGGAACGGTTGAAAACCGTTCTATAGAACGTAGACAGTTTCATTTTACCCTTGCTGTCTATGGGGTTCATCATGATGTGAGAGTTTTATCCACGCCATTCATCCCTTTTCTCACATCATTTTATGGCATGATTCCAAAAATGAGATACTGCCAATATTGAAGTGGAGCAGAAAGCGTGAATTGAACTCCCACCATTAAAAATTTCTTGGTAGCTGAGGAAGTTTAAGATCTAGCTAATATTTACGTTTTCACTTCATCGTTTCAACGGTGGCTGCCATTATAAACGTTGCTTCTTTGGCGCGGTGGAGGGAAGCAGATTGGCTGGTGTACCACACATAGCTATATGGCTGGTTAACACATTACTTAGTCTGTAGGTCCCATCATAAGATATATGTTATATCCCAACCGTCCTTTTATTTTTTGAGCATGTTTTAAGACATGAACCAGAAAATAATACAGATCCAAAGATCAAGTGGACAACACTGTAAAAAGCTGTGGGGGATTAAACATCTACCATTGAAACCCTTTTGGGGTTACAAAAGTTTTTTATGATATGATATTTGTTTTTCCTCTTCATCTAGGTCTTTGTGACCTTATGAACCAATTGTATGGAAAATAAATGCTATGGTGGGCCCTGAAAATGTTTTAATGGTGAGAATCATTGTCCCACTACTATTTATGGTGTTGTTCACTTAAACTTTGGATATGAATCGTTTTTTTTTATCATGATTTAAAATGATCTCACAAAATGGATGAACGCTGTAGATATAATAAATACATCATTTTGTGATCCATGTAACTTTGATCCCCTTTGAACCGTTCGTCCAACACACCCAGTAGATATGAATCCGCTTTATGTGGCTGCGGGGATGGAAGCAGATTGCGTACTGAGTAAACTCTGTGGACCCCACTGTCATTCACGCATTGTATCCACTCCGTCCATCTCTTTTAAAACATAATTTTATTAATTTACCCAAAAATGGAGTATACCCAAACCTCAACTGGACCACACCACCGGAAACAGTGTGAATTGAACATCTACCGTTGAAGAATTCTTGGGGGCAACCAAAGTTTTAGATCAAGCTAATATTTTTGTTTTCCATTCATCTATGTCTGTCTGATATTATGAACAGGTTGGATGACAAATAAACATCACCGAAGGCCTTAGAAATTTTAACAGTGGAAATCAATAGTTCCACTTTTTCATGTGGTATGGTCCAATTGAGCTTTGTATATGCATCAATTTTGGTTTGAACCCATAAAAGGATCTGGAAAAACGAATGGACGGTGTGGATAAGACACATGCATTACGGTGGGTCCAACAGAGTTTACTCAGTACGATAAGAGCGTACTGAGTTTCTAATTACGCAATCCAATTTCTGCGAGGATTTGAAATCTTCAAATCCGCCGAAATCCATGGTGTCAACCGACCCGTGAGTACTTTCTCATTCCCTCTTTTTTTAAAAAAAATAAAAAAAAACCCGTCCCTTTCATTTCCTCTTAAAAAAAAAAAAAACCTATCCCTTTCATTTCCTCTTCCAAAAGAACGACCGCCGTCTCTCTCTCTCTCTCTCTCTCTCTCTCTCTCTCTCTCTCTCTCTCTCCATTTCTAGGGTTTTGATTGAGGTCGCTGTTAACGATGACGTACTTGGCGGAGGTCGCTGTTGGGATTGGCTGATGCGACAGAGGGCGTAGCAGATGAAGCTGCTGGCACTATTGGCAGTGGTTGTGGCTACCGGATCTGACAAGGATGACAGATCAGAGGCAAATCAGAGGGGCGCTGGTGGCGGCTGCGTTCTATAGGCAGAGGTAGTTTTTGGAAAATTTGAAATTCCCTGGCCAAGCCAGCTTGTTGCATCCCGTCATTCAAACTCTTTTTTCTTGAAAGAGTTGTTAGATTAATTGGTCATCATGCATGTTTCATGTCCACCATGTATGGATGATGATTATTTTGGAGTTGATCAATGGATGTTTTTCGCCACCGGCCCGTTTGTGCAGATTGGGCTGTTGAATTTCTATGCAAAATGTGAAGTGCTTGGGTGTGCATGTGGGGTGTTTGATGAAATGCACAAGAAAGGATGTGCTAGGCCACCATGCTCGAGACTCCACTACTCTAATAGAAAATAATAGATTAATAGTTTTTCACATTTTACCTTTTATGGAGTGAGAACGGATCTCTTCAAATCTGATTGTCAAAGAAGATCACTGCATGAATCAGACTACATATCTAGAAAGTCCACTCTAGACACACTGCCTTTTCCCAACTCTCTGAATGGTGGACATAGGAAGAAGCAAAACCTAGGGCTAGACCTGCAACCTTCTAGCTATATCGATCTATATATATATATATATATATATATATATATATATATATATATATATATATATATATATATATATCTTCCCTTTATTTGAATTTCTCTTTGCTATGGCCCACCAGAATCTTAGATCAGGGTGAAAATTCACCCCTTAAGGTTTCATGGGATTCCGCATCTTATAGACCGTTCGGATTTGACACCCATGACACGTGTGCAAAGGTGCGCACGTGCGTGGGTGCGTAGGTGAGCATGCCTCACACACACACACACACACACACACACACACACACACACACACGTGTATGTATTTATGTATGCATGTTTGTACATATACTACATACATACATAACCACACCACTGATCTATTGAGATTTGGTATGTTTCCTTTTCACCACAGGTTTCCTCCTTTGTGAGGAAGTATCCTTTTGATAAAAGCATCCATTTATCATGCAACATATTATTTAGGACTGGACACTCCATCCTATGGAGAAAATTCCAATTTATCATCTCACAATTAATTGAATTTCTCCTTGTGTTTATATTACCATAAAAAAACCCACTAGATCCCAAACATCACCAATAAAAATATCATGGAATCCATGTCTTGCATCCAAAAACCACAATATCTCCTTATGGGAAAATCAGGAATCAGAAGATTCAACGATTTCTAAACTATGATTTCCATATGATTATCCACTAAATTGAGAAATGAATCTATCACAAAATTCTAGCATATAGATGTTCATAATTTCACTGAAAATTTTCATTGGCCACTCTAGTGAGCATAATGATAATCCAAAATAACTTATCATCTCAATGTCATGATATGCCATGTTGAAACAAAATGGCTCAATTACTCCTATGACCCTTGAGAAAATCAGTAATTATAACAATCTTGAAAGTGGACCCCAAATATCTAGGATGAGGCTATTCTCAAGAGTAGCCATCAAATTGTTGGTTTGACCCTTGTAAGAAACTACTGTCTACCCCACAAGTCTTAGTACTACAATGTCAGCGCAGTTCCTGTGTACCTTATTCTCTCTCTCTCTCTCTCTCTCTCTCTCTCTCTCTCTCTCTATCTCTCTCTCTCTTTTCTTTTTCTTTTTTTTTTTTGCTTTTTGCTTTTTCTTTTTTTTTTTTGCTTTTTCTTTTTTTGTTTTTTGGTAGTTCAATGGTTTCATTGACTTGGATGCACATGATACACTAGCCTTGAATGTTAGCGCAGTTCCTGCGTACCTTTTTTTTCTTTTTTTTTGGGTAGTTCAATGGTTTCATTGACTTGGATGCACATGATACACTAGCCTTGAAGCTCAAAGGAGATGGGAGATGTTTCATATCTACTGTAAGTTTCTCCTTCCACCACCCATGCAATCGATAAGAACAGATGCTATACTTGATCTTAGCCAAAAGGCCTAGAAATGTATTTCTCCACTCATAAAAGAAATCAATGACCAAAAGAGAGCCTAACACATCTTTTATTTCATGAGTGGCTATCCTCATTGCGGCTTTAAGCTGCATGGAAAGGTTTCCAACAAGTGACTACTTATGTCTAACTATTTCTCTTTATTTGTTAGTAGTACATTTCACCAACAATTTGTTTCAGTTGTTCTTATAGTAAGATTCAGTTTATATTCTCTTGATAAATTATTATGCTAGGAGTAAATTCAGTGATTCATGAACCTTGAATACATGGTTGTAGGACTGTACCTTATATACTTCCATATTGAGCTAGCTTATATACATGTCTTTTTGAAGCTTGTTGATTTATGGGATTATGCAGGTTCCACGTGGTCCCCACTTGTCAACTCAGAAATGAAGACCCGGGTGCACTTTGCCATTTCTTGGGCGGAGGATCTGTAATGCCTCCTTACACACAAATATAAGAGTTTGCATTTTGTAGATTACCGGTTGTGATTTCAAGACTAAAGAGTCAAGAACCAAAATGGCGGTTTGTGGAGAGTTTAGGCAGCTGTCTTTGGATGGTCAATTGAATCAAATTTTACCCATTCAGGTTAATGAATCAAATTTCACACACAAATATAACTCAAGATACATCTAAGGTATCATTTTTCTAATGAATTTACTTGGCTTGATTTTATTTTTTTCCATTTATCAAATTGATGTAAATGTATAGATATTTTTTGTTGTGGGGACTAGTGGGAATTTAGACTCTGTGTGGTCGATGCTTAGCATGACTATGAGCTAGCTTCTTGCTCTAAAGATAGTTCTTTCATTTTATATTGTTTATTCATGTTAGATACGTGTGCCTTGGAAATCCAATGTTTATATGTTGATGGATCTTGTTCTGAAAATATAAGGGCTCCTTATGGAATCTCTCTTGTGGGTCCTTGGGGAAAGAATGAAGTGGCTATTGGTGTCAGTCCACTAGATCAATCCTTTCCTTATTCTAATGCGATTCTCTGTGGAATACTTCATAAACGTGTTCATTTCTTCGGATTTGGACTTTGGAGTGCATCCTCATTTCTTTCTATAAATCATGTGTCTATGGAATGGAAATTTTCCTTTAAATGATATAGATGGTGAAGCTTCAGTTTTTTCTTTTGTAGTAGTTTCATCATGCTACTACCTTTTTGCCTATAATAAATGAAGCTTTATTGTTCAATGTTTTGTGATGCAAGTGGGATGGAATGATGAATTTCACCTAATAGATTTGAAAATTAATTTGTTGATTGTTACTTCTATTTCAAGATTGATTCTCAGCCAAAGGTTATTAAAGGTTTGATTCTCACAGAGGCTTGATTTTGAAGGCTTAGTTAGAACTTCTTTTGTAATTAACAGTTCTTTTTAACTTCTATTTATACATTACAAGCCAGAAAATGCTTGTTTATTTTAAAACTTCAACTAATTCGTGCTTTCTCTGCTGGATTTACAACTTGGGTTTCTCAAATCTGTTTCGATCTCTTTAACAAGGGCCTGTTTGGACATCTCTCGAAAGAAATTAGGATTTGTTTGGATTTTTTCAGAGGAATCAATGATATAAATCCACCTTATCATTTGGATTGGGTCACAAAATAGGATACACATTGGGCATGCGCCCATTTTTCTTGATTTTTCTGCTCCAGAGCAGTCGTTTGCTTCTCAACATGCCATTGCTAATAAAACCATTGTCCTGTGCAGACAACATGGCTTGGACTAATGCATCATGGGAGAAGTTTGCTATATCGTTCCCAGGTGTGGGAAGTGTAGGAATTATTTAAACTGCTCCAATTTTATCTTTGTTAACTATAGTTTGTGTTGCAGGTTGTGGAATGTGAGTTGTTGGTGCTCCCTGCAATAGAATTACCGTATGAGGGACATGACCTAGTTGAGGTATGCTTCAGTTGATTGCTGAGGTTCAGGCTTCTCTTATTTTTATGGTCCTTAAGAGCATTTTTATTTATTATTTGGGTATTTAAATGGGCCCCAAGAATGTTGCCAAAGATTCTATCTATTGTGAAGCTCCAGTTATTTTTGTTTTGGAAATTCAAATAGTTTCATGTTTGAATTTATTTTCATTCTGTTGCTCAATTGGGCATGGTGTATGTTTTTTTTTAAAATAAAATAAAATAGGAAACTGGTGAAACTTGCAGGGTTCAACATGAAAGTAGTCAAAGAACATCTGTTGGTCATGTACACCACCAAAATCTTCATTTTCGAACGGTTAGGATTTTACTTGCTGATGTTCTTGTTCCAGTATTTTAACCAAGGTTCCTATTGTTGCATAAAATACAGATGTGAATCATTTTCTACCTATCCACGCACCTATGATTTACTTCATGCTTGGACTGTATTTTCTGAGATAGAGAAACGTGGGTGTAGCATCGAAGATCTGCTTATTGAGATGGATTGGATGCTTCAGCCCAATGGGTTTGTGATTTTAAGAGAAATATTATGTTATAAACTACATTAGGAAGTTTATGATGGCACTGCAGTGGGATGGCTAATCAAACTTTGATTAGTCAGCAAGGCATCATATTTCTCCCAACTGCTACTCATTCTCCTATCAAAAAATCACTAGCAAGGCATCATATTTTATTCTGATTTATTTTCTGTTGAAGTTTCTGTCATTAGATGTAACCATGGTCTAAAAAAGTGATAAAATCCTGATTATCAACCACATTCCAGTGGTTTTCTAATAGTGACTTCTGTACATGTTTGATAAACATAAGTCCATCTGATGCATTTGCTAAAATGTGCTTTAACCACATTTTTGCTTTGATTGAATTGTGAATCAAATTCTGAAGATCTAGGTCTTAGTTTTCCCTGGAAAACCCATATGTGCACACAAATGTTTATTTTCTCTCATTCCCTTTGGAATCATTCAACAGATCAACAACATTGGATTAGATGGAAAGAAAAAAAATAAAATCAGACCACATTTGGGTATGCAACAACATTGGTCATTGGCGGAATGCTTGGTCTTATCCAAAGCCATTTCTCTCATTTTTGGTGTAGGAATATACTTAAACCTCATGGGCATGGACTTGGCAAGTGCATTCATTTTGGAATAATGCTATGAGAACTTGAATTTGTTGCTCTTGTTGTTTGTCACTGCTTTGATTGGCTTCCCTACTATTTAAGTACCAGATTACCATCCATCTATTGTAAGTAGATCTGAGTATAGTTCTTGAGTATTTTATGCACAACAATTATTCTTGCATTTCCTTGTTGTTGGAGTTGATATCTTGATGTCCCGTTCTTAGAAATATTTAGTTTTTTGAGTCTTCCATAGACTCTGCTTGCAACTATTGAGATTGTATTTTTAGTTGCATCTTATTGGGGTGTTTCATAGTTGTAGAATGGAGATTGGACTGGTTCATGGTTGAGTCCCAAAGCATGACATAGACTTTGATTATTTCATTCGTCCAGTGTGCATTGCCCCAAATGGGCAATCTTTAGAGTTGTCCCATCCCACTGATTTCAGAATCATATAGCTGACCTACAATTGGATATAGTAATCCTTCCCTACATAATATTATTATGTTTTAAATTTTGAATAAGGTGTTTAAGCTGATATCATATTTTATTAATTTCACTTGAGAAAATTATGAGAATTACCAAATGATTTTACGTGAGATATGAAAATGATTGCGTGATTTATGTACGAAGGGAGCTGACGTGAATGGACCAACTTCATGTGGGTGAGATCCACACTCTACATTAGGTGCAACACACTGTGCTTGGACCGTTACCCGAAAATCAGAAAACCCAAGGCCTTCCATATACGCAGAAGATCAGTCCTTGTTTCTTCCATATAATTCCCAGGATGGATATATTTCTCTTGTTCAACTTCTGCAAGAAACAACAGTGGGCGGCATCAGTTTTGGTGGTCAGCTGACTGCTGCTCCCGATGGTGGAGTTCCAGTATTTTCCAACTATCAGAAATCTACCAAGCCTGGTATTCCAGATTCCAAACTCAACCTGCCACTTCCAACTATGAATGATTTATGTTCTGTTGTTTATAGGAAGGGAGCTTTGATTTTTTCAGAGGCACCAATGTTGAGATAAAATTGATCATCTATCTGGAATCTATAGGTGCAAATGATCTCCTACAATCAGTTGTAGTTTTTTAGGTCATAGTTTAAAGGTTTTCACAAGTAATGATTAGCAGCACAATTGAGTAAATCATGCAGTGTCCTCTCCTCTCATATGCATTGGTTGTGTATTCTGTAGGGTGAAGTGGATTGTCCATTCTACCTCAAGACTGGCGGGTGAGATTCATGTCTGCAGGAATTATTTTGGTCACCTGCCTAGCCAAATTTTCATGCATTTATACAACTTTACTCTTGGCACTCAAGCTTGTTTTTTGTCACAAATAATTTGTTTTAAAATGTTTGAGGAAGATTGAGTTTTTTCTATCCTTATTTTTGGTAGATACCCTGCAGTTGCCGTTAAAGAGAAGGGAGTTGAAGGTTTCTTCAGGGGCTGTATTGGCCAAGCTAGGAGTGGACCAGAAAACTAGGAAATTTGATGAGGATCAGGTGAATGTTGCCATGTCAAGGTAGCTGGTGGTATTGGTTGTAGTTCACAGCAGTGCCAAGCATCACTTCTGATTTAATATGTCAGTGGATGGCTTTATTTTGAACTTTTTGTGCATTTGGGTTGGCTTGAAATATAAAACTGAAATGGATGGGTTAATGTTTTACCACTTAGTGCCCCAAAAACTGTATTTTGTTCATTTCACATGCTGCTTGAAGCTAATAAAAATATTATTCGGTGGAAAGCATTCTTCCTGCTCTATTCTGTTTTTTTCTTTCTTTTTTTCTTCAAAACGTTACATTTCTCTTAGTCTAAACCATTTTCTAACTTCTTCATTTCTTTTGATTTTTGGACAGGCTCCACTATATCCATGAATTTCCTTCATGGGCGTCAACCCTCAAACTCAGAAGTTTTGCAACCATGTGGTAAATTGTTCTGTTTTTTTTTTTTTTTTTTTTTTTTTTTTTTTTTTTTTTTAATTTAAATAATAATAAAATATGTTCCACACTTTGAATTTATTTTTATAGAAGCACCTAACGTTTTTTTTTTTTTTTTCATTGTTGAAATTCAATGTCTCAAGTAGTTTAGTCTAGGAACTTATGTACGTTGATTACAATCTAATGTAGCTTATATTGTTGTATTTTCATGTTAGCAGGTGTTATGTACTTGTTGGGGATGATTATACTCTTGACCTTCCTCCACATGAGTCATTTGGTGCCCCAGTAATGACATCAATGAAGTTAAATTTGAGGTTCTTTGTGGCATATTTTCATCAAGGGGTAGACTACAGGAAAACTGGTAGTCAGTAGCAGATGGCATGTCATATTTTTTTATGCTATTCAGGTCAAATGATGTCTACAAGCACACTGAAAGTTGTGGAGTCTAGAGGAAAACGACCTTTAAATTTTCCTCACTGAATTCAGGTCTTCCAATCCAGGACATTTCAGGAAATGGTCTATTCAGGTTAAATGATGAATGATTTTCTCACGTTGTGGTAAATTGGGTAGGTTATGATATTCTTCAGTGCACATGGGGTGCCAGTAAGTCATGTTGAGGATGCAGGGGATCCATATAGAGATCGGATGGAAGATTGTATCAGTTTAATAATGGAAGAATTGAAATCTAGAGGAATTGCCAACAGTCACTCTTGCATACCAGGTAATTCATTTAAAATTTTAGCTTTTGGTTTCTAGGTTTGATTTCCAACTACTTTATGTAGTTCCCGTCCATTTGCTCACGTTGTTTGCGGCCTGAGCATCGTCTTGTTTTAGAACTTTGGTCAAGAACAACACCAAATTCACTCCCAACTCCAAAAAAATGCAGGAGTATCCAGTCCTTTATTCACTATATATATATATATAATTTTCTTTTTTGAAAAGAAGAATTAAAAAGTAAAAGAAGACAAATCAAAACCTGTGATATTGCAGGTGCTTAGGGACATTGTAGTTTCAAAATTCAATTGTACCCTTATAGTGTCAATGATCGTAATGCTTTGTATCATCGTGTTGCAAAAGAAGGTATTCTTGTGGGTTTGCGCTGTTATCATTTTTCATGTTTTATTCCTTGATTCCCATTTATCTTTGTCAAATTAGCATCAATTCGCACATACTTTGTTCCCTTTTGTTTTCTTGCATTGGGGGACAACTAAACATATTATAACTTCCGAGCTTTAATTTAAGGTTTTTGAACAAAAACATTGCTATCAGTTTATGTTAGGTTCTTACTCTCAATTGCTATGTTTCTTTTTCCTAAAAGGTTAGTATTATTGTAAGAGATGATGATGATTGTAAAAGTAGAAAATCAAAGGAGACCGAGTTAATTACCACTACACCAAAATCGCTAATTAAAAACGGCCATATTTTTGGTTCAGGTACGGTTTTATATGTATTTATTTCTTTTATTTTTATATGAAATGGAACTAAATTCAATTTCAGATGCTTTGTAGATAAGGATCTTTTTCTAATTTAATTGTAACTGATCTGCAGGTAGACTTTTGCACAAGTCATGGTCTATTTTGCAGTTGTCCTGCTCTTCATTCTCCTTATTTGGTAAGAGGGCATTCAATCAGGCCCTTTTTTCTGTTTTTTTTTTTCCTAGTTGCATTGTGATATTCATAGGTATTTATTATCTAGATAATAGAATGGATTTGTATGTGCAACGTCTATTTCTAAAATGATTTAGCAAAAATTAGGGACGGTAAACCCAAAAATAAAAATTAGACTGAAATTGTTCAGGAACGGTTTATAACCGTTCCAAATTTCAATTTTGGAATGGTTTAAAACCGTTCCTAAATATGTGTGCTCAATTTGATTCAGGCATGTTCGGCTCAATACTGAGTCGGGTCGAGTTCCGGTTAGGCCTATTTAAAAATTCTATCTTGGTAGCCCAAACTCGATCCGACTAGGGTCGATGCCCAACTCTAATAGGGAGTGCTTTTGAATGTGGGGGTGACTTTACATGCATGAGATCCACCCAGTCCATTAGGCATAACAAGCCTCACTTATCCTTGATCTCAAAATTTTGGCTGATTCAACAATCAGTTGGGCCATCCCATAAGAAATTATACATAAAACATCTAGATGGAAATGGTGAACAAAAAATTAATGGTGGGGGTCCTGTCCCAATTGTTTCCTAACCATTATCTTCTGGGTCCCATGATGAACATGATGCAATGTATGTGATGAACAGGTTGGATCTTATGAAAGCTCCATCCACGTGGCAATAGATATGCTACTCACATACCTATGCTAGTCATGCTAGCGGGTTTAATTTCAAATAGGGGTGAAAATTGGCTTGCAATGTTGAAATCCTTAGGCTCTATGTATAAACCCTTGGATATGGGTGGCAATATGCCGTGCCAGCCCTGGCTCCACTTTCGCCTATACTAGGCTAAGAAGGTTGTAGCCCTAGCTATGACCTTATAGGTTGGGTGAGGCTAGGATAGGACTAGCCCTATAAAAAATAGATTAAATGATCAAAGGCTTAAAATAATCTATATTATTTTTATATTGTGGAATTAATGGATCATCTATACATGAATAATATAAATTCAACACAATAATATTAAGACGTACCTGATTGGAAGCCAATGCCTTGATATTGTCCACGGAAATTTTGATATTCTGTACCTTACATTTAATTTTTTTAATTTTTTTTTTTTAAAAAACTTTTAATGTGACCAAGGTTTTCTCTCCTTTGTGTGGGTGCGGGGACCAAAATATCTATTTATAAGAAAAAAGGGTTAGAAAAGCTTACCCTACTCACTTTTCTTCTATAAGGTTTTTATACCGCATGTTTCTATATCCGGCTTAATATTCATGTATAAGACCATGGTTCAAGCATCCCACCCCAAACCTATTTGCAATTATCATAACTATAATAGGGCCCACTTAATTTCCTGATCTGAATAATCCAAAGGTTAGATCTACCCTAATGATCATGTATGGCCCACCTAATAAGAGTCTTATTGTCTAATCTACCAATTTTTGTTTTGGGCATCTTCTCCACCCACCTCAAGTACTCCTATCGTAATGTGCCAACACCAGCATATAAACAGTGGATTTGAGGTCTAATATTTGTAGTTGCATTTAAAACAAAATCAATTATTCCAATAGATCCGACCAGGATACTGGTCCAACCCCCAAGTGGGACCAAGGTGGTTTGGGACCCCAACTGTGGGGCTCACAGTGATGTATGTGCCTTAAAATCCACAATGTCACAATTTTGAAAGCTCATTTTAGGGTATGATCTCAAAACTGAAGCTGACTCAAATCTTAGATGCACCACACCACAATAAATAGTCATGATTGAATCCCCACCATTAAAAACTTCATGGATTCCAACCGAATGTTTATTTGCCATCCAACCTGTTGATGGTCACAAACAGCTCGAAGAAGAGACCACAAAAATATCATCTTGATCCAAAGCCTTTGTGACCCACAAGAAGTTTTTAATGGTCATTCACTACAGTTTCCTATACTATGGTCCATCTGGGATTCAGAACTACTACATTTTTTTAGGATCATGCCTAAAATGAGCTTCCACAATGGATAGACAGCATGGATGCAGTCACATACATTACAGTGGGCCCTACAGTTAGGGGTCCCCCTCACGTTGGTGGATTCCAGGTCTCACCTAATCCGCTCGTCTGGTCTAAGCTTTAAAATATTGGATTAAAAATAAGTGGTTTATGCAATTACTTCCTACAACAGGGGCATCTATTTTGTATGTACATCATCCAGACAAGATCTACTACTTGGCATGAACACAAGTTATATTAGTCCAGATCTACTACTTGTCCCTAGAGAACCTAGACAAAATAAGGATTTGTTATTTTTTCCCCTGCAAAGAGCAGTGAGCTCACGAAGGACCATACTCTTGTGGTGCACGCCACGCCATGGTGAGATTTCAACACCTATGGTATTCGAACCCTTGACCTGGCATTCAACCTTTTGTTTCCTTCATACGCTAAACCATGCATGTGATACATGTGTCACGTGTGTACCGTAGACCAGATCTACTACTTGTCAGCAAGACAAGTTCTGCTGGTCCGTATCTACATCCTGTCTGCAGAGATCCCAAACAAAATAAAGATTTACTCGTCCTTTTTTTTTTTCCCTGCAAAAAGAAGAGACAAGGAATCGTCTGTGAACCGGGCACGGAGATATTCCGTCTGCATGGAGCCCACAAAGATGTCTGTGACGGATCCTATCTGTCCATCTGTTTTGCAGGACTACTATAGGACAGGATTCTAAAAGTCCATCTGTTTTGCAGGACTACCATAGGACAGGTTTTAAAAACTTAGCAGATCAAAAACTCATGTGGGCTATACTACACAAGCTTTGCTTTGGGATGATATTTGTGCCTACTGTTTATCTGAGTGGTAATGATTATACAAACGGGGTTTGGATGGCATATAAACATCATGGTCAGCTCCGGAAAGGTTTTAACTGTGGATGTTTCCGTTCGTACTGTTCCATTGGTGGGGCTCACCTAAGTATTATATCTGCTTGAATTTTAGATTTGTCTTATTATAGTCTTTCAAAACATATGGACCAAGTGGATTTGTCACAAACATCTCTATGGACCCCACACAACCCCGACCCCAGGCACTGGTATGTCTTTATGCCGAGTACACAGAGGACGGTAATCTTGTGCTACACGTGCTACAAGCCCCGCCGTCCATCTTCAAATGTCCCAAATGAGTTATATTCAACCTTTTGTTTCCTTCATATGCCAAATTATGCATGTCATGTACATGTCACATGTGCGCCATACATAATAACAAGCGCCACAAATGCCACATGTTACCTAGTTTTTAGGCACCACCGGTCTTGAAGTACCACATATGTCACTGTACATTTTCAAATCCTATTCATGCGTTAGGGAGGCTGAGTATTTTATATCTATATACATCATATGTGCCTTTAAAGCAGCATGAACCGGCATACAAGGTGTGGAAAACCTTGATCAAGATTGGCAGTCTAAGAATAAACTATGAGTCTGTTAGTTCACATATCAATGGAATCTTGGGCACAAGCTGAATCTTCTTCAGAAACCAACTTTAGCTCGCGATATTGGTTTTGAATCCTAACATGCACTGTCCATGGTCCAGCAATCGAAATTATTGTGCTACCGTGAGTGCATCATAATGTAGAATCTACCAGATCTGAAGAACCTAAGGATAAATCTTGTGTTTTGCAGTTGATCGTTTGACTTCAGTGTTATTCGGTAAATTGAAAAATAAGCTCCTTTTTTTTTAATTTTTTTAATTTTTTAATTTTGTTTACGGATGCTCACACACCCCCACACACTCACGCCTTAGTGAGATTTCACTACCTATGGATACTTGAACCCTTGACCGGGTGTTGAAACTCCTGAGTCTACCACCAGAGCAAGAGTAAGGATCCAGCTGAAAAATTAATATAAGTGCCGAAAATCAATATAAGTGTTGAAATTTTAGTACTTATAAGTTCTGAAAAACATATTTGACAATTCATTTAAAAAATGTCATGGTTTTTTAAAATAAGTACTTTCTTAACAAAATTGTTTGGTAAACCTAAAATATAGGATGTCTGAAAATTAATAATTTAATTTGTTATATTTGTTCATATTATCTTAATTTCTATCTTTTGTAAATTATAAGATATAACTTGTTTTTCCATTCCACCAAATTTCATACACCTATGCTCAATTCAATAAAATTTTAATAGATTGAAAGAGTGTAGTAATATAAATTAATTGTGAAAGGAGGCAATAGGTGACACTTGTGATACTTGTTGCAGGGATATGAATCGTATGTTCAGGTTTTCAATTTATATAAATTTGGAGTTTTAGCTTTGTGATCAAAGGGCATTGGTGAGATGGGCCAAACCATTAATGGACCATGCACCATATTCTTCTTGATGGAATAATCATAACCCTTCAACAGAGGAGAAACACACCAAGTTAGTAATGTAGACCATCTAATCATATCTATTGAATACGAACCTATTTATTCTTTATTTCTAATCACCAACTCGTAACAACCAATTAGATGGTTGGGATTGTTCTATTGGTATTTTTAGGTATATCCTGTGTGGGGCCCACCAAATGAAGGATTTGTATTCTAGTATGATCACCACTTTTAAAATGGTGGTGATTGGTACATGCAGTGTAATCCTACCTGTTTAAATTTATAAACTCCAGATGAAGAAATAACTCAAATATCATGCTGCTTAGATGATTTTAGCCATCCATTTGATATCCACAAATTGAGTTAGATCTCTAGTTGAACTTGATTTTGAGGCCATCATCCATTTACAATGGGATCCATGGTTTGGACGGTATGGACAGGCATACATCTATACAACACAATGTAGATCCCGCAAGGTAGGTGCAATCCTCACTGTGGGGCCCACCTCGATGTACGTGTTGTATATTCACATTGTCCATTCGTTTTGCCAAATTGTTTTAGGCTGAGTCAAAAAATAAAGCCGATCCAAATATCAGGTGGACCACACCACATGACCACGTGACCTTATCAAGCTGATATGTGTCTTCGCTTCATTCATGTCCATGTGCCCTTATCAACAGGTTGGATTGAAAATAAACAGTACGTGGGTGGACTCTATGAAGTTTTTAATGGTGGCATTCAATGATCACTGCTTCATGTGGTGTGGTTCACTTGAGATTTGTATTACTTCATTTTTGGATCATGTGTCAAAATATTCTGGCTAAATGGACAGCCTGTGGATATATATTTGAAAGATGACGATTGCATTAAAAAAAGGTAAGAGACTACAAAGAAAAAAGCCTGCTGAGAGGGCAGGCAGCGATGCCACTCCTAAAAAGAAAAAATTGCAACGATTAAGGCCCTTAACATTGGTAGCCCACTCGATTAAGGATAGCTTAGCCTTAGATGAAACCATCCTAACAAGATTGAAAGAATTCCTGAAGCATCTATTGCTCCTTTCTCCCCAAACCGACCACTAGAATGACCAGAATGGCCATCCGCCCAAGTCATTGTTTTTTCTAATTGCACCCCATGCCACGCCTGTAGGAGCTGATTCAGCTCAAGTGGGAAACATCAGTTTAAGTTGAACTGAAGCATAAAATCGGCCCATATGGACTGAATGAAAGAGCAATGCAGGAGCACTTATAGGTGGGCCCTACCGGCAGGGTAGCACTTGTCTTCAACGTCTGGTTTTGGTGGATCCTTTGGACAACTTTTTCAAAGCGGTATCGGATTGGTTTGGTGCCCTGTTGACGTGGCAAAGTTCTTTGGCCCCATCATGATGTATGTGTTATATCCACACCATCCATCCATTTGTTCAGATCATTTTAGACCATGAGCCAAAAAAAGGGAGCGGATCTAAAGTTCAAGTGGACCACACCACAAGGAAAAGTGAGGATTGACCGCCTACCATTGAAAACTTCATGGGGTTCCAGAAGCTTTTGGATCACGCTGATATTTGTGTTTTCCCTCCGTCCGGGCATATAAGACCTTCTCAACAGGTTACGAAGCTTTTAATGGTGGGCGACTATTATTTTATGTGGTGTGGTTCACTTGGGGTTTGCATCTACTTTATGTTTTGGATGATGCGCTGAAATAAGCTGGCAAAAGAGATGCACGGCGTGGATATTGAACGCTCACATCGATGGGCCTTGGGTCGCTCTAGTCTTCACCGTGTTTTCAGTGGGCTCTTCTACACGACGTTTTCTACACGGATTGAGTAGTGCATAAAGCATCACCTACCGTCCGGGTTGACGTGGTAAAGTACTGTGCGTATATGTTATATCCACCCCGTCCATCCATTTTGTAAGATCAATTTAGTGCGTAATTAAAAAAGAGGGAGATTCAGAGCTCAAGTGGACCACACCATAGAAAACAGTGGGATTTAACGCTACCATTGAAAACTTATAGAGGACCAACCTTGCTGTGGTGTGATCCACTTGAGCTTTGTATCTGCTTAGGCTTATGATCTAAAAAGATCCGGTAAAATGGATGGACAATGTGGATATAACACATACATCATGGTGGGACCACATAACTCTCCCTCGTGAATGTTAGAGTCCACCCAAAGCTTGTGGGGAACCCAACTTAGAAAAGGATGAAGCTGTCATTTAAAAATATATTTAAGGATATTTTAGTCAAAAGTAAAAAATATTTTAACTGCAAAATCACTGAATATAGCGAACTTGTGATAAGTGCTGAAAACAGTTTTATCAAAGGGGACCTTTGGACGATAAATTACTTAAACTACTTATGCCTCAGGTAACTTATCTTAATTTCTACTAATTAAACTGAAGTGATTAAGTAACTTTAAATAATAACAAAATTTTCTTATAATTGACCATAAACCAAACTTATATTAAATAAGTTACGTATCTAATCACACCTTCATCCATATGCTCAAAGTGAAGACACCTTGCTTCAACACTGAGGTCTTGGTATCGATTCCCTAGTGGGGGTGGCTATCAGTGGAGCACACGGTGGCTAACAGTAGAGTGTGTACTGCTAACATGGTTGAGTGTCTTCTTAACCGTGCATCCATTTTACTATATCATTTAGGATATAAGCTATAAAAATGAGGCATATCCATTTTACCATATCATTTAGGATATAAGCTATAAAAATGATGTTTATTTGCCATCCAACCTGTTCATAAGGTCAATTAGACACGGATGAAGTTGAAAACAAATATGATCAGCTTGATTCAAAACTTTTAGTTTTTAATGGTAGGTGTTTAATCCCCTGACCGTGTGGTACCTCATTTTTTAGATTGTCCTAAAATGATATGAAAAAACAAATGGATGTCTACTCCGCCTGCATCTCCAACTAGTCTCTACTGCCTCTTCATCTGCTCTTTCATCAAACTCCAATACCCTTCTAGTCACCATTAAAACAACATGATCCGGATCTCAACCTGCCAAACAAAATAACGATCTTTACACTTCCAGTTTGTCAGATTCAATGATCATCCCATCTTTTTCAGATCTTACGCCCTGTTTCTATATAAATTTAACATGCCTGGTGAGCAGCCCAGCTTTGAGGTTGATCTGAAAAACCTTCTTTGGTGAAGTAGCTGTCTAGGACAAGGGTTAAGTTGGCCTACAACCAGTTGTAGGTAACCCTCTCTCTAAGAAAATAGCACTTCCCATTGCTGAATAAAAGAACATTTTATAAAAAGAAGATGGAACTGCACAAGTGAGCTTTTGTGGGGGACTCAATCCCTTGATGTATCTTATCTTTCTTTATCAATAAATTTGTGTTATGAAGAGAGAGAAGATCCCTTCCTCTTTTGAAGGATGCGATGAAAAATTTATTAAAAGGAGCTAGCAAATACAGCAAAAGAGTCTCCAATCAGAAGTGGATGGAGATTGGAAAACATCCTTGCCAATCCACCTGGTATATCAGTATGAAGGAAACCAAGAGCCCCTTCAATCCCCTAATTTCCTTCATCCATCTCACCAACCTCCACAGATAACCTTCTTTGGAGGATGCCCAGTCGATGACATTCAAATAGTCACTTGAGCACTTTGATTCCTAAGCCACCTCTTTGGAATCCACAACCCCAATAGGACCCGCAAAGACACAACAAGTCTCCTCACAATCATCCCTGATGATCCCCATCGATCAGTCCCGACTACCCTCTAGAGCTGCTGTTGAAATCAAGACTATGCTTGCGACAAAGATGGGTCTAGGACACATGGAAGTAGGACCACTACCATCCTCTACGAACTCCAGCCATAGTCTACTGAGGCCGCCACAAGAAAGTCACAAATTTTGCACACGATGAGGCCTGAAATAATTCTGCCTCTCTTCTGCCAGCAGACATACAAGCCATATTGTCTGTCTTTCTAAATCAACCACCAAACGCTGAAAAAGAAAAATGCCAGAGATTTTTTCCTTGGTTCATAACTTCGTATTGAAGCTGAAAAGCCCATGCTTCAAAGAGTTAATCCACTGAGGAGGCACAATCCAGTCCACCCCAAAGGATGTACCACCAAATTCTTAGAGTAAATGGCCAATGGGTTGAGATATGGCTAGCAAACTCCCCTTCTCATGAATTAAAAAATATAAATAAATCTGTTCACAATTATTGTCTGTTTTGAAGGTGATCCAAATAAGAATTTAATCAACTCAAGCCACCAACAAAATCAAGCACCATTCCGAGGGGACAGTTTATCCACAAAATGGATCCATCGTAGCTTTGGGCTCTCTAAAGCAGGAATCTTCATACGATGATCAAACAAAAGACAGCCCAAGAGATTTCCCACTTTCAGATTCTTGTCTATTCCTACATGCAGCATGAAAGCTCCCTGAATGGAGAACAAGTGGGCATAAGAATAGTCTCCTTATACCATAAGACTCAGGTCTCCTCATCCATAGGTTACGTTTGGAACAATGCAAAAGTATCAACCATCTTTGCCCAAGCGATTGTCTTCTGAAATGCCTCCAACAATAAGATTTCTGAAGAAGTTAAGATGATTTGAAGACCTTCCCAGAATGCTTCTCCCCCCATTGGAATGTCCCCAACTGGATGGGTCAGAGAAGCATTTTGGATCATACCATTTACATAACTACTGACTCCACCGAAGCCTAACCAACCTGGATTTTCATTGACAACCTATCAATTAGTGATTGAATTGGAAGTTGGACACAGTTGACGATTCAGAGTGAGGATCTTTTTTTTTTTGCAATGGATGTCCCACAAAACACCTCCACAAGTGGAGGGGCACAACCATGCACAAAGAAGCAAGTTGACAGCATTCTTCACCTATAGCAATGCAAGATTTTAGAAAAGATTTGGATGTAAAGCCATCTGGACACCATTTTCAGACAATATTGATCCATAAGACCTAGACAAAAATACCTCATCCAAAAGTTTTTTGCATGCCAATAAATGACCCAATTTTACTCGCCTTAAGGTCAGGTTAAAATTTAATATTCCATAGTAACATCCCCAACTCAAAAAATCCTTTTATCATACTCACGTCAAGCTCCTTCCCACCCAAAACTTCATCTTTTCTCCAAAATGTAAATCTCCATCTAATTCCTTTCTTAAAGGTCCCCACCTTGTTTTACTCATCCCCCGCCCAATTCATTTTTTCCACTCCTGGCCCTTATTTGTCCCACCCTTCTCCCCAGCCTATTTCTAATCCATAGATATTCTATATCACAATTATCTATGACAATTCTTGTGCTTCTCTTGTTCTTCTCCAAACCTCTACGATTCATAACGTAGAAACTTGTAGTGCATAAGCCACCAATTTTTTCAGTTTTTGAACCCTTCTCCAACAAAACCAACTTATACTTCCACTTGTCTTCGCCTCTACAACCTTCCATAGGAAGTTTCTATGGATTTTTTTTTTTCTAGATTTGCTACCATCTCACCTATGACCTTACTTGCACAAAGTGTGATGTGAAGCAGCAATCTGGTAACAAATTCAGATGAGGAAGCAGGGAAACATGAGTTTCAAAATGTTAGCACGTATAAATAGCCAGGAAACAGGAGTGGGAGTAAGAGTCTAATGCGCAATTCGAAGCAGGAGTTGCAGTGCGAGTCCAAAATACAATTCGAAGCAGCAGTGACACCTTGTTAGAGGAACCAAGCAATTAAGACTGGGATTTGAAGAGAGATGGGACTTCAATTGAAAGTTAGAGATGCAGCTTTGATAAGTGTGATTCAACCCTAAAGGATAAAGGACCTCTTTTCTACTTAGCTACCCTTCTTTCAATCTATCATTGATCAGATCCCATATGGAAATGGCCTCTTCCCCACCCTGTAAAAGGAGAATGGGTATAAAAGGCTTTAAAAAGCTTTCATTTCAATTTCAAGAAAGCCTTTCAATTAGAGCATCATATGCCACTATCCCAATCATCTCACTTTTCCTTAGATTGATTTTTACCCCTAAATCACTTCAAAGCATCTAAACAGTAAACATTCCTCGAAGGTTCTGCACTCTACTCTTTCAGGGCATCATAATGAATTTGAAGGTGGGAATTGCAAATTTTCACGTCCCTTGCAAAGACATCAAGTCCCTCCACTACAATGAAGAAACAAAAACAAGAAAAAGGATCACCATGCATAATGTCCTCTAAAGCATGAAAAGAAACAAAATAGAGAAACATTGATCAATGCTTAGAAAGATGCTGTTAACTAGTGAAGTGAATGGGTAGGGTTAGGCAGGGCCAAGTCAATGCGAGTTTCAGACCCAACCTGTAGGGGTGGTAGTGAGCAGGGTGAAGCTAGGCTCAATCCGACCCGGCCTGACACTTAAGACCCAAAGCCCAAGCCCAGAAAATTGGTTGGGCCTAGGCACAGCCCTACCAGACCAGCCTGGCCTGAAAAATTATAAAATCCATATTTCCCACTTGACCGTTCTTAATCCATCCACTGATCAAGTGAGCAATGGGCCACACATGCACAAACAAATAGACACTTAAGAGGAATGAAACCAAAGGTCCAGTAATGGGTCGGGCTAAAATGAGATGAGCCCAAGCACAGCTAAAAATAGATTAGGCCATGCATGCCAGCCCCAAGCCCAGCCCATAGGCTAAGTTAATAGGTCCAAGGCTGGGTTTAGCAGCCCAGTCCATTAATATTTGGGTGGGGTCGAAGTCAACAATTAAAATTAAATTTATTTTTTTTTTTTCAAAAAAGCCAACCATTCAAACCCAACCCATTTAGCTAATGGTTTGGGTTTAGGTCAGGTCTAATTCAGGCTAACACTAGGCCTAAGACGCATAACAGGGTTTTCACAAAATGATGCTCCAAATATGTTAAAAGTGCCTAGGGCCTAGGCTTTAAATTAAATGCGCTCCATAATCACAGCATCCTATGCTATCCTAGATAAAAGTTGAGAATATTATACAAATAAATCCAAATATTGTCCTCAATAAACACTATTAAAATTTTTTTTTAATTTAAAAAAAAAACATTCATGAAAGATATATAAATATTCTATAAGACATGAATAATATATAGTCAGAGTTTATATATACCAAGGTATATATTGTAATGGTCATTACTTAACCATACGGTAACAGTAGGAACCATTACATGTTACGGGGCCACAACAACAATTACAAATAAAAAAAAATAAAAAAATGGCCCCCATTACGAGGCTGATTCAATTTGTTTTCTTAAAAAAAAAAAAAGAAAAAAGCCCATAGCGGCCATTATGACCCGTATAGGAACAATAATTACGGTGACCATTACAACCACTATTACGGCTACTGAATACCTTGATATATATATATATATATATATATATATATATATATATATATATATATATATATATATATATATAGTGAAATGCTCACCTACGCACCAGTTCTCACAAGAACTCATGAGAACTTTTTGAGAACTCATCTCACGTAATATGAGCACAAAATCTGGACCGTCCACGTGATGCAGCACCCCATGAAACCTCTAGGGCCCAACTTTCACCCCAATACGAAACTATGGTGGGCCATGGCAAAAGGAAATAGTTTCCTCCATTGATTTCTCCTCTCTCTTTCCTATGGCCCACTAGAGCTTTGGATCAAGGTGAAAGTTGAGCCCAGGGGGTTTCATGGGGTGCCGCATCACATGGACCATTCATATTTTGTGCCCAGGACACGTGCAAAGGTGCGCGTGTAAAAAGGTGTGCAAGTGAGCATGGCGCTCTCTCTCTCTCTCTGCATATATATATATATATATATATATATATATATATATATATATATATATATGAGATGAAACAAAATTCATTACAGCGAAAGGCCAAAATGGAACAAAACAAAAACAGAGAAATAAAAGGAAAAAGCTATACAAACCGCCCAATCCGATCCCCAAGAAACAATACAAAGCAAAAAAACTAAACGCCCCACCCAGGACTGAGTTCAAGAGAGAGCAAAGGCTCCCACTAAACACCCCAACCACCCAACAGAAGGCAAGCCTACACAGAAGGCAGAGAGGACCACTCAGCACTACATAATAAAACCCACCTCAAAACACCCTCAGCTTCCTTACAAAGATTGTTGAAAGACCAGTTGTTTCTCTCAAGTCATATTGACCACAAAACAGCCAAAACAGCCAATCTCCACCTTCGACTGCCTAACCTCCCCCCAGCATCTCCATGCCAGGCTCTGAAAAAAGGCTCAATCTTTCCTGGCAAAACCCAGGAAATGTTAGCTTCGTTGAAAATCCCAGACCAAACAATCCTTCAAAGGCATAATGCAGGAGCAAGTGCTCGACATTCTCCTCCGCACCTAAACACATGATACAGTACGCAAAACCCTCCAACTTCTACATGTATGATGCAGTAAATTTGAAATACATTTGGAATTTCAAGCATTGGCTCCCAACTGAGTCTATATCAGGTCCATTTTAAGTTGGTCCAAATAGAACACATTTAAAAATGGGCCCCAGGCAGTACGGGTTGAGTTGATTTTAAGAAACCCCAGACATGAACTATCAATTGGGACAGATTTTTAGACCGAGACCTGCTCCAATGGGTCCATATTCAAATCCAAATCTATTTATTGTTGGGTGAGGTCAAATGACTAACGCGCAAGGTCAACCGAACCCATGTATGCACCCCTATCATCAACACACATTCTCCAATCCATCTTTGCTGCCTCTCCAGCTTCCTTGAAACGCATTAGGCAGAGCATATAGTCAACAAAATTCTAACTCACCCTAGCATAAGCTTTTTCCAAGTCAGCTTTTGCATGTATCAATGGCCTTTTTGACCATCATTTTTCCTATCTATCCTGGATCATGTATCAAGCACTTGAAGGGAACCAATGGTTTTACACCAGCAAAACAACTTGATTTATTGTTGCAGTTCATCCTCATTTTCAACTGCTTCTTGATATACTCAAGCATATCCAATTAGTTGACTTCCTGATATACGCAAGCATAGTGAGTCAGTCCAAGGATCCCTATTTCATGCCAAAAAGCACAAGGCAGAGGCCCACAAATAGTTTTCCAATGGTTAAAACTATGAATTGCAAGGGCCACATAAATGGCATTTAGGTAATTTACATGGTGAAGCCTTGCGCTTCCTGCTTTATACCCCCCACTCCCCATGTGCATCGCGTACATTCCATTCCAATATCGACTTACAGTAAATAATGGCATGCAAACACAATTGAATTGATGCTCTACGTCTACTATTAGCACAAGAAGATTCTCGTATCAAGAAAATTTTCATACCGGCAATCACAGCAGAATATGCAATTTAATCAATTTTGCAATTCAGTAATTAACAATGAACTAAATTGCAAAACTTTGTTTTTACAAGTGAAATTTCCCGCTATTCCTACAACGGAATCAGCACCCTTTATTTTCAGGGGATCTTTTTTTTTTTTTTTTTTTTTTTTAAGCCGGAATATCTAAATTACCTCTGTAAGAATCCAAGTTCAAAAATCCCTCGATCATCCAGAAAATCCAAGCTGAATGATCCGGATAGAAAAAAGGCACTAACTCCCCTGTCCCGCATTGTGGTCCGCCCCACCCCGCTCCAACTCCCTTGCGACTTCCTCCTCCATGGCTTTCTCAGCCCGAAGCACCGGCTCATAGTAATCAGCATGCGCGTCCATGCATTTCTTCAGCAGCGCCGTCACCTCAAAGCACTTTTCGACAACATCTTCCTGGTTCTTATCCGCCTCTTCGACACACTTCTCCCAGGCGATGAACTCCTCCTTGCAGCCACCTCCTTTCATGAAAAGGCAGAAACCGCACTCCCCCTCTTCTTCTTCTTCATGGTCTTCGCCAACGACACCTCCCATTTCAAGGGAGTTTTTGCCATCATCTCCTTCCTTTTCTAGGGTTTTCTGGCTATCTTTCTCTTCTCCTTCTCTTCCTTTAATATCTGCTTCCTTTCCTAGGGTTTTCTCGCCTTCTCCTCCGTTTTCAACGGTTTTGCCGCCATTCTCCCGATCCTTCTGTTCTACTCTTGCTTCAAGATCTCCTCCATTTTCTAGAGTTTTTCCGAAAGGAGGAGAATTTGAGGCGGCTGCTGCTGCTTCTTGGGTTTGGTTTTCAATGGGTTTTTCAGAAGAAGAAGACATTGCAGAAATTTGGGGATTTCTTCTTCTTCTTTTAGGGTTTTGGTTTTTATAGCAGCTTTGTATTTTTATGAAATCAGGTGCATGAAATCAGGTGCTTTCTTCTCCTCCGTCTCCCTATTTCATTCAAACTGTTATTAAAACCCTGAACCCTCAAATATGGTAGGTCAAACTGACGCGGATTGCGTGGTGACCAACCGCCACATAGTTACGTGATGTCAGGAATCTGTGGGGCCCACTGTGATGTATTTGTTTCATCCACTCCGTCCATCAGTTTTTCCAGACCATTTTAGGCGATTGTACCAAATTTGAAGCATATCCAACGCCAAAGTGGACCATACCAAAGGAAACGGCGGGGATAATGACATCCACCGTTGAAACCTTCCTAAGGGCCCACAGTAATGTTTATTTATCATCCAACCTATAAACAAGGTCAAACAGAGATGAATTAAGGGAAAACAAAAATATCAACTTGATTTATTGCTTCTGTGGCCCCTATGACGTTTTCAACGGTAGGAGTTCAATTCCTACTGTTTTCTCTAGTGTGGTCCACCAGGGCTTTGGATATGTTTCAATTTTAGTCACATTGCCTAAAATGAGCTGAAAAAATGATTGGACCGCGTGGATAAAATACACCCATCAATTCAGGCCCCACAGAGTCTTAACGACTCTGCAGGGCTAACCGTAAACGTTCGCGTTTTATCCACGACCGTCCATCCGTCATAGTAGTGATACATTGCACGTAGCAGGGTTATCTTTTAACCGGGATTGTCCGTCTAGTGGGACCCACTACGGAGGGAAACTTATTCAAGCTACACGTGTGATTCTAGCCATCTAAAAACAGTGGCCTCCAATCCACGGTGGTTAAGGAAAACAATGAATGGTCAACCTTTAAGTGCTGGTAATTAATGTAAGGATAAACGGTGTCTATGACCTTGTGATAAGTATGAATTTCTAAATATCGTCCATCCGTAATGAGGCCCACAGATTGGACAGTTTAGATTGATGGATAACCTACCTACGTTTGGTGTACACACATGGCTCTACCATAACATATAAAACCTCGTGAATTTCGATGACCGTTGAAAAGCGAATCAGATTCCTTTTTCTACTCTCCTCTACAGTGCGGTGGGTGGGCGCGGCTTCCCCGGATCCACCGAAGTGGGTGGGATCCCTGACTGTGGGGTCCACATTCATGTATATACCTCATATCCACACCGTCTATACGTTTTTAAAAATCATTTTAGTGCATGGTCCCAAATTTTAGGCAAATAAAAATCTCAGGTGGACCATAATACATGAAAGAGTGGTAATAACCATTAAAAATGATCGTGGACCACGAAAGCTTTTTATCAAGATAATATTTATTTGGACTTTTCAATCTGGTTTTTTTAACCTTATCAACAGGCTGGATGGAAAATAAACATTCCGCTTTACCCCTTTAAGCTTTTAATGGTGACGATTCAATCAAGACTGTTTTCTTTGATATGTCCCACCTAAGATTTGAATTTGCTTCATTTTTTATACCAAGGCCTCAAACTATCTTTCAAAATGGATGGACAGTGTGGATGTAAGTCACATATATCACAATGGCCCCCGGGTTAGGATACACCCATCCCAGTGGATTCGGGGATCCACCCAAACCGGGCGTGGAATGCGTGTTACGCACGCGGGTTTACGCTGCGCTCTTTTCCAGCGTATCATGGGAACGGATTGGCTACCCCCTGCCACCAGCCAATGGCTGGTGGTCGGTGCTCCTTGGGCCCCAAAAAGATGTATGTGTTTCATCCATGCCGTCCACATATTTTTTTCAGATCATTTTATTGCATGAGTAAAAAAACGAGGTATATCTAAATCTCAAGTGGAACACATTACAGGAAACAGTGTTGAATGAGCGTCGACCATTAAAAACCTTTTGGTGGGGCCATAAAGGTTTTGGATCAATC
Source organism: Magnolia kwangsiensis (assembly GCA_037074715.1). NCBI lineage: Eukaryota > Viridiplantae > Streptophyta > Magnoliopsida > Magnoliales > Magnoliaceae > Magnolia > Magnolia kwangsiensis. Next base: position 26,099,488 of record CM073574.1, read on the forward strand.
TAATCTTTGTTTTTTCCATTCATCTGGACCTGTATGACATAATCACCTGATTAGATTTCAAATAAACAGTACATTGGGCCTTAGGAGGATTTTAATTGTAGATATCCAATCACTTTTGTTTTCCTGTGGTGTGTTCCGCCTAAGATTTGTATCCCTCTCATATCTGAATCAGGCCTAAAATGATCTTTAAAAATGGATGAACGGAATGGATTAAACACATACATCATGGTGAGGCCCACAAAGAACCGACCATCAGCCACGGGGATGGCGGCAGGGGGAGCAGCCAATCCGTTTCCGCGCATCATATGGTAGAGCCATATCTCGACGGACGCGGATTTCCTGCGAAAGCTTTTCGCAGGAACTTCCTGCGCTGGATACATAGGTGGGACCCACCGTGATGTTTGTGAGAAATCCACTCCGTCCATCCATTTTCTGAGATATTTTTAGGACAGAAGTACAAAAATGAACCGTATCCAATACTCAAGTGCGCCTGAAATGTGAATATTGAACGTACACAGTTAAAATATTCGTGGGGCCACAAAAGTTTTGAATCAGGCTAATATTTGTGTTTTCGGTTCATCCCAGTAGGAATGACGTTATTAATGGTATGGATGGCATGTAAACATCACTTTCTACTCCAGAGAGTTTTCAACAGTAGAAAATTTCCTAACCACCTTTTCCTCTAGTGCGGCCCACTTGAGGCTTGAATCCTTCTCGCTTTTGGTGTCAAGTCCTAAAATGTGTTCACAAAACAGATTTACGGCGTGGATTTCTCAAAAACATCATGGTGGGTCCCACCCAAGTTTCCAGCGCAGGAACTTCCTGCGAAAGGCTTTCGCAGGACACGTGGCATGGTGATGTATCGATCGGGTCCACCCACATACCAGAAACAAGACGGATGGCATACGATTTATAAAATAAAAAAATAAAATAAAATAAAATAAAATAACTACGTCAGATAATACTGCCCATTATTTTTCTCAGCTTTATACCACTACATATTTGACCGTTACCATTTTGCTTCTGAACGTCGATTTAATGAACATAAATCATATGGATAGGATTTCCTAATAGGATTTTATTTGTTTTTAGATATAAACCATCCACTCTAGTTTCCTGCATATGGATGGATATGATTTGCACATCAACTTGTTTTGTGTTCCGTGCTGGGATGTCTCTACCATAAGACGGTTCTCTCGGTCATACCGTATCATCTTCCGCTTTCGCGGGAACCTTCTTGGGCGGACCAAACAGCATTGTCAGCATCGGATTTCTTTTCCCTCGAGAACAGTGACTTTCGGAACCGAATTTATTTTACAGCTCGGTTGGATTCCTTACTGTTGGTTATTACAAAAATTAAGCATATCAAAATATCAGGTGTACCACACCATAGGAAAAGTTGTGATTGATAATTAAAAACTTCTAGTGGACTACAAAAGTTTTGGATCAAGCTGTTACTTATGCGGTCACTTCATCTAACTAATTTTTTAGCTTATCAACAGGTTGGATGGAAAATAAATATTCACGTAGCCCTCAAGAAGTTTTTAACGTTGGTTCAATGCCAACTTTTTTCTATGCTGTGGTCCACCTGAGATTTGTGTCTGTTTCATTTTGCATCACGGGATCTTTCAAAATGAATGAACGTCGTGGATGTAAAGAAAATACATCATATTGGACCCACAGTCGGAGAGTGGTTCCCCGCGTACATTACAGCCATTTCTCCGCGGAAGCCGAATAGGTGCGGCCCCGGCCTCCCCTAACACTCGTGCGCCCCAACATGGGGCTACCTTGATGTATGTACGCCGTCCATCTGTTTTTCCACATTTTAGGGATGAGCTGAAAAATGAATTAGATCCAAATAACAGTTGGACCGTATCCTAGGAAAGTGGTGATTGACCATTGAAAACTTCTAATGGGCTATAAAAGTTTTGGATTTTTGGTCCCTTATGAATCGGTTGGATGGCAATAAACATTACTATGGCCGGATTCGGGAAAGTTTTTAATGGTGAGCATTCGGTGACAAGTGTGTCCTATAATGTGGATCACCTGAATTTGGATGACTTTTCTAAACGCCATCGAACTTTTCTTTCCAAAGCCATTACGTACGCACACGTTATTCGTAGGCGAAAATATCTTACATTTACAGGGGCATTGTGAACTTGTGTCCTGTGATGGTACCGTGGATACCATGGTAATAATGTGTAGCTAAAAACATATAGCTACAGATTATAACTGTAGCCATATCTTCTTTATTTCAAACCGCTGGCTCTTTGAGTACGGATCTAAACCGTAGCCATTATTTCTGTAGCGAAAAGTTCACACAACTTTAGATAATTGAACAAGACTAACATGAAATTGAACAACCTGACTGTAAAGAAATGCGGAAGGTGAGCCTTTAAAATCTGACAATCTACAGGAGTTTTGAAACCCCCACAAAGCAGAAGATTGACGCTCCAACGGTCGGGCTATCTACTACTAGAGCAGATGGATTTATTCACACATCTGATCTTACGATATAAAATGGTCCCAGATTGCGATATATGAATTAGATCATCCTAAGGACAAGTCAAAATGGATAATTTGTTGTGCACATTATATCTCTCTCCATATACTTTCGGTATTACTTATGATATCTCACGGGAGAGAGAGTCTCATCCTTTATATAGAAAAGGAATGAGAGATTGCATGAGATTAGATGAGACCATAACATCCGATCTTATTCCTATCTCATATCATAAATCAAATTCAAAGTTGAATTTAAAATATAACAGAAAAAAAAAAAAGCCGGAAGAAGCCTAAACTTGTGGGACCCACCCACTAGTGATTGCTCACCAGTGGGCCTCACTAGCCTACATCTAACACTAACATACCTAATATGAAATTGAACGTGGCAAACATGAAATTCAACGAGGCTTAAAGAAAATTGAACAAGGCAAACATGAAATTCTACAAGCATTAAGGAAATCAAGCAAGGCAAATATGAAATTCAACGAGAGCGAGGCAAACATAAAATTCAACGAAGAAAATAAGAAACTACGTGAGGCTAACATGAAATTCAACAAGCCCTGAGAAAAATTGAGCGAGACAAACATGAAATTTAATGAGCCTTGAAAGAAATTGAACAAGGCAAACATGAAATTCAACAAGGCAGACAGGAAATAAAGCGAGACAAATAGGAAATTGAGTGAGGCTCAAAGGAAATTGAGCGAGATAAACATGAAATTTAACAAGAAAAATTAAAAATTGAGCAAGGCAAATAGGAAATTGAGCGAGGCAAATATGAAATTCAACAAAGCTTAGAGGAAATTGAGCGAGGCAAACATAAAATTCAATAAGGCTCAATCAGCTGCTTGGCCCGTACTAGTCGGATAGAGTGGGCCTTGTTGAATTTCATATTTGTCTCGCTCAATTTCCTGTTTGTCTCGCTCAAATTCCTTTGAGCCTTGTTGAATTTCATATTTGCCTTAATGAATTTCTTGTTTGTCTCGCTCAAATTCCTTTGAGCCTTGTTGAATTTCATGTTTGTCTCGCTCAATTTTCTGTTTGTCTCATTGAATTTCATGTTTGCCTCGTTCAATTTCCTTTGAGCCTCGTTCAATTTCATGTTTTCCTTGCTTAATTTCTTGTTTGCCTCGTTAAATTTCATGTTTATCTCGCTTAATTTCCTTTCAACCTCGCTAAATTTCATATTTGTCTCATTGGATTTCCTGTTTGTCTCGTTGGATTACCTGTTTACCTCGTTGGATTACCTGTTTGCCTCATTGAATTTCATGTTTGTCTCACTCAATTTCCTGTGAAGCTTGTTAAATTTCATGTTTGTCTCACTCAATTTCCTGTGAAGCTTGTTAAATTTCATGTTTGTCTCACTCAACCTCGCTAAATTTCATGTTTGTCTCGTTGGATTTCCTGTTTGTCTCGTTGGATTATCTGTTTGCCTCATTGAATTTCATGTTTGTCTCACTCAATTTCCTGTGAAGCTCGTTAAATTTCATGTTTGTCTCACTCAACCTCGCTAAATTTTATATTTGTCTCGTTGGATTTCCTGTTTATCTCGTTGGATTACCTGTTTGCCTCATTAAATTTCATGTTTATCTCACTCAATTTCCTGTGAAGCTCGTTAAATTTCATGTTAGCATCGTTGAATTTCATGTCTACCTTGCTCAATTTTCCTTGAGTTTCGTTAAATTTCATGTTTGCCTCACTCAATTTTCTCTAAGGCTTATTGAATTTCATGGTTGCCTCACTCAATTTCCTATTAGCTAGCCTCGCTCAATTTTCTTTGAGGCTCGTTGAATTTTATATTTGTCTTGCTCAATTTCCTTTGAGGCTCGTTAAATTTCACGCTTGTCTCGCTTAATTTCATATTTGCCTCACTAAATTTCATGTTTGCTTCGCTCAATTTCTCTTGAGGTTCATTGAGTTTTATGTTAGCCTCACTCAATTTCCTTTGAAGCTCGTTGAATTTCATGTTTGCCTTACTCAGTTTTATGTTTTCGTCATTCAATTTTCCTTGAGGCATGTTGAATTTCATGTTTGCCTCACTCAATTTCCCTTGAGGTATGTTGAATTTCATGTTTGCCTCACTCAATTTCCTTTGAAGCCTATTGAATTTCATGTTAGCCTCAATCAATTTTCCTTAAGACACGTTGAATTTTATATTTGTCTCGCTTAATTTTCTTTGAAGTTAGTTGAATTTCATGTTTGTCTCGCTCAATTTCTCTTGAGGTTCATTGAATTTCATGTTAGGTTCATTCAATTCCCTTTGAGGTTCGTTTAATTTCATGTTAGTTTCACTCAATTTCTAAGCTCGATCAATTATCTAAAGTTGTAATTAGTTTTCACTACAGAATATATGGCTAAGGATTAGATCCGTATCAATAGCACTAATGACTACAAATTTATAGCTGCAATGGTCACATCACTGATGGCTATGGTTATAATCCGTAGCCATGTCTATTTAGCTCTGGCTTCCAACCCTTTTTCTGGTATTGGACGGTGGCACTGATATTCACAGTGTCACCGTGGACAAAACAGAGTTCTATAGTGCCATCATAAATATAAGGGTATTTTCGATTACAAATAGAGTGTCCATACATAAAGGTTTAGTTTTAGAAAGTAAAGTTTGAAAGTGTTCACAAAAGACATAGGTAAAAGGTGAGATTTATAGTTGAAAAATACCCCAGGATTTGTTTTGAGTTGGCGTAATAAAATGAGTTAGCAAAATGAATAGACAAGGTGGATATACAATACATGCATCAAGGTGGGCCCCACAGTCAGGACCCCCACGGGCTGGGGGAGGCCGGGGCCACACCTAATCCGCTCCCTTTCTCCACAAGTGCACGTAGTATGGTAATGGGACCACCCATCCAGTGGGGCCTATCATGGATTGCGGACCATTCAAAAGGCACATCCATCATATAATCCTAGACATCCGATAAGTGAGGCTTACAACAACACTGGAAAACAAAAATATCAACCACCAAGATCCAACGTGGAAACAGAAATAAATTTATGGCTAGGGTTGCCTAATTGGTACTTTTTGAAACACAGTCCATCCATTTTAGACCTCACTAGATGGACGGCTACGATTGATATTTGATCGGTACCGCGCCGCATGGAATGCGAGGAGATCGAGGAATGCAAATGGCAACCGCGGAAGTGAAATGTGGGCCTCTTTCCACACGTGTGAAAGATCGGTCCATCCATCACTTGGGGTCACTACGAAAAAAGGCCGGTTGACTCCTTTGGTGGGCCATTCATGGAAGTTGGATAGCAACTGTTGGTCTTTTCTCTAACCAACCATTTTTCACACACGTTTCCCAATTGATGAGGTTACTGGACCCTACGTGATGAACGGACAGGATCACATGCACTTGTGCTACATAGCAAATAACAGGGACCTGACAAAATGGGGAGGGAGTTGATACTCTGACTATGGATGACGCTTGATAGGCAGGCACTTTGAAACGGTACATGTGGAATATCTCGACTCAATAAAAAAATGTAAATTTTTTAAACCACTGTCGCTGAGTCAGTCGATTGGTTGAACAATCCCAACCTCTGAATCGTGGACACTTGTTTGTTGAAATAAGACCGTTGGTATTTTTCATTACAAACCGTCCAATAAATGTTCACTAATCTGATAGTTAGATCTTTAATTACTGTAATTTTGGGGCTATGATGCACAAATTATTTGGACGGATTAATTAAAATTATCAACGTATATGACTCGTGTAATTTGTGTCTGCGTATCATCCATCACACTCTAGCCCAGCCCATGATGATTTTGCACGGTCCGAGCCAAAACTCGCCACCCAATTTTGTGCAAGATCTAGGCCGTTCATTAAGGGCCTGTTTGGATACCACGAAATAAGTTATACTTCTTTTTTTTTTAACTTACAACAGTAGATAAGTGACTTATTTCAGATAAGTAAGTTTGGTTTATGATTAATTATAAATAAATTTTTTACTTAAAAGTACACAATTACTTGAGTTAATTTTTTTTAGATTTTTTACTTTTCATAAGTTGCTGAAGAGAAGCTGAGGAGAGACCAAAGAGGAGAAGCAGGTATGTTTATTTTCTTAATAAGTAGAAACTAAGATACTTGTGGAATAAGTAGCTTATCTTAAGCAACTTAGATCCAAATACCTCCAAAGTATGCTCATCATTCATGATATATGCCAAAATACCCTTTTTACGGGCTGAAGAGTAAGCCCAACCCATTACAACGGCCTAAAATGTTAGGCTAGGCCTGGCGCCCAGGCCAAGTCAGACCGGAAGTGCCTCTAGGGCTTACACATGGCACGCGTCCAACACTGTACATTGGTTATAAATCAAGATCAGATTGATTTAACGATCCAGATATCAGACTAAAATGACCTTTGGCTAGTTATTTACAATCAGTGACCACTTTTGCTTCTAATGTCGATTAGATGTCCACCAATCGACCAGCTCCAATAATTTTTTCAGTTTATTTTTTTGGTTTGTTATCCCTATCTAAAATGGGCACAACAATTTGGACGGTTTGATTTGTGTTCCTGCTGTGGGCCACCATAACGTGTACCCCTACATTTTTGCCAAGTTGTCAATGTGCAAATGTACCACATGTACTTGATAATCCTTTAAATTTTCCAAGGTGCCTGATAAACAATAACAAAATAGACAGCATATCCCAAATTGCCCATGAAGAATTTTGTGGTTATATTTCCTTTGGAAAATCCACCTATCTTCTTTGTTTTCCCTTCATCAGTAGACCAACCGCAAATCAACTTTGCTCCTCGCCCTCAATTCGAAGTAGGGTCCACTAGACAAACAATCCCAACTCAAGTAGGGTCCAAAAGGCGAATGGTCCCAACTCAGCTCGATGAGCGTACTACCTAATTTTTCGTATATGGCCACAAACTAACGAATGGCACATTCATCTATCTGAAGCCAAAAAGGAATTCCTCCAATTGGGCTGGGATCATCCAACTAGTATGCTATTTTGGCACAAGGCCAATCTACCATAGGTTACATTAGATGACCGGTAGTAGATGGACGGTCTAGATTTAAAGCATATGTGCCACATAAACAATATCAATTCCCTTATAAACCTACTTACGATGCTGGCATTTAACCTTAGATGGTCTCTACAACCCCACTAATCAAGCCACTTTTCCTCATGCATACAACCTCAAGCATATTAAGGGTTGTTTAGCATTGTTTTTAGAAGTTAATCAACAATGAAGAATTTCCTGAAGCCAAAAGGTGGAAAATACTATGAAGATGGCCAGGCACAGATATTAGGCCAATCCACTCATCAGATCAGCTATATTTTGGGTCAGATCATTGGGCCATTTACTGATTTAAACAGTGTGGTGCAGTTGATGGCCACATTTTGTATGAAGCGGTTGTCCCAGAAAAGTGGCACATTGGCATAAAAACAGTACGTCGTAACAAGCTGAAAAGGCTCTATAATAAATAGATTAAGGATTTAGAAACTCCAGTGTTAAAAACAGTATAAACAGGATAGAAAATTGGAAATCCAACAAGTGAAGCCAATCCAACAGGAACTCGAGTCTTAGACAACAAACATCACAGGATAATTATTTGTGGATGAAGCCTAACCCAAGAATCCACTGATGATCAGACGGGTCCTAGCCATTTTCACTAGGCATCAAATGGATGCCTGGAAAAAACAAAAACAAAAAAGATGGACAACAGTTCAAACCAGCAAGAAAACGGATGGTTTGGCCTGTCAACAAATGTACCTTTCCGGTTCTACCGCATCCACAAAGGGGACAATGATTTGAAGGGTTTGGATTGGGGCACATGCATGTAAAGTGGCTAGGTGCATGCAAATGGACAGGGTATGGTGTAATTCCCCACGTGAGGAGATTCCTCTTCCAACAATAGAAAGACCCAACGAGGTTTGGGCCTTCACCCTAGGTTTGCTCCCTATAGGTGACGGTTCGATTCCCTTCCTTGGCTTTACCCGATACACGTGGTTATGGGCGATTGCGTGTATCTGCAGGAATTAGTCTCACTTCAAAAAAAGAGGTGAGGGCACCCTATGTCTTCCAAAAACAAAACAATAGAAAGACACAACCAAAGGAGCTGTTCTTTATCATGGTTCAAGATCAGCCCCATTTGACATCTTTATTTTTCCATAGAAAATGGGCCATCCAAAAGCCTAAAAATTCCATGTCCTTTAAGAAAACAAAAAACAAAACAAAAAATAGGAGAGATTCCAAGAGCAAAAACAGCTCTTCCGTCCTGCAGAAGGGTTCTCTAATACAACAAGAAATAAACAGAAAAATGTATTAACAGTTTCAATATTCATTTAATTATTGTAGAAATTTGAAAAAGAAGAGGGCCTCAGCTCACAATATCCAAAGGGCACATCATATCTTTGCTTGAACGAAGTCTGTGGTGGGAACACAGCATGAACCCCAAACATATGAGTTGAAAAGATATCCGCAAACTACAGACTAGAATTCCGTTCCGGTTACTCTTTCACTGATCGTAGAACCAAATGAAGGCCCGCCCTTCCGATATGATATCAGATACTCAATAGGATAGCCCTTCAGCTTATGGGGAACTATCCCGAGATCTTCAAAAGTTAGGGCTGTCATTACAGCAAAAGTATGGTAATGTCAGATAAGCTAGAACTGGAGGTGGTGATAAAGGTGGTGGTGGAAATAAATAAGAGAAATAATGAAATTTTTGTGATGGCACTAACCATTTTTGGACACAACTGTGTCTACAGTGAGAGAGTTGATCTGATCCAGATTGAAAATATCAGGTGTTGGTAAAGGAAATGGGACCTTGTTTAACAAGAATTCTCGAGGGGATGCAATAGCCTGCATGATCATTTTTGCATCGGTTAGTGGGAATGAATGGGTGCCTAAAGGTCATAGGGTCAAATCGGTTGGCATTAAAATGCTAACATAGAAATTATAACGCTATCAACAAAAATTAGAATATTTACAACAATGTAGCATCTAAAACATGAAAAAATAAATGGTCATTGCAAGAAATGGCTAACAAAATTCATGCACCCATCCATGTTTCACACACACACACAGACGATTCTATCTTAATTCTTATTTTTGGTTTTTGCAGGGTGCATTTGGTTGCACCAAATTTTATGAAATTTCACGATATTTGGTGCAACCAAATGCACCCTTATCCACAGCTGAATGCCGATTGGCCATTAAAAACCTAAACTCAAACAAGTTGAACAGAGGGACCATACAAATCTGCCAACCAAACCCCTGATTGGCTGGTAATATACCACATATTTCATGAAACTTTTGGAATTACCTCGAGAATCAGGGTAGGTGGAATGCCATTCCACTAAAACAGCATCTTCTTTGTTCATAGCATATTATATTGAGGCAGGAAGAAACGCAGAGATAACCCAAACACATTGTGTTTCATTTCTGTGCCCCGAATGTTCAGTCAGTTCAAAATGAAGTACCCCCACTGGTGGATTCAGCCAAAAATCAATTTGGAGGTACATGCAGATGCTGCCTTATGACAAAATATCGCATCATGTGCATAGGGTTGAGCTGAGAAAGTAAAATTTTGTGAATTGGGTAATAGTTGGATTATCAACAATAAATCATTTCAGTGCAACTGCGGTATCAGCATCGACATCTCTAACAACTTTCTTGGTGCACTAACACTACTAAATATTCCAAAGGATACTAAAAAATATCTTCAATAACAAGCACACTTCAGGACAACATGCTCCCCATAATTTGCCTATATTTGCAGAACTTAGAAAAAAGACAGAACTAAATAAATTATACTATGGAAGATGCATACCTGCGCAATGGGGAAAGGAACTTTCACATAACGGGGCCACTCGCGGATGGTTTCATACATCAGTTCTGCCTGCAGAATGCTGGCATTCAGTAAAGACGAACTCTTGCCTACTGCTACAAATAAGAAGTACATGATAGGAGATTTACCAGTTGATGCATGGTAAAAACCTCTGGCCCACCGAGTTCATAAACCTTTCCCATACTGGTGCCATCATCCTTCAAGGCCGCGACAATTGCAGCAGCAACATCGACGACATAGACTGGCTGGATTCTGCAAGTAATAGAATGTTAATGGAAATTATCTCCACATGTTTCTACTGGACATGTGCATCGGCATGCCCATCAATTAGTTAATGCCTCAAGCTATCTATAAGGAGTTGAATTCAACAGAGTATCTACCAGTAACTCAAGACATACTTTGTAGACCCATCGCCCATGAGTGGAAGGAAGGTCCACTTTTTCACAAATTGTGCCCATCTATTTAGAATCCGATCTTCCGTACCAATCAGGACAGCAGGCTTCATGATGGTGGCCTGCAAATACAGTATATTTTGCTTGATCAATTGATCACTCTAGTGACACGGTAGCAGCAGGATATGAGAAAAAAAAAAAGGCAAGAAAGAGATATATACTGTAGATGTGCATGCTATTGCTATTACTATTACTATTATACTACTATTATTATGCACAACATCTTAGCTTTTCTCCTAGCAATTTTGCAATTGGCTTTTAAATAGAGATTGGCAGAAGTTCTATGAGCAGCTTCCCGCCAGACATCAAGCTCCCTCTTTTACCCCGAGTTCTTGGAATAGGAAATGGCAGGATCAATTATAATCTGAAAGAAGCACCTTGGATGCTGCTAACCATCCAATTAAAGACTTCTAAAATACAGATGGTTATATCAAAATTGCCAACACTGAAGGCGATGCATCATCTGATCAGCATGATTTTCACATCATGGCCTGCCCCTAGCATTATGGAATGGATGGATGGTCTAGAATGATGATATACTGTCCAAAATATCAACTTAAAGCTTTGGGAACATTGCTAATGTCCCCTTGTAGGTGGGGATGTTATATATACTGCTCAAGCTAGCAAGTGGATACACAGGAAGTGTGTGCAAGTTGTGGGGGGTGATGGTAGGAGAAGTGGCTGTAAAAAATAGGTCTCTTCTGATGGAGAGAGGTCAGTGACCCATCACTAAAATACCCCTAGAAGGAGATAAGGATAAACAGAGCAGAAAGGGTCTTCCATAAGATGGTAAATAAGAACTATCAGCCCGACACGAGGTTTCTGAACAGGTGATTGTCTGATAGTAAGCAAGGAATATTCGTCATTCTGCTAAATAGTGGAACTCATACTTCATCAGATACTTTTTGCGAATGTTGACTAAGCATCATAAGTAAATTGATCAGAAAGGGTCTTCCATAAGATGGTAAATAAGAACTATCAGCCCAACATGAGGTTTCTGAACAGCTGATTGTCTGATAGTAAGCAAGGAATATTCGTCATTCTGCTAAATAGTGAACTCATACTTCATCAGATACTTTTTGCGAATGTTGACTAAGCATCATAAGTAAATTGATCTTCATCCTAAATTACTTAAATGCGCTTCAAATTGCTTTAAAAATCCTTCTCGTTTCCTTTCATATTACATGGTTTAATTGTTTTGAATGACTGATAGCATGTAAATTTTTTATTCTAGCAATTCTTATATTTGGACACATTTATTTTTTTTCTAAACGAATATTTATTTAAACAGGAAATTGCTGGATGATACTTGTCAATGGTTCCCTGTAAGGCCAGAATAATTTGGAAAAGAAGTTAAAGAGTCCATTTCACATCACCATCGTACCTTTGACATCCTTTTGTCTCCCAATAGTGGAACTCACACTTCATCAGATACTTTTTGCGAATGTTGACTAAGCATCATAAGTAAATTGATCTTCATCCTAAATTACTTAAATGTGCTTCAAATTGCTTTAAAAACCCTTCTCGTTTCCTTTCATATTACATGGTTTAATTGTTTTGAATGACTGATAGCATGTAAATTTTTTATTCTAGCAATTCTTATATTTGGACCCATTTTTTTTTCTAAACGAATATTTATTTAAACAGGAAATTGCTGAATGATACTTGTCAATGGTACCCTGTAAGGCCAGAATAATTTGGAAAAGAAGTTAAAGAGTCCATTTCACATCACCATCGTACCTTTGACATCCTTTTGTCTCCCAAATTGTGGTAAACAAGACATTATTTATCTTAGGTACTTTTTGAATCATGGTCCTTGCTTCCTGGGCATATTAAAAACAAGTGATATTTAAGGAGATATTGGGCTTGAAAGTGGATCGGTAATTATCGGATTCTTGGGGTATCCGGGGGGGGGTGCGCAAACTTAGAGTTCTAACTGTAGCAAGCTGTGAAAGAGATGTGAAGCTGGGACATGATTGCATCGACCCTGGCCTATCCGTCAGACCTTTAAGCATATGCGAACCCAGTCCAGCCCAAAAATTTATTGGACCTAAAACTCAGGCCTGATCCAGCCCATGGGCTTCAAGGCTCAGCCCAATCGTACCCAAAAGCACGATGGACTTGAGCTGGACTGGGCTGGCCTGGCTTAGTTCCCACTTCCCACCCATACTGCAGTGATTCCATCGCTTGCAAGAACGCCCAAAACTTACATCCAATATGGAAGACAATCTCATCAAGATGGTTCACTAGCTAGATTTCTCACTTGCCAGTTTACGTTTGGTTGATCCTACAGAATTCTCACAATGCTTCACACTTTCTTGAACGTGTAACAGAACCCATTGGTTTGGACTGGAACTGGCTACAAAAAAATGGACCAGTTCACTTAAACCTAGGTCAATAGTTGGTAAACTACATGCACGCACATGCACACGCGCACACACACACATGGAGCTTGTTGATGTAATGGTAGCTTGAGGCTTTGACCTGCCCATAAATGATAAAGATTTTATCGACTTCACCAGAGGCATTTTGAATGTTCAGTCCTATTTCCAAATTTTAGATTGTGAGTCAAGTAGATTTCCTGGGCCTCGGTCAATCCAGTTGGTCTTGATGGTTAGACTGAACTGCTCACCGAAACAGGTCAGGGCCCCGTCCAGTATTAAAACATTGCTTTAAACATATGGAAACATCAAACATGAACTAAAATGCTAGGTTGCATTTCTTGTCATGAAATTGCACATGCCTTTTTTTTTTTTTGTATTCTACTGTTTATAACTTTATTAGCTCAAGACTCTTCCATTTCAGAACTGCCTCCATAGTACACTCAATGATTAGATTTTTGTTGTTGAAGCCTCTGTAGCTCAACAGTAGGCAGCCTTTGCTCCAACATTGATGTCTCGGGTTTGGGCCTAGCTTACCTACAAAAAATATGATGCAATTTTTTTCTATCCCCAGTTCAAATAGAAGGAAACTTTATCAAAAATAAAATGCATGTCTGAAAACTTTGTTTCCTCTTACACTGTTATTTTATAATCAAAGTTGACATTAATGGCACATGATAGAAGAAATACATAGAAGAAAAGACTCACCTCAGGTAATTCTCTCAAAATAGCTTCTTCTGCAGCTGCTTTAGCTCTTAACATCCTGGATGGTGAGGACAGGGATGCCCCTAAACAAGAAACTTGTATAAATCTCATGATCCCACCATGTTCTTTAGCAATCTGCATAAGTTACCAAAAAGGTGCATAAAATAATTCCGAGTTCTGAAGAAAATCAAACTAGTAGTAGATTCAATCATGGTAGTTATGGAGGATCATATAAGTGATATGTGATTTCTGCTGAAAACAAAAGCACCAGATGGATGATTACTTTTAAGTGGAAACCACAAGGAAAATGGGTGCTAGAGGTCAGAGCAAAGGCAAGCCTTAAAAGGTAAATCTCCTGGAAGTTGGATGGTTATTTTTAAATAGACAACTCTTAGGCATTCCATTTCCTGAACATTAAATATCACCGCTTCCCAGCTCCAACAAATGAATTCCCTTTTCCTTTGCACAACTGAGTACTAGCCCCGATTCAAATTGATGGAAGTAATACCATGCCTTCTTTCCTAAACTAACAACATAATGCCAGGACTGTTCATCAGTAAAATAGGTTGGCAAAATTCTAGGCCTTCCTTTGACACTGACAGAGAAGAAAATTGCTTCCACTTGATCAGGGATACCATAATCTGGGGACCTTCTCTATTCCGATGTTGGCTCATTCTTTTTCCTTTGTAGGAAAAGAAAAAATTAAAACTTGGACACTAGTCAAACACTAGGAAGCTAATCAGATGCCCATATAATGCATTTCCACCCAATGAACATGTCCCAGAGCAGCATTTTATGTCAGAAAATCGATTCTCAGAAACCCCTAATACAGATTCTGATATAGCATCCTGATATAGCTTAGGGCGATGCTTGCAGAAACTTTGAGAAAACCAGTACTACCAGCATCTATTAGAGCAGAAAATGAATGACAAACATCAAATGAAGACCTTAGTAGGAACCCACCGTTGCAAGCTGTTCAGCCATAGCATGGTTCACTTCCTCAAAACTGTAGTTTCTTGTTTCATGCTCCCTTCCTGGGAGCAAAAATAAAATAAAATGACTAATCAACATGATATTCCTCAAATCCCCCGATAGAAAATAGCAGATTCAAGGTAAAGAATACAAACCAATGAGATTAAGAACAACATTAGCCTTTGCCATTACCGCCTTAATAGAATTTTCATCTCTTGGGTTGTATTTCATTGGTACAATCTGAAGCATTAGATATACACCATTGAAAGTTCAGCCACACATAATAACATGAATCAAAGGATGAGAAATAAGCATAATCCAACTACATCTAGTCATGAGAACATCAATACCATACAAGAAAAAGTACTATTGCAAAGTACAGTATTGAAGTCAATGTGTTGTTTCTGAAACAGCAAATGCAATACCTGACCCAAATCACCCATCAATTTGAGATGTCGATGAGAATCCTCAGAACCTCGAAAAGGAACCAGGACTTGAGATCCCATTTTAGCTGGATAGATAAGAGAGAATATGAACACCATGGGGCATTACAATGATAGTCTAGGGACATTCTTAAGAAGAGATCAGGGTTTGTGGCTCATAATTATTAAAACAAGTCATGTTGTTTCGGATGCAAACAAAGAAGTGGATGTTCTTGTGATGATGATGGTAATATATTAACATTTTCATTGGAAGTTGAATTCCCCTTTTGTATCTCCTTCATCATATGTTTTCTTGCATCACATATTTCTTTCATTTCTTCAATAAAACTTATTATTGAAAAGAATAAAGGTTCTAAGAATGTTGTTTACTTTCAGGCTGGCAATAAAGCCAATGCAAACAGGTATACTTAGTGCTCAAAGAAGAAATACAGCCACCCAACTCAAAATCCTTCAGAAATTACCAGGGTAAAAAAATCCAAACAAACAAAACTAAAAAGGGGAATACAACTTACCAAGCTGTTGCACCACATATCGACCTAGAAACCCAGTAGCTCCAAACACAGTTGCAACAATTCCACTGCCAAAAGGGATATACTAGCTCTTAATTAGGTTGATAAAAAAAAAGTTAAAAAGCTCTGAATCAGATAAGAAAACCTAGAAGGGAAGAAAATCCTAGCTAGTTCTCTCAAGAGTGTGTTTGGTTTTTGAATTTCCTTTGTAAGTCCTTGTAAATAGATAATGATTATTTACTTAGGTAATTCTGGTAGCAGCCCCGAATTAGATGTTGACAGCTACCATCTTTAAAAATATTCCGACTCTAAAACCGAGGGAAAACATTATGACAATGGAGTGCACAAAAACAGTGGGGCCCACCGTCATGTATGTGCCCTATCCACGCCATCCATCCATTCCGCCAGCTCAGTCTAGGGCATGAGACAAAAAATGAAGCAGATTCAAAGGTCAAGTGGACCACACCACAGGTAACAGTGGGAGTTGAACACCCACCATTGAAAACTTCTTGGGGGCCAAAGAAGTTTTGGATCAAGCTGATATTTATGTTTTACCTTCATCCAGGTCTGTATGACCTTATGAACAGGTTGGATGACAAATAAACATCACTGTATGCCCTATGAAGGTTTTAGTTTTCAACGGTGGATGTCATTAGGACAACTGTTTCGTGTGGTGTGGTCCACTTGAGCTTAGAATCTGCTTTATTTTGGGGCGCATGCCCTAAAATGAGCTGGTAAAATGGATAGACAGTGTGGATAAGATACATACATCACAGTGGGACCCACAGATTTTACTCAATACTCAAATATACCAATTTCACTACATGCGAGGGCGGTTTTCAAGTTGAAATTACTCACCTATTCCCCTCTCTTCCAAACACGTATTTAAAATCATTATTATGCTTTTACACCTATTTACGAGTATTTACGAAAAATCAAACAACCCCCTAAATCTTTGAGGCCAGATCCACTATACATTGAGCACCATTTATCAAATGGTGCTAACCTTATAAGTTATGATCCATAATAAAAGAAAAACAAGTATCCCAAATGGTGTAACTTTTGGGCCATAGTCCAACTGAGAGGTATCCAAATCCATCAAGGGATGCAAAAGGAGTACCATCTGATGGTGTGTAGGGTTGGCAGCATTTAGTATGCTCGATGAGAACAAGCCCTCTCTCTCTCTCTCTCTCAATGACAACAAATCCTCATTAGCACCATTCAACAATGAAGAACACACGAAGCACCCCTCAAGGACATGAGATATTTCATTTCCCGAATGCAGAAAACAACGAGCCTCCAAGGTTGACAACAGCAAAAACCCCATAATCCAGTGGAAAGCAATTCAAGCCATAACCTCGAGGTCCTCAACTATAAGCTTCCCCAAGGGAGAAAAGCCTACCAAACAGATCCAAGCCCCAAGAGATTAGTCAAGCTCAGACCCATCTCCCCACAAGAATTGAAGAAGAACATCAACATGTCGCCTTTCTCATCTCTCAAGATACTGCCGATTCCTGATGGCCCAGGCCCCAGACTCACCTTTTGAGAACACAAGAATTGAGCTTACCAAAAGCCAGGGTAGCAACCAACCTTTACCTGTCTAATCACCTTATTCCCCCCATGGATCATCTTATCCAAATCCTGACCTCCGTGTGGGATTGATGTAGGTTGAACTAGGCCCAAGATCCATGGGTCAGGCCCCGCAACTGGCTCATCAATAAGGAGGTCCAACCCTCGTATTTAGGTAGCTAGCTAGGCAATAATCAATCAGCCAAATCTTCTTAAATTCCTTCTTATCCCTTAAGCATCTTTTTATTACTTATCCATTTTTGTAATAAGTCATTAGTTGTCAATGACATTATGAACCTACATTCTTTGTATGCCTAACGAGCCTATTTAAGGGTCTTACATGAGTGACTTAAGGCATCTTTTAATTGAATAAAATTTCTGGACTTTCTTCTTTCTACTTTGTTTGTGGTTCTCGTGCTTAGATTAAAGATGCCCACACTTGGGCGAATCCTTCCCTTCAGCTAGTTGCGCCAATTTGGTATTAGAGTCATGTTCCAACGGATGGATTGAAGTCCTACATCAACAACAATCTCAATATTATGTTTCCAGGATCTTTAATCATAAAATTTTGCATCTTTTCCTTTATTCTCTTCATTACATCTATCCCACCTACCCACTATTCACTTTTTTTTTTCTTTTCTTCTACAAAGCCCAAATGTTCAATTCACAATGGAAACTGACGAAATTCTAGCAGCCATCTCCCCTCCAAGATCCAACCGCTATTCCAGTCCAAATTCAGTTCTTATTACAGCCCAATAAAAGCCCCAAAAATCCAGCCCTGTTTCGGCCCATTAAGAGTCACAAAATTTAGTCCTATTCCAGTCATAATCCAGCCCCTATTACAGCTCATTAAAAGCCCCAAAAATTCAGCCCTATTCCAGCCCATTAAAAGCCTAAAAAATCAACCTTATTCCAATCCAAATCCAGCCCCTATTGCAGCCCATTAAAAGCCACAAAAATCAGCCCTATTCCAGCCTATTAAAAGCCTAAAAAACCAGCCATATTTCAGTCCAAATCCAGTCCCTATCCTAGCCCATCAAAAGTCCAAAATCCAAACCATTAATAGTCCAAATCCAACCTTGTTTCAACCCCATTAATGCCTAGAATCTCAACCCATTAACTATCTTCTATTTTAAACCAAAAACTGCCCTATATGATGTCCACTACTTTGCCAACATCACACCTTAATATGATGTCTACCCATAGCAATCACATCTATCAAGGAAGGCCTACTGATCAATAGCAAGACAATAACATCACCGAGCTATTCACAAGGCAGACTGGAAGCCGCTATTGACCAGTGATGTGGAGAACAGCATGGAGAGCAAGCTGATCCCATTGGAGATCATGATGGTAACTCAATTCCACAACCAGGGCTCCAACCAAAACCTTTAGTGAATCAAAATGGTATGGGTCCTCAGGAGTTTGTTTATGACTTCATGCAGCAGCTCTTTGCAGATAGAGCCCATAATGCATCGATGAAGAAGCCCAAGAAAAATGATATCATTAAGAAAGTACGAGTTGAAGTTCCGGACTTCACGGATCACCTTGATGCAAAGGATTTTGCATATTAGATTAAAAAATTTAAAATTATTTTGCATGGTATAACATGGACAATGTCTAGCAAGCAGCCTTTGTCAAGGTCAAGCTAAAGGGCCCAACAAGAATCTCATGGCAAAGCATTGATGACAATAATCTCATCATGGGTCGCCATGCTATCACTAGGTGGGTTGACATAAGAGGAGCTAAAAAGTAAGTATTTTCCTTAAGACTACATAGCTAACCTCCTCCATAAACTTCTCGCATTCAAACAAGGAACTTTATCAGTAGATGACTCCACTGAGAAGTTCAATGAGCTTTCTATTCGTTGTAAACTTGCAGAGATAGACCGCGTAACAGCCAACCATTATCAAGAAGGATTACCCCAATAGATTCAGCATGAGATGGTCATGTATGATTTCAAGTCAATCAACGATGTTCACTGGAAGGCTCGATGAGCTGAACAACAAATTGCAGCAACATACTCTGACGCTTTCGATTCCAGCCAGAGAACCTTTTGTGAGGAAAGATCTAGATCCACATCTTAACCGGGTTCCTTTACAAGGCTACCAACCTAATCCCTACCTTTTTCGGCCACGCCAAAAGATGTAGACTCCACTTATAAGACAACCACAACCTTTACAGTGCCCACCGTTACAGAATTCATACCAAGGGCAATCAGTGCTACAAGGACATGACACTAGAGGGCGAGGTCCTAATTTTAATCCTCCCCTTGGGTGACAACAATGAGATGTTGATTGTTATCGTCACAGAAAGAGATGACACTTTTCTAATGAGGGTTTGGAAGCTAGGAACCTCCACCATTACTGTGGTAATGAAGAGAAGCTCTACTACCCGGACGACCATGAGTATTATGACTAGCACATCAAGATGGAACAGTCCTACATAGAGCACACATTACAAGCAGAGGACCCCTAGTTGAAACCGTGGTCAAGGCTAAGGTTGGAGGTCCCACTCTTATTATAAGCCGCCTTCATATAACCACAGATGAGGAAGATGAAGACTAGAGAGTGGAGTCGAACTGATGTTTTTCGTACGCAAGTGAAGTGTCAAGTAGGTTATATAACATGATCATCGATAGCAGCAGTGTAATAAACATCGTCTCACAAAAAATAATTGATAAGCTCAAATTACCAAGTGAAAGGCATCTAAAATTATATAAGATTGTGCAGGTCGATGACACTGCCATCCTCGTGATTCAAAGGTGTCTAGTGTCTTTTAAAATCAGCATCTATGAAGATGACATTTAGTATAACATAATTTCAATGAATGCCACCCACATCCTTCTTGGTCAACCTTGGCTCTTTGATTGAAAGGTACAAAGCGATGATGAGGCCAACATGCATACTTCCTAATGAGGACATCTAGAGTACGTGAGGAGGAGAGAACCGGTGTCCTTGTAGATGGACAACCCATACATGGGGCACGCTAATGGGCCTAGATCTTCATGACATCTTCCAGAGGAGCATCGGACTGTTACCTCAAATGGACTCATGCCTATGGACTTATTAATGGAACTGTTATATGCTAGTTCAGCTATAGGTAAAATGGTATCCCAAGTTCTGATGTGATCTCCCACAAGGCATCTAAGTAGATTTCAAAGACTCATATTGACAACCTCAGGCTGACCGTCTGTCTAAGGATGATAGGCAAATGAGAATTGAAGATTTGTCCCCATCATGTGCCACAGTGTCTTCCAAAAATAGCTTATAAAGTGTACATCATAATCAAATACTAACTTTTGACACAAGACATTTAACCACTTGCTCTAAAAGCTCAAACTGATAAAGCGTGGCAAATCAATCCCTTTATCACATAGCCCGAGTGAAGCCCTCGGCCAAAACCCCCCTCATGGGCCCTACTTCATATGGGTCCCGCCTCACATGAGCCACCCGTCCCGAGTATGCACTAGCTTCACACAAGCCACCTCACTCGAGCACGATGTGAAAATGACCCTGTATTAATCACCCCTAGTGAGGAGTCTCGAACACAAGACTTCCCACTTTGATACAACTGATGCAGGACAACTAATCACTTACTCTAAAAGCTCGAACTAATAGAGCATGGCGAATCAATCCCTTTATCTCATAGCCTAAGTTAGGCACTAGGCCGAACCTCCCTTGTGGGCTCCACTTCACATGGTTTCCACCTCAGATGGGCTGCCAACCCCGAGTCTGCGGCCACTTCACAAAGGCCACCCCACTCGAGCCTGGTGTGAAAATGCCCTTGCATTAATTGAAGAGTTCAAGCCTAAATTAACAAGCAATGTCTTGCATAAACAATAAATATGATAAACAAGGATCTAATGGATGTAGGGACATCTCTTTTACACCTTTTTCCACAACTCAAACATTGGAACCCCAAAATCCAAACCCATCTAGCCCACACGTGTGACCATACGGCCGAATGTGTGAACTCATAGGGCTGGTCATACGGCCCATATTCTCTTCCTCCTTATATCCCTTTGGTTCCCCACATTAGACCGTTGATTTCCATCATCATCTCATTCTAACCATCGAATTGCGATTGTGACCATCATCACCATCGGATCGTGACCATGGCCACTTGTGCGGCCAGATGGATGATACATAGGCTTGGGATTGTCTTAGGGTTTATTTTTCAACTTGATTTATGTTTTTTGAACTATTTATGAAGGGTATTATGTGTTTTGTTTAGAGTAAGGTACCAAGTAACGTCCTGCATGAACAATAAATACGAGAAACAATGATCAAATGGATGTAGGGACATCCAAATAGCACATGAATAAGTCTATTTTTATAGGAAAAACCTAATACTACCTAGGGCTAGCGACCTAGCGCCATACATCGGTCCTGCATCACTTCCCTGTGGTGAAGTCATCGGATCCACCTTCGCCCATTGCAGCCTATTTCATCTCCTTCATCTATGCCCCCTCGTCGACATCAGTTGCTCTCCCTAACTCTCATTTTCTCACCATGTGGAAGTTTGAAGAAAAGAGCAATGAGAAAGGCATAATGTTCGCTCTAGTCACAAAACAGGTGTAGAAGCCTGTTACTGATTAGTATAAGCCGATTCCTAAAGTCAAATTCATGCTCCATGACTTCCAAGATTTAGTCCTTGATGATCTACCTGAAGAGATGCCTGAGAGTTCATGTATGTGTGTAGACAATCGAGCTATTAGTAAAATCTTAGTAAAGTACCGCGTCCTCATTCCTCAGCTTGATGATATGCTGAACTTGATACCGAGTACTAGCGTCTTCTCCAAGATTGATATTCGCAGTGAATATTACCATATCCACATCTAACTTAGTGACAAATGGAATACGACATTTAAGACGAAAGAGGGTCTCTACAAGTGGCCGGTTATGCCATTCGGTCTCACAAACGCGCATAGCAGTTTCATATTCATCGTGACCCAGTTGTTTCACCCTTTTATTGGTAAGTTTGTCATTGTTTTCTTTTACAACATTCTTGTTTATAGTAAATCCATGAAGGAGCACCTCTACCACTTGGGTTTTATCTTCGCAGTCCTTCGTCATGAGTGCTTCTACTTCAACTTTAAAAAGTTCACCTTCATAAGCACATTTGTGGTCTTCTTAAGGGCATTGTTTTAAATATCGACAATATCGGCCGATATATCCCACGATATATCTTGTATCCCACCAATATGATACGAAACGCACAAGTAGTGCGAAATATCCCACATGTTCGATCTAGTGAGCATTTTCGAATTTCAATGCTCTTATTTTCTGTAAATCATGTTAAATTAATGTCAAATGGTTATAAATTCATGATCTTTCATGTTATGCATGAAAAATCATGGAATGGGAGCTTCGATTTCAAGATTTGAAGGCGATGGGCTGAGTCGCGAAAAATTGAAAAAAATCAAAATTTTCCAATTTCTCGCAAATCGTTTCCAATCTTTGTGTTCAAACATCACATCAAACATGTCTGTAACCTAATCTAGTGATTCTTCTTTTGCTTTTGAATGTATCACTTGTGTTTCCACACGTCTTCTTACATTTATAAATTATATGAATAGATGTTGAATATACTTGCATCAATTTAGTTAGACAACGCATATATTAGGACCCCATACAAAGAAAACATATTATGTGTACTTGTTTTTTGTAATGTTTTGATTTACAAGTGTGTATTGATGTCTTTTTTAACAAGCACCGAAGTTTCATCGAAAAATTCAACCAATTTCCCAAAATTTCCCCATGTTTCCAACAACAGCGATACATTACACGATACAACCGATATATCCCATGCGATAACCGATATGTGTCTGTATCCCTAGAATGCGATAAGTAACGCGATACCGATATTTCGAACACTGCTTAAGGGTACATTGTCTATCCACAACGTGTAGAGGTGGATCCCGCCACACTTGTAAAATTGCTGTGTTTACATGAGTGTGAATGAGCAGGGCCCCACACAAGTGTGTGGATTTAGCAAACCTTTCTAGATGCAGAGGGGATTTCAACATCATTTTCTCTGAAATTCCATGCAATTGGTTAATTACAAATCATTGTGCCGCAGTAGTAAATAGAGCACTGAAATGCAGTAAGACTGCCGTACCTAACGGATGACCTTCCGCCAGTGCCTTTCCGAACAAGATGCCCCACGCCCTTTGTGGCGAGCGTCGATCCTAGCCGTGGATGATCGATTCCATTTTCTGCAACCAAAACCAGTAATCAAAAGGATTGCGATCGGGGAAAAAAACAAACAAACAAAGATAAGATAATCACATGAACGGGATAAATGGAGACAATTTCTATAACCCTAGAAAAGACAGATAGAGAGAGAGAGAGAGCGAGATTATATTACCAGAGAGAGGATGAATGGAATTGAGAGAGGTGAGAACATGTGAGCGTTTCAACAGAGACTGGTGCGCTGCGCACCTTCTGTATGCCTGCATCATTCTTCCAATGGAGGAGGGAGAGAGAGAGAGAGAGAGAGAGAGAGAGAGAGAGGCCCTCGTTTCAATTGCAGTGAATGCGGGCCGGTTCTAGATTACGCACGGAGGGTAAATACGCCCTCGGCTTCCGATTACTGTCATTTTGGGCTCGAGAAAAGGGCAGGAGTACTCTCGCCTGCGGGAGATCGATTGAAGAGACTCCTGGCACACGTGTTGAAGCAGTGTACGTGTTGAGGTGGGGTGCATGCATTAGGAGGGAGACCAGCGAATTTGTGCGCGCATTTTCATTGGGTTGGGTAGACAGTTGGTAATTGGAATGATCGACGGCTGGAAGTACATGCATGGCCTCCCTGATGTGTGTACTGGCCTGATTTCCTGACCAAAGCTGGTTCTTCGTGGAGGCTGGCCTGGTGAATAGCTGAGTCTTTGCCACGTGGGCACGTGCGCTGCGGAGCTCTCCTCCTAGACGATCGGGTCCCACTGGCATCCTCTTTTTATGGCACTAACCAAATTCGGGACCTACGGTGGGGTGATCCAGTACATTGACCCGATGTGCCTACCGTGGATGGACATGTCCCGAGTATCGCTGTTGATGAAAGGGAAGCGGATTGCGTACTGAGTGAACTCTGTGGGGCCACCATGAAATATTCATCCACTCCGTCCATCCATTTTACTACATAATTTAGGGCGTAATACCAAAGATGAAGCATATTCAAAGCTCAAGTGGACCACACCACAGTAAACAGTGCGTATTGAATGTCTATTGTTAAAATTTCCGGGGGCACGTACGCTTTATATCAAGCTGATATTTGTGTTTTTCCTTCATCTACGTTTGGATAACAAATAAATATCACTTTGGCCTTAAAAAGCTTTGTAGATGCTTAAATTTTAGGCTCAACTCCTAAAATGGGCTGAAAAACGGACGGACAGCTTGTACAAATCACATAAATTCATGGTGGGCCAACAGAGTTTACTCAGTACCCAATTCGGTTTCTGATGGAAGAAAGATCCTAATCATCCAATATAGCACCTCAGGTGTTGAGATTGTCAGGGCAGGGTCCTCTGATGGATATCCTTACGAACCTAGCATGCGTGATTTGATTGGACCACCTGCTGTGGTTAGAAATGAAGCATGGAAAGCATATTTTAAAGTTTTTAGCTCCTTTTGGAGCAATCAAATTCTACAAAGCTAGGCCACCAAGATAACTCTAGCGACTCAAGGTGGATGTAAATTGATAAGGTGGAGTGTGAAGAATTGAAATACGGTAGATCTATCTCTCCATAGCACACGTGACGGGGTGACCTGCATATCCGGTGACACATGTACAGGGCCTGGTATGGATAGTCTGTGTCTAGGTAATTCTCTCCGTGTTATTTTTTAAAACGTTAAGTTGTCCAACAAGGACTATGTGTGGACCTGATGGCCAATACATTACTTGCCACATCTTGGGGGAGATGTATCTGCCATATTATTTATTGGGAAATTTGCGACTGTACAACCCATTTTTGGCCCATTTAGGAATCTAAGCCCACCTTATTTTCCCTTGCGAGAATATGCCCCAGCTGTACGGACGCCTTTCCAAAGGTCGAAAATGCCCCTCCTTCTTCAATTGCATTCTGCTGACGCTTCCAGCCGCATCTACACCGAAAAACGCCCAATTTTTTCTCTTTTTTCTTCTTTCCTCTTGTAGATCCTTCATCCTACTCGTAAATTACCAATTTCTGATCACTTCTACCCCTGGTAATTGTCCATTGTAGCTGTAAAACCCTTCTTTTACCGCTTTCTTCTTTTCCCTTTATCTGGTCGAGAATACACACCTCACAAACGTCCTTTTCGACTTTTTTTGAACTGAAGATAGGACGAAAAATGGTCCCCCCAGCTAAGAAGCCTCGAATGGCAGGTAATATTGAAATCTCTGCTTTCGTTTTGTCGACCCCACTGTATATTATACTATATAAGCGCCCGGTCCATATTCCATTTTTATTTTTTAAAAATATTAAGCTTTCTTTGGGTGGACCCTACTTATATTATACTATATATGTGCACGCTCCCTAATCCATTTTCATTTTTAAAAAATGCTTAATGGTATGACATGTTCTGAAAAATGAGCGAAATCAGGACTCAAATGGCCCACATTGAGAGTTGTGTAAAGAAAGAATGAAATTAGATGTGAAACTAATCGATGACCATGAAAGCGACTGAGCACCGACTGAGTTAACAGACCAAGGACCTACTGAGTTATTGATTCATGAGCTAAAATGACTGTGAACCAAGGTAAAATGATCGTGAACTGAGCTAAAATGATCATGAAGTGTGCTAAAATGACCATGAACTGACCTAAAATGATTGTGATCTGGGCTAAAGTGACTGTAAACTGAGTTAAATTGGCTGTGAACCGACTTAATTCCGGCCTTTCCCCGTCATTTCACGGTTAATTCCCTTCATCTCACAGTCGTTTACAATCATTACATGTTCATTTATGGTCAATTCCCTTCACGTCACGGTCAATTCAATTCACCGTCAATTCGCTTCACTTCACGGTCATTTCCATGCATTCCACTGTCAATTCACCTCACCTCACGATCAATTGCATGCTTTTCATTGACAATATCCTTCACACCATATTCAATTCCACTCATTTCACAGACAATTTCCTTCACCTCATGGACAATTCCATGCATTTCACAGTCAATCCCCTTCACCTAACGGTCAATTACAGTCCTTAGCCAAATCCACGCATGGTCAAATTCACGACGTTCTCGGCCAAAATGCAACAGAGAACTATGAAAATTGACTCATATCTTAGTGAAATTGGCCGTGAAGTTGTTGAATGTGACCTATGAGTTGACCATTTGACATGGAATACTTCAAAATGGCCGATGACTGCTTGATATTGACATTTTTTTGACTGACAACCTTAGTATGAATTTACGAAGAACTATATGAAATATAATGATAAATGAGTGAAAGCGGCCCAAAACTTGTGAAAATTCACTAATGAGTCTTGTACATTCATTTGAAATTCGGCAAAAATTGACCGCTAACTCGGCAGACTCACACCATACTTTATGAATTTTCACCACAATAAGTCAAGTTTCATATTATGTGTCGTTAAAAACTGAATGTTATCGTTGATTTAATTTCCAATTCATCCTTACAGATGACAAACTCTTGCAGAAGGGATGCAGCCAGTCGGTACCCACTATCTCATGTAGATATTCTTTGACATGGTGGTTTGATAGTGTGAAGAGTGGGTTGGAGAAGAATAACGCTAGATTAATTATATGTAGGCAGACCTCATTCTCATTTTTATTACACATTCCACCATTTAGGTTTATAGGAGGCATTTTTCACGCACTTATTAACAGATATATAGGCAACCTTGTATTCAATTTACAAGGGAACTATATAAAATTTATCAAGATGGACTTCACCCTAATAACAGAGTTGAATACTAGTGACCTCTATATACCCAATATCCATCATTCGAAGAAGTCATTAAGAGAAAAATACTTTCATGAATATCCAATCCTAAAGAAACATGTACAGGAGGTGTTCAATATGCTAGTTGATAGCAATAAACATGAAAATGTCGTGAAGTTAGCGCTAATATTATGTGTAGAGTGGTTTGTTAGGGGCACCGACACGAATATTAAATGTTGTAAAGAGTTTATTGACCTTGTCGACTCGTTGGAAGACTTTAATATCTACCCCTGGGGTAGTTTGGCCTTCCAAACGATGAAGGAAGGGATTGAAAATGCCTTCATGGCATCCCAGGGGCCTAATTACAATGTCACTGGTTGTATATTTCCCCTACAGGTAAGGATTATTTCTTTGTCTATTTTAATTCTTACTTTATAGCAAACTATATTTTTTTAACATCACCTTGTTATTTCATTGTAACAGATATGGGCGGTTGAGAGAGTACCGGCTCTCCAACAGTGTATAATTTCATACGTTCCTGACCTATATCCCCGATTCATACAATATCGGGGATGGAAGGTTTTGAGGTATAAGAAGATTCAGAAAATTATAGAGAGTAATAATGTAAGTCAATTTCTATGAAGCTAAGTGGTCATTCATTTAACTATATATATTTGTGTGCGCGTGTCTGTGTGTGTGCGTGTGTGTTTCTGTAGCATGAAAATGAAGATGTTCTCTTGCAGGTTGAGATCATTATTAACTTAGAGCCTACCACAAAGGAGTTGGAGACGGAGGTTGTTCGTTTGGCCCGTGATATATTTGATGTAAGATGTCTGAAATGTCTTCTTTTATGTTGGTATTTTATATTTAATTTGAAATGTAATATAACTGATACATACATTGCTCCATTCTGTAGGGCAATAAAGATGAAGGTGATGAAGATATGGAGGAGAAATCGGGACAGGGAGAGGGAGAAGAGGGTGGAGAGGGAGAAGAAGGGGGAAAGGAAGACAGTACTGGTGAGGGAGAGGGAGAGGGAGCGGGATTGCAACTCATTGGGGAGTCGAGGGAGGTTAGGGAGGAGCTGGAGGCGCAGAGGCTTCAGTTAGAGAAGGAGAGGGAAGAATTGAAGCTTCTTGAACGCACACTAAAAGAGAGAGAAGAATCGATTGAGAGGGAGAGAGAAGTAGTATTCAAGGAGGTTGAACTAATGCTAAAACTGAAAGAAGCTTTAAGGTTAGAGAAGGAGGAGTTGAATGAGAGGGAGGTTTTGAAGAAGGAGAGGGAAATGCTGCTGAGGGAGAAGGAAGAATTGAAGAAGAAGAGGGAAGAGCTGGAGGAGGCTAAAGTAGAGTTGAAGAAGCAGATGGAGGCATTTCGTTCAGAGAAGATTCGGTTTTGGAAGGAGGACTTAGAGAATCAGAAGGAAGAGTTTGAGAAGGAGGACGAGGATGCGTTGGGTGTTGATATGTGTGAGAAATCACTGCATTCCATTCCACTACATATGGGTAGACCTAAGAGGGTGCTAAAGCCGTCTGTCTACAAGTGTTCTCCATTCACTTCCATCTCTATCGTGCAAACCACTCCAAGCAACGCCACCGCCGATGAGAAACAAAGAGAATTTTCGACTTCTCCAATACCCCTTGAGGCCAAGATCGATCCACTTAGGGTAATATCGCAGGACGAACTCCATGAATTGGAAAGCTGGGTCAACGCAAACAAAGAGTCGGCTGAATTTTCTTGGTTCAAGACCATTTGGGAGAAGAATGCTTAGGTTGACAGTGTGGTAAGTAAATCATACACATACATACATGGTTTTATTCAGAATTTGTATATAATATAGTATATGTTAATTTTCCTTCTTTATTGATTAGGCTATCGACAAGTACGTCGATTTCTTGGAGAAAAGACACCGATCATTTCCTCTATTATATACAAAGGACTACAAGTTTTGTCCCACATTTTTCCTGGTAACTGTATGATTTGGATTATGGTTATTATGCTTTTTCATTATATGATATATGTTCTAATTTACTATGTTGTTTGTAATAGCCATGTATCGGCATACAAATGTCGACATTGCGAATGTATCGGGATGTTGACAGTGACGAATCACGTTTATTATTTGAAGGGTTAGGAAAACTCTCTCCGATCAGCATTGTCAAGCCTCATGATGGGCAGAAGGTCATGCGGCAACATGAAGAGGTAATGGTGTCATTACAAGTTATCAACGCTGGGTATACCCAAATCTATAATTTCTGGATATTGATATCTTATCTTGCCAAACATGGACAGGCATATGTACCAATCAATCACTCCAACAGTCACTGGTACCTGATGGTCATCCACCCTCGAGACCGAGAAATCATTATACTTGACAGTTTATACTCGAAGACAGTCAGTCGATACAAGCAACATATAGATCTGATGAAGGAGGCCTTACCTATATTATTTTATGCCACTGGAGATACGGCTGCGCTGGAAGGAAATGCTTGGACGGTAAGAGAAGATACCTCTATACTAAAGCAAACAAACGGATATGACTGTGGCATTTTTGTCATGAAATATATCGACATTTTGTGCAGCGATCAAAATTTCAATGGGAGAGACTTGCAGCAACTCACTTCCAGCATTAGGGACTCGATAGCCTATGATTGCCTGAGTGACCTCAAAATATAATATATTTGTCTTAGGCATGAGAGGAATCGAAAAATTTTGTTGTAAATGATGTACTGTAAAACATTCATGGTGAAATGATGTAAATGATGTGTTGTATATTTTGTCAAATTTCTGAAGGAAATGATGTATTTATAATATTAATTTCATTATGAATAGTGAAGACAACATTTTGCATTAAATGATATCTTCTCTTCTTTGTCATTTCGGCGCATATCAACAGTGCATTAGGTGGCAGTAGTGCTTATAATATTCCCCGGCATATGGGTCCTCGTTTCTGCAAATGGTGGCTGAATCAGTACCCATAAACTGGATTAAAAATATTTGGTCTATTACATAGCTATGAAAAGCACATGCGATCAAATTTTAATGCTAGGTGTGTAAGCCGCCAAACTGTCATTCCAACATTAGCCATAGCGATGAGATCAAAGCGTGGGTTTAGCGTAATAAGACACGAAAACCTTGTCATATTTTCACTTCAGCTCAACCAATCTGCCGTCGTTGAATAATGTAAGATGATTGAATGGGCATGAGCAATAATACTTACAAGGAAATCCAACTAACCACATGCTACAAAAAACAAAACTCCATAGATAGATTCTTTGAGCATGAACTTAATAGATTACCCAAAAGTTGATGCATGTGGTGTGGTGGCTAGTAAGTTGTTCATCAACAATCTGTTACATGTAGGAACTGCATTTGTGAGGACAACTAGCAACAATTCAGTATATTGTAAAGCAGAAATGCAATGAGAGTCGGATAACACTTACATGTGCATGATTTTTTTATTTTTTTTCCAAGGTCACTTACAAATACATGATAAGATCAAACAAGAAAAATTTACCCAGCAGGCATACTTAATTTTGAGTCATACATCTATCGTGTTCATATTGGATATTCATATAGTTTTTTATATAAGAGTATATAGTTTCTTGGACCTCTTAGCCAAGAGTTTGGCCTTATGTGTGGCCCACTAGAATCTCAATGAAAGACAGTTACTTCATCCATGTTCAATCCAAATGATATGGAAATGATCGTGAATTCCACACACTTTAGCCCCACGAAATAGGCCCTTAGAGGGCAATTAAAAGCACATGCGCATGTCGCGGTCCAATTGCCTCACTTAACGGTAATTTGCATGCATATCACGGTCATTTCCGTCTTTTCTGTGTTGATTCACGGTGATTTCGACGCATTTCGCGGTCCCGCGTCTTCACTTCATGGTCAGTTCCGCATATTTCACGGTCCAATCGCTTCACTTCACCCCCATTTCCATGCATATCACGGTCATTCCCGCCTTTTTCGTGTTGGTTCACTGTGATTTCGACGCATTTCGCGGTCTCGCATCTTTACTTCACGATCACTTTCGCGTATTTCACCATCCAATCGCAGCACTTCACCCCCATTTCCATGCATATCACGGTCATTCCCACCTTTTTCATGTTGATTCACGGTGATTTCGACGCATTTCGCGGTCCCGCGTCTTCACTTCATGGTCAGTTCCACATATTTCGCGGTCTAATCGCTTCACTTCACCCCATTTTCATGCATGTGACTGTCTTTTCGGGCTATGCATCACCCAATGAAGAAAAAAAATCTGCGGGAATGGGAGGTCATGGGGCTCACGGGGCTTGTGGTACATCGCAGATGACAAATTCGGACGACACCTGAAAATGAATTAATCGCACCATCTAGTCGGCACTTGTATATTGCAAATCACCCTAGCCTTGAAATAAATTTTTGTGCTTTTTTAATCAAATGGCCCTGCCAATTAGGATAGTGAATTGGGGCATTTCGGTTGTCTGATTTCAGCTAACTTTAGAGATTGAATAGTGAAGACATGTCCCTACAGCAGGGCGGCCAGATCTGACCCTTGATTCAAAAACGGTGATCGAAAATGGGTCCCATACGCTCATTTGGATGAATTAGCGAAACCTAGGGCCAACTCACCTAAAACTAGGGTATAAAACCCTTTAACCTCTCTCTCTCTCCCACTCACTCTTACAACAAATCCAGAAAATATGAGAGAGCGACAGATGAGAGATTGGACCGCGAGAAAGTGTTGGAATGAGTGTATGTGGGTGCATTGTAGGAAATGGAGACCCTATGACCGTATAAGCTACCTCTGATCAAAGGTAAGAATCCAAACTCCCCAAATGATCAACAAGGCACTTCAATGGATTTTCATTGGTTGGGACAACTTTCTTGGTAAGATAATATGCTGGTCTTGTGCCTGGATATTTACTTGATTAGTGAAGGGGCTGTTTCATTAGGATTTGCTTATGTTATTAACTCTAGTTTACCTAATATCGACCAATCAGGGTGTAAGTAAGGACCATGGGCCACGATTTACTCTTCAAAAGTACCAGTGACAAATTGTTTTATTCAAATGAAGGGGATCTCTGAGAGACCATTACAAATAATGTATTGTGGTCCATATATTCGATGAAATGCCTGAGACATTGCATGTCATTTCAAGTGCCTCTTCTCATATTCGATGATAATCTCTGAAGAGCTGAATTGGATCTTGTAACGTATATGCTTCTGAAAATATAGAATAGTTTCTTATCTTAGGACACTAATGATTGTTAGCAAAGTATGTCTCATTCTGTGAAGCACAAATCATCCAGAGAATGGTTGGGGAGCCTCTTGATAGGGTGGGTGTTAGGAAAGGAAGGAGCATTCAGAGAATGTTTTGACCTCAACTCGTCGATTGAGACGAGCCGGATATCGAATAATTTGAAGGTCGGATCCAACATACATGTGCGGATGAGTTAGTTTTGGGCCAAACTCGATAGTCCCGGGCCATTCAGGGATAGAGACTTAGAGACGAACGAGATTTTATTGAAATTTATGGAATAGGAGGAAAATGAGATTTCGGCCTCTAACCAGGAAGAATCTCATGGAACGGATGGACCCAATGCATATATCAGCTTCTGCTATCTCAAAATCATATATGGCATGTTTCCGGGGGTCGCACCGACGCCCAGGAAATCGCCTGACAAGCGGACCCCCCCTGGCGTGGTCGCCCCGCCGACGCCCCAGGGGGCGGCGTTGGCCCCGCCAGACCCCATTTTCCTACCCCATTTGGGGATTTTTGAAATTGAGTGGGCCCCACTGCCTTATACCCTAAGGAATGCCCCATTTCTCTCCCTCTCTTCTATTGCAAACAACCTTTCTCAAAGGAGGAAGCTCCATCCTCTCCCAACAAGAGCTCAAGCCCTCATTCTCCAACAACCTCTTCTTCCTTCCATCAATCTTCCTTCTCTCCACATTTCATCTTCCATTTCACTTCCTTCCTCTCAACAACCCATCTCCCATTTCACTCCCTTTCTTCCAACATCCCATCTTCCATTTCATTGCCTTTCCTTCTAAACCCCCTCCAAGACCCAAACACCCATTTCCCTTCTCTCTTACTCTCCCATTTTAGATCTTCTTCAACTCACTTCTTCTTCACATCTTCAACCCACATATTAATTCTCATTCTCCAACTCCATTACTCATAAAACCCATCTCCAAATTCATTCATTCAAAATCCACATTCAACCCGTTCTACCCTATTCCATAGACCCCCGAACTACCTATTCAACTTCAAACACCCTTCTCAAATAGAAGAATTGAGCATCTTCCTAACTTTTCCTTAATCACTTTCTCATTCTTCACTCTTCTCATACTCCACAACCCAAGTTCCACCCTCAAGACCTTATTCTCAAACCCCCTTCAAAATTCACATTCCCAAATCCTCACAGTCCATAACCCACTTTCCAGACCCCTATTCTAAAGACTCATTCCCCTTCAACCGAGGAAGATGGCATTTTCAATAGTCTCCATTACCTCATTCTTCACTATCTCAACGGTCCTTTCCCTTATGGGGAAGAAGAGAACGACTTCTAAGGAAGCGGTGCCGAGCTAGAAGCGACGTAGTAAGAAGAAGGCCGACCCAAAGGGTAAAGCAAGCTTGGAGGCCCGATCCAAGAGGCGGAATGATTCCCAAATAGATGAAGCGCTCGTTGAAGATTTGAGAAACTTCCGCGTGCGCTAAGTCGCATTTGAGGTCTTCATGGAGGAACATCTACTAGGTAGTAACTCTCTACTCAACTGTCTTATGGAGAAGAATTTGGGTCCCATGTTCTATACAACTAAGCAGGGCGATGTGGGGCAGGCTAGGATGTTCTACACTCGAATTAGGAATTTTCAATTCGAGCCCCTTGGACTCGATATCATAGTACACGGTAAGGAGATCCACTTGGGAGTTGAAGACTTTGCTGAGCTGCTAGGAGTGCTGTTGGGGCAAGTACAAATTGATGCCGAGAATCTCGAATCAAGTGAGGCACGCGACATGCGGACTCACCTCTTGTGTGGTCAAGTTGCCCAATGGACTCGGGATGTCCGCTTGTATGCAACCTCTATGCGCGCCGAATATCGGGTACTCCACCATATTGCTACCCACAATATATACCCGAGGTTGAAAAACCGCACCGAGTGCTCCCGCTATATGGTGGAGTTCTTGTATCAGGTGGGCAAATGAGCAAATGTGCGCGCTCCTAGCATAGTGCTCTACCAGATTGTGAAGGCCGCAAAGGCAGTACGAAAGGACGTACCCCTCCCTTTTGGCCGCCTAGCCTGCTTTATAGCCGAACAGTATGGGCTAGGTGGATTGGACAAGAACCCCGTACCCACAAAAATCCTAGGGGATAGGCTACTAAACTCTATGGGTGTGGGACCCAAACAGAGGCAGGCTTACATTGAAGCATATGGGGATGCCGATGAATGGGAAGAGGAAGGCGGTGAAGACGATGGAGGCAGCAATGGTGACAAGGATGAAGACGGTGGGGCGCCTACCGCTCCAGACTCGCGCGAGCGTTGGGATGCGCTTGAAGCTAGATTGACCAGGATAGAGGAAACTCAAGCGAGGCACCATGCAGAACAAGAGAAATGGAACCAGAAGATGTACCGGGCCATAAAGGCCCTGATCTGCTGTAGCAAGGGGGAAGAGGCACCTCCGCTTCCGCCCGACTCGGACGAGTAGCCGCTTGACCTACCGATGACAAATAGTTTGCTTTAAATAGTTATTTTTAAGTTGCTTAGACCCAATCCCCTGTACTGGAAGACAGTAGGACTTTTGCTTAGTTAGAATGTTTTTCCTTCCGTCATACATGCTTGTTGATGCTTGTAATCCGTGTTGTAATATGTAATTGGCCGTTTTTATTTACCAATTTTTAGCAATTCACACCATTTATTTCTCTTATAAACATTTTTGAAGCGATTGCTCTCAAGTGGAGTTCCATTACATTCTATGAATACAATTCAACATTCCATGGCACATTACGCTCGCATGAACCAGCTCCCCTAGGAAGTATTAGATCAAGAAGCCTCCCTTACCACATGAAGGGAACCACGAGATCATTCATAATGGTGAATTACCAACTACCTTAAAAGTGTGTGCTAATGTCAATCTTAAAGATTCTGATATCACCAACATTCTTAAGAGAGTGGCCAACAAAATAAACTTTGCCTCTTTTCAATCATTTCTTGCTTCTTCAATGCATATATCAATTCTATGATGAAATTTCAAGGGACGTTGCAGACAATGTATGAATGAAGCAATCCATGATCAATTGGAGATCGTTTAAAAAAGGTATACTAATCTGGTAGAGATTTCTCATCAATTAGAGGAGTCTATATTTGCCACTGCCTCCACATTTCTGGCTGCCCTTTCCCTTCACCCGTTGATCTCTAGTGTGGGTGGATGTGCATTTCTTTACAATGCTCCATATTCAAGGTGTCTTGACCCTGCTGCATGAGGTCCATGTTAGCAGGGATAACCGTGTGTGCAACAGCTACGTGAACTCCAACTACACAACAACCTTTGTGGATGCTGCAATTGCCTTCATAAAGTGCTTGGGCACAATTTTCAATAATGGTATTGGAGCATGTTTCTGTAGATTCCAGGACATTATGCAGCAGCACATATCACTATGCATATGCTATATTGTTGTAATTTTGACTGATCTAGTCCTGTGTCAGGGATGCATATGAAAAAAGCATCATATCATTTTCCCAAATCATTCACTACAAGGTCTATTGGTTCACTACTGGCTGGATTTGGTAGCTTCTTTCACGTGAGACTGGCTTTGATGTCTACTGCTCCAGGGAAGGAAAGGGAAGTGGAGGGTCCAAATATAACCTGTAAAATGAATTTCATTTAATCAATCAAAAGAACCCGTCTTTACTGACTCAGTAACCCATATTTGTATGGACTCGTTAGTAAATTATGTGGCAGAGAGATGCCAATCCCATATATCATGATGGCTAGACAGTTTTCTCAACAGTGAGACAGTCTTTCATTTCTTTAGCATGGAGATAGCAAACAGATGAAATTAAAACCAAAGTATGCAGAATTGCTACATTTGTCCTCCACCAGATCTGATTTTCTTGGTTTTAATGCATGCAGGTTGAAGTATATGCTGATTCGGTACACATGATAGAACTGACCATGAAATGAAGACGCGGGACCGCGAAGTGCGTCGAAATCACCGTGAATCAACACAAAAAAGGCGGGAATGACCATGATATGCATGGAAATGGGGGTGAAGTGAAGCGATTGGACCGCGAAATACGCGGAACTGACCGTGAAGTGAAGACGCGGGACCGCGAAATGCGTCGAAATCACCATGAATCAACACGGAAAAGGCGGGAATGACCGTGATATGCATGGAAATGGGGGTGAAGTGAAGTGATTGGACCGCGAAATACGCGGAAGTGACCATGAAGTAAAGACGCGGGACCGCGAAATGCGTCCAAATCACCGTGAATTAACACGGAAAAGGCGGGAATGACCGTGATATGCATGGAAATGGGGGTGAAGTGAAGCCATAGGACCGCGAAATACGCGGAACTGACCGTGAAGTGAAGACACGGGACCACAAAATGCGTCGAAATCACCGTGAATCAACACGAAAAAGGCGGAAATGACCGTGATATGCATGGAAATGGGGGTGAAGTGAAGCCATAGGACCACGAAATACGCGGAACTGACCGTGAAGTGAAGACGCGGGACCGCGAAATGCGTCGAAATCACCGTGAATCAACACGAAAAAGGTGGGAATGACCGTGATATGCATGAAATGGGGGTGAAGTGAAGCTATAGGACCTCGAAATATGCAGAACTGACCGTGAAGTGAAGACGTGGGACCGCGAAATGCATTGAAATCACCGTGAATCAACACAGAAAAGGCGGAAATGACCGTGATATGCATGGAAATGGGGGTGAAGTGAAGCCATAGGACTGCGAAATACGCGAAACTGACCGTGAAGTGAAGACGCGGGACCACGAAATGCGTCGAAATCACCGTGAATCAACACGAAAAAAGCGGGAATGACCGTGATATGCATGGAAATGGAGGTGAAGTGAAGTGATTGGACAGCGAAATACGCGGAACTGACCGTGAAGTGAAGACACAGGACCGTGAAATGCGTCGAAATCACCGTGAATCAACACGGAATATGCGGGAATGACCGTGATATACATGGAAATGACCATGAAGTGAGGCAATTGGACCACGACATGCGTGGAACTGATTGTGAAGTAAAGTGTCATGACTACGAAATGCGTTGAAATGACCGTGAATCAACACGGAATAGGTGGGAATGACCATGATATGCATGAAAATGACCGTGAAGTGAGGCGACTAGACCGCGAAATAAGCGAAACTTACATTTACAGTTCACAGAGATGAATTCTCTAACAATTTCAAAGAAAGCAACAGATGTATTAAATATACAACATTTACAGTCATATTACAAAAAAAATACACTTCAAATTACATTATTTTGAAGGTATTGGAAATTTACAGCTCCGACGATTATGCCCCGTTTGTTTGTAACGTCCGCATATTTTTGTAGTTCGTTCCTCTCCACGGGAAAGGATCCGTGCCTTCATTGGTCTTCCGGCTGACCTCATCTGTAGTGGAGGCCGGATTCTTGAACAATACTCTCTGAATTCATTTAAAATTTCCCATTGACTTTTGTCCCGCACTGGGTACACCGAATTTTCATAGGTGACCTGATAATTCCTTGCCGTGTACAATGAGGAGCAATACGAGTAATGAAGAAGATTGTAGTTTATACATGGTGAAAGAACGTGAAGACAAGGCAAACCCTTTACTTCAAACTCGTGATATGTACATGAAAGCTCATTGAGTTTGACGGTATCATTGTAGTCTCCCACAATATAGTATTCATCTCAGAAAATTGCGTGGCAACGAACATCTCGTGCCTTCGGTATGAGATCCTTTATTTGTTTCTCGGCCCACGGTGTCAACAGTTCAACGAATGATGAGGCTGATTCTCTTCTTTTATAAAACATCTCTTGAATTTTCAATCTGACCGTCTCTATTAGCATAGTCACTGGATATTCTCTTACTTCTTTGAATAGAGCGTTAACACACTCAACTATGTTTGTAGTCACCAAATTGAACCTTTTTCCTGGGAAATGCGATGGTGCCCACTTTTCATAACCTATTTCCCTTAGCCATGCATGTACCGGGGGGTTGGCAAGTTCGATATCATGCATGAATTTATAGAAATCAGCTCTCCTACAAGTCTTTACAGCCTGCCAGTAGTAGATTTCCAATGACTTGTCTTTGAACGTATCCACCAAGTTTCTGTATATATGGTAGGCGCAGTACCCATGGATTGCTGCCTGGAAGACCTGTGCAACTTCCTTCATCAGACCTTTATGACGGTCTGATATGATAATAAGACCAGGTAAATTTCCTAACGAATCGCTGAGGTATGTAAGGAACCAGTTCCAACTGTTGCTATTCTCTGATTCTCTGATACCAAATGCGACTGGAAAGATGTGATTGTCACAATCTAATGCCGTAGCAAAAAATAAAACACCCTTGTACTTACCTTTTAAATGCGTCCCATCAACGGCCAAGACCCTTCGCAGAGATGTTTGAAAACTTCTGACACACTGTCCGAGCGCAACAAAACATCTCTCAAACCTCATCGTCTGTTGATTCACAAGCAGAGAAGTCAAAGTCCCCGAGTTCGTCATCCTCAACTCATGCAAGTACATCAGGAGTTCTTTGTAAGAGTCTTCATAAGACCCCATTACGCGATTGATTGCAATCTCTTTAGCGTGTCATGCCTTATTATAGCTAATAACAATATTATACTTCTCTTGCATTGCGAATATTATATATTTCGGCCTTAACCCCATACGTTGCTCAATGCGATTGACAACCAGTTCGCTGGCCAGCTTACTGCTTGCTTGTCGATGATCGCTCTTCATCCATAACATTCCACAAGTATATTTTTCCTTGTAGGTCTTAATCTGGAATATCCCCGCATCGTTCACCCTAGATGCGTGCAACCTCCATTTACACTTATCTTCCATACATGCCACGACGAATTTCTTTTTTGTGGAATACAACACCTTGTATTGAAAGTTGTTGCGGATTGCAAATTGGCTCAAAATATACTGACACCGGCTCTTGTCCTCGAACGTTTGGTCAACAGCTATATCAATCGGATCATCAACAGGACATAAATATAGTGACAGGTCGGCATTAGTGAAATCAGCATCATCTAAAGGCACGATGGGAAGCCTGGTGGTGAAGTCCAATGATCGACCCTGCTCAGGCAGTGGAATATCGCTTCCACTCACATTTTCGATGTTGGATGTTGAGGGCAAATCTACTCTCGTAAATGAAGGTGTTAACGTATATTTAGGTTTGAGGTTCACGTCAGCCGACAGCCTCACTGGACTTGTCATGAAGTTTGATGTATGACCTTGACATGTCATCAATTTTGGTGTATGGGCCGGCACGGGTACCGGAGTGCTAATTAGAGGAACCTGTGAAGGTGAACAGTTATATTCGTAAGTGAAGATATGTTCCTCACCCAAACTTCCTACTGCTGGGGCGTCATGTTCGAACCCACTATAACCGACCTGGTCTTCAAGTACTGGTTCATTAACGCGCTGCATTGTCTCGATGAATAAAGGGATGTAGTGATCCGGGTGCTTCAGCTGTGCTGTCAAGAACATTCTCACATCGTCATCGTCTTCAATTACAACTGGAGGGACTGTTTGGTTTGTGCAAGGATACAATACCCTCAACCTTATATCGTAATCCTTAGGTCTACTCTTCGCAATTTTGTATATTTTCGATAGAAGGTGTTCATATGGAATGTCAACACATACAGCTGTAGTTTTCGATTCTCCACCCTTGTACGTATAACGATCGTTTTCACAAACTAACTCCACACCATATGAGCATAGGATGATTACCAAAGCCATTTCCTGAAAACAAACACAATAATATAACTCGTTTAGTGTTCACATGTATATGGTGGATTTGACCGAGTAGTAGGAAATCCACCATTGTACCAGCTCAAATATGACAGGCTTATCGGTCAGATTCGCAAAGTTTTAAATTACAGCGATGTATGTCACTCAGTTCGCGATGATTTTTACTCACTTCACAGTTAATTTTACTCACATCCAGGGAAGGTTCGCATTTTTTGCGATGAATTATCATTCAATTCTCGGTCCTGAAAAGGATTGAAAATAATTGCAAAGTAAGTGAACTTAAGTTCCTGTTTTATTTTCGGGCTCACTTATATTTTCTATGTAATTACAAGTAATAATTATTTACCTATGTAATTACCATATCTTTCCCAATGTAGACCGCGAAATGAAATGAATTGACCATGAAGTTAGGGGGATTCGCATGGAATTAACCGTACATGGAATTAACTGTACAAATGCATGGAATTGATGGTGGCGTGAAGGGGATTGACCCTGAAATGAATGGAATTGACCGTGAAATGAATGTCTTGCTGGAAATTTGAATCGTTGTGATAACGATTCGCAATTTCAGGGCCTGTTTGGTTTTCTAGCTCAAGTGTAATTATCTTGTAAATGAGTAATCATTATTTACCAAGGTAAGATCTTTCCCAATGCCGACTCATAAATCGAGGAATTTACCGCCCATACATTATGCCAGATGAATTCAAGGCATGACCCCAAATATTAGGCAAATCAAAATGTCGAGTGGACCACACCACACGAAATCATGAGAATTGAATGCCTACCATTAAAAACTTGTTGAGGGCCTTAGAAAATTTAGATCAGGCTTATATTTATACTTTTCACTTATCCATGTCCATGTGACCCTATGAACGGGTTAGATGGTGAATAAACCTCAATGTTTCCTTTCATGTGGGCCAATTGAACATTAGATCTTCCGAATTTTTTCAGATCTAGCCTCAAAATATTCTAAATAAACAGGTGGATGACACAGATATATTATATACATTATAGTGGGTCCATGGATTTAAGGCAACATTTTCGGACCGGTTTTCTAGGTGAAATTACTCACTCATTTTCCAAACAAGTGAAAAAATGTAATAATTACTTATTTACGGCGATTTACCTGGATTATGAAAAACCAAACAGGTTCAAAGAAAGCAAAGGATGTATTCAATATATAACATTCACAAACGCATTATAGTAAATGCACTACAGATTCACCGTCGTATTACAGAAATGCACTTCAATTTGAAATTAAATTGCGTGAAAATCACCAGGTAGTGCATGAAGTTGACCGATCAATTCAGTATATTGACCGGAAAGTGAGTGAAATTGACCACGATACATCATCTAATTGGATAGTCACGTAAAATTGACTCAGCAATACATGATATTGACCACATGAAATTGACCATGGTCTTCTATGTAAACAATTACGAATTTACCTAGAATTTAAACTTCAAGGTAGTTGACCGCGAACTACAATCACTCCCTAACAATCAGTGAAATCCATGTTCGAGAAAGGTCTTCAAGATTTCACGTGCATTCGTAAAAAGAATGCGCTTGGGCTCAAGGAGAATGTAATAGGGAAGATGTAATGTGATAGTATGATGAAGATTATATGACGATTTAGTGAAGAAAATGAAGATTATATGGCGATTTAGTGAAGAAAATACGTGGAAAGAAGAGATAGGGTTGATAGACACCAGTCCGGATGTGTTTTTGGGCGTAAATGAGACAATGGACAGAAATTGAAAAAGGAGGACATTTTCGACCTTTGGAAAGGCGTCCGTACAGCTGGGTCGTATTCTCGCAAGAGAAAATAGGGTGGGCTTAGTTTCCTAAATGGGCCAAAAATGGGTCGTACAGTCGCAAATTTCCCATTATTTATTCTTCCGGCTCTACCTCTATCCAACCTATGGGGAGATGTTTGCTCAAACACTTCTAAAGTATTGCAATGGGGCATGGATCATGATTTTATTCATTGGAATTGACATTTATTTGAAGGATATTTTCTCTAAATAAGTCCAATGTATGGTGAGAGCTTATTCCTGGATCTATTTTTCAAAAAAAAAAATCAGAATTCTCTAAAAAAACAAATGCTCTGAACCTTTTCTAGACCTGTAACTTCTTTATTGGAGCTATCAATGGGCCAGCCTCAGGCCTATTAAAATTAAAATTTTGATTAGGCACAGCCCAACAGCCCGGCCTGAACAGAGTAAAATTTAGTCTGAGGCCTGCCCTTTAACAACCCTATTCTTTATCGCAGCTTTTCAGCTAATTTGTCATTTGCTACTATATTTCGGCAAAGTACTTTCGAGCATTCCAACTACTCTCCGGTATTATGCTTTTTTATTACTCTCCAGCAAAAAAATTCACTTCATGAATGTGTTTCTTATTTTTTTCTGTTTTTATCTGTTAGGTTGAAATTGGCTTGTTTGGAAAAAAATGAGAAGAAATAAGACAAAAAATATTATAAAAGTTATACTTTTACGAAATAGATTTTGCTTAGATTGGATCTTATATATATATATATATATATATATATATATATATGTGTGTGTGTGTGTGTGTGTGTGTGTGTGTGTGTGTGATGCTTATTTGAGATCCCATGTGGTCATGTGTTAAGCAGACATGAAAGAAGGAAAACAGAAATATTTGCCTCCACGAAAATTGCCTCTGGCCCTCGAAACTTTTTAACGGTGGGCGTCACTCTCCAATCAGTTTTTTGTTGTGGGGTCCTCTCAAGCTTTGGATCTGATGCATTATTTGGATCATGCTGTAATATGGTCCGTCCAAATGGATGGATGGTGTAGATACAAAACACACATCACGGTGTGGCCCACAAAACTTGGAGACGTCACTTCAGATTCACTCGCGTCCGTCCAAAAAATCTGTCGTGCGAGTCTTCGAGTCAGTGACTCTCCTGTTGCACGGCGAGTGAATCTCAGCCGGTGTTTTTTATCCAACGGCTCCTATAAGAGCTCGTATTTAAGCTCCGTGCAGTACGGTGCGCAGGAGACCGGGACTATATATATATATATATATATATATATATATATATATATAATGAAATAAAAGAAACAGCAAAAACTCTAGTTTTAAACAGTGAAATCTTCTTATTTCTGTAAAGATTTGATTAAGTGTGCCTGTTTTTGAAAGAAAGTGACAGGAAAAAGTGCAATATGTCAAAAACATTTAGAATATGAGTTATTTTTATTTCTTTAAAAGATTAGACTTAAATAAGTCTTTTGCCAATAGTTTAACTTTGAACCCCCTTTTGAAGATTCAAATGAATAAAATAATTTCAATCTTATTTGAAAAGGTCTTCGAATTATCCTCACAGCGAGCCCAATAAGGAAGTTGTTTACATGAGATCGTAATTGTGACCTGTTCACATGGGTGGTGATCGTTTATACATGCAAGTAATTACGGTATGTACATTATGGAGTTCATGGTCTTGCGAATCTTTTACAGGTCCAGCCACAATCATGATTGCAATTTTTTTAACATTATGCAATCTCACTGAAAAATGTCAATTCGAATCAGCACTGTCTTAGGCTCGTTAATAATTTGAATACATTTTAAATATGATCTATCTTATTTAGACACCATTAATATGACATTTCAAATGTATACTCAAAGTCAGAGATCTTGGCAAAAGACCCGTCTAAGCATAATATTTTGATATCACTCATGTCCTGTATCAATTTCTTCCCAAACAATCCCATATAAGTAAAATATTTACAAAAATAAAAAGAACTCATTTTATAAAAGTATTGTTTTTGTCATTTATTTTATTTCCTTTTAAATATTTCTTAACCAAAGCCCTAAGTGAAATATTTTAAAAACAAGAAAAATAAGAAGAAGAATCAATCTTCTAAACAGTATAATTCTTGTAATA
This sequence comes from Magnolia kwangsiensis, assembly GCA_037074715.1. Classification (NCBI taxonomy): domain Eukaryota; kingdom Viridiplantae; phylum Streptophyta; class Magnoliopsida; order Magnoliales; family Magnoliaceae; genus Magnolia; species Magnolia kwangsiensis. Next base: position 26,143,640 of record CM073574.1, read on the forward strand.
TCTTTTCATCTCATTTCTTTTTATTTTCTTCCCGACACGAGCTTGTTTCAAAATAACATGTAAAAAGAATAATAATAATAACCTATTTTTTATAAAGTTAATGCAAAAAATTGCTAGAGAGCATATGGAAAGCATAAAGGAGTCACGAGAGTGTAGTGGTAAATGAAGAGTTAGCCAGAAAATAATGATAAAAGAAGGTTTGGATATAAAAAATAAATGTTCATAGCTATCTTTGTTCCAAAATTTTTTAAAGATGTGCTCCAGGTCTAAAAAAATAAGTTTTTAAAAGTGCGGTACATAGGGAACCTCCATCATACATTTTGTCTATTTAAAGAAGAATTTCATCATCAAGGGCACCTGAAAAAAAAAAAAAATTTAAATAAAATATCCTTTGATTATACAGAGGCTATGGTAACCATTCATTTATAAGGAAAATAAAAAATAAAATAAAATATCAAGTGGTTGAAATAATTCAATTAAATGAATTAATCACTCTATCCACCATGGAAGGTAGGACTCACTGTATGATCAAATTAAAACATTCCAATGCGATGTAGATTGAAGGCTAACGTCTTTATGTATCGCATTGCAACATTTTGTGATTTATTCTAGCAAACTTCCCAAAGTAATTAGCCCCACTATTAGGGTCCCACGCAATGTGTATGGTATCTAAGTCATGTAACACGCCCGTTCCATTATGAAGATTAGGTTGTTGTGTTCTTCTAATCAAAACGCAATGGATATATATACTTTTCACGTTTTTCATATGATATAATCTTATGAATATCCTAAATGCAATTTTATTTTTTTCAACTATATTTGTATGCAATGAATTGCATAGACAAACTCTACATGCATATCTCGCAACCAAAGGAGTCTCTCCTCATCTCACTGCAAATAAAAGAAATACCTAAGGAACAATGTGTCACCCTTTATAAAGACCAAGGAAACATCAACACTTAACATAAGTGGACCATGAGAAGAAAGGAAGATACAAGCTAAGGAGGTGGAATGAGAGATGATGCTCTCACATTTTATTTATCCTCTTCAAAAGAATGGGACATCTCTCTCTCTCTCTCTCTCTCTCTCTCTCTCTCTCTCTCTCTCTCTCTCTCTCTCTCTCTCTATATATATATATATATATATATATATATATATATATATATTATGGAATTTCCTATGGAAGGGATGGGTTTTAGGGGTGAACTTAGAATTGTACTCTAGCGTACCCTTTTGTTAGAGTTGTTAATGGGTGGAACTGGACCATCAGACTTCTGAGCCTACTTGCCACAGGCCGGGTTTGGATTAAAATATCAAGGTCACGGGCTGGGTTTGGGCCTAAAGTGTAACCTGTTTCTTAAGCAACTCAAGCTTAGACTTGGCCATCTAGAGGCTGTCAAGCTCAGCCCAACCCATTAACTTTTTGAAATATTAAAATTTAAATTAAAATATTTTTCCTCCTACCCAAATTCAAAATTTACACAATTTAATTTCTAAAATCTAACTCCCTCCCAAAATTCAAAATTTACATATTCCCCGCCCCCCTTAAACTCTCTCTCTCTCTCTCTCTCTCTCTCTCTCTCTCTCTCTCTCTCTCTCTCTCTCTCTCGGTATGTGTTGAATGGGAAGAAGGGTATACTTGAAGTACATCCCCCTTCTCTGTGATGCTGAGGTGGCTCTCACCTTCTCCAATAAAGGGAAGCTGTAACATCCCGAAAATCGGTGGTTGAGTATAAACTCCACTCCCGAGTTTCAGAACATCACTTATGCAACATAAATGTTTTTGATTGAATGTTGTCTATGTTAGTGTATTAAACATGATTGAGATTAAGCCAAAACAACATATCATACTCCAGATATAGTCAAATTACTTAAGCGGAAGACTGTGATAAACATTTAATATGTATAAATGATTGTAAGTCTCCAGAGTGTGAACATGTTACCAGGTTAACTAAATACATGTATACTCTGAAAATGGAAAGAAAAGAATATACATGGGTGTTTAAATAAAAGGCAAATACCAAGTTTATTGGCATCTAATCAGTAACCTTGTAAACCCGTCGATCAGAACCTGCATATAGGAGGAATCCTCCTCATCATCATAAAGTCCGGCTCTGCTTAGCAAGCATCACCATCATCTGAAACTAGAACAGAGACTGTTTGGTGTGTACAACACCGTCCCGTAACGTGGGAGTGAGTAGCTAACTCAGTGAAAACTATACAGCAAAGGTTAACATGTTATCAATTCAGTCAAGCAGTAATGATAAGGAAATACAATAAAACAGGTCCTAGATACTCTTGTTAATGCAAGGATGGTATGAAGAATGATGCATGCCCTCACCACAAACTCCCTTTGCGATCTTTATCTTATTATTGCGCATGTCAGTCACTTCCTTAGTGCTCTTACGCCAACACCGATAGCACATGCAATGCGATGATATGAGTATGTTTACCAAGTTCTTATTAGTCCTTTTCACACAGCAGGATTGGGAAGCTAAGACACCTCCCTTATATCATTTCTCAATATTGATCCATTCTAGGGTCGTCAGGCCTAGGAATCTCATACGATGTTATGGTTCTAGGTCGCTGCAAGGACTGTCAGGGCTGTTGCGCGCAATCGTTGTTCCTCTCCCCCATCACCTTATCAATACAGGCTTATTTATATCCTTAAGAATACAACAGGACTCATCGCCCCTATGCAGTGTCAGGATAAACTCAAGGTCACTAAAGAGGGCTCGCTACCAATCAGTGTAGGCCGACAGCAAGAATATTGTCACGCCCCAAACTCGGAAACCGGGCTCACAAAATTTTCGATCGCCGAATCCGGCGCCGACAGCCTCCGTAGAACCCCATTCTAGGCTCCTAGCTCCCATTCGCCAGGTTCCGATCCTGGGACGCTACGAGGAGGATTTTCAATATTAGTTTGATTCGTAATAAGCATAACCAAAGGCATAACGCACAAACAACAACCAAGAACTCCATTACATTTCTACTATGATCAAAACTTTACAAGTACAATGAGTATAAAGGAAAATACAATGATAAAGAACAAAAATTCCAAAATGCTCTGCAACGTGCTCCTGCCTCAGCGCTGCTGCGATCCAACGTCACCTGCATGCAACGGTCGTGCATAAGCTTACAGAAAACTTAGAGGGTGGTGAAAGTGTGTGCGCAAGGTAGTAATATGAACATGCAATGTCAGAGTAAAGCGGAATATGCAGATGGATCTATAATATCATGAGTCGTACCAAGGCTATGCGATGCAAGACATGAATGGTATCGGCCATCCCAAGGCCATGCGATGTGCAATGCAACTCAAGAATACAGATCCTCATCTATGTCCATACATCAATACAGCTCAAAATATGGGATATCACCGAGGTCTAGTACACTCTAAACCAGATTGCTGTCACATCGCGCACAATAAGGTGAGTGGAAAAGACCATACTATCCGTCTGCCAATATCAGGCGCGGCTCGTCGATAGCGGACCCATTCCTCAAGCTGGTCAAACTCAGCCTAGCATTGCCCCCTAATCTCGGGGGGGTAAGGCCGCACCCCCTTCCAACTGACCACGACACAGTGGAGAGCATAACCGTCTGGTAATCGGCACTCAACGCTCATCTACCCACTCGGTCTATACGTTGGAGCAACCTCTTGGTACCATAAGGGTTTAGGAACTTTCACCCAGGGATATCGATAGTACCTCATGTAGAATAAGATTTTCGGTATCTAATCCTGTCAACCACGATACATCTGTGGAGGCTACGGCCCTGATGTCGCTAGGGCGTACAATAACCATGACACACAAATGTGAAATGCATGATTCATGCTATCCAGTCATGCAATAAATCCTGCGCATATCGTGCGCTCATGTAGGGCAACACTGCCTAACCAGGAGCCCATAAACAACTTGTCCGAAGGCATATGCTATGATCAGTCAATCCTCATATCAAGCATGTATATGATGCGTATGATCATGAGTCATGAAACTATACTAAACATGTACATGAGTGATGAACCATTCTTACAACGCAGATGGGCCTAGACGGCCTATACACAATAAGTACGGCCTAGCAATAGGCCCTAAGGAGAGTTGTAATGTGGACATCCAACCAACATTACACTCGCAATGTGGACGTCAAACCAACATTGTTCCCCAGGCACGATCTTCTTAAACGTCGCTACATAACCTGTATTGGGATTACACATTGCAATGGACCTTAGGTTCATCCCATTGGGCCTTACATATATATCAAATGGGCCATATCTTATGGGCCTTTTATTCATCAGATGGGCCATATAAATGGGCCACACCAATGGGTCTTGTGTGCATTGTAATGGGTCAAAACCCGTGGGCCTAGGATTGCATCGAATGAGCTTAGTCTCATGAGTCTAATATGTGACCAATGGGTCACACCAATTAGGTCCCACATGTAGATCAAGTGGGCCTCAACCCATAGACCTAACATGAGTTCAATGGGCCTAAACCCCTAGGCCTTAATCAAATAAAATGGACCTAACTCATGGGTCTCAAATAAGTCCAGTGGGCCTAATCCCATTGACCCTTTTTATAATCAAATGGGTTCACTCCCATGGGCTTTAGGAATGCTACAAATGGGTCCAATTTTATGGACCTTGGAACACATTAAAAGGGCTTATTCCTATGGAATTGGAACATATTAAGTGGGCCTAAACCCATAGGCCTTAAATATCAAGTAAGCCTAAGCTCATAGGCTTTACATATCAGGTGGGCCCAAGTTCATAGGCCTTAAATGAATCAAATGGGCCTAGCCCATAAACATTTCATAAATCAAATGGGCCTAGCCCATAAATGAATGGCCCACCCCACCACTAGCTCAAGCCTTAAAATGGTCCCATCAAGTGGATAGACGGTTTGGATGCACTACAGGCATCATGGTGGGTCCCACTGTCCAGTGGACAGTGTAGGTAAGGCACATACATCACCCAGGCCCCACCGTCCGTGGGACGGTGGAGGCAGCGCGTGCAAGGAGGGTGCCACCGTCCGCCTGGATGGTGGTCTCAAACACACACAACATTGTGGGTCCCATGTGGGGCCCACTGTAATATTTATTTGGCATCCGACCCGTTCATAAGGTCACTCGGACCTGGGTGAAGGGAAAACATAAATTTCAGCTTGATCCAACACTCCTGTGGGCCCCACGAAAATTTTCAATGGCAAACACTCAATTCTACGTTTTCACTTGGTGTGGGCCACCTGAGTTTTGGATCTGTCTCATTTTTGGAGGGGGGCCACTTTAGAGGGTGGCCCATCCGATGAGCGGTTTAAATGGCATATAAACATCAAGGTGGGGCGGCCTCCACGCCGTCCACCCGCTCCACAACGCAGGACGCGTCAGCGTCTGCACTGGCAGCAGCAGCCTTACTGCTGCTGTGAAAAATTTAATTTTTATAAAATATTGATTTCCTGTAGTTTTTCACAGGTGGGACCCAAGTTTGGAAGATCCATCCCGACCACGGGACTCTACAACTCGAGATGAACAAAATGAGTCCAAAGTTCGAGAATTTTGGACGCATAGAATCATCAGGAAGTATTTACAAGGGTAACCACCCAAGTTTCTGATATTACGACCCACTGGATGATCACGTCAGCCTCATTCTTTGGCTCAACGGTTAAAATGTTGTGGGTAAGAAAATGGACGGCTTGGATCGAATATATACATCAAGGTGGGGCCTACACAAGGGAACCACCCCACGAGCCTCTCCTTTTTCCCTTTTTTTTTTTAGTTTTTGACCAGGGACATCCAGCGTCCCAGACGCTGGACGGTGGGCCTCCACCACATGGAAAATAGGGTGGATGTCCCACACATAAGGTGGGCCACATTGGGGCCACATTGGTGATAAAAAAAAATAATGGACTCGTGGTGGGGTCCATTCAAGTGGGCCACACAATCCTAATAAAAGAAAATAAAATAAAATAAAGGGAATAAAAGAGGGAGAGAGACATGGAGAGTGGGACACGGCTTGTGATGGAGGGACCCCGTCATTATGGGCCCTCCCTTGCAATGAATCATACAATAAACGGATCCCTTTTAAAATATGGGACCATCAGAAATGCAAATCAACGGTGGAGATCCATTCCCCACCGATATGGACGGTCTAGATGACCTTCCTAAATGAAATAAACATCATGATGGGGTCCATGGAGAATGGCCCCATCATGGAATGATCATGATGATCCAAGTGGTCCATCGGCCACATTTTAGGGTCCCAAGTGAGATCCACACCATGGATCGGTGGGCCTCACTTGGCCCATCATAAAAACAAAGAGAAACTACCCTATAGAGGCAGCCACTGTCCGATCTTCTTGCTCCTCGGGGTCCCTTGGCACCTTGGCTTCAACTTCAATGGATGAGATGAAAAATGGATGGTTGAGATGGGAGATTTTGGGGTAGGAAGGTGGGTCACACTTGGAGTTTAGGGAGCTTGAAAAATTCCATACGTGGGATCTCTTGGCTTTGAGATTTTTGAAATGAGAAAGAGAGAAAGAGAGAGAGTTGTAAAGGGAGAGAGAGAGAGTGATGGATGGATGTGGTGAGTGATGGTTGTGTAAGAAATCTTTAACTTTTGTGGCTTTTGTGTAAGAGAGGTATGAGTTTGGGAGACTTTTGTAGTTGCTTGGGAAAAGGGACGGAAGTGATGTGTACTTGACATGTGATGGATTGATGGGTGATTGATTGATGGGATTGATGTGATTGATGTGATACATCGTAGAGATTCCCTTGGTTTCCGCAACGCGCGGCGTTTTCTCACACCGAATGTTGGCCCAGATCTCTTGACCAGGGTATCGCCTCGATGCGCGAGTCGCGGCATCGGAATCGCAACGACGGCGCGGTCACTATGGCATTGGTCTCGGGTTGAGTCGACTCGGGTTGTCGGTATATGAATCAGGATCGCGGGTCGATTTCGGTTAAGGGTCGAAGGTTGTCGAAATTTGACCGGTAGGACAGCGGAAGTCTACGGAATGGTACAGACCAAGATACGGGTCTTACAAATATAGTGTCTCATACCACCATAATCTGCTCAGAGTAGGGTGCTCACTGGTCACTATAGGGAGGTTTGTGACCCCAGCGTAGACCGATAGCTCGACCACGCTGTCTCATACTACCATGCCCGGCTCATGAGTCTTAGGGGATCTTGGTACCATGGTTAACGGGAGTTTTACTGGTAAACTCAGTGCCTTAGATTCAAACAGTGGCGACCAAATATGGTGAACAAGCATCGGTCAATCGGGTTGGTTGATAAGCCCAACTAGGCCAAGCGCAGGTTGAGTTGAACAACATGAAATGCATAAGCACTTCGTGTGGCCTAACTACTGCCGAATATTCCAAGCACGACTCAGATTCGTAAACTCATCCTACGTGGCAAACAACCTCAACCACCATTTGGAATACGGTTACCGATTACCTGGACTGTAGTACAGCCCCAATCACATACATATACAATAACTAGCATATGATTTATATTCTGCATCCATATGGACAATCATGAAGTATAACTTAAATGTAAACAGTACATACAGAAAATCATACACACATGTAACATGATTCAATTAAATACATAAGCCATGGAGGAAATCATACACTTATTTAGCATGGATAACCTAAGTTAAATGATTCATGAAGGGAATCATACACATCATTGATATAGTTGAGAATCATATCTCAACCCGCATATAGGTACATCTTACTAACTCCTAACTCATTCAGACACTTTTACATACACTTAGTCTACACATTACATCGTACATATTATGTATCTATTAGCATACGTATTAGGACAAATCCTTTCGTCAAAGGGTTATCGCCCATACAACAATCATATATCCATGACAATTAGTCATGGCGAGCATGAAAGCAAATTCTATACTCATTCAGTCATTTTCACAAACACTTAGAATACATACATTATCATACATGTGTATGTTGGTTATACATGTATTAGGCCAAATCCTTTCACTAAAGAGTTGCCCCATATACCACCTACATATACCCACGACGGATAATCATGGCATGCATGAATCCGGGTTCCGTATTCATTTAGACATTTTTACAAACACGTGGGCTACACACTTTTACATGTATAACGTATATTGGCCGTTGCATGATTTAGGGTAAGTCCTTTCCCTAAGGAGTTGTCACACATGTAACAAGCATATATACACGGCAAATAATCATGTTGAACACAAATTCAAATTATATACGTATACAGTATTTTCTACAAATACAAGGAATACAGTATATTCAACATAATTAACGTACAACTGAAAAACGAAACAGACAGCACTTTATATATGTGAAATAACATCCTAAGCAAGAATAAATCATTACTTAACATTGAAAGTCTTGAAAACCATAACCTAAACGTATATAGTTCGCACCTTAAACTAGAAAATACGTATAAGATGTGATTCAGACGATATGTCTTCGTCAACGGCGGATATGCTATATATGACAAGAAACAGGTTAGCTATAATATCATTAGAACTATTCTAGGCTTCAAAATAGGTTAAGGTTGAGATTTCTTACCTAGGAATGAAGTTGGAAACACCGGAATAGCGAAGTAGAAGGGTGGATGAGACACGTAGAGAGACTGTGAAGAATCTCAGGAAGCGGCACCAACTTCTCCCTCACTTTCTCTCTCTTTTCTCTCTTAAAACTCTAGGGTTTGGAAAATTCGTATGGGTTAGAAAACTAAGGGTTTAAAGCCCTTTTACAAGCCCAAACATAACGAAAACGGACTTCAAGTCAAGGTATACTTAGGTTATAACCAAATCGGGATCTTTCTGATCCAACGGAGCATTTCTGGAGGTCCTGTTATTAATTGTGGTCGGACTTAAGCTCACTAACATTGGATCTTTAGTCAGTTAGGTTTTCAGTCCGATCGAATTTTCAGATCGTCCGTGGATGACCAGTGTCAATTCAACGGTTACCGAACTCCGATCAAGGCCACAAGTCCTTGGACATGTAAGGGCAAAATTTTCTGATCTGAGGGTGAAATTTGGTCGAATTCTGACGGTCAGAATGCTTAAAAATAACGCGCAAGTGAAACATTCCAGATTCTAATTTATTTTCTAAAAATCTTCCTTTTGTCACTCTCTTTACTCCGGACGCAAGAAAATGGTCTCAGGACATCGGTTGGGCTTGATTTTCGAAACGATTGTCAAGTCCAACTAGGCGGTCATAATGGTCTAAGTTCATCGCTATCAGACTTTTGACGTGCAGTCTAGATCCAATACGAAGTTATAAAGCATTCCCGGGAACAACTGGGTTTAGAGTTGGATTCTAGATTTTAGGGTAACGTAGCGGTAACAATTCTAGAGGTTTAAGGTCTTATAGATCGTATTTAAAGTGGTTGGTGCTAATTTTGCAGGAAATCTAGTGTAGCGCTGGGTAATTTACGTTAAATTTCTAAAGAATTGGGTTCTAAATGATTCCTTTGGCTTTAGAATTGAGTTCTAAGAGGTTACCAAGGTGTTATGGTTGACCCGTTGCCTAAGGACGTCTAACTCCAGGTTTGCAAAAATCCGGGGTGTTACAGAAGCTCTATTACATCAACTTAAAGGTAAAGAACTTCCACAAGATAAATAAAAAAGGGAAAATGAAAATATATCACCTTTTTCAGCTTATGATTCTCTGTGTCTTCCAACTTTTGATTAGCTTCTTCCTATTATTATTAATATTCTTCTTCTTCTCTCTCTCTCTCTCTCTCAATGAAATGTATGCTCGGGCTTGAGTCAAGCCCTGCAATTTTATCTCTGGTCGGATATGGGCATATGTTGCAGAAGGCGGGCCAAGCTTGGACAAAGCTTAGCCCAGTGCTAACCTAACCATTCGACACCATTACTTACCATGAAGAAAGCCCGTTAATTTGCCTCTCACATATATGCGACTACAATTTAATCCCTGAACTGTTAATGCTATTCACCTATAGTTTATATCTCATGCTAGTTATAAGGTGAACCAACAAATTATTATCAAGTGTGATCAGAGTAGTTTTAACAATTACAAACCATATAAAAGTTGATTAAGGTCTTTTAAATATTAGGTCTAACAAAAAAATTATTTGATGAGTCGTTGATTTAATCAAATCTTACCCTAAACAAGTCCCATTATAAACCTAGTAGATTTTTTTTTACTAGCCCATACAATAATCAATGAATCCTGTTGAATATGCCCGCATCACCCATTTCCAGTAGCCTATAATAAACCTCGTAAAGTAAATAAAAGTTACCTAGTTAGGATCCAAGACCAACATGTTAATAACCCATATAAGCGGGTCAGGTCAACTAAGGTTCAACTTAAGCTTGACCCATTTAATTAAATAGTTACATTTTTAGTTTGATCCTCGACTGTTGCCCTTTTATCTTGGACAAAGCTACTCAAAAAATTTTGGGTCAATTGACTTATGGGCCCCACCCATTCCTTTTCCCACTAGAGCAAAGTAACGGATGATACAAAGTCACTTAGCTTGAAAATGCATTTGTGCATAGAGCAGGGCATCGGTCCGGATCGGATTGGATTGGGTCCAAGTCGATCCAATCTGAAATCTCAATAGCCTGACCCAAACTCGATCCGATCCGGGACCGAGTCCAGGTCACTTAACTCAAACTGAACCGCTGCATGGTTGGCCTAACCCGAACCAAGTCCGACTCGATTAGGGAAACTGAGTCAGATCGGGTTAGATACGTTTCGAATCATATGAATTTAATCCAACTGTTTCATGTGATGTAGTCCATTTTAACCTTCAATATACTGCCTTTTTGTGCTGAAGGCTTAAAATGATATGTCAAAATGGATGAAAAGCTTGGATAAAACATATACATCAAGGTGAGCCCCACATGGCTCGAATAGGCGTCATGAGTAGTGTTGACGTGTATTGCACCATGAAGTGATGTGCTTTTCACGCAAGTGCAGCTGTGCACGTTACTGACTTGTTGACGTTAGCAAGTTCTGTGGCTCTGATCATGGGTATATGTTATATCCAAACCGTCCATCCATTTGGTGAGCCCGTCTCAAGGCTCGAGATAAAAAATAAGATAGATCTAACTATCAAGTGGACCACACGAATTGTTTAATGGTGAAAATCATTCTCTACTGCTATTTGTGGTGTGGTTCAGATGATCTTTGGATATTATTCATTTTTTGGACAATGCTCTATAATTATCTCTAAAAATATATGAACGGTATAGATATAATAAATACATCATTGTGGGGCCATATAACTTTGATCTCCTTTGAACCGTTCGTACAACTTAGAGCTCGAGGAGCGCCGGTACTTGTCTTCGCACATGACACATACCTACAGTGGCAATGGCGGATTTACTGCGTAAGGCTTCCGCATGAAGTTCCTGCGTTGGGAACCTATATGGGGCCCGCCGTGATGCTTGCGAGAAATCCATCCCGTCTATCCATTTTGTGAGATCATTTTAGAACTTAAAGGCAAAAATGAGCAGGATCCAATACTCAAATGGGCGGAAAATACAAGTATTGAACGTCTATAGTTAAAATATTCGTGGGGCCAGAGAAGTTTCCAATCAGGATAATATTTATGTTTTCAGTTCATCCCAGTAGGAATGGCGTTATGAATGGTATGGATGGCATGCAAACATCATTGTTAACCCAAGGAAGTTTCAACGGTAGGAATTTTCCTACCCACCTTTTCCTTTAGCATAGCCTACTTGAGTATCGAATCCTGCTCACTTTTGGGCTTAAATCCTAAAATAAGCTCAAAAAATGGATGGATGTCTCACAAACATAATGATAGTTCCCAACTAGATTTCCAGTGTAAGAACTTCGTGCGGAAGCCTTACGCAGAAAAGGGTCCAATGGGAAGCGGACTGGCTAGTGTACCAGCTATATAGTAGCTGTTGTAGGTACGTGTTGCATGCGGAGACGAATATTGGCGCTGCTCGAGCTCCGGGGTGTACGAACGGTTCAAAGGAGATCAAAGTTATATGGGCCCCAGTGAATTTATTATATCTACACCGTTCATATATTTTTAGAGATGATTGTAGAGCATTATCCAAAAAAATGAATAATATCCAAAGATAATTTGGACCACACCATAAATAGCAGCAGAGAATGATTTTCACTGTAAATCCTCTTCTGGCTCTCTTTTATTGTACAGAGTAAACTTTATTGAGGCCTACCGTGAAAATGCATGTGGTTTATCCACTCTGGATCGAATCGAATAAGCTTGGATTGGATCTAATCGAATCGAATTCCGGATTGGATCGGTCCGGATGAGCATGGATCCGAAAGACTTTCAGATCTGAATTACTCTACTCGATCCGCACTGATCCAGGGCGTTGGATCGGTTCGGATTGGGTCGGATCTGGTTGGATCTAGGGGTGCACACGGGTCAATTCGGTTCGATTTTAGGGTGAAACTGGAACCTAACCGTTCCTTACAGTTCTGCAACTATTGGAACCGGAATCGGACCGTTAGCACCCTGGAACCGAACCGGAACCGGAACCGTGAAGAATGGTTCGGTCCCGAATCGGATCCACGGTTCTAGGCTTTTAAAAATCTAGCCTAGCTTATGAAATTACAGAAAGCTTTGATCCAACAGTTATGAGCTCATGGATCTTGAACATGTCTGCCAAAAGCTTAAAAATGAAAATAAAAATCACTTCTTGGTGAAAACATTGACTAACAACATGTGGAAGGTCAAGTTTTGGACGGCCAGTTGGACAACTCTTCAAGTTGCTTCAGTATTAGTGGCGCGCTCTGGATGACAAGGACAAAATTATAGCAGTATTTTCCAGAGCGTCAAGGCAAATGACACATATGACACAGAAACAAAAGCCCTAGGGAAGGGATCAGACTGTTCCTAAACTTGCAGAAATTTATGAGCAAAAGGTGATATGAGAAATCTTCATGCATGGCTAAAGTGTAAAGATCATAAACCATGGAAGTTAAACATTTGCATGAAATGAGCTCAGGGACGATATAACAAAAAGGAAAAAAATCTCACTTTTCTGCTCGGAAAACTTGCCTGCTTAGGGATGGTAACATTAGGTTTTTTTTTTTTTTTTTTTGGTTTTTAATACATCGGATCGACGGTTCCTGTCACGGATCGGTTCTACGGTTCGAATATACAGTTCGGATCAATGGTTCGGTTCGGTTCTACAAGACCCTAAACTGGAACCGATCCATAATCAACGGTTCGAAAAATTTGGGAACTGGAACCAGACCGTTAACACCTTAGAACCAGACCAAACCGGACCGATCCAACGGTTTCAGTCCGGTTACACGATTCCAACGGTTAAATGTGCACCCCTAGTTAGATCGGGTCATATCCACCGGATCAGGTCAGGATTCCTTAACTCTATTTGTGCATACTGGTAATTCAAATTAAACTATACATATTGTGAGTTTACTTTAAATGCATTACAAACCCCAATCACATCCTGTTGACTATCCACCTTAATTGTTTGTCCATATAGGTGATCACATATATTTATCTTTTATTTGTTTATCTAAATGTATTTGTTTATCCATTAATTATAAAATTAGCATTATTACATTTAATTTTTATTATTTTAATTCTCAATGAAAGGTACAATGCCTATAATCATGGTTGAAAAATAAATCTTCATCGTAGTATAAAAAGTTATTATACAAAGGACAAACTCTCTCTTTTCAGGTGGTGGCCATTCTCCACGGATCCAGTCTTAATCACCGATAGGGTGTTGAATTGAACTCAAGCTGAATACACTCGCTTATCTCACTTGACAATATATGCTGTGCCGCCTTGTGTCTAATTGAACAGCAAACAGCCTTACAGAGTTTTCAACAGTCAACGTTCAATCTCCACTGGTTTTTCGGCGGTGCGGTCCACTTAAACTTTAGATATGCCTCATTTTTAGGTTCATGCGGTAAATTAAGCCCGAAAAATGAATGGACAGCGTGGATACAACACACATCATTGTGGGCCACGGAGCCTTGACACCGGCTAACACCACTACACCAGCCAAACCGCGTCCTGTGATACTGGGACTATGACAAAGAGGCTGGGTCCACAATTTAATGGGTAAAAATTATTTAATGCATGCCACGCGTACAGTCAGTGTCTGCGTCTCAAGGGCGCAGATTGGGTACTTCCCTGGACCGTGGGAAACGGATTGGCTACTCCCCAGTCGGTGCTCAGTGGGCCCCACCACGATGTATGTGTTTCATCCATTCCGTTCATCCATTTTTACAGAACATTTTAGAGCTTGATTCCAAAAATTAGAGTGTATAAATCTAAGGTGGACCACACCACATGAAATAATATTTATTGGATATCCACCATTAAAATCCTCCTAAGGCCCACTGTACTGTTTATTTGACATCCAATCTGTTAATTAGGTCATAAAGACCCAGATGAATGGAAAAAACAAAGATCAGATTGATAAAAAACTTTTATAGCCCACAAGATTTTTAATGGTCGACACTCATTCAACACTTTTTCTTATAACGTGGTTCACTTGAGATTGGGATATACCTCATTTTTTGTATCATATCATAAAAATATCTGAAGAAATAGATGTACAGTATGGATGAAACAAATAAATCATGGTGGGGTCCACAGAGCACGACCATCAGCCGCGGGGCTGGTGGCAGGGGGAGTAGCCAATCCGTTTCCTTGCCCGTGCCGAACTCGGGACAGGCTATGGCTCTGAGGGCCACCGTGATGTATGGATTTTATCCACACCGCCCGTGCATTTTTTCATGTCGTTTTAAATAAATGGGCCCAAAAAAGAAGCAGATCCGAGGCTCAAGTGGACCACGAAATGGGGATTAAACTCTTAAAGTTGAAAACTTCACTGATGCTACATAAGTTTTTGATCAAGCTGATATTTGTGTTTTGTTAGAAATTTATATAGATTAATGTAGTTTCTGTATAATATGGAAATCGAAAATAATATAGACAGGCTGAAGCACGTCTGAAAACGTTGTCCTTAAAGCGTTATTTGCCCCAACTCAAGTAAATTGAGTATGCTGATAGGTTACAGGCAAATTGCTTATAGGATACGACGAGCCTGATGTGGGTCTGCGTTCAGCAAACACAAAGGCCCACCAAATGAAACTCAATTTCACTATTTCTGGCAGTATTACAATATAAAGGAAAATTCTAAAAGAAGAAATGAAGAAAATAGAAAAGTGGTTTAGAATTATGCTTAATTAAGTTCTAATCTTCAGCCGCTGGTTCGGTTGAACCGTCCTAGACCACACCGCTGGTCTGTTCTTCAAGCTAAGGTTGACACCTTGCTATATTACTGGATAACACTTAGAATATATGAGTGGAGAGGCTGTTTTTCTAGAATTCGTATGGAGTTGCTGGAGTGAGTTGAGATGGTTTTGAAACCCATCCAGGCCCTCATTTTATATGCTATGGTGGCTGGGGGTTATGGTACAGGGAAATAAATCTCATGACCGTTTTCTGGCTGTTGAGAAAACTAGCCGTTTTATGGCCGTTTTCTGACTGTTTTGCATGGGCCATTAAGCTGCTGCATGCTGACTGTTGTGAGACAGCAGCTAACCGTTTTATAGCTGTTGGGGCTAGCCATGCAGCAGTTTCAGCTGGACCCTGCACTTATTGCACAGCTGTTACAGATTTTCTGCAACAGCTCTTTTCCAGCCCTCTATATATTCTGAGGGACTCTCATTCAGTCCTTTAAATTTTCGTTCAACCAACCATCTGCCTTAGCCACTAGTCGCACCGCGACTCGTCGCACACGTCTCGCTCTGGTTCGCGAAGGGAGCGACCCTCTGCGATACTATGCGCACATGCGAAGTGCGCCACTAGTGCCTCTACAGCCACACTGCCTCACATGCCCACGCCCTCGCATCGAGCCCGTACTCGAGACAGTGACCGAGACCGAGACCGGTGCGCGGTGTTCCAGTGCTTCGCTCTGGAACACGCAAATCCCATGGTCCACGGACTAGGTAAGCAAATATTATAGTACTCTACTATTATCATTTAAACCACTTTTTTTTCTCTTCTCTTTCCCATGTGGGACTATTCCCAAAGCCCCAAAAAGTTTTTTCAAAAAATAATTTTTTATATATTTTATTATTAAAATATTTTTATTAAAATCAATATTTTACAACAATCTCCCAATTGATTTTTTATAAAAATATTTTCTCGGTTAAACATGTTGCCAGAATAATTAGCTTATATGCATAAAGAAAGATATCTTTCGATTTTAATCTTCCCTAAGTGTAAGTATCTCAAAACTCTATCGAAATGACTGGTAGCTGCAGCTTTGAACCAGTTATTACTAATAATAGAGTTGGAGAAACCACACACATATTCGCTATGTGTTGTTAGAGTTTCCACAATCTTGCTCAGCACAATTAATGACCATGTGCTTATCCTAATTTGTGAACGATCCCGAGAGAAAACTCTTAACTCTCATGAGAGACGGCACCATCTCTATGTTCATATAGGTGAAATCCTTCTAGTGTCTCCGTTACTATAAGACACTTGTCCTAAAGACTGGAATTCATTAAGAGTTCTAAGACTCAACCCTCTTTCGTAACGCTCAGTACTTATCTATTATGGATGAGGTTATATAATTTAGTGGTGAAAACTTTCCACTTGTCAGTAACTTGTTCTTACCCATTAAACCCAAGATTAAAGATTTTCTGATTTTAGGTTGGGTTACCATTACTGGTGGAACTTTGGTTGAAGAGTTTCAACCCCGTCCCTCTAGATGTAGCCTTTACTATCTCTCTCGGTAGAGGTTTAGTGAAAGGATCTGCTAGGTTATTGCTTGATTTCACATATGAAATAGTAATGATTTCATCTTGAATCAATTGTCTGACATAATCATGTCGAAGACTAATATGCCTAAACTTACCATTATAAGTGCCGTTATAGGCTCTAGCTAATGTGGCTTCACTATTGCAATGTAGTGATACAGCCAATATAGGCTTTACATAAAAAGGAATTTCTAATAGAAGATCCCTTAGCCACTCAGCCTCTTTGCCTGTTGCAGCTAGGGCTATAAATTCAGACTCCATAGTCGAGTGCGTTATGCAAGTCTGTTTCTTGGATCCCCAAGATACAACAGCACCTCCTAGGGTGAATACCCACCCTGTAGTAGACTTATTGTCCCCTGCACTCGATATCCAGCTCGCATCGGTATATCCTTCCAATACGGCAGGAAACTTTGAATAAAATAGTCCTAAGTCTTTGGTTGCTTTTAAGTAACTAAGGACTACCGATTGCATTCCAGTGTTCATTACTGGGGTTACTAGTAAACCTACTAAGTTTACTCACAGCATATGCGATATCAGGTCTAGTGCATTGCATAGCATACATAAGACTTTCTATAGCACTCGCATATTCTAATTGTGCAACTGTTCTTCCAATATTTTCTTTTAGTTTGATACTTGGATCAAATGAGGTTTTTGCTTCCTTTATATTTAGAAGGTTAAACTTGTTTAGTATCTTCTCAATATAATGAGATTGACATAAAGCATAACCCCTACAATATTTTTTAACTTTGACACCTAAGATGGTATCAACTTGTCCAAGATCCTTCATTTTAAATACAAAAGAAAGAAACTTCTTTGTTTCAGTCACACCTTCCATTTTATTACTTATTATTAACATATCATCAACATATAGACAGATAATAACAATATAACTACCATCTACTTTAGAATATATGCATTTATCAGCTACATTATGCATGAAACCATGAGATAGTATTTTGGAATCAAACTTCTCATGCCATTGTTTAGGTGCTTGTTTTAATCCATATAACGATTTGACTAATCTACATACTTTGTTTTCATTTTCTAGTAGAACAAAACCTTCAGGTTGTTCCATATATACCTCCTCATTGAGGTCACCGTTAAGTAAAGCAGTCTTTACATCCATTTGGTGGATGTAAAGATGATGTATGGAAGCTAGCGCAAATAATATCCTAATGGATGTTATCCTTTCTACAGGTGAGTATGTGTCAAAGTAGTCTATCCCTTTTTTTTGTCTAAAACCCTTAGGTACTACTCAAGCTTTAAAGGTTTGGATAGTCTCATCAATGTGATATTTCTTCCTAAATACCCATTTGCAACCTATGGGTCTAGAACGTGGAGGTAAGTTTACTAGTTCCCATGTTTGATTTGATAGTATGGATTCCATTTCATCATTTATAGCTTTTTTCCAAAAAGCTGAGTCTATAGAGGATACAACTTCTTTATATGTTTTAGGATCATCTTCTATACTCATTACTATAGGTATTTGTCTTATAACATTTTCTCTATCTGCTTCTGCCAGATGAAAAATGATGTGTTGTGAGTCTATGTAGTCATCTCTAAGACTCTTCTCTATTCTTGTTCTTTGACTTCTACGGGGTTCAATAGGAGCTTCCACTATATGTGGAGTTGTGTTATCTGGTTCTCTATTAGGAGTTTGGATTTCATTATCCTTTGACTCCAATGATAGTGAGTTCTCAAAGAATTCAACGTCTCTTGATTCTATAATTGTATTAGACTCCATGTCTAGAAGTCTATAAGCTTTACTATTTTGTGCATACCCTACGAAGGCGCACTTAATAGCTCTTGGTCCTAACTTGGTTCTTTTTGGGTCAGGGGTTCTGCAGTATGCAAGACACCCCCACACTTTAAGATATCCTATGTTAGGTTTTCTACCTCTCTTTGTTTCATATGGAGATACTTTATATTTTTTAGACGGAAGTCTGTTTATTATATGGCATATTGCAAGCAGTGCCTCACCCCACAGATTTAGTGGCAACTTTGCTTTTATTACATTGAGTTGACCATTTGTACTAATATTCTATTCTTCCTTTCAGTTATTCCGTTTTGTTGAGGTGTGTATGGAGCTGTACATTGATGTACCAGTCCATGTTCTTCACAGAAGTTATCGAATTCATTCGAGAAGTATTCTCCTCCTTTATCGCTACGGAGAATTTTTATCTTCTTACTTAGTTGATTCTCTACTTCTGCTTTATATATCTTAAACATATTCAATACTTCATCTTTGCTCTTTAATAGATAAACATACACATATCTAGAGCAATAATCTATAAAGGTTATAAAGTACCGTTTACCTCCACGAGTAAGAATGCCGTTTAACTCACAGAAATCACTGTGCACAAGATTCAAAATTTGAGACGATATTTCAACACTTAAAAAAGGTTTTTTCGTCATTTTGGATCGTATGCACACTTCACATTTATCAGTTTCATTATGTGTGTATGAGATTAAACCATTCTTAGCCATGAACTTAAAAGTACTATACCCTATATGGGCTAGTCTATCATGCCACAGTCCAGCAGATTTAACCATATACGCAAAAGTGCTACTTTCATTTAGAGAAAACTTAATCATCCCGTTACAAGCATATCCCTTTCTAACAAAATTCCCGTTCTTGGATAGAATCAGTTTTCCTGACTCGTATACCACCCTTATACCTGGTTTTCCCAGAAGATCCCCAGAAACTAAGTTTCGCCTCATGTTTGGGACATGCAGTACATTAGTCAGAATCACTTTCTTTCCAGAAGTGAATATCAGTTCGACAGTTCCTTTGTCGACGACCTTCGATCGGACTTCATTACCCATTTGGACTTCTTGACCATCGGTCAATTCCTCATAGGTTTTGAAGGCTGATTTGTCGTAGCACACATGTACTGTAGCGGCAGTATCATACCACCAGCCTGAAACTTTGCCTTGGATGGTATTCACTTCAGTGATCATAGCCACGATATCGCCTTCTTCTACTGCACTTGCCTCTTTTTTAGATTTGCGATATCGGCATACTCGAGCATAGTGCCCGATTTTTTCACAGACATGGCATGAGCCTTTGAACTTTCCGTTCTTCTTTTAGACGTTTTTCTTGAATTTCCCTTTATTAGGTTTTAGAGAATCGTCCTTCTCGGGATTCTTGTTATTGGTGTTTTCTACTGCATGTACCTTAGACGAGGCATTCCCGTTATCATTCTTTTTGTCGCGGTTACGAGGTTCTTCCTTAATCCTTAGGTGTTTCTGGATTTGTTCTAGTGTGTAGTCCTCGGTTTTATGCAGCAACTTCTTTCTATAGTCCTTCCACATCGGTGGCAATTTAGCGATTATAGCCCCGACTTGGAATGATTCAGGAAGATCGATTTTGATCGCTTTGATTTTGTTTACTATTAGCTGCAGTTTTTAGATTTGTGGCAACAGCGGTTTATTATCTACCATGCTGAAGTCAAAATACCTAACGATGAGAAATTTGTTGGTCCCTTCTTCTTCAGCCTTGTACTTGAATTCTAGTGCGGCCCAGATCTCCTTTGCTGATGATGTCTGTTGGTACAGATCGTACAGGCGGTCGAAAAGTGCGTTCAGAATGTGTCCATGACACAAGAGTTCGTCTTCGACTCTTTTAGCGCGGGCAGCCACCTGCTCAGGTGTGTCTTTGTCGGTTGCTTCAGATAGCGCTTGCAGATTCGGATCTAGTATGTAGTAGATCTTCAGCGCCGTCAGGAGAAATTTCAGCTTGTCTTGCCATTTTGTAAAATTGGTTCCATCGAACCGATCAAGACGTATCAAGTCCTGATTCATCAACTTAATAGATGAAACGCTATCGGCTTCCATTTTAGGAAATAACGCTTTAAGATTGTTGAAAATTTATACAGATTAATATAGTTTTTGTATAATATGGAAACCGAAAATAATATGGACAGGCTGAAGCACGTCTGAAAACGCTATCCTTAAAGCATTATTTGTCCCAACTCAAGTAAATTGAGTATGTTGATAGGTTACAGGCAAATTGCTTATAGGATACGACGAGCCTGGTGTGGGTCTGCGTTCAGCAAACACGAAAGCCCACCAAATGGAACTCAATTTCACTATTTCTGGCAGTATTACAATATAAAGGAAAATCCCAAAAGAAGAAAAGAAGAAAATATAAAAGTGGTTTAGAATTCTGCTCAATTAAGTTCTAATCTTCAGCCGCTGGTTCGGTTGAACCGTCTTAGACCACACCGCTGGTCTGTCCTTCAAGCTAAGGTTGACACCTTGCTATGTTGCTGGATAATACTTAAAATATATGAGTGGAGAGACTGTTTTTTTAGAATTCTATGGAGTTGCTGGAGTGAGTTGAGATGGTTTTGAAACCCATCCAGGCCCTCCTTTTATAGGCTATGGTGGCTGGGGGTTATGGTCCAGATAAATAAATCCCATGACCGTTTCCTGGCTGTTGAGAAAACTAGCCGTTTTATGGCCGTTTTTTGACTGTTGTGCATGGGCCATTAAGCTGCTGCATGCTGACTATTGTGAGACAGCAGCTAGCCGTTTTATAGCTGTTGGGGCTAGCCATGCAGCAGTTTCAGCTGGACCCTGCACTTATTGCACAACTGTTACAAATTTTCTGCAACAGCTCTTTTCCAGCCCTCTATATATTCTGAGGGACTCTCGTTTAGTCCTTTAGATTTTCGTCCAACCAACCATCTGCCGGTTCGCGAAGGGAATGACCCTCTGCGACACGATGCGCACGTGCGAAGTGCAAAGTGCGCCACTAGCGCCTCTACAGCCACACTGCCTCACATGCCCACGCCCTCACACCACACTGCCTCACATGCCCACGCCCTCGTACCGAGCCCGAGACCGAGCGCATGCGCGGTGTTCCAGTGCGAACACGCAAGTCCCATGGTCCACGGACTAGGTAAGCAAATATTATAGTACTCCACTATTATCATTTAAACCACTTTTCTTTCTCTTTTCTTTTTCATGTGGGACTATTTCCAAAGCCCCAAAAAGTTTTTCCAAAAAACAACTTTTCATATATTTTATTATTAAAATATTTTTATTAAAATTAATATTTTATAACAATTCCCTTCATGTAGGTATCTATGACCTTATAAACAGGTAGGATGGCAAATAAACATCATGGTGGGCCTTAGGAAGTTTTCAAAGGTAGGCTTCGTTAGCACCATTGCTCATGTGGTGTGGCCCACTTAAATCTTCCATCAACCTCATTTTCGGGCCCATAACCTGAAACGAGATGGAAAAATGCATGGACTGTGTCGATAAAATCCATACATGACGATGGCTCTCAGAGCGGTAGCCTGTCTCGAGCTCGTAACGGGCGGGGGAAGTACCGCGTCTCAAGTGGTATGCACTACAAGACTATCTTTGAAAAGACCAGGCTTCTTTTTCGCACGTCGCGGGAAAAACTCGTTCTCATCATCTCTGCATTCATGCTCCCTTCTTCTATTCGCTCCCTCTGCGCTTCAAAATCTTTTACCCAGAAAAGCAACCAATTTTACACTTCTGCCACTCCCATCAACCCTCTCCAGCGTCTCCTCCAACTTCTGCAATCCTCCATCAACCAACAATCTCTAAGTCTCTCCAAACAATCTCACGCTCGGTTCATCTCTCTTGGGTTCGATCAAGATCCCTTTCTCGCAACGAAGCTCATCACGGCATATTCGATCTGCGGGGCCCCGTCCGTTTCTCGCCTAGTCTTCGATTCGATTCGCCACAAGAACGTCTTCCTCTGGAACTCATTGATCAGCGCGTACGCCAAGAATCGCATTTTTGAAGAACCCTTTTGTTTGTTTAATCGAATGTGCATTGGCCATGAATCTCCTGATAATTACACTTTTGCCACTCTTTCGAAGATTTGCGGTGAGCTTAGGGACATGGGAACTGGAAAAGCCATTCATTGTCGAATTGTGCGAGCTGGGTTTTCCTTGGACACGGTTGTTATCAATTCTGTAATGGCCATGTACTGTAAGTGTGATAATTTGGGAGATGCTCGTGAATTGTTTGATGAAATGCCTCATAGAAGTGTGGCTTCTTGGAACGTTGTAATTTCCGAGTGTGCAGTTTCTGATGACTTTTGTTTCAGTGAGGAACGATGGAAGTGTGTAAAACAGATGCAGATTGAAGGAATGAAACCTGATGCCTTTACAGTAGCTAGTCTTCTTCCCTTTTGCGCTACTGAGTCTGCAGGCCGGACTTATGGAAGAGAGATTCATTGTTTCATTATAAGAAATGGGTTAGGATTGGATTCGGCTTCGGATCTTCATGTGGGGAGTTGCTTGATTGATATGTACTCGAAAAGCAAAAATGTAGTCAAGGGTAGACAGGTTTTCGACCAGATGAAGTGTAAAAATGTAGTCGCTTGGACTGCCATGATCTCAGGTTATGCTCAGAATGGAGGTGCAAAGGAGGCTTTGATGCTTTTCCCTAAAATGCAGGAGAGAGGAGTGGGGCCCAATAGAGTATCTATTGTGAGCATCCTCCCTGCTTGCAGTTCTCTTGCCAGTTTGATGGAGGGGAAACAAATTCATGGTTTTGCTGTTAGATCAGAACTGAATTATGACGTCTCTGTAAGCAATGCTTTGATTGACATGTACTCAAAATGCGGGAACTTGAAATGTGCGAGGCACGTCTTTGATGATGAATCTTTCTGTAAAGACACAATCTCTTGGAGTTCGATGATTACTGGTTATGGACTACACGGGAGGGGTGAGGAAGCTGTTGTACTTTTCAACAAGATGCTGCAGGTGGGAATTAATCCAGATAGTATAACGTCTGTGGGAGTTCTTTCTGCATGCAGTAGAGCAGGATTGATAACTGAAGGCTTTGAGATTTACAATTTGTTGACAGTAGATTATGGCATTTTTCCCACGATGGAGATCTGTTCGTGTGTGGTCGATATGTTGGGTCGAGCAGGCCAGCTTGACCAGGCACTAAATTTTATCAATTCAATGCTTGTGAGGCCTGGTCCTAGCATTTGGGGGGCTCTTTTCAGTGCTTCCGTGCTTCATGGAAGAACAGAGATGCGGGATTTGGCTTATGGGTCCCTTCTTCTGTTAGAACCTGAGAACCCGTCAAATTATGTTTCGCTCTCGAACATGTATGCTTCTTCGGAGATGTGGGATGGTGTGGCGGAAGTGAGGATGCAGATGAAGGAGAGAAAGTTGTGGAAGCTGCCTGGATGTAGTTGGATTAGTGTCAATAGCAAGTTTCATTGCTTTTATGTTGCAGATAAATCACACCCCTCTTCTGATATGATATATTCAATGTTAGACAACCTCATATTAATGATTAAGGGAGATGGTGTTTGTGCTTTGAATATTTGATGCAGATTTTGGCATTTTGTTGTCTCTTGACTGTTTCAGCCATGAATACATGCTATCATGCACATAAGAAACTATGCTATCATGCAAGTTAGAAACTGACTGCCAATGTTAGTATTTGGACCTTTCTCATGGAATGGAAGAATATCATGATCAGAAATCTGGTCAATGGTCAGGGGAATCCTTCTTTTGGGAAATCTTCAGTGATGATATGCTAACCAGTGGAGTTATATTTCAAGTACTCTTGTAGTCTTTGATTCAGGCATGGGGCTTTCCCTTTCTTCTAGACATTCTTCTTCTTTCCACATTGTTTCTGCATGGTTAATTATAATCTTCATATCATGAAGAAAATGAGTCCTTTGTTACTGTTATGCAGTTTTCTGGGAGAACGCAAAAGATTTGTACCTTCCTCGTTTTTCAGATCGGGGATCATGAATAAACTACTTCACATGAATGGATTGATTCAGAAACCGCATCTGGCTTTTCCGGAGTATCAGAGGTTATCACGTCTTCTTTGCTTGTGTTGGTTCCACTTGATATTTGATGATGAAGCCATTAAATTGATCTTCTAATGTCTGTAAGGTGTAGCATCCTGGCTACCGTATGTTAATGTAGGATAGGGTGCACTGTGTAAAGTAGTCCACAACTTTCACGTTTTTGTTTGTTGTTTCATTGAGTTTAAATGTCCAACTATTTGATCAGTTATTGAGGGAAATTGTCCAGGATAGAAATGGTTACAACTAATTTCTTCATCCTTCTTCAATGAGTATCAGGTAGATATCATGTTGTCAAAATTTTTTGAATGGAATCTTCATCCTATCTCCGATTTTGCCTCTTTTTTCAGTTTTACATAGAGAATGCGACAATAGTATTTGATTGTTAAAAAAATAAATGTTTACTGGTCTGAATACTCTTTAGAGACCTATATGACGTGATGTACAGCGATGGGAAGAGTGTTTTGTATGGTGTAAAAGACACACTAGACATGGAATATAGGTCCTTGAAGACACGTTCAGAGGAAATGTCAAGGAAGATTTTTACGAGGCTGAGATTCCAAAGGATAATCATCATACCCATCAAATGAGGTGCTTAGGGTCACATCATGTTTTATTTGGGCAAGCACGCTAATGCAGGGGCATTTTCACACCGGGATCGAGTGGGGTGGCCTGTGAGATGCAGGGGCACACTCGAGGTGGGTGGCCTGTGTGATGCAGGTGGCTCGTGAGATGCGGGCCCCACCCGTGTGACTCGGGTGGTTCGTGTGAGGCGATACCCATGTGATTTGGGGCCCACGAGGGGGGTTCGACCGAGGGCCTAACCCATGAGACGTGGGGCCTGGGCAATGAGATAAAGGGATTAATTCTCCATACTCTAACAGTTCGAGCTTTTAGAGCAAATGGTTAATTGTCCTACATCAAATTGGTATCAGAGCAGGAGGTCTCGTGTTCGAGACTCCTCACCGGCGGTGATTAATGCAGAGGCATTTTCATACCGGGCTCGAGTGGGGTGGCCTGTGAGATGCAGGGGCACACTCGAGGTGGGCGGCCTGTGTGATGCAGGTGGCTCGTGAGATACGGGCTCCACCCGTGTTACTCGGGTGGCTCGTGTGAGGCGGTACCCATGTGATTTGGGGCCCACGAGGGGGGTTCGACCGAGGGCCTAACCCATGAGACGTGGGGCCTGAGCAATGAGATAAAGGGGTTAATTCTCCATACTCTAACAGTTCGAGTTTTTAGAGTAAGTGGTTAATTGTCCTACATCACATGCATTTTGTAGTGAGTTACATATCTTGCCTGCCTAAACTGATACAAGATTCAAGAATAAATCCATCACGGGGACATACAGAGCTCCTTCTTGCTATGGAGAACCTATTCCTTCTGTTCTATATTTGTCTAAACCCTTAACCACGATTACCGAAACTAATGAGCAATGACAAGTAGCTAAAACCAAGTTGATGGGTAACATCCCTTGCTTTTGGCCCTTGAGAAGATCTCATGGGTGACTATGCCCTCCCATCAGGAGATGGTAAACAACAAGCCAACAACACACTTCCCTATATTATTATTATTGTTTTGTTTGGTTACAGACTTCCCTGTGGACTTGGATCTTTCAAAAAGCTGGAGTATGAGAGTAGGATACTCATGTAAGGGAAAGGCTTACGGTTCCCCATTTCCTGAAACTTGAAAGCTAAATCTACTGGGAATTTGAACTCTAGAAAGTTGGTTGTTTAGGACTCCTAGTGAACCATACAAATGGAGCAGAAAAAAAATATTATTTTTTGATATTGTTATGGAAGTAATTTAGCATGATTATACTTATGAGTAGTAACCAATCCCTTCCATACCCATATCCTGAGAATTTTGAATTTAAGGATCCTCCAAAGCCTGATCCTTTCTGTACCCAATGCCCCTATCTCTCGTCAAGTAAGATAACAAGCAATTACCCACCTTAATTAACAACACACATCAGAAACTCCGACATCGCTCCACAGAGGATGGGTGTAGAGAATTCAAATGGATGTTTGGGATACGTATTCCCTCGCCAGACTTTCTGATGGGGACATCACGCGCACACGCCCGCCCCCCAATGCATGTACGCAAGTAGGAGGAGGGCCTCACCATCGATCTGTACCGATGACGACGTCCAGGGAGGGTCTCCTAGTTAGATGATTGCATTTTGGTTCATTGGAGTGGACTCGATAGTCATGTGAATCCCACCATGGGTTCTCATAATCGTGGCCCACTATTCTAATTAATCTAGTACTTTGGGTTTTGTCTAATATTGTTATTAGGAATATCATGGACGGTTAGATTACTTTGAATAGTTGTTAATTTTGATTACTTCGTATCCAAGTAATAGGTTACGCACATGGCGCGAGTTTTGGGGTATATGATTTTATTATAAATAGGCATCCCTTATAGTCTTTTTGATTATTGAAGATTAATAAAATTTTTGCGTTTTTCTGCTCCTCTAAATTTCTGAGTTGTGGAGATTCAATTAGGTGTGAAACCCTCACTTCCTCGAAGGGCTGACTCCCATGGTACGAAGACACACCTATCCCGATTCGCCCCACCTTCTACCATCTATATTTTTCTTCTCCTATAATCATCCATGCTTCAAGTTCATCTTCTATTGCAGCAGTTTTTTTCTTTACAATAGATTTCTAGAATCTGGCCCTGCAGGAGGGCTGAAACTTTGCGGAGCACTATGCACAGACCGTGCATTGGATCAGGCTAAAATTCGGAGGTTTTGTAGCCCTCCCGTGGCCGACCAAGGCCAAGCTGGCTGTTTTTTGATTGGTGGGCTCCACACATGTGCGGGACACCTCCAATGCAAGTGCGGCTGGGCCTTAGCCCCTGTATACGCGTGTGATGCTTCTCTAGTTCGTCTCTCTCCTCTCTTTCACCCCAAATCCCTAACCCCAACCCTAAATTACTAAAATCCCCAATTTTATGCCCTTTCTTCAACCTTAGGGTTCCCTGAATTGAAATCTGTGAACCCCTTGGATTAAAGAATTATTTTTGTGCATGTGTGGATGAATTTACCCTCATTTGATTATTGTTTGGTCTATAATTTTGATTGATTCAACCGTAACTTGTGTAGGCCTAGGCCTGCATGGATTCCCCTTGATTGAATGCTTGAACTTTTGAATGGGATATGGAATTTTGTGTAATTGTTTTTGAACTAATGTGATCTAAAGCCTGAAAATCTTGCACATCATATTTGAATTTCATGTTCTGCATCACTTTCTATAATAAACTTA
Organism: Magnolia kwangsiensis; assembly: GCA_037074715.1. Taxonomy (NCBI): domain Eukaryota; kingdom Viridiplantae; phylum Streptophyta; class Magnoliopsida; order Magnoliales; family Magnoliaceae; genus Magnolia; species Magnolia kwangsiensis. Next base: position 26,171,528 of record CM073574.1, read on the forward strand.
TGCAACTGTTGACATACACGCAAGGCACTACAGAGTTTAATTTGTCCCAGAGCCAAAGTTGCAGTATCCAAAAGGGACTGTGCAATCTACACGAAGACATGCTCAAGGATGCTTGACTCCTCACATGGCAATGTCATCCCGGTGTGGGCAAATGCTAGGTACTCTCTAGATGCTACTCAGAGGGCTAGGGGGAAGATCAATGGGTTTAGAGAGAAGCTATTCTAGGATTGCAATATGCCACCATGGTTTCCCTGGCTAGGGAGTGCATCCATTATCAGTTAAACATTTCACCCATATGGCCTGTTCTTTCTAGCCTTTAAACATCTTGTCTTGAGACTTTCGCAGCCACAAGATGGGTTCCTAACTCCTTCAGTCCTAGCCAAGTCACCCTCCATGAACTGGTTGCAAGTGTCCCTTCACTTGCTGCTCACTTGTTAATGGCATCCTTCAATGAGAAGCCATGTTCCTCTCCACTGATGAGGTGCACTAGAAAGTGTCAATGTCTTCCACGGTGGAGTACTGCATGGCCTTAAGAAGGGGTCCGCTCTGGGTTCTCACAAGTCACACCTAAGCTTTACCAGGGCTGCTTCCTGCTATGCTTCCATTCATTGCTTGTCATCCTTTAAATTCCATTTCCAGCATCTCATTTACATCTGTTACGTGATCATTAAAAAGGCAAGTTATGGGCAGCCCTGCCAGTTCAGTCTATTTGGCAGCGGCCCAAAATGACGTCATTAACTCGTCATCCAAACGGGTGCCTATGCTCTTTCGCATCCATTTCTTCTGCTCATTTGGAGGATTGGTCAACTTGATGTGGGATCCTTTAGGGTTCTAGTGATGCAGGACACATGCATGTGGATAAATGGTGAAGTGAGATCAATCATCAAATTAAATTAAATAATCAAAATCACAAATCACACCAAAATCATCAAATATCTCAAGAATCCAACATGAAACTATGAACAATCTAGGCTACAATCAAGAAACTGTGCTATGCATGATCATTGAATACTAGAAATTAGGATATAATGAATGTAATAGAACCCAATTAGTATGAGAATAAGTTTATTTCAAAAGGGAATGACTATTACTACCTACGGTTTGCTCAATTAGAATGTAGGCTAAACAACAGTTTGAGGAATTTGGGGGATAAGGTAAAATTATGGTTTAGATGGTTTAATTGGCTAAGGGATTTTGGGGTTAGGGTTTTTTAGAAATTGGAAAAATAGGAATTTGGGAATCTAGGGTTTTGATTTGGGTTAGGGGATTTGGAACTAAGGGGTTTTTGATGGGGAAAAACAAAGGGGAAACAAGGAGATTGAAGGGCTGTCCATACAATCAGCCTTGGGCTCACACGTGTAGCTATGCAGTCACACGTATGGGTGGTTTGGGTTAGGTTTTGTGAATTTTAAGTTAGGGTTTGGTTGGGGTTGAGATTGGATGATGAGCAGACGATGAAAAACATAATTTGGACGGGAAGAAAAGAAGAGAAGATGAAATTTTGAAGAAAATACGTCTTTTGGATAGAAAGAAGAATAAGAAGAAGATATATGGAAGTATCGCACCTTCGTTGAATAAGAATGGAATCACACCACACCCAATCTCCAATTCGCATGGAGAAATTTTCAAATCACATGAAGAAATAAGAGGAACTTTGGAATTTTGTGAAACAATAGCATAGAGAGGTTCACCCCCCCTTCTCGTTTATAGTGTCAAATGTAAAAGTTTATAGAAATAATCTTAGTTGATGTTATTTTTACTATACCCCTAAAACTAAAATAAAATATAAAGCAAAGCTCAGAAAAGGTCCAAACTGTCAAAAAAACTAAATCCTAATAAAGTCAAATAAAAAATAAGCCACTTAAGTCATAAAGTGTCCACGATTAAGGCGAGCCACCATCAAAAGTGGTCAAACGGCCTGATACGTACGATCCAACGGTCTGATCGATTTGTGCACTCAACCAAATGGTTCAGACTCATGAATGCAACCCATATGCATCTTCCTAGTGTAGGGCAAGGTGTTCAAAAATGGTAACAGCAATCACCGTTACTGTTATGATATGGGCCGTAACGGTTGTTACGGCCCCCGTATCGGCCGTTACAATTCTTTTTTTATTTTTTGAAAAAATTGTTACAGGATCGTTACAGACCATTACAGGGCCTTTACGGCCTGTTCCCCCCCCCCGGTAACGGTCGTTACAGTTGTTATGTAACCAATTTTGAATACCTTGGTGTTAGGTCTTCGAAGATGCATCAAATGCATTTGGGGTCTTCAAAACGGGGCCCACTCAGGCCCACTAGTGATCGTCTATTCAGAGGGAAACCGGTGATGATCTCCTCCTCATCTGGTAGACCTTGAATGGTGCTTTGATGTCCTCATCAACTAGCCCATCATCAGAAGTTGGAATAATAAGAAAATTTCCACCAGAGAGGTGGAAAGGGAGGTGTGCCAGAATTTGGAAATAAATCATTGGATATGGAAATTAATTGCTGGATAAAATTGCCTCTTTGATTGAGTGCACTTGCTAAAGGCTTTATAAAAGATGAAGAAGCTGATGGCATGACCTCATTTATAAACCTTATGCTCAACCATTTAACGTTTGTTTCCTTAGCCTGTAAGAGCTTGGATGTGTCCTGCTTTAGTTGGTTACTTGAAAAGTTGGGAGTCCCTTCTGTTAGACCCAGTTGGCAAACTGTTTTGCTTGCCACTGACATGTCAGCCCATACTTCTACGCCCATCATTTTTAGATCAATCATAGGACCCGACGCTGGTGGCAGTCACCAAGCACCTTTATGTTGAAGCTCTTGGGCCTCACAATAACCCTCACACCTTGTGAGTGTTGGGGACTAAGGGTTTTGCCCTAGAAAACCAATGTTACATTATTCCTTTTAACTCGATTGTATGTATGGTTGTTTCAATCATTCATCCATTGGCCTATTTAATACATGGAACATATTTATTCATATGTATTTGAGAACGTTTCGTCTAGCTGCCCTAGGACGCTTTAGCTGCCTTAGGAAGCTTGAGATCAGGCACAATGGCCGTTGGCTGAGGGAGAGTTGTGCTCCATGGATCTTAGTGCCCTGGCCATGACCATATAGGTTCTTGGACAAACCTATGGTATTCTATGAATGGTCATCTAACGTGAGGGGATTGACTTGGTGTTAGGATGGATAGTCTACACTATTAGAGCTGACTCGGTGTTTGCACACCTTAGCCTTACCTCACATGATAGTGTGGGTGTATTATAGATTGTACCTAGGTGGAATCTTTGGTTGCTTACATTGGCAGCAATTTTAGGAAGCATCTAGACTTGGAGACCCATCATGCCCAAGCAAACCAAGTGGATTCTTGGTACACAATCCAAACCGTAAAATCAGCCCACTCTTTATGTCCTATGTGGACCAAGTGGATTCCTTATTGAATTGTGTAGAATGGGAGACCCATCATGCTAGGCTAGACGGCCTGAATTAGTGGGGATGGTGATGTAAAGTTGCAAATAGACCAGGCTAGACGGCCTGTGTTCACAACTCCAAGTGTAGGGTCGCGATGTAGTAATAATCAGCCCACTCTTTATGTCCTATGTGGACCAAGTGGATTCCTTATTGAATTGTGTAGAATGGGAGACCCATCATGCTAGGCTAGACGGCCTGAATTAGTGGGGATGGTGATGTAAAGTTGCAAATAGACCAGGCTAGACGGCCTGTGTTCACAACTCCAAGTGTAGGGTCGCGATGTAGTAATAATCTCGGTGAGACCGAGGTCGAATCCACAGGGACTGAACTTGTGTGTCTTCTGAATTTAATTAGAACTAAAACTAGATGAAGAACTAAAGTAGAAATCTGAATTTAAAGGAGTAATTGTGAATAAGGTTTAAACAATCAGTTGAAAGTGGGAACTAGGGTGCTAAGGATCCACTTGTAGCTTCTCAGGATGCTACTATGCTTGATTCAAGGACAGAACTGGAATTAGAGTCCTATCTTATCCAGTTGGAAGAAGAGATGGTCAAATTTCTGAACTTCTCATGAATCTAGTCTTAACAGATGAGAGTTGTGAGGATTGGAAGTGATTCCATCACCCAACCATGGCCAGGAGAAAGTGGCAAACAACGGGATATACTAATCCCACAACCCATCATAGGAGAATTGTGAAGATTAGGAAGGATTCCATCATCCTACCATGCCCAAGGGACGATGGTGAACAACAGGACTTACTATTTCACAATCTCAAATCAGGAAAAGAAGATATTCAAAGCAATTGCAGATCTATTGTAATTTGTCACAACAAACCATTAAAAACTCAAAATATTCCTTAAAATCAAACTAGAATTCAATGAAGTTCAATAAAACATAAATCAAAACAAAGCAAAACATCCCAATCACGCCATAAGCTTCACCTCTTAGCCCTAGCTAAGAGTTTTAGCCAACCATAGACATGATTAAACTAAAAACTCTTAAACAAAACAAAAAGACCAAGGAAGAAGAAGAAATACTCCCGAGCGGCGTATCTATCCGTTTCCACTCCTCAAACCCTAGAAGATACCTAGAAACGTCCTAGGGACTCCTATTTATAGTTATGAAGCTTCACCTTTGGCATCAACTTGGAATTTCTACAAACCGCCTCAAATTTCGCAATCTGCGTCGGCCTCACGTTACAACTCCGTGCGATTTCGGTGGCATCGAAGTTGGTTAGGTGGCATCGAAATCATATCTGAATTTTATCGCATTTGAAATTGTATGTGCTGAGTACTTAGGTGGCACCGAAATGGCATTAGGTGGTACCGAATTAAGCTGTTTTCTTGCTGGACTGTTTTGTGCAATTTCAGTGGCACCGAAATTGTAGTAGGTGGCACCGAAATTGTAATAGGTGACACCAAACTGTCCTGTTTTTCTGCTGTTTAACTTGTGTTTTTGCCAATCTTTTCTCCATCCATTGTACTTGGTTTCCTTGGATCTTTGGCATGAGAATTTTTCATTCTTGGTCTCTCAAGATCCCTCCTTTGCCTTGGTGATTCTTGAGCACTAAATTCATGCTTTTAGCATTCTTTTTAATGTAAGCTCTCAGATTCACCTCGCAACACAAACATGCATAAAATATAACATTAAGCAGTATCATGTTCATAAAACCAAGATATAAATGAGGGAAAATATGCAATATTTGAGTCTCAACAGCCTGGATTAGCGGGGATGGTGATGTAAAGTTGCAAATATGGGTCTATCAAGTTGAGCCATTAATCGAGGATCGTCACACCTGATGGATGATGGGCGAGAGAAAAGCTGTAAAAGAGGGGAAGAAGACATGAGGATCGAGATGGATTGAACGAATTTGGGGGACCATGCCCCATGTGGGGACCACTGTTTGACCAGTTGTACTGTCGTCCATACAATGACTTGGAGAGAGAGGGTGCGCCGACCCCTCTTTTCTCTTTCCTTGTGCCTCTCCTTTCTCTCCCTCTTTTTCTAAAATTCTCATGTTTCTAATTTTGGAGATTTTTAAATCCCAATTTGATTTGGAGTCAAAGTAACATGATGAGAGATGATTTTTAGAAATTTGGAAAACAGAAACCCTATGTCTACCCCTCTGATCATGATTGTACTTGTGAGTGTACATGGGATGGTGGACCACCATGTGGTGGATTTAGATTGGATGTCTACACATGTGGGACGTGTGGGGCCCATCCATAGCTAGTGGGTGGCGGCACCACATGTCCAACTACTTGTGACCATGTGGCGCCCTCATCTCAATGACCATTGCTTGTTAGATTTCCCTTGATCATGTGGTTATAGGTTTGGCCCTGCTACATGGATCAATGGGATGATGATCTAATGTTGGACATTACGATATGTGGACGGCCAATTGGTTGGGTGGACATCGCACAATTATGGATGTAGATGATGGCTTAGAACTTGATCGTACTGTACTCCATTCATTATGGGTTTGATTGACTTGAAATTTTATGTGGGAGCATTACTTCACATAATAGCTATTGGATGGAGTGGATTTGACCATACGTGATCATATTTGTTCAGGATCGAATCTAGACTGTTGAAGCTGTTTTGAACGGAGGATCTCATTCGTTTGAGATTAGTTTGGGTTGGAAGTTGGTGTAGTGATAGCGTGCTGAACACATTTAATGGTTCATATTAAGCGGTGGGAAACCTGATCTCGTGTTTTTGTTAAGTCAGCCCTTATTATGCATTTGGCGATGTCCGTGCGGTCTTTAATGACCCTAACATGTTTAATCCCATAAATGTGATTTGAATTGCATCCTATGGCCTCACAAATGTCAGAAGATGTCCTAGTTAAATTTGTGAATGCGTGACACAAGTCACACAACGCATGAGAGAGAATAAGGGCCTGTTTGTTAACGCTGAATTTTTACACTTAACACGGAATTTGGAAAATATTCCATGTTTAGTGGTGTTTGTTAACGTGGAAGAAGGAAAGTGCTCCACAATTTTATGCTGAAATTTTTCCATGATAGGAGTCTAGCTTAATGGGGAATCAAGAATGCGCTCCGTGATTATTATTTTTAATCCAAAATTGTCCTTTACGACAAAGATTTTCTCCTTGTGTTATACACATCCCAACTTTTAACATGAGGCACTTCTCTGAGCCCACCATGATTTATGTATTAGATCCACTCCATCTATCAACTTTTTATATCATTCTAAAGCATGATCCGAAAAAAAAAAATGCACATCCAAAGCTCAAGTCAACCACACCACATAAAGTAGTGGGACAAGAATGACTACTGTTAAAACCTTCCTGATGTCCACTGTGAAGCTTATTTGCCATCAAATCTCTTTATAAGGTCACACAAACCTGGATGAAGGTAAAATACGAAAATCAGCTTGATCAGAGCCTTATGTGGCCCCAAGAAGTTTTCAATGATATGCACCCAATTCCCACAGTTTCTTGTAGTGTGGCCCACTTAAGCCTTATATTTGCCTTATTTGTTGTCTTAATTTCTAAAATAATATGAAAAAATGAATGGACGGTATAGATAAAACATATATATCATGGTAGGCTCCACAAAGCCCTTAATTGTCCATATTTAGGTAGATCCTGGTACGGTAGTACGCAATCCCCTCTCAGATTTGGGGTGTGAATTATCTGCAAATGACTTTCGTAGGAAGTTCTTGCGTGCTGGAATCTTAGGTGGAGCCCACTGTTATGTTTGTGATAAATCTAATCTGTCCATCCGTGTTTTGAGATCACTTTAGGACTCGAGACAAAAAATGAGGAGGATACAAGACTTAAGTGGGCCGCACTAAAGGAAAAGGTGGGTAGAAAAATTCCTATCGTTGAAACCTCCATGGGGTTGACAGTGATGTTTAAATGCCAACAATACTGTTCATAATGTCATTCCTAGTGAGATGAACTCAAAGCATAAATATTAGCATGATTGAAAACTTCTGTGCCCCTATGAATATTTTAATTATGGGCGTCCAATCCTCATATTTTCGGCCCATTTGAGTATTGGATATGGCTCATTTTTAGCATTGTCCTAAAACGATCTCACAAAACGGATGGATGGGGTGGATGTCACACAAACATCACCATGGGCCTCACCCAGATTTCCAGCAGTGGACTTTCTAGGGAAGGCTTTTCCATGAAATCTTGCTCACACCTCGGGCCCACTGTGATATATGTGACTACATCCGTACCGTCCATCCATATTGAAAGCTTATTTTAGGGCATGATCCAAAAAATAAATTAGCTTCAAATCTTAGATGGACCTTCGTATAGGAAACAATGGTGATTGACCATTTAAAAATTCTTTTGGGCCACAAAAGCTTTGGATCATGTTGATATTTGTGTCATCTCTTCATCTAGCCGTTTGTGACCTTTTCAATAGGTTGGATGACAAATAAACATTTTAGTGAAATTCCTGAAGTTTTTAAAGTTAGAGATTCAATCACAGTTGTTTCATATGGGTAAATGTGTCAAATTAATATATTTCAAACATTTCAGACATTAGTTAACAAACAAGTTATTCTAGATTCATTATTAGTTTTCTGACTTCAAATTCAGATTTCAGATTCAGACTTTAGATTCAGACTTCGGATTTCAGATTTACAAATGGGCCCTAAGACAATTCAATCAAATGCCTTGGGGCTAGTCAAATTGTGAACGTGTGACACAAGTCACGCAGTGCACGAGAGAGAACAAGAGACAATTCAATCAAATGCCTTCAGGTCGTGCGTGTGAATACATGTTGAGTTCATATGATGTTGTGAATATGTTATCTTCCTGATTGAATGTGCATTGGTACCATAGCTCCAGTGCACACTTCTGAATTCTGATACCCAAACCTTTCTGTGTGCGCTTCAACACAACAGCTTGGTGCACGCTCATGTTGATTAGCTGCTTGTTGGTAGCGGGGGTAGATGGATTAAGGGGGCTCAATCCTTCACTCGAATACCAACACTACCTATAACTACTTTCCCTGGCATGAGTTATATAATGTTCCACACTTAATTTGGCATTCATGTGCATGTAGATTCTTTAAGACTTAAAGCCTGCTTATTCGATCCCTATTGATATTAAAATGAGCTGTCCAGGACACCTTGAACCTTTGTTTGATTGCACTAGATCTGATATGTCGGCCTAAGCTAGTGTGTAATAATCATCTTTCTCATGGCAATGACCTGTATGCGGTGCGGGACAAATTGTGTTTCCATACTGTCAAACTCCTAGTGTATAGACACAGGAACAAATGTGCATGTTTGTAATTCATTGCAACTCTTATATATGGTCAAGGTGCCAAGGGAAGACGAATGTTACATATATATGGGGTCGGACTGTAGAATTCTTGTGGAAGCTGTGGGAAGAGTGGTTCTGAAAATTAGGTTGGAAAAATTAGATAGTCCCGTATGAATGCTCCTATTGTCTTGCTATTAGGAGAAACTCGATCTCTACATTCAGATTCTCAGAGCAGGGATGCACCTCTCATTTGGTAAAACAGTCGAGATCTGGTTATGAAACAATGTATTGGCACCTGGTGCCTATGGATGAACTGTATGTCCTAATTGTAGGAACTAGGAAGAAAACAGGGGAAGACTTTTCATCTCTCTATGTTTGGCAATTGCATCTTGGACATCCCAATGAGGATAGGCTTTTAAGAGGTTGAATGATGGGATCATTCCTGACGTCCAAAAGGAATCTCTACCAACATGTGAAGCCTATCTGCATGGGGGGAGTTCACCAAGAAGCCTTTTTCCGAAGGGAACAAGGACAAAACTACTTAACTCCTTAAGATAGTGCACAATGATGTGGGTGGCCTATTCAATGTAAAAGCAAGAGGAGGGTTGGAGTATTTCGTCACGTGTATCGACGATTACTCTAGGTGGCTACCTTTGCTTGATACACAATAGGTCAGATGTCCTTAAGGCATTCAAAAGATATAAGGCACAAGTTGAAAACAATTGGAAAGAGTATCAAAATCTTAAGGTCAGATTGGGGTGTAAAATATCAATTGAATGAATTCAAAGAGTTCTGAAAAAGAGAAGGAATCGTTGCTCAATGGACCACACACTCAATTGAATCGGGTTATTGAGAGGAGAAACTGTATGCTTTTAGATATTGTAAGGTCCATGATGAGTTTTGTTACACTTCCTATTTCCTTCTGGGGATATGTAATGGAAGCTACTATGTATCTTTTGAACAAGATTCAAACTAAGGTGGCACTCAAGACACCATATGAGTTGTGGAGAGGTGCTCGCTGGCTTTTAGCCAAGTATTGTGAAAAATTCAGATGCTAGTAAACTAGAATCTCAGAGAATTATGTGCTTCTTCTCTTGATATCCTAGGGAGTCGAAGGGATACAAATTCTATGACGCATTTGAATAAAGAACATTGATAAGTGGAGAGTCTTCTTGGAAGAAGACTTCATGCAAGAAAACAAGGGCGACCGCATGGTTGTTCTTTATGTGAGATGGGAGGAAACATTTACGAGTTCTCCACCACTGCCTAATCCAGTAAAGCATATTCCTAATCTTCACCAGACATCTGCATTGCTCCAGAGCTAGAGACATTGCTGGAAACTTGATAGATTCATTTACCTTGGTGAGGTTTTTATAGTGGTATCTGGTACTCTTCAGCTTGATCCGTTTTTCTACCAGGAAACCATAGTGGATGTGGATGTGAGACATTGGGTGGTAGCCATGGATGCTGAGACAAAGTCCATGCATTCCAACTACATGCATACTCTTGTAGACAGACTTGAAAACCGATTGAATGCAAATGAATCTACAAGAGAAGTGAAGTGTGGAAGGAAAGGTGGACACGTATAAGGCTAGGCTTATTGCCAAAGGATACACCCAGAAAGAAGGAATAGACTATGGGGAGACCTTTGCTCCAGTTGCTTTGATTAATATATGACCTATCCCTTCTGGACAAGAGTCGAAGTGGTGTAGGCTTTATAAATCAATAAATAGCTTCAAGCAAGCATTTAGGAGCTAGAATCACAGGTTAGATGGACTGATTCGCTTGTCTGGCTTCATATAGAATCCAGAAAATAGTTCGGCTATCTCAGATTTACAGGAGTGAAGCTATGCTTCCTGGTTCTATACGTGTACAACATTCTCTTGATTGGGAATGATATCAGAGCCATGACAGAGGGTAAGGTCTTTTTTCCCACTACCTTCGATACAAAGAATTTGGAAGGTGTCCTACATCCCAGGCATCAAGCTCTATTGAAAGAGAATTTCACGCCTTTTAGGTCTCTTCCAAACAGCATACAAAAGCAAAGTGTTAGAGAAATTCTCCATGCTCGACTCTAAGAAAGGTGATGTGCCTTTCAGGCACAATATTACTCTATCCAGGAATAACTGTCCAAAGATTCCAGAGGAGTGGAAAGTCATTGAGAATATTCCTTACAAATCAACTATTGGGAGCCTAATGTACACCATGCTGTGTACGGGGCCAAATATTGCCTTTTTAGTGGGAGTGATTAGCCAATACCAACGCAATTCGGGCATGAATCATTGGATGACTGTTAGTCACATTATGAAGTACTTGAGGATGACAAAAGATCTCATCTTGGTTTATGGGCACGAGGATTTGTCTGTAGTTGGATACACCAATGTAGACTTTTAGACAGATCCTAGTTCTAGGCGATTGGTGAGTGTGCACATCTTCTCAATGGCAGGTGGTGCTGTTACTTGGCGGGGCGCCAAGCAGAAGTGCATCGCCGATTCTGCCATGGAGGTTGAGTATATGGGTGCCAGTGAAGTGTCCAAGGCAGCTATGTGGCTCAAGAAGTTTGCCTCAGAGCTGTGTGTTGTTATAGGGGTTGATAGGTTGTTGTTTGTATAGTGAGATAACATTGGCGTGGTTGCACATTGCAAGGAGCCTCGGTATCATAGAAAAGCAAGCCAATAGAGAGTACCAAATTGTGCAAGAATATATGGAGGACAAGACTGTAGAGGTCTTGCGGGTAGCGTCAATAGACAATATTGCAAGACCAAGGCATTGCCTGTTCATCCTTTTAATGCTCATGTTCACAGTATGGGATTGCATGTGAAGGCTAATTGGTTTCAAGGCAAGTGAGAGATTGTTGAGGTTTTGCCCTGGAAAAACCAATGTTACATTATCCCTTTGACCTTGATTATATGCATATTTAATTGATTCGTTCTTCATTGGCCTAATTAATGTGTGCGGAACATGTTTATTCATGTGGGTTTGAGAGGATTTCCTCTTGTTGTTATAGGACACTCGAGATTGTGCACAATAGCCCTAGGCCAAGGGAGAGTTGAGAGTTGTGCTCTGTGGATTTCAATGCCCTATCCATGACTATACAGGTTCTTGGACAAACTTGTCGATGTTGTCGTATATTGGTATTCTATGAATGGTCATCTTACATGAGGAGAATGACTTGGTGTCATGATGGACAATCTCTAACATTGGAGCTGACTTGGTGTTAGTACGCTTTAGCCTTAACATACGTGAGTGTGTGAATGTGCCATCCTTGAATGGAACCTTTGGTTACATGTATTGATAGGATTTTTGGGAAGCATCTAGACTGCGGGACCCATCATGCCCAGACTAGATAGACTTGCAGCTGTGCTAGCTCTGTTAAATCCCTAGACTTGAAGATGTGTGGATGGAGTAGTCTTCATTGATTGTGCTTTGGCTTGCTGTGTTACAAAAAATCCAATAGTGTGAGTGTCCTAGTTTAGTACTAGAAGGTCGTTAGGATAGTCTATTTATTGGGCTGAGCTATCGAGCTTGTGGCAATTCATTGAAAATACTTGTCACTAAAGTGGTAGGTATCCATTCCTTTCAGTTCAAATTTATTTTCTCAAAACTGCTACATCAACACACTAAACATGGAAATGTATACCCCAGACTAACAAAATTGTGGGAGCAAGTACCCTACCCTTGTTGGGCACAAACAGGAAGGAGCTGATAATGTGTAGTTGGAAACATTCAAAGCCATCTTTAGGGGTGGTCAGCTCCTCCTGAAGGTTTTCTCAAAGTTAATTTTGAAGGATGCTCTGTTGTGATTCCCAGGCAAGCAGTGGGTGGGGTTGTTTGGGATAGTAATGGCGGCGTCGTGCTGGTTGATTTTTCTGGCCCTGTCAGTTTCAAGGACCCAAACTATGCTGAGGCTGCAGCTATGTTACAGATTATTAAGACTATCAGGAACTTCGATCTGCTTTGGGTTGTTATTAAGCGCTACTCCTGAAATATCGCCATGGGCAAGTTTTGAAGCATAACTGTGAAGGTTGGTTGATATGGTGGACAAGGTGAGGGATCTGTGCGGACAGTTTCTAATCTCCTTTTCTGTCATCCAAAGGAGTGCCAACAAGGTGGCAGATGGATTGGCTAAGCTGGGAGCCGTGAGGGATGTGTTGCTCATCTCCAAGAGTAGATAAGTCCTCAGTTTTTGTACTTTGTATTCTTTCTTGTTTCTGCTTATCTGTTGCTCTTTCTCAGCTGCATTTCAACCCTTTTGTTGTTGGCTAATGCAGTTGTTTCTGTTCTTGTCTTAGTTTTGTTTCTCTGTTTCTTAATAATATTTCTCATTACCAATCAAAGGAAAAACACCCTAAACATGGAAAATTGGTATCGGAGGAAGGAAATATCAAGACTTGTATGATGGCTCAGATTGCAAAGGAATAATCAACGTACATCCTTCAAAAGCTGGAGTACATGAGTAGTTACTCAGATAAGGGATCCCCATCCCTTAAACTTGAAATTCAAATATCCTGGGAATATGAACTCATGTTGGTTATTTAGGACTTAATCATACCAATGGAGCAACAAATTCAATTTGTGATATTTTTATGGAAATACTTTCACATTATTATAATTATGAGCAGTAACCAGTTCCTTCTGTATGCTATCCTGAGAATTTTGATTTTAGGGTCATTTGAATACGATCCTTGCAGTACATGGTACCCATATCTGTACTCAGGTAAGGAGTAAGGACACGAGGTGGCAAGCAATAGCCTCCTTTGCAAAATGGGATAATCTCATTTGTAGCAAGAACAGGCAGTTTCAAAGGGTTTGTAGTTTCTGTGATGAGCAGTTGTGGGCAACTTTTAGAAGGAAACGAAGGAAGAATTGCCACCCACGCGATTAAAAGTACGTTGCCTACATTCTATCAACTGGCTTCACGATTGAGACCCAAATCTTTCAAATTCATGGATTGATCCCATTAAAAACGTGAAGAGAGTTGATTCTTGTACTCCTAAAATTCAGAAACTTATGGAACATATCCACCACATTGGCTGATCCAAAGAGATTCTCAGCCTACAGTGGGTTAGAAAATAAGAAGTCCATAAACAAGGTTACAGAATTTGAATATCATGCTGGAGTCGGCAAAATGAGCCAAATCATATTGTCAGTTTGATAACTCTTCATCTCAATGATTGCTCCACTTCTTCCTCACACTGAAGTAGGACCTAATGGATGTCTGAAAGTGTGGTTCTAAGCCAGAGCATAAAGGATAATTGTCTTGAGTTTTATCCACTTACTGTTTTTCGGACTACTCATTTAAGTCTTCTTCAGTGGATTTTTGGTATTGTAGAGATCCATCTACTGATCTGTGTACCTATCTAGAGCTGTCTCAACTAAAAGGACCAACATGGCTAATGAGACTTGCCTCAACCATGGCTAATAAGATCCTGTCATTGGAAGATTTTCAGAAACATCAAATGGCTATCCCAAATAGGCGCTCCATGTGGCTTGAGGATGAAGAAAATGCGAACCATTTGTTTCTTCATTCTTGTGTGGCTTGGGAGATTTCGGATGTACTTTTTCAGCCTATTTGGTGTAAAGTGGACTGTCAATGGATCCCTCTCTCAGTTGATAGATAGGCGGTGGCCTGGTCTGTTCCCACCAAGAGGAAGAATGTTGTGGAGAATGGTACCATTTGGTATCATGTGGGGATTGTGGTTGGAAACAATCAGTAATAATTTTAAAAAATGGATAAGTGGTGGCTGTGTAGCAAAGCATGTCTTCTTTGCTGATTGGTTGGGCTCTTCCAACGCCTCAATTGAAAGGATGCTCTTATGGGGAGATTACGAGGGACTGGAGAGTGGCTATCCTAATTGGGATCGATTAGTTTGAGCTTGAAGCAGCCATTCTTGTTGTGATCGATTAACCTAAGCCTTTTGTTATCTTTGTCTCCTTTCTCTCCCTGTTTTCTTTTGTTTAATTTCAGGACATGTGAGTAGTCACTTGATGAGTCTGTTGCTTGGGCTACCCATGTATTTCTGTTGCTCTTTTTAAAAATCTGTCCTTATTCAGTGCCACGACCTCCCCCTCCCTAAAAAAAAATAGAAGGAAAAAAAAAGAAAAGAATCCAACATGGTAAAGCCCAATCTTGATGGTTTGATCAAGATGATCTTGGCACCGGAATACCAGCATAATGGGCTGCTCTCCTCCAGTTTAGGATCACAAAGAATAGTTTTTTTGCTTCAGCAAACCAAGGGAGAAAAAAATAATAATAAAAAACAGGAGCAAAAGATTTTCTAAAAATCATACACCAAAGGATGTCAATGAATCCTCTGATGGATTACAGATAATAGAAAATTTCTCCAGATGCTTGTGTGAATAGATACATGCTAACATTAGAACAAAGGCAATGGGAAAGAAGAGAAATAGCTTAACCTGTAATACGGTCATAATCCCCTAATAATCAAGTGATAGGACAACAAGAAAATGAATAAAAAAGGAAGAGATAGGGTATTTTTGGATGCAACATCAAATTGGTTTATGATTATTAGTCTTCTAAAGTGCGACCAAAACATCCTAATGATCTGCGTGCGACCCAATGGAGACAAAGGGAAAAACGCGATCTGCGTGCGACAAAGTTAAAAGCGTAGCTGAGGAGGTGTCCAGCGACGATCAAAATGATGAAGGAGAGTGGTGTCAAGTTCATCATAAGAAGCACAGTGGGGATAATCTCTCTTAAGGTTGATCTAAGTATTTCAACTACCCAACTCTATTCGTCATAGGATATCCGCATGGTTGGTATCCTATCAACCTGGAGAGGATCTTCGGCCGAGCGGGAGCGGTAATGGAGGTCATTATGCCCAGAGAGAAAGAGAGTGGGGAGTATCGGGGATTCACTCTCGTTCGCATGGGGAGTGAATCAGAACTGGCGCGCGCTGTCAGTATGATTCATGGGCTGTGTTTTGGAGGAAAGGAGATCTTAGTTCAATGAGCTCGGTATGGCCCTGAGTCGTTATCAAGTAAGCAACGTCCGTCTAAAGGGCTTCTGTCTAAAACCTTCATCCCAGCTGCTAAAATTTTTCCGGTTTATCGTCTTGTCACTGACGACCATAAGAAGACAGAGGTTCACTCTTTTAAGGAGGCGCTGCTCATTGGGACATCTAACATTCCTTCGTCTCTCTCGTCCCAGCTCCCGATTGGTGAGCGGATGGAAATGACTGGTATTCACCGTCCTCTCCTTCGCACCAGCGATTCGGGCACTATTCCTGATTTTACTGTTTCTGTCGATCAGGATATTTTCGATAAAAATCGGCTCGAATTAGCCAAATCCATTGTTCTAATTACTAAGGAAGACGCTACAATCCTTTCAGTCAAGGAATGGATCTCTATTAATACTGGGATTAACCTTGGCTTATCTGATTTTAAACCTCTGGGACATACTTCCCTTTGGGTCAAGGTGGGAGGGTGCCATCTCCTGGATGTTTCAGATATTATAGTGTCTCCTGTCAGTCCGGTGGTTAAAATTTTGCCATGGGAAGAATTCTCCATCTTCGGCAAAGAGAATGTTTGGGTTCTCATCTGGGATATTCCGATGGAATGCTGGTTTGATGAGTTTCTAATATCGGCAGCCTCATCACTGGGTGTTCTCTTGGAATTGGATGCAAAAACGAAAATGGGCATTGAAGTTGGTGTTATTAGAGCTAGAATCAGGAGGAAGAAAGGCTCTTCCTTGCCTGAGGCAGTGAAAGTTAAGGTGGACAATCGTCTTATTTATCTGCGTGTTCAACAAGAGACCCCGGAGGCGGCCCCACTTCGATGGGGCGAAGTCTGGAGCTGGAGAGATGATGCGAGGTCGCCTCAAGTGGAGACGGTGCATGCAGATGAAGGTGCACTTCTCCCATCCTCCGGCGGAGCTCTGGAAATTTTACAGACAGAAATGTTTAATGCCAACCATCAACGTCTCATCCTTCGTAGTCTTATGGAGACACGTGCCCACTCTTCTGAAGCCACACCGCAAAAATCGTCTGACGCAATATCTCGCCCGTCTGCAAGGGGATTCTCTGTGATCGAACGAGCGACACGTGTTCCGGGCCATTCTTCGATACAGCCTACAGATATATCGTCTCCACGGCTGACGAACCTGGGAAAGCCACGTGCCTCCAGATTGTGAGGTGTCACTTATGACGATCACATGCTTAAACCTCACCTCCACGCGTCTGCATCTATGAATCCAAATCGCATCAATACCGCCCATGTGGCCGCATGATCACCGCACCTTGGAACCACATCGCCCTCACATATCGGGCCCTGCGTTTCGGGTCAGGACTATCGTCCGGAGGGATGCTAGAGCTCGATCATCAGTACCGATCCTATTCCATCTAATCCTAACCTTCCCTCACTGACATTTTATCCTTCTCAAAATTGGGGGGATACTACGTCAGCGGGGGCAGAGTCGGATAGCCTGGCATCTGTGAGTCTGCCTTCTAACCCCGACTCCCCGGAAGTTTCCCCGGCGGAATATTCAGAATGGACCGAATCGGGCCCGCTGACTATATTCCAGGATAACCTCACCGGTGATGCTTTAAAGGCGGAACCTCTGCAGGTGATTGCTCTCCCTCAACAACAAATAGATGGTTCTTTTCTGCCTCAGTGTCAGGAACCTCATTTGGAGTCTAGTTCAGAAGTTACAAGAAGAGAGGAAATTTTTGAAGAAATTCAGAACAAGAAGTGGATTCGAGACGCGATCGGGTATGTCGGGAGGGCCCTTGCTTTATCCTTTGGGAACAAACCAGAAGACTACATCAGTCTATTCCAATTTATTGAAAATCGAGGTAGACCTCTTCCGCCTTCTAAATCTCCTTCAAAATCAGCTCAGAGGCCCTCTAACAGAGAATTGCTTCGTCTCCAAACTAGCCTTGCACCTGCGTCTTCGTCGGCGACTCATCATGGTCGAAAGGGAACCTGGGGAAGCCATGTTCCTCAATGATTATTTTCTCCTAGAATGTTAGGAAGATGGGTTCCTTTCAAAAGAGGGGCTTCATTAAGGAATCCATCAATCGCAAGAAACCGGATATTGTCTGCCTTTAAGAAACCAAAGTGCCCCAATTCTCAAATAGGCTAATGAGATCGATTTGGAAAGATTTCGATGTCTCTCGTGTTTCGCGGAACGCTATCAGGACGTCGGGTGGAATTCTGGTAGCTTGGAAATCCTCCATATGGGATCTTCAATCTTCGTTCATTGGAAATTTCTCGGTGTCTGTCATCCTCAAAGCTAAGTCATATAATTTTTGTTGTAATATTATTGCTGTTTATGGCCCTAATGATGAATCCCTCAGGCCTTCCTTTTGGGAAGAGCTGACTGTCTCAGGTCAATCCTTTTTCAGGTCCTATTTGCTATGTAGGACACTTCAATGTCATCCGTTTTCAGGACGAACACTCTAGGCAGAGGAGAATTACGCCCGCTATGCAACGATTCTCTGATTGGATTCAATCGCAGGAGCTCATCGATCTTCCTTTATCAGGAGCCAATTTTAATTGGTCCAACTGTCGTAGGTCTCCTATACAATCGCGTCTGAACAGATTTCTTTTACACCAAACTGGATGCAGGCTTTTCCTTCGATTCATTAGCTCGCTCTCCCCAGAACAACTTTTGATCATTGCCCAATTATGCTATTAATGGAAGAAATTAATTGGGGCCCCAAGCCATTTAAATTCAATCCAGCGTGGATTCAGGTAGAAGGATTTCAGGACAAAGTAGTCGAATGGTGGAGCTCATTCTAGGCAGAGGGGTATGCAGGGCACAAATTATCTTGCAAACTCAGACTTCTCAGAGAAAATCAGAGAATGGAAGGCAAATGAGTTCAGTAAAAGAGAATGACACCCTTTTGACTGAACTTCAGTAAATCGATGTTTCTAACGAAGGGGAGGAGATTCCCATCGATTTGTTAGCCAGACGCATCCAGATTATCCAGTCTCTATCGGCCCAAGTATTGGAAGATGAAGTCAATTGGAAGATCAGATCTAGAGTGAAGTGGCTCCGAGAGGGAGATAAAAATAACAAATATTTTCATACTATAGCCAACCTCAGGAACCGTCGAAAGGCCATTCTCAACATCAGGGTCAATGATAGGATAATAGAAGATAAAGATGAAATAGCGGAATGTGCCATAAATCATTTTCATTCTATTCTTTCTTTAGATGGTTGGTCAAGACCGCGTCTTGACGGGATTGCCTTCTCCACGTTGCAAATGATGGATTCCGTTATGTTGGAGGCTCCCTTCACAATTGAGGAAGCTAAGGCAGCTGTTTTTGCATCACCAGGGGATAAAGCTCTAGGGCCAGATGGATTTACAATGGCTTTCTATCAAACGTTTTGGGACATGGTTTAATCGGACATTATGGAATTCCTTCACGAGTTTCATAACAGGGGAAAGCTTTCCAAAAGTCTGGGAGCTTCTTTTATCTCTCTCATCGCAAAAATTCCAGGTGCATCATCGTTTTCGGAATTCCGGCCCATCAGCCTTGTTACCAGTTCCTATAAAATTATAGCCAGAATCCTGTCTTCAAGATTAAGCTCTGTTTTGGGGAGCCTTATTTCAAAAAATCAAAATGCTTTCTTAAAAGGGAGACAAATTATAGATGGGGTGCTGATTGCCAATGAATGCTTGCATTCCTCCCACAGAATAGGAAGAAAAACAATTTTCTATAAGCTCGACATTGAAAAGGCATATGATCACGTTGATTGGGAGTTTCTGTAATACATGATGAAGAGGATGGGATTCGGGGATAGATAGAGAAGATGGATCAGCTCATGCTTGGACTCGGCGCATTTCTCAATCCTTTAAATGGTACCCCTCATGGCTTCTTTCCGGTCTCAAGAGGCCTTCGGCTGTGGGATTCACTCTCCCCCCTTCTGTTCCTTCTGATAGGAGAGGCGTTTTCACAAATGATTCTTAGAGGGCTGGTTGCAGGATTGTATAGAGGTGCCTTCGTAGCTGATATTGTCCATCCGATCTCACACATTCAATTTGCCGATGATATTCTTATTATGATCAAGGCCGACGATTCATTCGTTTCCAACCTTCATACGAACCTTCGTTGTTTTGAGGCAGTTTCCGGCCTCAAGATTAATATGGCAAAATCAAAGCTGTATGGAATGAATTTGTCGGACCAGACGTTGGCTGAGCACATGGTTACGTTGGGATGTTTGTCGGCTTCCTTCCCCACTACATTTGTTGGTCTTCTCCTCTCTGTCGGTTCCCCTCCCCTGGAAATGTGGGACAAAATTGTGGCCAAATTTTAGAAGATGCTTGCGATGTGGCAATGTCGATATCTGTTGCTAGGAGGTTGAATCATGTTAATTAAAGCAGCTCTGTCTAATCTCCCTCTTTACTATATGTCCCTCTTCAGATGCCCGACATCTGTCCTAAATCGTATTGATGCGCTTAGAAGGAATTTCCTCTGGGGTGGCAAGGAAAATCACAGCAAGTTCCATTTTATGGACTGGAAGGAAGTCTGTTCTCACTTTAAGAACGGGGGTGCTAATATTAAGAACCTCAAGACTATGAACGCGGCCCTTCTTGGCAAGTGGATTTGGCGTCTGGGAAATGAATCGGGAGCTTTGTGGAATATTATTGTTAAAGGTAAATACGGTTACTCTGCAGGTGATTGGTGGACAAAAGAGTCTTCCTCCTATAGAGCGTCATTCCTTTGGAAAGGTATCCTTCGTCACAAAGCTAAGGTGCTTTCTCACATACGATTCACTCTGGGCAATGGTTTGAGATACGGTTTTGGGAAGACCACTGGATAGGTGATAGTACCTTGAAAAGTAGATTTCCAGGCATTTACGATATTGCGGCCAACAAAGAAAGTTCGATTGCCAGCAATTTTTCCTTCTTACCTACAACTGGAGGATGGGAAATAAATTGTGTGAGGAATCTCAGGGATTGGGAGGCTGAAGAATATGTGGACCTTCTCCTATGTCTGTCCTCTATTGCTCCGGACATTTCTTCTTCTGATAAGCTGCTCCGGAATTGTCATAGCTCTGGTAATTTTTCTGTTAAATCATTATATGCGGCCATGCTCCCCTCTACGTTCTCAAATCAGCCAAGCAGTCCTTTTATATGGAAATATGCCGCTCCCGCAAAATTCATCTGCTTCGGTTGGTTAGTGGCCATCAATTGGATCCTTATGATTGATAACCTCAGGAAGCGTGGGATGCAGATCGTCAACATCTCCCGATGTTGCATGCAAAGTGAAGAGACAGTCGATCATCTATTTGTTCATTGCCCTTTTATTACTCTCATTTACTGGGACTTCTGGCCCAGATTCAAATTTACGGGTTGCTGTCTGACCTCTGCTGCGTCCTTGCTTGGAGTATGGCATGGCCACAAAATTGGCAAGGTGAAATCCAAGATATGGAGACTGGCGATTATTGCAATCTGGTGGGAAATCTGGATAACGACGCCTAAATCTGTGGGATCCCATGCTAAGAAGATGATTGTTGAATGGGTTTCCAATGTAATGGGCTTAAAAGATTTCGATTTCCTTTTTTTGGGATCTTAGTGTTGTTCTCTGGCTGCTACCTCAGCAGTCTTTTGTATGCTTTTCGTCTTTAATGAATTTGCTCGTTACTTTAAAAAAAAAGAAGTGGGAAACGAGTTCTAATTTCGTTGCATTCATAGAGCTCTGAGCGGCAATTATGTTGTTTTCAAGTTGGACCAAGAAGGAATGTAACTGCAATGTGAGGGCCATTTGCTCATTACAAATATAAGGAACACCATTATTTTTTGTTGTTTCTTGTAAAATGGATGCTTGCAATTCAATTAATTGTGCATTCAAACACAACTGTCATAAAGATACACATTTGCAATGACACACTGTTTTTAGTTAGAATTTACCAGTGTTGTCGTGATCGCATAAGCGCTTATGACATTGCATATGCCATTTTGGACCAGTGGACTGCATATGCCATGGTGGCATATGCGGTTATTGTGCCCTTGGGGCTTATGCAGTCACACAGGGAAGTATATGACCGCATAACCCATAGCAATGTGGTTATGCAATCGCGTACAAAAAATGCACACATAACCTCCCAACGGTTAGATTTCTGACCATTGGGACTTTTTTTTTGCTCCATTTTCTCTCACTTTTTGCCTATAAATAGGCACTCTCACCCCTATATTTTCACATCTCTATTACTTTATCTCTTACTGTCTCACTCTAATACTCTCATCTCTCAACTCTCTATTCTCTTAACTCTCTCTCACTCTCTATTACTCTCATTCTCTCTTAAAATGACATCAATAAAATTTATATGCTGTTTTTCACATTTTAGGTATATGCATTCATTTGAGTAGTTGTTAGTTGACTTGATATAATCCAATAGTCTAATAAAACTATAAAAACAATTTTCTTCATGGGTAGTATTTTTACATAAGTTTTTTTTTTTCCCTTGAATTTTCTTCTTCGTTTTTTTTTTAAAATAGATAAATAAATTTGTTTGGGGGCCTGTGCCATCACAAATGCAATTATGCCACATCGCATTAGCGCAAAACATGAACCTTGTGCCTTGATAACTGGCCCATTGAAGAATTAGATTCCGGTTCAGATGGGAAATGATGAGCTTGTTAAACACATATAAACATTCGAGCTTAAAAAGGTTTGTGATGTGGAAGCTGAGGAGAAAGGAGAGGTGGAACTTTTGTGCAGGGTCGAATACTTCAGGTCCCTTTGAATGCAACCTGAGAATGGAATTCTATTTTGGAGGACCATCCCACCATTCACTTGGGGCTGTGGGAAATGGAATCCTGCCTATGCTGTTTCCATTTTCGCACCTTTTCTGCCCCAATCTCAAGTGAGATATGAATTTTTTTCGAGCTGTTCTTATCCCAGTACCAATCCAGACAAGGCATCCACCATCAAAAGCAGGAGTAACTAGGGCCCGCTTACTTCTTCCCCGTATCCACTGCTCAGAATGGGAATGGGATGGGAACAGGTCCTACCTATTCTCGTTCCATTCCATTTTCCAGTGCTCTTAGCACTCAGGAATGTTTCACACACGTCTCCATCCTTGCATCGAAGGATGCATTTTTTGCAATTTCTCCATCCTTGCATAAAAAGATGTGCACCAAAACAGTTCTAGTTCCACAAATATGCATGGTACAATTTGCATATGGTTCTATCCGAATTCTGCTGTACTCCCAAGCGCCTTTTGGCCTGTTGGTAGCCACTCAAAAATGAGTTCATGGTCAGGTGTTAGAGATCTTTATTTATTTATTTTAGGAAGTATGTAGTAGAGATTATATAAATTGTTGTTTGTCAGGATCATTTTTAATTCATACTAAAGGAAAAAAAAGAGATCTCTAATACATAATCATGATTAACTAGAATGAGATGAACTCATTTTCTAGTGGCTGGTGGCTACCAAACAGGCCCTTAGCTATTCAGAAGTAATGAATTTAAAAGAAAAAAAAAAAAACATCTCCAATACATAAATTTTTTTGTTAATATTATCAAAACACTAATTCAACGCTGACTATGGATCAAGGTAACAAAAAAAAAATTGATTTGGAAAAATCTCATCAGCTCTGAGGATAAAATACTTAGGTCCTGTTTGTTAGACGCCTAAAAATGAGTTTATCTCATTTTAGTTAACAGTGATTATGTATTAGAGATCATTATTAGTGATCTCTAATACACAATCACTGTTAACTAAAATTAGATGAATTCATTTTTAGGCATCTTCCAAACAGGGTAAAATCTGATTAGATTTATCATTGCATTTAAAAAAGAAAGAAAAGAAAAGAAAAGAAAAAGATGGGTAAGTGACCATGCCTTTTCAGCATATAATGGCTGTCAAATGAATGATGGGAAACCACTTGAGGCAAACATTTTCAAAGGCAATGTCACCAGCCTAAATATCTCTACAGGACCTGTTTCTTTGAAATTGAAATTATGCATTATTTTATTATATTTGTCTAAGCTTGCAACTTAATGAACAGTGACAAGTAGCCAAAACCCATTTGAGGGGTGCAGCTTTCCTCGCTCTCAAGCCCATGAGGTCACATGGGAGTGATTAGGTCCTCCCACCATAGGCACAAGGTCATCAACAACAACAGGTCTTCTCTGCAATAAGCACTATGCATTTTTGGGACCATCTGTACTGTAACAAGGACCCCAACTGGACCACAGCTCTTCAAAACAGGTACGGCCCGTGCTTTTGCCTGGATTTCTCGAGTACTAATTTGACTATGGTGGCAATCCGTATCGAAATGCGGCAACCAACCTAATAATAGCTAGATCCTACTCGATGCGACTGGAATAACCCGATCTTTTGATCTTATCTTAATTCAGTATTAGAACAAGATCTAGTGGTCAGGATTTGAGGGTCCGTCTGACATAGTCACAGGTAGATTTAAAGTAGGACACGTCGTCCTCCACACATTCCCTTATTGATTATAACACTAGCTCAAAGCTGTTGATGTAGGCGGTCCCCTCATTTTTTTGTGTCACCCTCGAACCATTTATAACCCTTCCTCCCCTCTGGCACAATAGACTTCCTATAACACACATGCCTGTCACATGCGCCGACTTCCATTTGGCACCAGTGGGCCTGTCTCTGAGTCCGTCCAAACATATGCCTTGAGGAAGGGTGCAGGATCGCTGTCATTGTGGTCGCGATCATGTACCAATAGTAGCTTCTGTTTGCATTACACGGTTTGTGATGAGGTGGCCCGCCTTGACGCATCCGAATGAAGGTTGTTGTCGTCCTACTTGGATCATTACCAAGTACCCACCTAACTGACACACTTCTGTGCAAGTCATACTCAGTTAAATATATTATCATGGCCATGGCCTACCTTGGAGTTTTGAATGAAGGGAATAAAGAGGGGTTATTTCCCCTTGCGAGCTCATGTACACTCATAAATGGCAAATCCAATCCTTAGCCTTTGCCGATGGCCCACTTCCAGCTAATCTTCCACCTTAGATTTTTTGTAGTAGATGGTGATAGATAAAAGTCCAATGTAGCACATTGACGGCCTGCAGATACGGATATGTTATGCATACCATGACACTGGCCTTGCGAAAATTGCTATTAATTTGATTGAGACACTTTTGGATGTATGTATGGCCTATTGCCAATTGGCGAAGTTCTAAGCATTTGCTGACGTCAGATTCTGCAGGCTGATATTTTTGCTGTAATCCATCCTTAACAAGACAAAATCATTTATAATGCCAATTTTTAGTACTGCCCAAGTTCATGTGTCTTTATTAGTAGAAATGGGTCAGCTCCGGGCCAGGCAAAATTGAATATTTGAATCGGTCTGGCCTTGCAGGTCTGGTCTGACTTGTTTCTTATGATTAAGATCTACCTTATTAACATCATCAAATGGAAGTTTTGGACCCCCAAAATGTAAGGGCATCATTTTAATTTGAGTATAGCTGAGGTACAAGTATGTAGAAATGGGGCTGGGATAATTTGGCTTTTGGCCCAGATTTTGAAATCGTCGGCCGTGGCAGTTGGGTTGGGTTGGACTAATACGAAGCATTGATTTTGATGGGCCCTGTGTGAGGCCCACATTACTCTTTAAAAGAGGTATTCTGTATTCCACGATTCGGTTGGTGATCGCATTTTTGGGTACCCCCACCAAAAAAAAAAAAAAAAAAAAAAAAAAGGAAGAAAGGAAAGAGAAATGACATTTTCTTTTTTCAAAACAGCAACTATACAGATGGGACCACATTTCGGAAACCTAAGCTCCTTATCTGGTGGGCCCTATAATGAGGTGGACCGTTCCTTAATATCACCATCATCAGATGATCCTAGCTGACCAAATGAAAATGGAGAACAGCAAATTGTCCGGCATTTAATTGGGTTCAATTGAAGATTATGGCATCTGACGAGTAAACTTCTGGGTATGTGATTTCACGGTGGGACCTACCACATGAACGGTTTGGATCACTAAAAGGTGAGACCCAACGTGATGCAAATGATAGATGGAACGTTGTATATTTCCTCTCGTCGAATCGACAACTCGTGAGATATATATGGCATTTTCACAAAGAGAGACATGAACCACGAATCTACGGTCCATCGAATTGAGCACGGCCAGCGTGTAAAGTGTATATTACATCAGAGCCGTCCAAATGGTTAGTTACATTTTGAAGATCATTGCCTACGAAAATTATTCTGATCAATTAATCAGGCCCACCACAAAGTATTGGACTCACGTTCTTACTCCCTACTCGACTCTATGATAATCTATTGAATACGCCCTTTATTCAGTAATCAAGACTTCTCTTTTTATTGGGCCCCACCATGGATTGAGCAGGCCCAAAAATCCTCTCAGGCTGCAAGATCATAGCCACCAATCTTGGGCCTTTTTTTTTGAATGTGGACCATATATGTGATTCTCTATTTGACCGTCTATTTGCAGGAGAGAAATTGAAAGACTGGGATTGTCATGTTGAAGAGGGTTTTGGAGCATGGTCCATCAGAAATCGGATTGCGTATTCTGTGGGCCCCACCATGAATGTATGTGGCTCCACGCCGTCCAGAAGGGATAATGATGTTTATTTGTCTTTCAACGGTAGATGTTTAATTCGCACGGTCTCTTATGGTAGGGTCTACTTGAGCTTTGGATATGCTTTGAATTTTTGCTCAAGCCCTAAAATAAGCTGCTAAAATGGATGGACCGTGTGGATAAGACACAACTCATGGTGGCCCCACAGAGTTTACCCAGTACGCAATCCGATTTCGGTCTATATTCCACGGTGGTACCCAACAGATCAACGATCTGGATTCGTATTCTCACAGTTTTAAAATGACCATTCCAACGGATAAAATCAGCAAGGTTGCAACTTGGGTGGGTTGAGGGTCAACCTTAGCCCGGCCAACGCGGGATGACTAAATCTCCAATCGGGGTAGATTAGGTCACCCAACTCTCGGTGATGATGGAGCTGTATGTCGTCAGATACAGGCACACACCTCTTCTTAAATGTTTTTTTTTTTGTTGGTTGAGTAGATATTCGGCCCATCTAAGATAGCATCCGGACCCACCAATCAAATCTCACAGCGTCATTTCATCACCCATATGGGCGGCAAGCTCAATCCTTTGCCCAGCCGCAATGCCAAACGAGCCCAATTCCAACCCATGATGCCCGATCAAAATTTCCTCTATAGTCGACCAAACCTCACCCAACGCAAAAATGCATGTGAATATTTCCAACCCGGCCTAACCTGACCGGAATTCGCTCTACCCGAACCGTTTGCCAATCCGAACCTGACCCACTCCCGTTGGGTCAAACGGTCAGCGTACATTTGCTGCCGGCCTGATTCTTGCAATTTAACAATTGTCATGGTGGGCCCACCTTATGCACTGTTCTGATGGTCTACGCACTCGCCAGATTGGCACGTGTTGTGCGTCTGGAGGTGTAGCTTTTTAGAAATGAATCGGACGTATATCGGTGAAGTTCATTAATGTGATTTGAGTGTGACATGATTGGGATTGTTGCGGATGCCAATTTCCTGCAGCAAGTGTTGTAGAGAATCCGTACAACAATAGGCTCTGTGAGAACGACCATGATGTCTGTGTTACATCCACTCGGTCCGTCAGTTGCCCCAGCTCACGTTAGGACATGAATCCAAAAATTGGAGAGTTCTAACCTCAAATGGACCACACCACAGGAAACAGTAGGAATGTAGACTCTCACCGTTGAAACCTTCCTCGGGCCCAATATGATGTTTATATACCATCCATCCCGTTCATAAGGTTCCACCCATCAGTATGAGTGTCAAACACAAATAACAGACTGATCCAAACCGTCAGTGAGCTCCAAGAAGGTTTCAATGGTGGATGTCCCCATCCCCATTGTTTCCAGTTTCGTAGGCTATTTTAATTTTGGATATGCCTGAATTTTTCTCTCATCCCCCTAACATGAGATTTAGAAACTGATGGACGGAGCTGATCTTACATAGACGTTATGGTAGGCTGAAAGAGTTTTTTGTTGCAGGCGCTACCCACAACATGTTGCGGGAAATTAGAATCCGAATTTCGGTGGCGTTTTGGCCAGTTGAGATGGCATATGGGCTTCAGAGGGAGGGAGATTGATTGATGCTAAGATGGTAATAAATAACCCTTTTTTCGGAAACGGATTGGCTACTTCCCCTGCCACCAGCCCTGTGGCTGATGGTCGGTGCTCTGTGGGACCCACCATAATGTATGTGTCTCATCCATTCGGTTCATCCATTTTTAAAGATCATTTTAGTATTTTTCTGAAACACGAGAGGGTTATAAATCTCAGGTGGACCACACCATAGGAAAACAATAGTGATTGGATATCCACCATTAAAATCCTCCTAAGGCCCAATGTACTGTTTATTTGACATCCAATCTGTTGATTAGGTCATACAGGCCCAGATGAAGGGAAAAAACAAAAATCAGCTTGATCCAAAACTTTTATGGCCCCCAAAAGGTTTTTAATGGTCTATGCTCATTCAGCACTGTTTCCTTTAACGTGGTCCACATGAGATTGTTGTAAAACTCATTTTTGGTCTTATGTCATAAAATGATCTGGAAAAATAGATGGACGGCATGGATGAAACACATACATCATGGTGGGGCGCGCATAGCACCGACCACCAGCCATTGGCTGGAAGGGGTAGTGGCCAATCCGTTTACCCTTTTGTCAGTATCATTTTCCAACTGCTGAATAAAATAAAACTCCAATAACATAGCAAAAGCCAGGCAACTTATAGGATGGAGACGTCTCTCCCTGTCGTTACCTGCTAGAGTCACCCTTTACTGTACACGTGTCTTGCCCGACGATGGATCAGGTCCGTCCACTTTGGTGGCCCCAGCAAGGACGGATCATGGTACAAAACACTCATTAATACAAGAATCTTAACTACCCTTTTAGCTTTTAAATCTCTGCAGTTGAATATATTTGCTTGTACTGTTCATTTGAACGGCACCAGTTGGACATGTAGGATTATCGAATTTGGATAATTTTTTAGGATTACGTTATCAAGGGTAAGGATCACTAGATGCACGGTCTTGATCCACTGTTTACACTGCCACGTGTACGGTGGAAGTTGGCTCTATCGTATTAGCTAGAAGCGTCTCGATCATATTATTAGAGGGGAGAGGGAGTATGGTACCGTTATCCTCCACAGAACCTGTTTTATGCAGCGGGTGAATCAATCGAGCTGTGGGGCCACCTTTTTTTTGTCAGTGTCACATCCACTCTGTCCATCGAGTGAGCCTTCTCAACTTCACGGTACATTTCTGAAATGAGCTCCATCCAAAACTTATGTGGTTCACACCACGGGTAACAATATAAAATAACTCATTCAACTTCTACGTTTACTCTGTGGGGCCTACATAAGTCTTGTATCAGGCTAGTCCTGGTGAGTTGCACCTGATGGACGGTTGGATGGAATATACACACCATGATGGGTGCTGCACGCAAACGTACTGGTGTTCTCTCCCACTGTTCCATGAGGTGCAACCCACCTGAGTAGTGGGTCATACTGAATTTTTCATTTAGGACCTAAAATCAAGGGATGAACCTGATGGACGGAGTGGATGTCACACGTACAACACGGTGGCCCCACAAAGGTGGGGTATTTTTCCCGTTTGGTACAATAGCTGTAGCAGAGGACTCCGGCCCGCGCGCGTGTTTTGCATCCATGGAAGTTGCATGTATGCATCCACATGCATGAATGTACATGCGTGTGCCTTTAGCATCCATGCACGCACTGCGTATGTATCACGCCGGCACGGATGCACGTTCTTCAGCCTATGTTTCCTTTACCTGACTCCATACCCATGGAAACCCAAAACATGCACTTATGCGAAATGTATATATGCACATCGCATGTACGTATATGTGCTTGTACGGATGCGTAACTACATGGATACGTACGTAAGCTGCCATCATGCATGTAAACATGCATGCATTTATGTACGAACGGTTGATTCAATAAAGCGAAGGGATGGGCACTTGCGGTGGAAGGACAACGATGGTGGCCATCCCCCATGTGGGTATTCCATGTTGGTGTGACGGCCTACTGCCTAGTCAAGGTGTTAGACTTTTGAACGGATACTGCCAGCCACTGATCTTACTTCCAAATGTTATAAGAAAAAAAACAGGAAGAAAAAGGGTCATTCGTAGCACACGTGGAAACCATTCAAATGGGCGAGACATCTATTCCATTCATCAGGTGGGGCCCATCGTAATCATACAATCTTCCGAAATTCAGGCTGGTATATTCACCAGGTGGACCACACTAGTCCCAGGAAAATGGATGGTGAGAGAAAAGATGACCAGCAGTCACTTTTCAAAGCACGTGTGTGGCTTAATGATGAGAGAATTTTGGACCAGATCATTCTCATCGTGAGGCTCAGGTGATGAGTGGCCCAGATCTTTCACACCTGACTTGTGTGGGGGCAAATTACCTCACTCATATCTTCTGGCGTGTATTTCCTCGTGCAAAAAGAAAATTAAATTCATGATTGGAAGTGAAAAGAGATGGAAGTACAAAAGTTTCCACCTTCCCGCAACAAGTTGTGGAGTTTGTTTGATACTCTGATGAGTATGATTCTTGATACGCATGCATTTAGATTTTCAGAAATTATACATATGACACACATTAATTCAAATTAAACCGATTAAATTGTGGAACGCATCGCTCGGTCACAGTCCCAGAATTAGATTATTTGAACAACCTAACCTCTAATTCGTGGACGCTTGTCTCTTGAATCATAACCATCGGATATTTTTCATTTTTGACCGTCCATTAAATGTCTACCAATACCACATTCAGATAATCAAATAACCTTAGTCTTTGGTCCATGGAATATCTAAGCTATGAACCATACATTGGACGGTTTACTTTGAATCACTTGTATGCCATCATATGCAATTTCTAAGTAGTGCTGCGTATCATCCATCACACTTTGCCGTAGTATTAAAGTTTTTATCAGGAGAAATTTCCTCCTCGACGAACCATTTATGGCCTACCAGCCATTTGAAGCACTCCTCTTTTTAAGCTTCCAAGAAGACTCTCCTATGTACGACCTACTTTTCAAGGGTCATTCTTTAAGCCGATTGGCTAGTGTGCGAAGACGAGCGCTGACGCTCCACGACATGGCCCCACAATGATGTATTTATTATATCTACACCGTTCATCCATATTTTGAGATCCTTTCAGAGCATTATAAGAAAAAAGAATCAAATCCAAAGATCAACTCGACCACACCACAAATAGCAGCGGAAAACTTGATTTTCACTTTTAAAAATTTCATAGGGACACCATAACATATATTTTCTATCTAATCTATTCATAAGGTCACAAAGACCTGAATGAAGAGGAAAAACAAATTTAATATTGATATAAAACTTCTGTGACCCTGAAAAGGTTTCAATGGTAGATGATCAATCTTCCACTGTCTTTTACAATGTGGTCCACTTGATGTCCACTTGATAGCTAGATCTGTCTTATTTTTCATCTCAAGCCTTAATATGAGCTCGTCAAATAGACGAATGGTTTGGATAAAACACGGGCCTCATGATGAGACCCACAAAAGGAACGAAAATTCTACACTGAAAAAAGAAGAAGCCAAGACTGCCACGGTACAGCGGCAGTGCCGACCCTACTTGTAGAATTCATTTGTTTGTTTGTTTTTTTTACTTTTATAAGGATTTTCTTCCTTTCGTTTTTCTCTAATACATAATTATATAAATACGAATATATAAGTATATAAAAATATTTTTCTAATTTTTAATTCATTTTTTAAAAAAATTTATTTAACAAGCATATCTCCTAAAGTAGAATGAGTTGCCTAACGTATCACATATGATTTTGGAGTAGGAGAAACTAATTTAGCCAACCAATGTAGTTATTTTACAAGATTTCATCAGGTCGATGGTCGAAAATCCATTTCATTGACTTCGCGGTCAATTTCATTCATTTTATTCACTTCGCGGTCAATTCCATGCATTTCATGGTCAATTCGCTTCATTTCACTATCATTCTCAGCGATTCTGTGTTGATTCACGGTCATTTCTACGCATTTCACAGTCAATCCACTTCAATTCATGATCATTTTCATGCATTTCACGGTCATTCCATGCGATTCTGTGTTGATTCATGGTCATTTTCATGCATTTCATGGTCATTTCCCTTCACTTCATGGTCATTTTCACGCATTTTATGGTCAATTTGCTTCACTTCACGGTCATTTCCATGCATTTCACAGTCATTTTCGGCGATTCCGTGTTAATTTACAGTCATTTCCATGCAATTTATGGACAATTCCCTTCACTTTACGATCATTTCCATACATCTCACGGTCAATTCGTTTCGCTTCACAATCATTTCCATGCATTTCATGGTCATTCCCCGTAATTCCTTGCTGATTCACGGTCATTTTCACGCATTTCACGGTCAATTCACTTCACTTCACGGTCATTTTCATGCATTTCACGATCATTCTTGGCAATTTCGTGTTGATTCACGGTCATTTCCACGCATTTCACGATCAATTTGCTTCACTTCATGATCATTTCCATGCATTTCATAATCATTCCCGACAATTCTGTGTTGATTCACAGTCATTTCCATGTATTTCACGGTCAATTCCCTTCACTTCACGGTCATTTTCGTGCATTTCATGGTCATTTCCGGCAATTTCGTGTTGATTCACGGTCATTTTCAGGCTTTTCACAGTCAATTCCCTTCACTTCACGGTCATTTCCACGTATTTCACAGTCAATTCGCTTTACTTCACAGTCATTTCCATGCATTTCACGGTTATTCCCAGTAATTCCGTGTTGATTCACGGTCATTTCCACGCATTTCACGGTCAATTCCCTTCACTTCACAGTCATTTCCACGCATTTCACGGTCAATTCTCTTCACTTCACGGTCATTTTCATGCATTTCACAATCAATTCGCTTCACTTCATTGTCATTTCCATGCATTTCACGGTCATTCCTGGTAATTCCATGTTGATTCACAGTCATTTCCACACATTTCACGATCAATTCCCTTCACTTCACGGTCATTTCCATACATTTCACAGTCAATTCCCTTCACTTCACGGTCATTTTTGTGAAATGCATGAAAATGACCGGGAAGTGAAGCGAATTGACCTTGAAATGCATAGAATTGACTGTGAAGTGAAGGGAATTGACCGTGAAATCTATGGAAATGACCGTGAATCAACACGGAATTGTTGGGAATGACTGTGAAATGCATGGAAATGACCATGAAGTGAAGCGAATTGATCATGAAATGCATGAAAATGATCGTGCAGTGAAGGGAATTGACCGTGAAATGCATGGAAATGACCGTGAATCAACACGGAATCGCCGGGAATGGCCATGAAATGCATGAAAATGACTGTAAAGTGAAGTGAATTGACTGTGAAATGCATGAAAATGATTGTGAAGTGAAGAGAATTGACCGTGAAATGCATGGAAATGACCGTGAAGTGAAGGGAATTGACCATGAAATGCATAAAAATGACCGTGAATTAACACGAAATTGTCGAGAATGATCATGAAATGCATAGAAATGACCGTGAAATGCGTGAAAATAACCATGAAGTGAAGTGAATTCATCGTGAAATGCGTGGAAATGACCGTGAATCAACACGGAATTGCCGAGAATGACCGTAAAATGCATGGAAATGATCGTGCAATGAAGCGAAATGACCGTGAAGTGAAGGGAATTGATCGTGATGTGCTTGAAAATGACCGTGAATCAACACGAAATTGCTGAAAATGGCTGTGAAATGCATGAAAATGACCGTGAAATACGTGAAAATGACCGTGAAGTGAAGGTAATTGATCGTGAAATGCATGGAAATGACCGTGAATCAACATGGAATTGCTAGGAATGATAGTGAATCGAAGTAAATTGACCGTGAAATGCATGGAAATGATCGTGAAGTGAAGGAAATTGTCCATGAAATGTGTGAAAATGACCGTGATTCAACATGAAATCACTGGGAATGATCGTGAAATGCATGAAAATGATCGTGAAGCGAAGTGAATTGACCGTGAAATGTATGGAAATGATAGTGAAGTGAAGGGAATTATCTGTAAAATGTGTGGAAATGACCCTTAATCAACACGAAATCGCCGAGAATGACCGTGAAATGCATGAAAATGACTGCGAAGTGAAGGGAATTGGCCATGAAATGCATAAAAATGATTGTGAAGTGAAGCGAATTGACCATAAAATGCATGAAAATGGCCGTGAAGTGAAGAGAATTGACTGTGAAATACATAAAATTGACCGTGAAGTAAAGCAAAATCGCCGGAAATGACCGTGAAATGCATGAAATTGATCGTGAAGTAAATGAAATAAATGAAATTGACCGCAAACTCACTGAAATTAACCGCGAAGTGAATCAAATAGATTTTCGACCATTGAACTGATGAAATCTTGGAAAATAAACAGGTTGGTTGGCTAAAGTAGCTTCTCCTACCCCAAAATCATATAGGGTACATCAAGTAACTAATTTTGGTTTAGAAGATATTCTTATTAAATGAATAAAGAAAGAAATGAAAAAAAAAGAGAAATTTTTTTTATATGCTTATGTATACCTATTTGTATAAATATGTATTAAAGAAAAATATAGATAGTACGAAGTTATCCCGGAAAAAATAAAATAAAATGCACAGGTGGACGTGAGGCCCATGAAAATCATGAACATTGAGTGTGGGGTCCATTCAAAATTATGTAGAGCCCACAATGGGACCCACCCAATTTGTAAAAAAAATTGGGTGGCACTACCACATAGATGTCTAAAGGTGGGCGGCATTACCGCCGGATTGGTGGTAGTACTGGCCGAATTTAATCTATTAATGGCTGTGGTTATGGCTACGGTTATAATCCGTAGCCATAGGAGCGCTAGCCCTCAAAAAACGGCCGATCCGCTTGAAGGATAAATCTCGGGCATTTTCGTAATGTGAAGGGCGTCCGTACGCCTAGGGAGTATTCTCGGCAACTAAAAAGAAATGAACGTTAAAACAGTTGTGGGCATATACTGGTCATACAGTTGGAAATTTCTCTTTTGTCAAACTTTTGATCCCACGATATGGAGGCAGGTTTCGTTCAAAGATTTGAGAGATTCTCACCATTGTCCACCTTTATATACTTGAGTCCCTTCAAATGGAGCCCACGGTTCGGCAATCCAGACCATTGATCTGATTTTTCTCTGTTGTTGGACGAAGCCCAAAATTTTCTCTCCCCAATGGGACAATCCTAACCCTTTGATTGGTGGCTTGTAAATAAGCACAGCTAGAGAGAAAAAAAGGTCACAAAAGAATCCATGTTCAACCCAAAAAGGGCTAATGATTACGTGGCTAGGGACTTCAATCTGTGCGACTTTTGGGGCATGACTCGAAGGCCTGGATCGTGAACCGTTGACCCCACTTGTAGGAATTCATATGGCGCGGCCTAGCTAGAGACGGATGGTCATGTTTTGGGAATATGTGGGGCCCACTGTTATGTATATGTTTTATCCACGCCGGTCATCTATTTTGAAGGATCATTTTAGCTCATGATCCCAAAAAGGAGGCATAACAGGAAGCAGTGGGGATTGGACTCCTACCGTTTAAAACATCCTAAGCCCCGCCTTGATGTTTATTTCCCATCCAACCTGTTCATAAGGTCACATAGACATGTAATAAGGGAAAATATAAATATCATCTTGATCCAAAACTTCTGTGGACCCCAAGAAAATTTTAATGGCAGGCTTTCAATCCACACTGCTTCCTGTGGTGTGGTCCATTTAAGCCTTCAAACTTCCTTAGTTTTGGGTCATGCCCTAAAATGATCATTCAAAATGGATGGAAGGCATGGATAGAACATAAACATTACAGTGGGCCCCACAGATCCCCTGACAGGACCGTCCGTCTCAAGCTAGGTCCAGGAATGGCTAGTACCCAATCCACTCCTGAATTCTTGCGGTTGATTTCTTTTTCTCCTTGTTTTTTTTTTCCATGTCAAGACTTTGAATGTTACAGGGGTTTATAGGCAAAAGAAATTTATTTAAAAATAAAAAATCTTTCAGAATGCCAAAGCTCCATCCTCAAACGATCACACATGTCGATATGACACGTGTTAGATTTGAGCCTCCCATCAGGTGGGCTTCACTGTTTAGATCTTGTAGCCTAAATATCAGGTGTGCCATTCTGGCCTGTGGACTTATGTATACTGATTTTTTAAGTATAACATCTAAAAAGTGTGGCCCACCTGATTGAAAGCTGAGATCTTGCATGCCATATTAGCAAGTCAGAAAGGGCAGGACTCTGCACCTGTGAGGCTGAACGAACCAGCTGACTGAGATTGTATGCAAACCTCAGGTGGGCCCTGGGGAGGGTGCTTGTTACCATTCAATGATGGAGAGGAGTTTGAGGAATTTGGTACTAGCTATAATAAATATGTGGGGGCCACCATCATGGATGGCCCGTCTTTGGAACTAGAGATTTTCTTTTTCTTTTTTATGGGCTCGTTGGATAATTCAAGGCAACCCAAAAGGAGAAAGATGGGACACATTTCACTGATATTGAAGTGGGCCTCATTCTCTGAAATATACAGCTCCTCCCAAGCAATGAAACTATAAAGCCTTGAACTTTCTTTCTTTTTACAGAAATAATAATTCAATGATGGCAGCAGTCGGTTTCTTTCCAGCAATTTCCATTGATGATTTATGGTTGTTGAAGTGGGCCTGGGAACATTGACAAAAGCCAGATTTTTTTTATTTTTTTATGAAAATTTTTATTTTATTTTATTTTTATCTTCTTGTGCTGTGCAATGAGTACAGTCCCCATCCTGACTTCTTTTTCAGGCATTAAGGAGAATACAAGATGGAATTTAAGGGCATTGAAACAGTACGCCACCTTTGATGTGTTGGGCTACTATTACTCACTGGTTGTGACACGTGAGTGTAACAAGGCCGGACTGATTCAAACCTAAAGAGAGTGGGAGATGTTTTAATGGCTGTCGAATAGTGAAATCCACCAGCTTGAATTTCTCAAACCTGGGCATACTTGGATGTAGAGAATCTAAACCATGGACATGGAAAACCCTGCGGGATCTTCAACGTATGAAAAACTACGGAATTTAATGATTATTTTGTCATTGGATTGAAATAAAGTTCTCTATAGAAATGTTAATAAGTCAATGGTCAAAGAATGAATGATGCCGGGAAATGAAAGTGAACTAAATTTGATAGAACAATATTTTTTTTTACATGCACGTGAGAAGAAGATAACCATGAAATTAAATCAAAAGGATGAAATAGACTTTCAAAATTTTAATCAGAAATCAATACACTAATTGCCATATCATCTTTGCGAGTGTTGTCTCTCTTAACCTTAGAAGTCTATCCATGATTTTAGAGCAAAATCTTGAAGTGGAAAGCCAGTTCAACCGTCACTATAAAGTGGCAAGCTAGATTTCCACGAAAATCAAATCAGTTCCAGCGGATGAGAGAGAGAGAGACACGATACATTTGCAATAAGGGAAGCGTGTTGAATAACAAGAGAATGGACATTTGCAATAAGGGAAGCGTGTAGAATAACAAGAGAATGGTACTCTTTCCTTTGTTAATCATTCCCAAATTATACAAGATACAAAAATTCCAAAACTCCAAAAAAAAAAAAAAAAAAAAAAAAAAAAAAAAAAAACACTATTTCTCTATACACAAAAAAGCCCATTCCATACAAAAACTGGGCTCTTTGGAGAGGTCTGGTATATGTGCCTTTTCTTTTTCTTTCTTTTTACAAACACTATTTATCATTTTACACGCGACAAGTTCATCTCAGTTACCACCCTGGATGATGGCCCAAAAGAGTAAGAAAAGAGGAAAAACAAGGAAAAAAATCAATCAGCTCAAGGAGACTTCAATCAGCTCAAGGAGACTTCTATGGCAGGCAAACTGCTTTGTCTGCTTTGTTTCCTCTTTCCAAACTTTCCCAATATCTTGTGCTATTCTCATTGCATCTATGGATGCACCAGACAATCCTCTCCTTGTAAACCCAACTGCATAGAGCCCTGAATTCCCTTTCCACCCATCTGGAAATGGCTGCCTTGGAAACCCTTTCTTTGAGAAGAAGTCATTCTCCTGCAATTTAGAAAAAAACCCAATAAAGTTCAGCCAAACCATTTCAATCTAAAAATACAACCATGAAAATCAAAGCCCCCCAAAAAAGAAAAAAAGGAAAAAAAGGACCATGACCCACCAAAAAAAAAGAAGAACCAGCTCTTAGATTGGCCTTTTCATGCCTTTACAGGTAAACCCTTTCGGAAAGAAAGATGCTTACAACTAGCATTTCCTTGGGTCATGTCTCACCTTCTCTAACTACCCTTTTAGCTTTCTTTTCCTGGTAACCATGTGTTCTATGTACTTCAAAAGTATAGAAAACACCCCCCACTAAAACGACAAGTCCAATCCATCTTCTTCCAAATTCGTTATGAAATCAAACCCAAAAAACAAAAAAACCTCAAGAGAGAGAGAATGTAACTAACCCAATTATTACCAAACAAAAGCCAACTTCCAATAACTGTCACTTAAGAATTTCAAACCAAGAAGGCCTCTTTTTTTTTTTTTTTTTTTTTGAATTCTTCATCTTTCTAAAATGCCAAAATTACCCTTCCCCATGAACTAAGGAGAAAAAATACAAGTGATTTAGAAAATAATTTACCTTTAGCCATGAAGGAACATTGCTGCGGTATCCGGTCGCCAAAATGACGGAATCGACCTCCAATTTCTGTCCATTTACAAGCTCAACACCCTCATTTGAGAACCTCTTGATTCCTGGGACTACTTTGATTTCACCAGATCTAATTTTCTCCAATGCACCAATATCCAGAACAGGGGTCTTCCCTTCTGTGTTCTTGAGCTGCAGGGGCCCCACCGATGGACATTTTAGCCCGTATTTTGCCGTGTTTCCAAGCACCAACCACGCCAAAAACAATAGAAGCTTGTCCACCCACCAAAGGGGTAGCCATTTCATCAATAAAACAGCCATCGCGAATGTTGATTTCCCAAGAATTTCCCTCGGCAAGACATGAACCTGAAAGATTGAATCAGAATTAGACAATTAGAAACAAAACCCACCAAGAATTCATCTACCCGAACTTAGAAAAATGCAAGCTTTTCAAGAAATTTGCAGCTAGGACACTCACCGAGCTGCGGACGACCATTGACGGTAAGGCATTGTGGTTGCAAAGGTCTAAAGACACTTCCATGCCGGAATTCCCACAGCCAACGACCAATACCTGCTTCCCTTTGAAGTCCTTGCCGGACTTGTACTGGCAAGCGTGCATCACTTCTCCCTGGAACTCTCTCAGCCCTTCAATCTCCGGCATGATGCGCTCTGCATTCTCACCTGTCGCCACCACCAGCCAGCGGCAAAAGTACTCAACCTCACCACTTCCGGCCATCCCGCCGGTCCTAACACGCCACCACCCGCACGTCTTATCGTAATTGGCGGATTGGACGCATTCGTTGAATTGAGGTTTGATATCAAAGTGCTCTGCATATGATTCCAAATACTCAATGAATTGCTTCTTGGTTGGGTACTCCGGGAAGTTTTCCGGGAACGGAAGCTTCGGAAGCTGACAGAATTGCTTGGGGAGGTGGAGCTTGAGGCGATCATAGGTGCGTTTTTGCCACAAGGAAGCAATACAATCAGCCTTCTCGAGTATGATGAATGGGACGCCCTGTTCTTTCAGGCAAGCACCGGTGGCCAGACCCGATGGGCCGGCCCCTACGATGACTGGGCCGTTCACCCACACACATCGCCGTGAGAACAAATCGTTATGATCAGAACCGTTAAACATGTTTGGAGGACTAAGTATGTGGGGTTGAGAAAGCGTATACAAGAAACTGATTGGTTTTTGGGTTGTTGATCTAGTAGTGGCCAAGGAAGTTAATGGTTGTGATTGGTTTTGTAGAGAGACTTAGAGCTTTGGAAGATGAGAAGGTTTTGGAAGGTTGAGGAAGAGATAGGAGAAGAAGGTGAGTTGTTGTAGTAAGGTTGGGAGGGGTGGAGTGGGTTTAAATAGAAGTGTTGGCGATGATAGCTCCATGTGAGAGTTCAAATCATGAGGTCTAATTTTATTATATTTATATTTTATATTAATATTTATTATTTTATCCATATAAGTTACTTTTATCGATATTATATTGATAAATACCAAAATTACAAAGATTTGTAGGGTTTTCTAAATTTAGTGAAATTACAGTTGAACAGTACTGTTAAAATCTTCCAAAAAATTCCAAGGATTGCTTGGACCCTAGCCACCATGGTAAACCTATGGCCTACAAGCCATGGAACTTGATCAGCTGTTTGGTAGTATGTTGTGTTCCACATCCACATAAGTTATCTCACATATGCTGTTTCGAATAGGCTATTCATGTCATGCTGTTTTAGAATAACATGACTGTTCTCTGTCTGTCAAACACCTGGAACTAAGTGGAATTCGGCAGGAGCCAAAGATGCCTCGTGGGGCAGACATGAATTAGAGGTTTTATGCATGATTTACATTGTTACCAATGTTATGGTACACCTTTATTTCAGATTCGGCTGATTTTTGAGGTAGACCATTGTTTGAACATGGGGATCTGATGCATGGTTAGATGTTGCACATATATTATAGTGGGTCCCACACCAAGTCGACTCTATGACATTGTCTATGCTAATGGATCCTTCTCCACATATACATGGTTAGATGTCACACATATCATACTAAGCTTCGCTAGCCAGCACACATGTACAAGTCAGCTACATCACAAGTACCAGGGTGGCAGGCAAGTGTAGGGGTGTACATCGAGTCAAACCGAGTCGAGCTGGCCTTAGCTTGGCTCGGCTCGGTCAGGTCACCAGGCACACCCAACTCAAACTTGGCTTGGCTCGGTGACCAAGCCAACATCTCCAACTCGACTCGGCTCGGTCAGCAATCAGACCAGTTCGAGTCGAGTTCGAGTTCGACTGCTTATCGACAGTTAGACTAGCAAGTCGTGGCACGGGTAGGGACAATCAGGCAGGGCAGGTACTGTCGGGCAGTCGAGCAGGGGCGATTGGGGTAGGGCAGGACTGCCGGATACTCGAGCAGGGGCGACCGGGGCAGGGCAAGACCGCCGGACAGTCGAGCAAGGGCGATCAGACAGGGTAGGGGCTGCAGGACAGTCGAGCAAGAGCGAGCGGGCGACATGGAGAGGGAGAGCTCGGAGCCTCGGTTGAGGGGCGCAGGTGGCTGACAGGCTGAGAGAGGGAGAGGGAGAGCTCGGGTGAGCAGCGTAGGTGGCTGACAGGCTGAGAGAGAGAGAGAGAGAGAGAGAGAGAGAGAGAGAGAGAGAGAGAGAGAGAGAGAGTTAAGACGAGTTAAATTGAGTTAAGTTCTCGAGCTCGGCTTCGAACCGAGTTGAATCGAGCCTTTTCGAGTTGAGTCGAGTGAGATAACCGAGCTAGCTCAGTTCGTGTACACCCCTAGGCATGTGAAATATCAAAGTCATCTATCAGAAGTTACCACAAGTATAGATTCCCTTGATTAAGAATTAGGTTGGCCCACTAGTCATGTGGTAAACAATGTTGTGAGCAAATGTATGATTGTGAAAACATCGGCCAAACAAACAAATGTATCAGGACACACCTGTTGAATAGGCCATCTTTATCTTTGGGTGGTAACATCTATGCCTTGAGGTTCACCTAATGGATGGATTGACTATTCCACCTGTTTGCCATGTGTCATATGTGGTAGTGTGTGCATTAGCTGACTTGTACACAGTAAAGCTTGTAGACACCTATGGTCAAATCATAAATCGATTCTAATGAGCATTTGTATAAGAAATATTCTAGGCTATTTAGTAATTTACTTTGAACAAGATTTTCAATGCTTGCTGTAACGTCCTGAAAATCGGGGGTCGAGCGTAAACTCCACTCCCGAGTTCCAACGCATCACTTATGCAACATAGATAATGATGATTGAATGGTGTTCACATTAGTACATTAAACATGAGTGAGATTATACCAAAATAACATATCATACTCCAGAGAAAGTTAAATTTCGTAAGCGGAAGACTGTGATAGATATATAAAATATATAAACTGTTGTAAGTCACCAGAGTGTGAACATGTTACCAGGTTAAATATATACATGCATAC
Source organism: Magnolia kwangsiensis (assembly GCA_037074715.1). NCBI lineage: Eukaryota > Viridiplantae > Streptophyta > Magnoliopsida > Magnoliales > Magnoliaceae > Magnolia > Magnolia kwangsiensis. The sequence continues at coordinate 26,213,410 of CM073574.1, forward strand.
TCTAAAATGAACAAAATGAATATACATGAGTGTTCCTAACAGTGCAAAATAATAAGCGTAATGACGTCTAATCAACATCCCTGTGACCCCGTCGATCAGAACATGATCTACATAGACCCGCCTGATAGCTGCATATAGGAGAAACCCTCCTCATCATCATAAAAGTTCGGCTCCACTTCACAAGTATCGCCATCATCTGAAACTAAAACAGGGACTGATTGGTGTTGCAAACACCGTCCCGTAACGTGGGAGTGAGTGATCAACTCAGTGGAACAATAAAGTAAAGTTTAACATGTTGTCAATATAGTCAAGCAATAATGATAACGCAATACAACAATCAGGTCCTAAGTACTCTTGTTAATGCAAGAATGATATGCGATAATGATGCATGCCCTCGCCTGCACTCCCTCGTGCGACACTATCTTACGGTCGCGACATGCTTTCTTCCCTCTGTGCTCTTCAACCCGGGACACATGCAGTGTGATGTTATGAGCGTGATTACTGAGTTATTATTAGTCCTTTTCATACAACAGGATTGTGAAGCTAAGGTATCTCCCTTATATCAATACCCAAACAATGATCCATTCTAGAGTCGTCAGTCCTAAACAATATCATACGATATTATGATTCTATATCGCTGTAAATGGCTCGTCACCAATCAATATAGGTTTAGTTATATCCTATATACTACAATAAGGCTCATCGTCCCAATGCAGTTTCAGAATATACTCGAGGTCACTACAAAGGGCTATCACCAATCAGAGTAGGCCGATAGCTCGAATATAGTGTCTCATACCACCATAATCGGCTCACGAGTTTAGGTTGCTCACTGGTCACTAAGGGGAGGCTCGTCGCCCCAGCGTAGGCCGACAACTCGACCACGGTGTCCATACTACCATGTCTGGCTCATGAGTGTTAGCAGATTGAGGTACTAAGGTTAAATGGGCTTTTCTACTAATAAGTTTGGTACCTTAGGTTCAAACAGTAGTGTCCCAACATGGTGAACATATATCGGTTAATCGGGTTAATTGACGAGCTCAACTAGGATAAGCGCATGTTGAGTTGATCGACATGGAATGCATAAGCACTCCGTGTGGCCTAACCACTGTTGAACATCCCAAGTATGACTCAGATTCGTCGAACACATCCTGCGTGGCGTAAATAACTTCAACCACTAGTTTAAGAATAGTTACCGATTACCTGGACTGTCATATAGTCCCAATCACGCGTGAGCTCAATAATAGATAATTGATTCAAATCCTATATTCATATGAACATCTTATGAAATATAACTTAAACATGACTACAATACATGGAGAAAATCATACACATAGTTAAACAGTTCATGGAGGAAATCATACACATAAGTAAAGTAATTGAGATTCATATCTCAACACCCTTATAAATCACACTTCACTAAATACTAACTCATTCAGACATTTATACAAACACTTAGACTACACTACTCAACATACATCACGTATGTCGATCATATTGCATATTAGGGAAAATCCTTTAGCCAAGAAGTTGTCGCATACATAACAATCATGTAATAACGATAATTAATCATGATAAGCACAACATCAAATTTCATATGCATACAGACATTTTAACAAACACATGAAATACTCTATTTACAACATTTGTTATACATATACGTAAAACAAAGCAGATAGCGCATTTGGCATGTGTAATAACGTCCACGTCAAATAAATCATTATCTAACATTGAGAGTCTTGAAAATCATAACCTAAACGTATATAGTCCGTACCTTAAACTAAAAAATGCATAATGGATTTGATTTAGACGATAAGTCTTCGTCAATGACGAATAGGCAACCTAAGGCATGAATTAGGTTAGCTACATCAATACTTAGACTATTCTAAGTTCCAAATATGTTAGGGTTTGATTGTCTTACTCGAAAATGGAATTAGAATCGACGGAATAACAATTCAGATGCGATGGATTAGGCACGTAGAGTAGCTGGGAAGAATCCCAAGATGATTCACCAACTTCTCTCTCACTTTCTCTCTCTTTCTTAGTTAGGGTTTGAGAATTCGTATGAAATTTGTGAGAGAGGGTTTAAGGTCCTTATATAGGCCCAAAACTAACGAAAATAGCCCCAAGGCCAAGGTATACTTAGGTCATATCTAATTCGGGTTTATTTCAATCCAACGGAGCATTTCTAGAGGTCTTTTTGCTGAATGCGGTCGGACTTAAGCTCACAGATACTGGATCTTGATCAAGTTAACTTTTCAGTCCGATCGGGTTTCCAGATCGACCGTGGCGGACCAGTTTCAGTTCAACGGTCATCGAAACTCGATCAGGGCCACAAGTATTTTGACATGTGTAGACCATCTTCCTGGTCTGAGGGTGTATTTGGGTCAGAATTCAATGGTCAGAACGCTTATAATTGGTACACAAGCGACATGACTCAGATTACTTAAATTTATATTTAATTTCTAAATATATTCACTTTTCTCACACTCTTAGCTCCGGACTCAAGAAAATAGTCCCACGACATCATCTGGACTTGATTTTCGAGGTTCTTGTCAAATCCAACTAGGCGGTTATAACTGTCTAAGTTCATCGCTATCGGACTTTCGACGTGCAGTCCAGGTCCGATACGAAGTTTCTGAATGCTCCAGAGAGCAACTAGGTTTAGAGTTGGATCCTAAATTTTTAGATAACGTAGCATTAGCGGTCTTACTCATTTTGGGTCTTGTATTTCATATTTATAGTGGTTCAAGCTAATTCTTCTGAGTATTCAGTTTAGTACTTAACCAAATTCTACCATAATTATGGTAGAATACGGTCGTAGGGCCATTTTATGCCCTGTTTTTGGCACTTCTAGTTGTTATATTATTTTAATTATTTTTATAGTAGTTCATTATCAAGTTTACCTCGTCTCCACCAAATTTTATGAGATTTCGTATTGTAGAAAAATTTTAAAAATTTCAGAAGCAGCAACTGTCTAACAAGTGATTTTCGGATAGTTGTCACAACGACCTACTTTAAACTATATTACATATTTTATTATATTTTTCACATATTTTTATATAAAACTAAACTCATTTAGCTTCAATATAATTTTTGAATCATATAAATCAGAGTTATAATGATCAAGATATGATTTTTCAAATTTAAAAAAAATGCAGAAAATGAGCTGCTTAATCCACTGTACGGACGAGGCCTCACCAAACCGACGAGCCCCTCGCCAGTCACTGGATAGTTGGGCGAGGGCTCGCCCCAAGGACGATGTCCTCCCCCCTCCCGGGGATGTTGGAAACGTGTGGGACCCATCCCGGGTCCTCCCGAATTGAGTCGTTTAGTCCCACGAGTCCGTCGAGGCATTATCGGTTCTCATTTGCAAAACGGAATGAGTTACGCGATGTACGATATATGATTTTGGGGTAGGAGAAGCTAATATCTCCAAATAAACTATCTATATCATAAGACTCCAAAAATTCAATAGTCAAAATCCCATTTTATTCATGTATGTACCATTTATACTAAGTTTTAGTTTAAGTATAGTTCTTCACCATTTAAACTTTAGGATTTATGTCTAATATGAAAGAATTTGGAGAAATTTGAAGAATGAGTTGGTGAAATGTAAGATTTCGAAGGAAACGGGTTGAAAAACAATTTCTTTGGCTTTGAAATTGAGTTATGAGAAGTTACCAAGGTGTTATAGTTGACCTATTGACTAAGGACGTCTAATTCCAAGTTGGCAATAATCCGGGGTGTTACAATCTACCTCCCTTAAAAATAATTTCGTCTCCGAAATTGACTAAGGGTAATGAGTAAAGATTCTATTTTTCCTTTTACCTAAGCTTTACTGATTTCAAGTTTATATGCATGGTAGGGTGTATACTATCTATGCTAGTCTGACGCATTTTAGTCTACCTTCCTTAAAAACTTATTCTTTATCTCTTGCTTATACCCTGATGGTTTGCTGCAATTTATTTCTTTATCTATTTGGAGTCTTGACGATAATTCTCATCTAATTAGAGTAAGATATATGTTTTCAATGATCGACTAATACGGAGAGACGGTTGTAATGGGCTTGATCCCGATACTTTGATCACCTACTTGACTAGGGTAGAAGGCTCATCGTATCCCTTTCTAGTCCTGGTAGATCCTGGTCTTCTGCTCGGTCAAAGAAGTGAGTCCATTGGTAGTCGCCCAGGATTGAGAATTGGGTCAAGCCGCGAATGCTTCGTAATTGTATATTTCAGTAACTCTGTAGTCTAATCACTCTAAAAGCTTAGGGAATGCCCATTACTGAAAGGTTTAAATTTCCTATTTATAAGGTTGCCCTTTGGGTCTTGATCTAAGAGAGTCCTCGTCTGAATCTATGTCTAAGGTAGGGGTTAATAAGCACCTTAATAGATCATTCTAAAAGGATTTCTAATCGTATAGAGTTGGCCAAAGCTTCTATTATATTCGTATTTAACGAGTAGATTTGTGGATACATTGACCTCCGCTCGTTCCCATTGTTAGGCCTATGATTTAATATGAATGGGTTCAACACTTAAGCCCTAATTGTTTCCCTTTAAAGACTTTATTAGTGACATTATAAGGAAGATTCAGATCCTATTTAATGACCTAACCTTACGTATAACCTGAATCAATTTCCTTCAATCCTGGGCCAGTAGGGAAGGGGCCAATCACGCTTTCACTTCGCCACTTTGATCCAATGGTTGTATTAGCTGACCTAACTAGGTTGGGCTTATAATGGTCTACCCCCCTTAAAAATTTATTTCTACTCTCAAGGCTTAAGAATCTATATCCGGATCCGTATGTCGGAACAAGGTATAATTTATGACCTATCCTTGACATGGAATGGGATATGATCTCCCAATACATTGGTCTTCCTTTCATTGATGATGTGTACTATGGCATTGATACCGTGGTTATAGAAAGGAGCTAAAAAATGATAGGTGTTGTGGTTGATTCCAGGGACGGGTGTGAGTTGGTGGCAAGGTGCCTAATTCTACCAAAAGACTTTTACTACGGTCCTGACTTACCCTCTTTAATCATGTCCAGTTTAATACCGTAATATAATCTATACATTATTAGTACTATCTCTCTAAGTTCATATGCATAATATGTATGCCAGAATAGTCCGTGATTCGGGACCTAATTCCTAACTGTCTATTGCCCATTTGAGACATTTCTTGGGCCTAAAAAAGAAAAATCTCTATTGGCTATAGGTTCTTAACATTTCTCAAAGATGAAGTAATAAACTTTTGGTTGTAAGTGGTCAGACTAATACGGAAGAAAAGTTGTTTAGTGGGTCTGAGCCGGATACATTGACTTTCTGCCTTGCTAGGATAGAAAATTTGTTGTATCAGTTCTTAATCCTAGTTGATCCCGATCTTCAGCTTGATCAGATCATAGAGTTCATTGGTAACTATTAGGATTGAGAATTCGATTCAAACCGCGAATACTTCACTTATATATAGTTTCTCTATTCCGTGTTCTCGATTGCAATAAGTTCTTGGGAAGACAATTCTAAGGGGTGTATTGATTTATCCTAGTGTTCAATTCGAGGGATATATATAGTTTTCTCTAAGCGTAACTAGTTTCTAAATCAAAATAGCTTTTTTAAGAGTTATTAAGGATGCCTATAAGTATCAAGAGAATCCAACAAAGGAACAAGGTCTCACTTTAACCAAATCAAGACAACTAATTAAGTCTATATTTCAATTATCTTAGCAAAATCAGTCTTTTACATTCCTTAGTATAACTAGTAGCCTAGTCTTAACTTATGAATAACAGTAATTCACTAGTTGTATTCTAAAGTCTATGTTTATACGCTAGATGGTTTTTTTTAAGTTGTCCGGACTTAAATGCGATTGCGCTCGAGTACTACACATAGACTATACTTGCTAATTGCGTTGCTAATCCCACTTTAGGATTGAGAATAACATGTTTGGAAGGAGGGTGGGATGAGACTAAAATTTAATTTTATAGGCTTTGAAAAATGAGCCTTGTGTTGGAGAGTGTGAGATGGGATTTTCAAATCCTATGATGATGAAATTTCAAGTATAATTTGAAAGGAAATCCTGAGATTTATTGTTAATTACATACATTCCAAACATGATATTGGAACCATAGGATACACCTAATCTAGGGACAATACCTTACACATGCATGTATTGTTACTTTGACAATTCCATCTATCCTAATCTCACTTAATGAAGTTGGTCGAACGGGCCCTAAATGTCCCATCATTTGAAGGTTGTGTAGGTTATGAGAAATAAAAATGTGAGTTTTATGCCCAAATAAGGGGGTATAAGGAAGGTGGAGAGTTATACATAGTAGTTTTAGGGTAATGATGGTGGATGAGTGTAAGATGTAGAAGAAGATGGAAGCTTGAGTGAATGAAAGTAGGGATGTGAGATCATTTTACATGGTCATAGTTACGTATGGGCTATACTACGGTAATTAATCTCGCCCGTCGGCGACACTTGGGATTCTAATATGGTTTTTAGATTCCATCGCCCCCTTCCTAAGTCAGAGTGCGTCGGTGTGCATTGTGTTACCATAACCCAAGTTCATTTTAATCTAAATTATGCTCTGATATCATCTTGTAACGCCCTGAAAATCGGGGGTCGAGTGTAAACTCCACTCCCGAATTCTAACGTATCACTTATGTAACATAGATAATGATGAGTGAATGGTGTTCACATTAGTACATTAAACACAAGTGAGATTATACCAAAACAACATATCATACTCCAGAGAAAGTTAAATTTCGCAAGCGGAAGACTGTGATAGATATATAAAATATATAAACTGTTGTAGGTCTTCAAAGTGTGAACATGTTACCAGGTTAAATATATACATGCATACTCCAAAATGAACAAAATGAATATACATTAGTGTTTCTAACAGTGCAAAATAACAAGTGTAATAGCGTCTAATCAACATCCTTGTGACCCCGTCGATCAGAACATGGTCTACATAGACCTGTCTGATAGCTGCATATAGGAGAAACCCTCCTCATCATCATAAAAGTCTTGCGCTTCGCAAGCATCGCCATTATCTGAAACTAAAACAGGGACTGGTTGGTATTGCAAACACCGTCCCGTAACGTGGGAGTGAGTGATCAACTCAGTGGAATAATAAAGCAAAGGTTAACATGTTGTTAATTCAGTCAAACAGTAATGATAACGCAATACAATAATAAGGTCCTAAGTACTCTTATTAATGTAAGAATGAAATGCGATAATGATGCATACCCTCGTCTGTACTCCCTCGTGCGACACCATCTTACAGTCGCGACATGCTTTCTTTCCTCTGTGCTCTTCAACCTGGGGCACATGCAGTGTGATGTTATGAGGGTGATTACCGGGTTATTATTAGTCCTTTTCATACATCAGGATTGGGAAGCTAAGATACCTCCCTTATATCAATACCCAAACAATGATCCATTCTAGGGTCGTCAGTCATAGATAATATCATACGATATTATGATTCTAGATCGCTGTAAAGGGCTCGTCACCAATCAATACAGGTCTAGTTATATCTTATATACTACAATAAGGCTCGTCGCCCCAATGCAGTTTAAAGATATACTCGAGGTCACTACAAAGGGCTCGTCACCAATCAGAGTAGGTCGACAGCCCGAATATAGTGTCCCATACCATCATAATTGGCTCACGAGTCTAGGTTACTCACTGGTCACTACGGGGAGGCTCATCCCCCCATTGTAGGCTGACAGCTCTACCACGGTGTCCCATACCACCATGTCCGGCTCATGAGTCTCAGCGGATCGAGGTACCAAGGTTAAATGGGTTTTTTCACTGGTAAGTTTGGTACCTTAGGTTTAAACAGTAGCGTCCAAACATGGTGAACATACATCGGTCAATCGGGTTAATTGACGAGCTCAACTAGGACAAGCGTACGTTGAGTTGATTGATATGGAATGCATAAGCACTCAGTGTGGCCTAACCACCGTCGAACATCCCAAGTACGACTCGGATTCGTTGAACACATCCTGCGTGGCGTAAATAACTTCAACCACCAATTTAAGAACAGTTACGGATTACCTGGACTGTCATATAGTCCCAATCACGCGCAAGCTCAATAATAGACAATTGATTCAAATCCTATATTCATATGAACATGTTATGAAATATAACTTAAACATGACTACAGTACATGGAGAAAATTATACACATAGTTCAACAGTTCATGGAGGAAATCATATACATAAGTAAGGTAATTGAGATTCATATTTCAACACTCTTATAAATCACACTTTATTAAATACTAACTCATTCAGACATTTATACAAATACTTAGACTACACTACTCAACATACATCACGTATGTTGACCATATTGCATATTAGGGCCAAGGTATACTAAGGTTATATCCAATTCGGGCTTATTTCGATCCAACGGAGCAATTTTGGAGGTCTTTTTGTTGAATGCGGTCGGACTTAAGCTCATAGATACTGGATCTTGATCAAGTTAACTTTTCAGTTCGATCGGGTTTCCAGATCGACCGTCGCGGACTAGTTTCAGTTCAACGGTCATCGAAACTCGATCAGGGCCACAAGTATTTTGACGTGTGTGGGCCATCTTACCTGATCCGATTGTGTATTTGGGTCAGAATCCAACGATCAGAATGCTTATAATTGGTTCGCAAGCGACACGACTCAGATTACTTAAATTTATATTTAATTTCTAAATATATTCACTTTTCTCACACTCTTCGCTCCGAACTCAAGAAAATAGTCCCAGGATATTATCTGGACTTGATTTTTGAGGTGATTGTGAAGTCCAACTAGGCGGTCATAACTGTCTAAGTTCATCACTATCAAACTTTCGACGTGCGGTCAAGGTCCGATACGAAGTTTCTGAATGCTCCCGAGAGTAACTGGGTTTAGAGTTGGATCCTATATTTCTAAGTAACGTAACATTAACGGTCCTACTCATTTTGGGTCTTATATTTCATATTTAAAGTGGTTCAAGCTAATTCTACTGAGTATTCAGTTTAGTACTTAAACAAATTCTACCCTAATTATGGCAGAATACGGTCCTAGGGCCATTTTATGCCCCATTTTTGGCACTTCTAGTTGTTCTATTATTTTAATTATTTTTTTACTAGTTTATCATTAAGTTTACCCCATCTCCACCAAATTTCATGAGATTTCGTGTTGTAAAAAAATTTTAAAAATTTCAGAAGCAACAGCTGTACAACAAGTGATTTTTGGATAATTGTCACAACGACCTACTTTAAACTATATTAAATATTTTATTATATTTTTCATATTTTTATATAAAACTAAACTAATTTATTTTCAATATAATTTTTGAATCACTTAAATCAGAGTTATAACGAGGAAGATATGATTTTTCAAAGTTTAAAAAAAATTATAAAAAATGGTCTGCCTAATCTGCTGTACGGACGAGGCCTTACCAAACCAGCGAGCCTCTCGCCGTTCACTGGATAGTTGGGCGAGGGCTAGCCCCAGGGGCGATATCCTCTCCTCCCCCGGCATGCCGAAAACATGTGAGATCCATCCCGGGTTCCCCCGAATTGAGTCGTTTGGGTTCACGAGTCTGTCGAGGCATTATCGGGTCTCATTTACAAACTGGAATGAGTTACGCGATGTACAATATATGATTTTGGGGTAGGAGAAATTAATCTCTCCAAATAAACTATCTATATCATGAGACTCAAAAAAGTCAATTGTCAAAATCCCATTTTATTCATGTATGTACCATTTACACTAAGTTTTAGTTTAAGTATAGTTCTTCACTTTTTAAACTTTAGGATTTGTGTCTAATATGAAAGTACTTGGAGAAATTTGAAGAATGAGGTGGTGAAAGGTGAGATTTCGAAGGAAATGGATTGAAAAGTGATTTCTTTGGCTTTGAAATTGAGTTATGAGAAGTTACCAAGGTGTTATGGTTGACCCATTGCCTAAGGACGTCTAATTCTAAGTTTACAAAAATTCGGGGTGTTACACTTGCATTGATACTCCTTAAAAGTACTGAGTTTATAATAGCTTCATGAATTTAAATTTCTAAGATTAGCATATTTATGGGAAAATATAGCCCGACCATCTCTAGGGACCGGCTTGGGTTGACAAGCGTGTATCCCCACAGCTTGTCCAAAAGAACTGAGCTTCACACCAACTAGGATGGCTTCAAAGTGATTAGCTCGGCAAACTGACGAGTATATCCCTTTGCTCGTAATAAGGTGACAATCCGAACGAATGATACGATAGCTGCTGACAGATGTAGGACTTCTGAGCTCTTCTCAAGAATCGACCAATCGACACGGATGATTGATGGTTCAGTTTGGCTCGACACTAGAGGCTCTTGAAGATCGAACTGAGGAGGGCAACGATGATGTGCCGGATGATGTTCGAAAATGCAAGGAAACTCCTCGACTCATACCGAGTTGCATGACAATCCTCCTCCTCGGCATAAAGGATGTTGTGTCATCCCCTTTCCTCGGTTCGACGAATGATCGTCTCCAAATGGGCACAAATTCAGGGTAATCGCTGGCACCCATCACTCACACATAGCCGTCCACCTCGAAGTTATAGGGTAACCGTCAACATCCATTACTCGCGCACATTTTGCCTAGACAACTAAGATCATGCCTAAGATGGCGGGCCACCTCGTCCCACAAGCATTATAAGTAAGGGGGGCCATCAACACGAAAACATATGCAAAATCTCTCGTCCTAAACCCTTCAACACGACTAGACTCAGATTCCTAGCCTGACTTAGGTATCGGAGGGTCCCTGCTCTAGCTAGAGTCTCCTTTGTCTTCTTCTTGTACAGGTGCTCGAAGGTCGGAAGAGGGCAGTCCAAATTCTTGCATCAACAAGGATCATTAATGTTTTGAAATTATATGATCTTAAGGCAAAATCCTTATCCTTTGGGCTTCAGTTTGTTCTTTGCATAATCGAGCTTTCATTGTTCATAATCTAGGCTTCAAGCTTTTGATATAATAGCACCCAAAAATCTTCCATGTAAGATCTTCTAATTAAATAGGATTGGATTCGTCCCTGGCTTTAAAGTGTAAGACATGTTCGTGGACTCTACTTTTATCTAATCATATGACATGATAATATTGGGCTGGTTAACTTCTAAACCATGTAGAGAAACAAATGAGTGTGATGTTTGATGTTTTGTGTAGTATGCAAATTTGGGAGAGGAGAGTGATAGGTTAGGACCAATGTTGTCAAAATCATAATTGTATCACAAATCGTAATACGAGTTAAATCATATTGAATCACAAAGTATCATAAATTATAAGATTATTTGTGTTTTTCTTTAAAAAACATAAATTATTAAAAATATAAATATGTTAGAAAAAATAAAAATACTCATCAAATATCCTTTTAACATCATATGCACCAAGTAATACCATGTTATGATATTGTTAAAGGTTTTTTTTTTTTTTTTTTTTCAATCTTTTAAGATATCTTCCTTAAAAACCATTCAAGGATTTATGTAAATTGATGAAAAAATATATTTCGATTTCTAACCATCATTCCACAATACATATAAGTCAACATGATCATGACCATCTATAAAAGCATTTTAGATAAGTCAATTTCAATCTCAAATTATAAAAAAATTTCTATGATTTAATGTTGAAAAGTATATATATCATTTAATCTCTCATAAAGAACAAAATAAAATAATTTATCTTTTTTAATTAATGATTCTTTTTTTTTTTATTAAAAAAAACTAAATGATTTTTAAAGGCACCATCAATTTAAAATGATAAAACAAAAGCCAAATAAAACTTAAAACGAAAGAGAACAAGTATAATTTGGATTGTAAATCAAATAGTAATTTATAGAATTTTGATAACACGGTTAAGACTTACTAGCCATCTTAGTCCTAAATTAATAGCAATATTCTTTTGAGGGCTTTGTTCAAGCTGATACATCAATAGTGACAAGATTTGGCAATCTAATTGTACAACATTGATATGGGTATGTACAAATATATTATAATTAACATCAGAGGGATTGACAACACCTGTACAATTAGCATGGTTCTAGAGTAAAGATGTTCCCACAGGTGCCCTTTCTTTTAATTGTACTATAAATCGTATTTGCAAAAATCCTTTGTTATTATTATTATTATTGTCGTTGTTGTTATTGGCATATATTATTACTGTTGCTTTTGTTATTATTATTATTGTTGTTGTTGTCGTCGCCATCATTTATTTTTATAGTACTACAAAATTAACTACTTTATGATGAAAAATAGAAAGCAAAGATTTATTTATCAACAAATATAAGCATAGTGATTTTTCTCAAACAGTGGGAGAAGAAAAGAATATAATGCCTTTTTATTGATGATACTACTAAGTTTATTATGTTTGGAGAGAAAAATTATTACAATTCAAAAAATGATCATTATCCAAAACACCAAAGACAAATTTTCATTCACGAGACAATATGCTATCACAGTTGAAGTTTGGTGAGATTTTTACTTACCATTCAGACAAGTTATATGATGACTTCTAAAAATTTTGACAAATCTTCTTGCAAATTCAATTTAATTTCTTTTTCTATTACAAATATTACCCATGTTTTAGTTTTCTTTCTTGAATTTTTATGTTCAAGGTTGACCATATTCAATTCAAATTTACAGAGTGATATGATAACTTCACTTTGCCAAGCAAGCATTAAACTCTTGGGTGTGGATCATCTCCGATTGAAGGCACAATGGATTCATGTGTTAGATCAACACAATCCATCCATTTTTTTCATATCAATTTAAGGCATGAGGGAAACAATAGTCACATCTAAGACTTAGGTGAGCCACACTATGGTAAACAATGGGAATTAGATGTATATTGTTGAAAACATTTTAAGACTACTGAAAGGTATGATCAAGCTGATATTAGTGTTTTCCACGTCCAGGTCTGTGTAACCTTATGAAGAGTTTAGATTACAAATAAACCTCGTGATTGGCCGAGGAAGGTTTCAATTTTAGTTGTTCAATTATCACTACTTTTTAAGGTGTGGTCAACTTTTGCATTGAATGTGTGCTCTAGGATAATCTATAAAAATTAATGGAGAAGCTCAAAATCGATTTTCAATAACATGGAAGGATGAGAAGGAAAGGCACAAAGCTTAGCTGTGACTTCAACACAGACTATCTACACTCCAAACTCATTAAGCTGAAAACCGAACTCGCAAAAAATTTCCTGAATCAGATTCTGAAGTAGATTCAATTTCCTCCGGATCAGCGCACGGGAATCATGGAGAGAAATTAAATGAACGGTCAAGAGAAATGGACCAACGGCCCAAATTATATGTAACCGTGTGTGGCCACTTTACCATCGGATCACTCTAGTTTTTGTGACATTGTCTCGTGAGCGGCTCCGATCTGGCACGTGTTTACGTTTCCCACGTGAGAGGAGGTGCAGTCTTATCAATTGTGCAGGGAGAGGGAGAGGGAGAGGAAGAGTGCGTTTTTCTCGGTGGAAACGACGGGTATCCTCATCCGATTCGGAAATGATAATAAGGAAACGGGATCTAGGGTGAGATTGGCTGCGGGCCAGCCGGGAGTTTTTTCCATGACGCGGACAGCCTGCAGGCCAGACGGCAGGAAGTTCGTGCGGTCGTAAGGTAGGTGGGTCCCATTGTGATGTTTGTGAGAAATCCAGCCCGTCCATTCATTTTGCTAGATCATCTTAGTGAGTGGGACAAAAAACGAGACGGATATGAATTGACGGAGGGCCAGACAACAGGAAACATTTAGGGGGGAATGCCTGCTGTTGAAACCCTTCTGCGGTCAACCGTGATGTTTATATGCCATCAAAACCGTTCATAAGGTCATTTACACTGGGATGAACTCAAAAAGACAAAATATTAGCCTGATCCAAAACTTCCGTGGGCCCGTGAATGTTTCAACGGTGGGCGTTCACTTCCCATCGCTTCCCGTCTGTTGCTCACCTGAGTAATCCGCCCTCATTTTTCGGCTCCTCAACATATGAGCTGAAAAAAACGGATGGACGGGAGCTGACGAGGTAAAAATATCTCATCGTCCGCCCGCCACGTGGACACGGGTGGTGACGAGGAGGGGAGCGGATTAGGTGAGACCCCGGACTCACTAAAGACGGTGTGGCCCTTTCCGTGGGCCATCTTGATGTGCGTATTCTGTATCCATGCCGTCCATCCGATTTTCCAGATCAATTCATGGACTATCCCAAAAATGAAGCAGATTCAATGTCAGGAGGACCATATCATAGGAAACAGTGGAGATTGACCATTAATGGGCCACAAAAGTTTTGGATTAATCTGATCTTTGTTTTCCTTATTCATCCAGGCTTATGTGACTTTATCAACCGATTGGATGGAAAATAAATACTACGGAAACATTAAGGGGCGCCCTAAGAAGTTTTTAATAATAGGCCGTTCAATCACTACTGTTTCCTGTTTTATGGCCCACCTGATAATTCGATTTGCTTAATTGTTATCTGGAAAAACGGATGGACGGTGTGGATACAGAATACATACATCAAGGTGGGCCCCATGGTAAGGGCCGCAGCTTCATGGTTGAGGCCGGGGTCTCACCTTGTCCGCTCCCGACGAGAAGAGCCTGTCCTGCGCCCACGTGGAGTTGGTGAGCCAAGTTACGGATTGGGCGCCAGTTACGTGGGAACCACCTTTGACTGTGACTGCTAATGTCGCTGTTTGGGCCCCACGGAGCCCATTCCTTCCAACCATCCCAGCACCAGGTTTAGGGTCCCCCACAGATCCTGCTTCTACCAAAATTGCCCTCAAGAAGGTATATGAGCTGTGCTCCAATACCAATTTCTTCATCCCATGTGGGCCCACCCATGATCAACGAAGACCAATGGATAGATGGTCCCCACATATTGTCACGATTGGAAAATCACAACCATACAAGTAGGGTAGTCAAAATGGACTGTACCAGGAAAAATGATCTTATCGTCCATGTTTCATCATTCATGCACCTGTTTAAATGGCTGTGATCACCGGATGAGGGCGATATGTGGGCCATCTGCAATCTACGACCAACCCTTCCCATTAAATGGTGCACTGTTGATAGGTGGACCCACTTGTGACTTGGCTCCTCGTGCAAATTCACATCAGAAGAAGGTATAAGAAGGATTGATAGATGGTTGCCTGTCCACCTCTAGCACTTCTATACCGTACTCGTGTCGGACAATGATCAGAACCGTTGATCACGCAAAATCAAACAATTTTAGTTGCACCGTTAATAGCATGCAAGGGATGGTAAAGATTCATTGGGTGAATTCACAATGATCGAGGGAAAATTACCATGATTGGACGGCTACTATTATCCATTCGCGATGATCTTTGAGCTACGGCCAAATCACGTGGTGGCCCCACACGATCACATGTCCCAATCAACCTAAGAGATTGTGCGAGAGCACATTAAACTAAAATTCACACCCAAAGTTAGGTAGTGCAACGTTATTGTAATATATAATAAAGAGAAATGCTTTAGGGTGCTGTAAGTCGTAGTGCTCTTAGTTGCATCGGAAAAATTGGACCGTCCAATTAATCTATCTGAACCGTCCATTTAGTTCAAAACACGTATTTTGTCCGTTATGCAAAAATTCACACTGATTGAATAATCTAATCCATCCATGACTTGGCCTTAGCTTTTGTAGCCATCCTTTTTCCAAGATATGGATGGGGTGTTTACAATTTCCAAAGAAAAGTGATTCCTTAGAATCATAGGAAATCCATGATGGGTCCTAATGAATAGACGGACCAAACAGTTGATTCAACCTATTTTTGTGTAAACGATATCGACTGTTCATGTTAAAGACTATCGATCAAATGGTTAAGATAGTCAGATCGGTGTGATGTTAGCTTGGTAGCAACTTAAATGTGCATTGGACCCAACGAACGGTCTATATCAATTGATTAGGATGTCTATCTGTTCCTATGCAATTAGGATGGCTATATTTTACTAAAGCATTAAAACATTTCTATCAAAACAATGTCCTAATAAAAAATTATCAGGGAAGGGTGCATCTGATGGATGGGGTGAATGTCCAATGTATATTACAGTGGGCCCATAGAACTCGATCTCATGAGAAGCTTCCATGAGTTGGGTCTCATAGTACCTTTTCGCATAATACATACGGAGGAAAATGATTGAGAAATCAATTTCCTTTCCTCAAATACTTTGATTTCCACCCATCTTATATAAATTTTTTAAAGCGTCCATATTAGATACTACAAATCCGTGAATTTCATTATCTTAATACATGGGAGAGGTGGGATAATGACAGTGGTGAACCCCACTTCTCTTCTATGGACCTCATGAGGGATAGGCATGTGCATGAGACCTTGGTTAAACATGGGTATCACTCCTTTCCATGAAGAAAGAAATGGGAAGGTATTTGGAGCCTCCCCAAATCATATTTTAACAACTTTGGAATGAGGAGAGCCATCTTTCTGCCAACTTAGTAGTGGCCACTCCTAGCCATTTTAAAACAGCCCGCCAAATGCAACAAACAAAAGTGGTATGAAAACTACTACTATCATCATCCACTACTTGATAGGGATGTGTGCATTATCAATGGGCTGGGCTCATTAAAGCCCAAGCATGGTCCACTTCTTAGGTCCAAAATTCGAGCTCAGGTCCGTTGAATGGTCCCAAAGTTCACCCAAAGGTCAAGCTCACAAAACCCAAACTCTGGCCCATGCCAGGCCTCACTAAGAAAGCTCTCAAAACCCAAAGCCCAAACAGCCCCTTCAATGGTCCATACTTGGAAAAGCCCAATTCGGCCATCTTTCTCCTTTTCGACGCTTTCGGTGGCCGGCATTGCTTTGAAATGGGGGTGTTGGTGCCAGGTTAGTAGCTGGGTACCCGGGCTAATTAGTAAACTAACTAAAAGGCTGGGAATCCCTATGATATAGTTGGTCACGCGTAAACAAGTACCGAAAATGACATGAATTATCACGTGGCCACCGGCCCGGTGCCTTCCTAGGGGCTCGGTAGCTTCCGTCGGCACTCGTCGATTGGTGCAGTCGGGCGAATTTTAGTGGGTCCACTTTGATAGGTCGCTTATTATTTTTTTACTAACTTTGTGCTTCCTTAGTTTGGCAATGGTTTTGTTTAGGTCAATCTCTATGAGGAGAGGGAATTTTCCTTAAAATAGAGGTGCAACCCATAGAATATTGTCATGTTTGGGTCAATTCATGATTAGATGTGGGGCCCATCAGATTTCAAAGGGTTGATTGGTTTCTTTTGAGTTTTTAGAAACTTTAGGCAATCACTTTTTCTTATTCCCTCCTCCATTTTATAGATAGGAAAGGTTAGCGTGATTCAGAAAGGCATATTGGAGGTGTGCCTTCCGCTAATGTTCCGTGAATGACTTTATGCGGATGAGATCCACCTCCGTACATCAGGTGGGCCACACTACATGGAATTGTTGTGATGGGACGCCCACCATGTTCACATGCCATGTAGTTCATTTGGATCACGAGCTCCTTATGACAGTGAATTTAGAGGTTTTAGGCATGTTTTTATTGGTGTGGCCCACATGAGTTTATGATCGGCCTGATTCTTGGTATCAATGCTGAAAAATACTCGATACACTTGATGAACAGGTTGGATCTCAAGCATGTTTTTCAATGTGGCCCTTCGTTGGTGGTAGGCTATACACACTAGTGATTGTCTCTGTAAGAGGTTCGAGGGGTCCAATTCTAGGGTCCTTAGGTATTGTTCGTGGGGTGATCTTGACCGTCAATCTAATGGGAGACACTATGAACGGTAAGATCCCCGAAAATCTCTGTAACCCATCAATCATCTGCCTACGGATGGACATTTAGGCATGAATAGAGCAAAGATCATTATGAATAGAAGAACAGGCCAAAGATTGAACGGTTAAGATCTTACAATCTGGGAGATTATCGTATGTTTCCCCATCCGTCTCCCATCAGATCAACGGTCTAGATCACCCAAGCAAGGGCGAACACGTATGGAAACCTGAGCCTACATTTCCCAAGGCTCTTGGGCCTATAAATAATTCGTGCTTACTAAATTACTACTACTCAGACACCTTTCTTTGTCATGGACAAAAAAAAAAACGAGATTGAAAGTGGGAGGAACGAGGGCTGATTGCCACGTCCCATACAAATGTAGGGCTAGATGCATCACAGATTGGAAAACCAGATCTCAGCCGTTGATTCAAGATACTAAGGGTTTAGGGGTTTTCAAGGCACCACTAGAGGTTTGAAAGAACAGCATGTGATGGGAAATATAAATGAATGGTTGGTATGATTGAGGGAAATCTTTATTAAATGTAATATGAGTCACCTCCACCATTGAAACTCCTTAAATTAATCTTCTTGTGAAATCTCATGACTCCACCACAACTTAGAAATTCTGTGGTTTTAGATCCCGTTTTAGATCTCGAATCAACGGGCTACTCCTCAAATATGCTCGGAAAACATTATGGTGGCCCATCAATATTTTCTTTGGTGGAATGATCCCGTACGTTCAAATGGATGGTACATTTGTGCTGTGTGGGGCCCACCGTGATATGTGAGTTCCATCCAACCCGTCCATTAGATGCTCCCCCCAGTTTTAGTCCTATAGGCCAAATTCCATCTTGGTTCGTAACTCAGGTGAGCTATACAGCAAAGGTGAAGAATGGGGTATAATGGAGAGGGGATGCCCACCGTAGAAACTTCCAGATGGAATGTGGGGTCCACCATGTTGTGAATATGTCATCCAACACGTTCATCGGGTAATAATCATCAGGATGAAGGGTAAAGTGGTAGGAGTCTGTGTTATAGTAAGTAGGTGGGTCACAAAAAGTGAATATATACGTTTTAGTAACGATAACACGTCATTCCCCGTGGTGTGTCCCACCAGAAGTTAGATAAAGAAGTTTTTTGTAATGTACGGTGAACATGGTAACTAACGCCCGATGAGCAGTTCGGATATTTCATACATGATACGGGTGGGTCCCATGCAGCTTGAGGTAACCTATGCTGTTCCGAGTTTGCTGTATTATACAACCATGTGGCCACATCCAATCCATGCATCACGTATGACCTGTTTGTATATGTCATGGACCAAAAACCAGATCGGCCCGATCATCAAATAATCCCCACACTCAGGAAAAATCTCAACCATTGGGATGTTTTCCTTTTGACCACCCATTTCGCCCACATGTCGACTTTGAGCATCTTGGTTGTTGTATCAGAGCATCTAGATGGATGGCCCCATCAAATGCAATGCTTGTATGCGGACACGCGTCCCGCATGTAGCCTGCCACGTGGAATTAAGAAACCTCTACTGGTTCAGTTTCAATGGTTTGTCACATGCCCCTGAATTCATCAGAGCTTGTGGCCATAATCAGGTAGAGCACATTGCAAGGGAATTTAAAAATATTAGATATAGATTTCCAAAGCCTCATGTTCTCTCCTTTGACTCACTAATCCCTCATTAATGCTACCACTAATTACTAAGGATTTTAATTAAATTCATTTATTTATAACATCTTCATAGCATAAGGAGAAATGATCCAGTGCTCTTAGAGTACTTCAAGATATAGTGATCCTTGTTTCATCATAACATTTGGACAATACAATCCATCAATCTGGACCGTTCATTAGTTTCAGAACGTAATTTATAAGAAAGAATTTGGAAATCACTCTGATTGGACAATCTGAACCATCTATAAGTTACTATTTCTGTTAGAGCCATCCATTTTCCAAGCCAAGAATAGGATGGTTAGGATTATTTGATAGAATCGAATCTTTTGAATTATAGTAAATTCATAATGATCTAACGAACGGACGGTCTAAATGATTGATTTGACCTACTGTCTAATAAATGAACTTGGCCGTCAATTTTATTGGCCACTGATTGGATGCTTAAATGTGTTCCATTTCTGTAATTGGTACATGGTAGCCCATGAAATGCACGTTTCACCTGATGGGCGGTTCAGATCGAACTGTTGGACTGTCCAAATGCCTCAATTCAATCGGAATAATTTATGATGCTATGAAAGAGCTAGATCATTTTTCTGGAATAAAATCTCCAAAGCTAATTTATAAGTATTCTTTTATGAGATGGGCCCAAACATAAAATCTGAATTCAAATCTGAACTAGATTTATTCAAGATCCAAACATTGCTACATTCCTTTGTAGATGCAAGTTTTCAAGGGAAAAATATGCTGGGAGATAATAATTTATGTGGTGGTAGTATAGTGTTACGGCCGCCCGTTGGATCGCCGTCCAACCACACCACACCAAAGAACTGGGCCACCATGCTTTTTTTCTCTATACCCATGTGGCATTTCTAATACCCATGTGGCGTTTTCTTGATCACGTGATGATTAGTCAAAGGCCCCATCTTAGGGGTAATTTGGGGGATTTGGGAATGTTGGGGGGAGGGGGCCAAACCAGATTTAAGTGGGCCCACATATGGGCCTCTAAATGAGTTTTCGTTCCACGAATCTAACTGAGATCGTGATGGGATGGTTGGTCCCGGCCCACTCATGGACTCTAGTGGGTCGGTCCTGGCCCACCATTGATCAGGCTCAGCACCTGTAGGCCCCATTCAATCGGTCGGTTGTAAACTGTTGGAGCCTGACTCGTACTTAGTTACAATCGGGCCCAGCCTATACATTCAAGCTGTGTGGGGCCCATCCGTGATGCGTATCTCGTATCCAAACCGTGAATCTGGTGAGGCTACCAAGAATAATACCTCTATAAAAAACTCAGGTGGGAAGATCACACGGAGCAATGTACAATCACGCATATGGCCGATACATTCACTTGTTTTGGCCCTCTTAGACCTTAGAATATCTTGAGTTATGGTAAGACCCTTAATCGTGGTGGGACACACCTGATTAATGGGTTGGATGAAATATGCACAACAAACGGAGCCCAGATTCCATCTGTGAAGTTTCTGTGGTGAGTGTCCCATCCCCAATGTTCACCATCATTACCTTTGTTGTGGCCCACCTGAGTTATGGATGACACTGGATTTTGGGCTCTAAATCCAAAATTGTGGGGTGAATCCAATGG
The DNA here is from genome assembly GCA_037074715.1 of Magnolia kwangsiensis. Classification (NCBI taxonomy): domain Eukaryota; kingdom Viridiplantae; phylum Streptophyta; class Magnoliopsida; order Magnoliales; family Magnoliaceae; genus Magnolia; species Magnolia kwangsiensis. The sequence continues at coordinate 26,234,468 of CM073574.1, forward strand.
ACGGATTGGATATCATTCATACATCAATGTGGACCCCACACAACTCAAACCAATGGTAATGATCACGTTGCTTGAGTGGGCCAGACATTTACCACATAAGATGGGCTAGAAAAGTATCGACTCGGCCCATCCCATTTTCACCTTCAGGCCCAAGTAGGCCATTGAACAATCAGCACGTGCATACTCCCTGAAGAAACATCCGCTAGATTAGGAGTAAGATAATCCCTGATTTGAAACCCAATTAAGGAGGATGAGGGAACTATTAAAATCATTGCAGTTGAATGTGGGTGACATCATTCCTCGGTGGCCCACTTCCCAACAACTAGATTCGACTTATGGGGAGAGGGAGGTCGGTAGAAAACGGTTTGAACGTTGGAGAAAGTGCCCTCCATTTGTTAAATGGAATCAATGGAAGGGGGGATTGCACCTGGCACAATCTGGGGCTTGCATGTGGCCCACCTTCCTTTTATTTCTCTTTCTTATTCCCAAAACCAAAGGCATTTGAATGAGTGCTTCATTTATTATTTTAACGGTCATAGAGAGTTGGAAGTGAGAATCTCAATGAGAAATAGAGGAGCATTGGGAAGACATGTGGGGGTTTATAAGGGGGAGGTGTTCTCGTTTCTTGCAACTCTTTATCTACTGTCCTCCACGCCTTCACATGGGAATAACACTCTCTCCCCAAGACACATTTCTTTATTTTCACTCTCTCTCTTTAATGGGTTGGATCTGAGCCCATTTGGTTCATCTGGGCTTATTTGATTTTGGGTTAAATACAGTTTGAAAACATGAAAATCCACCCAGATCGATATCCAACCAATGACTGTGCTGGAAATAAATCTGGGCCATTCGGCTTGTGGGCCAGAATGTTGGGAACGGTTGGATGGGTTAAAAAGGTTCAGTCATGTTGTTTTTTTAACCGTGCATTTGTTTCTAGGCCATGAGCCATCTGATGAGTGGACCGAACGATCTTGTGGCAAACTGGCAATGTATCATGTCACGGTTCAAGTTCTAGTGAGTCACAATGAGTCGACTCAACAAGTTTTGCTGATTGAATCAGTTCGATTTGACTCAGCCTGGTAAAAACAGGTCTAGACCTTGTCTTGGTCCCACATAAAACATGTCATGGATCAGTCTATTCATATGTCCAGACATAAAACCATGGCCAGATTAAGGGCCCAAAAACAAGGCCCAAGCCTGCCGAGTGGTGGGGCAGGGTCAGGAAGCCCACTTTCAAACTCCACCTCTGTGGATTGGAACTCCACACGGATTAAAATGATATTTTTGTTTGGTTAGAAATTCAAGAAAGCGGTTCATGGATATATGTGTGTCTCTTTCCTTTTATGTGCACGTCCTCGCATCTGTGATGCACGTTGAGAGTGATCGCTTAGAAGCAACCTCATACTTACACGTGGATGGTAATCCTCGCGCTTTACTGCCTACCCGATGGGCCCCGCCGTGCCCAGAAATTTCTATAATCCCACAATCTAACCATTCCCTATAGGGACTACAAATTGACGGTTGCAAATACCACCCTGATCCAATGGTGGCCCACCTTCCAATCAGGGTTTCCCGCAGGGCATGCACACTACATAGGACGACCCTTTGACCCAAGAGTCCACCTTGACCGAATGGGGCCCACTTTCGCGCAAATGACGATACATGTACATCAATCTAGACCGCTCAAATCCCGGGCCTTACTGTGGATGGAGTGCCGCGAAAACCACATAAATTGCACGGTCCTAATCATCTGATACATATCTCTGAAACTAGACCGTGAGTGTTCTCACTTTGACCCTCTATCCAATATCAATGGACTGAATGGTTATGATCAAAGCCCACACGTGCATCAAGTCAACTAAAGCACAAGCTACCACGTGTGCCATCATGGCACACAGAAATATCCAAGCCATCCATGACGGAGTACTTATTATTATTATTATTATTATTTTATTTCTTTTCACACACACCCACACACCACTGATCCATCACGGAGAACTTACCGTGTGGATGCTACTGCCAAAACATATAGGTGGTCCACTCGGTAAGTGTGCCATGATAGGAAAAATAATTGGAAGGATTACAAAACTTCGGCTGGTTGTTTCAAAACCGCATATTTTCTCAGGTAATTGTGGCCCACCTGAATAGTGGTGGGGTAGGGAATCTACTTACTGTTACCTTCTGATGGATGGCTTGGATATTGCATTCATCCACCGCGCTGACTTACGCACGTGTGTGGGCTCAACAAAGCTCTTATCAATGAGTATTCAAGGAAATTTTTTTTACGGTCTAATGCCTTCTTTCTTCTGCAGGGGCAAAGTGACCCGTCACGAGAAATGTTACACGTACAACGTTGCATGGTAGCTTTAAGATACAATGATTCCTTTCCCACCGAATTTTATCTTTTTATAAAATCATAGCCGTAAAAATGATTCTAAGTATCATAAGGATAATCCATGGAGACAATGGGGATGTTCTATTCATCATTCACGCTACACCAATGAAATCAGTGGAAACCGATGGTCTGGATCAATGTAATTTTGTAGTGTACATAATGAGTGAATTTATCCCTTTCTTTCTACAGATGTTCTTAATTATATGGTCCACTATTCCATCGTCTTGGATTCTTACCTCAGTGAAACATGACAGAAAATACAAACGTTGTACGTTAAAGTTTTCATGCAAGGCTGCACGCGAACATTTCTCTTGACCCTAACATTGAGAACATGCTAACAAACTAACCACAGATTCTCTTCCCACCACAGAAACGCTAGAGAGATTCGCGCTGCACACATACCAACCTGCCATGTATGTGCCATATCAAGACCATTTACCATTTCGGTCTCCATGTAAACATACCCATTCCTAAAATCCAGACTAATCCACTGACCAAATGGGCCACACAAGGACACAAAAAAATTATCCATCAGTGATTTTCTTTCCAACCGTCCACTTTATTAACAAGCGGATCACCCTAATTTACAAACCAGCACACGTTAGCAATCAGCCCCACCAATGAATGGTTCCAGATCCTCCAACGTGTACCGATAGGCACGTGCACAGGGATCCATCTCTTCAATCTCTCACCGCGCGAGTCACCAAACCCACATCATACTCAGTATTATGGCATTGGGACCAACCGAAATTAACGAACACATGACATCACATGGAAAAAGGCATTTAAAAAGAGAGGACTTGATTAAGACCGTTGGGGAGAAAAAGGGTACCGTCAAAGTCAATGTGAAGCTAACACGGCCTTAAAACCGCCTAAAATTCACTAACATTTCTTGGGATTTTTATTATAATATATTTATTTTATTTTAATTTAATAATACAAGCGCCTTTCATTTCTTCAATCATTTTAAATAGTCTAGGTGCCTGTTTGGTTGCCACATAAAAATAAATGGTTTTCATATTTTCCGCCCATTTTCAAAAACTGATTCTCCAACATAGTAGTTTTTTCCTTCGGGTAATCATTTCATGACTGTCAGCCAAACGAGGAATTAGTTTTGTCAAATTGATTTTTTATTTATTTTATTTCAGTGATTCTTTATGGTTGGTAGGGCCCAAAAATGGGCCTGATAACTGGGCCTTAATAAGTATGGCCCAGCCCAGAGATGTGTTATTAGTGGAAAATGGGCCGGGTTGGATTTGGGCTGTGTCTAAAGGTCCACGAATGACTTGAGATTGAAGATGAATAAAGGCATGCTATTATTAAGCTGACAATGTGGTTGGTGGGACCAGGTCGGAAATGGGCAAGGGCCTATTGGCTTGCTTAGAAGGGACAAATCTTACCTAAATTTCCATAAATGGGCCTGTTAAGATGTGGCCCAGTTAATGAGTGGGCCTGAAGATCTTCAATCCTATCTCCCCCATAGCAAGCTTTCATATTAGATCTTGGTTTCAAATTTAGATTTTTGAAGTCTATATGGATCCTCAACTTTTCATTCTTCTTGATAATGAAGACTGATCTGTTTGTTGAATCCAACCTTCTTTTTGTGGGCTATTTGAAGGGCTTGAATCTTTCCTTGATTAGAAGGCGATGCTCCTTATCTAACCTTGACATATCATGATAGTTCCAAGCAAAGTAATTGGAGTATTCCCTGAAGAGGTAAATCATCTCCATCTGGGCTTGGGGATCGACCTCTGTGATGATATACAACGGTCCGGGTTCTTTCTCCATTTTAAGATTTACCTCAAGGAGGATGTCTCTCTACCCTGTCTTCCACCATAGTATCTTCATCTAGCAAGCATTTTGCTATGTTAACATGGCATCCATCATAATCAATGGTGCTGCTGAGATATTGCTCGAGGTTATAGATGATGGCCTGATTTCAGCCTTTCCATCTTTCTTGGCTTAGAGATCCATCATGGGATCTCTTCGATGAAGTATTGGGGAGGCTATTGATATGGGGTAATCACATTTGGCATGTACGAGGACTCTTAACGGCTTTTCTATTATAGTAATGGTCGGTTTTGTGGACCAGCCTTCTATTAATATAATAATTGGTGGACGAGGCCAATTCTGAATTGGAGCGAGAACCGACCCAACCGGGAGGTCCTCTAGTAATTTAATGACGCTATTGATGAAAGTGTCCAGCTCGGCCTCTGTCCCGCCACAGTGTACTTTGTTGACAAGTGAATCCCAGTCTCGGGACAATCTATTGTGATAATTGTATCGAGATCCTGGGTGAAGTTTATCGCGGCCGTAATCCATGTTGGTCGACCGTGCTTGTTTCTGATGATAAGCTGCAAAGGCCTGATTTTTCATTATAAAAATTGGCTTCGGTTAGGTTTGAGTCTACCATAAATGACCGTTTGTAAATCTAGATAATCTCGGCCTTGGCGTTCGTTCCATATGATTTAAGAACTGGTATAGGGACAATGGGATACACCAATTAGGGTGAATCCAGTTTCTCTAGCTAGTTGTTGGCTCGATCACAAAAAAAGTGGCTATGAACTTGCTACTTCCTATCTTCAATTCCATAGAGAGCACTCATTTGGTATTCATGATACCTCCTGCAAAACTTGATATAGTGACTTCGGTTGGCATTAGGTCCTGGGACGTCTTTTTGAGTTTTCAGACCATAGACATTGGCATAATTTATGTGGCCGCGTCGTTATCAAGCATAATTATAGGGATTTTGCCTTCTATCTACGCGAGGGTCTCATTATGCTTGGGGTCCTTAGCCTTCGGTCGTGGCTAACTGCACCGTGGTCTCACATATTTCTTTCACATCCCCGCCCATCTAGTTCGACTGGTCTAGTCAGGCTTGAAATTTCATTGATAGGATGAACATCATGTTGTAGGTGAAGGTGATGGGCAACAAGGTCCTAAAAAAAATTGTGGTTTTGGGACTGACTTCTTTCAAGATTGTTGCACCTTTAGGGTCGACTTCCTGGATGAAATCCTCCACTCACGAGGATCATTAAAAGGATTGCACGCCTATGGTAATGTCTTTGGGTGAGGATAATGGGTCAGGTTGCGGCCTGAGTCTCTCCGTGACTAGTTTTGATTTATTGCATATGACACAGTCAGTAATGATAAAAGCCTGTTGCAACTCTCTATCTGTTGTAAAAATATTGATTTTATAAAAAATATATATAATATAATATATAAAAAGTGTTTGAAAAACACCTTTTTGTGGGTTTTTGGGAATAATCTCACATTGAAAAAAGAGAAGAAGAAAAAATAGTTTAAATGATAATGGTGGAGTACTATAATATTTGCTTACCTAGTCTGTGGACTATGGGACTTGCGTGTTCGCACTGGAACACCGCGCTCGTACATGGGCACGGTGCGAGGGCGTGGGCATGTGAGGCAGTGTGGCTTTAGAGGCGCTAGTGGCGCATGTGCGCATCGTGTCCCAGAGGATCACTCCTTTTGCAAACCGGAGCGAGACGTGTGCGAGTCGCGGTACGACTAGTGGCTAAGGCAGATGGTTGGCTAGACGAAAATCTAAAGGACTGAATGAGAGTCCCTCAGAATATATAGAGGGCTGGAAAAGAGCTGTTGCAGAAAATCTGTAACAGCTGTACAATAAGTGCAGGTTCCAGCTGAAACTGCTGCATGACTAGCCCCAACAGCTATAAAACGGTTAGCTACTGTCTCACAACAGTCAGATGCAGTAGCTTAATGGCCTATGCACAACAGTCAGAAAACGACCATAAAACAGTTAGTTTTCTCTAACATCCAGAAAACGGTCATGAAATTTATTTCCCTGGACCATAACCCCCAGCCACCATAACCTATAAAAGGAGGGCCTGGATGGGTTTCCTAACCATCTCATAACCCATTCCATCACTACTATACGAATTTGAGACAGCCCACTACTCCTCTCTCTATACTCCAGTAATTCCAGCAAGATAGCAACAGTTAAACCTTTTGCAAGAAGAACAGACTAACGGTGTGGTCTAGAACGGTTCAACAGAACCAGTGGCTGAAGACTTGACCAGTGCAGTGGTCTAAAATAATTTTCTTTTTCTTTTCTTTCTTTTGAGATTTTTTCATTCATTATATTTTTGCCAGACTGTGTAACAGAGTTTCATTAGTGGGCCTTCGTGTTTGCTGAACGTAGACCCACATCAGGCTCGTCGTATCCTAGAAGCTATTTACCTGTAACCTATCAGCATACTCAACTTACCTAAGTAGGGGCAAATAACGCTTTAAGGACAGCGTTTCAGACGTGCTTCAGCCTGTCCAAATTTTTATAGCATTTACAATTTTTGGTTTCCACATTATACAGAATTATATTAATCTGTATAAAATTCTCAACAATCTTAAAGCGTTATTTCCTAAGATGGAAGCCAACAGCGTTTCATCCATTAAGTTGATGAATCAAGACTTGATACGTCTTGATTGGTTCGATGGAACCAATTTTATAAGATGACAAGACAAGCTGAAATTTTTCCTGACTACGCTGAAGATCTACTACATATTAGATCCAAATCTGCAAGCGCTACCTGAAGCAACCGACAATGACACACCTGAACAAGTGGCTGCCCGCGCTAAAAGAGCCGAAGATGAACTCTTGTGTCGTGGACACATTTTAAACGCGCTCTCCGACTGCCTGTACGATTTGTACCAAAAGACATCATCAGCAAAGGAGATCTAGGCTGCTCTGGAGTTCAAGTACAAGGCTGAAGAAGAAGGGACGGATAAATTTCTCATCGTCAGGTATTTTAACTTCAGCATGGTAGATAATAAACCGCTGCTGCCCCAAATCCAAGAACTGCAGCTAATAGTTAACAAAGTCAAAACGATAAAGATTGATCTTCCTGAATCATTCCAAGTCGGGGTTATAATCGCTAAATTGCCACCGATGTGTAAAGACTATAGAAAGAAGTTGCTGCATAAAACCGATGATTACACACTGGAATAAATCCAGAAATACCTAAGGATTGAGGAAGAATCCTATAACCGTGACAAAAAGAATGATAATGGGAATGCCTCGTCTAAGGTACATGCAGTAGAAAACACTAATAACAAGCATTCCGAGAATGACGATTCCCTTAAACCCAATAAAGGAAAATTCAAGAAAAACGCCCAAAAGAAGAACGGAAAGTTCAAAGGCCTATGCCATGTCTGTGGAAAAATCGGGCACTATGCTTGAGTATGCCGATATCGCAAATCTAAAAAAGAGACAAGTGCAGTAGAAGAAGGCGATATCGTGGTTATGATCACTGAGGTGAATATCATCCAAGGTAAAGTTTTAGGCTGGTGGTATGATACTGCCGTTACAGTACATGTGTGCTATGACAAATCGGCCTTCAAAACCAATGAGGAATTGACTGATGGTTAAGAAGTCCAAATGGGTAATGAAGTCCGATCGAAGGTCGTCGGCAAGGGAACTGTCGAACTGATATTCTCCTCTAGGAAGAAAGTGATTCTGACTAATGTACTGCACGTCCCAGACATGAGGCGAAACTTAGTTTCTGGGGATCTTATGGGAAAACCAGGTATAAGAATGGTGTACGAGTTAGGAAAATTGATTCTGTCCAGGAATGAAAATTTTTTCGGAAAGGGATATACTTGTAACGAGATGGTTAAGTTTTCTCTGAATGAAAGTAGCACTTCTACATATATGGTTGAATCTGCTGGACTGTGGCTTGATAAACTAGCCCATATACAGTATAGTACCTTGAAGTTCATGGCTAAGAATGGTTTAATCTCATACACAGATAATGAAACCAATAAATGTGAAGTGTGTATACAATCCAAAATGACGAAAAAATCTTTTTCAAGTGTTGAAAGATCGTCTCAAATATCGGATCTTGTGCACAGTGATATCTGTGAGTTAAACAGCATTCTTACTCGTGGAGGTAAATAGTACTTCATAACCTCTATAGATGATTGCTCTAGATATGTATATATTTATCTATTAAAGAGCAAAGATGAAGCATTGAACATGTTTAAGATATATAAAGTAGAAGTAGAGAATCAACTAAGTAAGAAGATAAAAATTCTCCGTAGCGATAGAAGAGGAGAATACTTCTCGAATGAATTCGATAACTTCTGTGAAGAACATGGACTGATATATCAATGTACAGCTCCATACACACCTCAACAAAATGGAATAGCTGAAAGAAACAATAGAACATTAGTAGAGATGATCAACTCAATGCTAATAAGAGCAAAGTTGCCACTAAGTCTATAGGGTGAGGTACTGCTTGCAACATGCCATATAATAAATAGAATTTCGTCTAAAAAATATAAAATATCTCCATATGAAACATGGAGAGGTAGAAAACCTGACCTAGGATATCTTAAAGTGTGGGGGTGTCTTGCATACTGCAGAATTCTTGATCCAAAAAGAACTAAGTTAGGACCAAGAGCTATTAAGTGTGCCTTCGTAGGGTATGCATAGAATAGTAAAGCTTATAAACTTCTAGACATGGAGTCTAATACAGTAATAGAATCAAGAGATGTTGAATTCTTCGAACATTCACTATCTTTGGAGTCAAAGGATAATGAAATCCAAACTCCTAATAGAGAACCAGATAACACAGCTCCACAGATAGTGGAAGCTCCTATTGAACCCTGTAGGAGTCAAAAAACAAGAATAGAGAAGAGTCTAGGAGATGACTACATAGACTCACAACGCATCATTTTCCATATGGTAGAAGCAGATAGAGAAAATGTTATTAGACAAATATCTATAGTAATGACTATAGAAGATGATCCTAAAATATATAAAGAGGCTGTATCCTATAGAGACTCAGCTTTCTGGAAAGAAGCTATAAATGATGAAATAGAATCTATAATGTCAAATCAAACATAGGAACTCGTAAACTTACCTCCAGGTTCTAGACCCATAGGTTGTAAGTGAGTATTTAGGAAGAAATATCACACCGATGGGACTATCCAAACCTTTAAAGCTCGACTAGTAGCTAAGGGTTTTAAACAAAAAGAATGGATAAATTACTTTGACACATATTCACCTGTAGCTAGGATAACATCCATTAGGATATTATTTGCATTAGCTTCCATACATCATCTTCACATCCATCAAATGGATGTTAAGACCACATTCCTGAATGGTGACCTCAATGAGGAGGTATACATGGAACAATCTGAAGGTTCCGTTCTACCAGAAAATGAAAACAAAGTATGTAGATTAGTCAAATCGTTATATGGATTAAAACAAGCACTAAAATAGTGGCATGAGAAGTTTAATTCCAAAATACTATCTCATGGTTTCATGCATAATGTACCTGACAAATGCATATATTCTAAAGTAGATGATAGTTATATTATTGTTATCTGTCTGTATGTTGATGACATGTTAATAATAAGTAATAAAATGGAAGGTGTGACTGAAACAAAGAGGTTTCTTTCTTCCATATTTAAAATGAAGGATCTTGGACAAGTTGATACCATCCTAGGTATCAAAGTTAAAAAATATCGTGGGGGTTATGCTTTGTGTCAATCTCATTATATTGAGAAGATACTAAATAAGTTTAACCATCTAAATATAATGGAAGCAAAAATTCCATTTGATCCAAGTATCAAACTAAAAGAAAATAGTGGAAGAACTGTTACATGATTAGAATATGCGAGTGCTATAGAAAGTCTTATGTATGTTATGCAATGCACTGGACCTGATATCGCATATGCTGTGAGTAAACTTAGTAGGTTTACTAGTAACCTAAGTATTGAACACTGGAATGCAATCAGTAGAGTCTTTGGTTACTTAAAAGCAACCAAAGACTTAGGACTATTTTATTCAGAGTTTCCTGTCGTATTGGAAGGATATACCGATGCGAGCTGGATATCGAGTGAAAGGGACAACAAGTCTACTACAGGGTGGGTATTCACCCTAGGAGGTGCAGCTGTATCTTGGGGATCCAACAAACAGACTTGCATAACACACTCGACTATGGAGTCTGAATTCATAGCTCTGACTGCAACAGGCAAAGAGGCTGAGTGGCTAAGGGATCTTGTATTAGAAATTCTTTTTTATGTAAAGCCTATATCGGCTGTATCAGTACATTGTGATAGTGAAGCCACATTAGCTAGAGCCTATAATAGCATTTATAATGGTAAATCTAGACATATCAGTCTTCGACATGATTATGTCAGACAATTGATACAAGATGGAATCATTGTTATTTTCTATGTGAAATCAAGCAATAATCTAGCAGATCCTTTTACAAAATCTCTACCGAGAGAGGTAGTAAGGTCACATCTAGTGGGATGAGGTTGAAACTCTTCAACTAAAGTTCCGCCAGTAATGAAAACTCAACTTAAAATCAGAAAATCTCTAATTTTGGGTTTAATGGGTAAGAACAAGTCACTGATATGTGAAAAATTTTCAGCACTAAATTATAAAATCTCATCCATAAGAAATAAGTGTTGAGCGTTACAAAAGAGGATTGAGTCTTAGAACTCTTAATGAAATTCAGTCTATAGGACAAGTATCTTATAGTAACGAAGACACTGGAAGGATTTCACGTATATGAACGTAGAGATGATGCCGTCTCTCATGAGAATTAGGAGTTTTCTTTCGGGATCATTCACGAATTAGGATAAGCACATGACCATTATTTATGCTGAGTAAGATTGTGAAAACTCTAACAACACATAGCAAATATGTGTGTGGTTTCTCCGACTCTGTTATCTAGGAATAACTGGTTCAAAGCTACAGCTACCAGTCATTTCGATAGAGTTTTGAGATACTTACACTAAGAAAAGATTAAAATCGAAAGATATATTTCTTTATGCATATAAGCTGATTATTCTGGCAGAAACGTTTAACCGAGAAAAATATATTTTTATAAAAATTAAATGGGGGATTATTGTAAAAATATTGATTTTATAAAAAATATTTTAAATAAAAAATATATATAATATAATATATAAAAAGTGTTTGAAAAATACCTTTTTGTGGGTTTTTGGGAATAGTCCCACATTGAAAAAAGAGAAGAAGAAAAAATGGTTTAAATGATAATGGTAGAGTGTTATAATATTCACACTGGAACACCGCGCACGCGCTCGGGTTCAGGCACGGGCACGGGATCGGTGCTAGGGCGTGGGCATGTGAGGCAGTGTGGCTGTAGAGGCGCACTTCGCACGTGCGCATCGTGTCGCAGATGGTCGCTCCCTTCGCGAACCAGAGCGAGACGTGTACGAGTCACGGTGCGACTAGTGGCTAAGGCAGATGGTTGGCTGGACGAAAATTTAAAGGATGAATAAGAGTCCCTCAGAATATATAGAGGGCTGAAAAAGAGCTGTTGCAGAAAATCTGTAACAGTTGTGTAATAAGTGCAGGGTCCAGCTGAAACTGTTACATGGCTAGCCCCAACAGCTATAAAACGGCTAGCTGCTCTCTCACAACAGTCAGCATGCAGCAGCTTAATGGCCCATGCACAACAGTCAGAAAACGGCCATAAAACGGCTAGTTTTCTCTAACAGCCAGAAAACGGTCATGGGATTTATTTCCCTGGACTATAACCCCCAGCCACCATAGCCTATAAAAAGAGGGCCTGGATGGGTTTCCTAACCATCTCACAACCCATTCCAGAACTACTATATGAATTTGAGATAGCCCACTACTTCTCTCTCTATACTCCAGTAATTCCAGCAAGATAGCAACAGTTAAACCTTTTGTAAGAAGAACAGACCAACGGTGTGGTCTAGAATGGTTTAAACAGAACCAGTGGCTGAAGACTTGACCAGTGCAGTGGTCTAAAATAATTTTCTTCTTCTTTTCTTTCTTCTGAAATTTTTTCATTCATTGTATTTCTGCCAGACTGTGTAACAGAGTTCCATTAGTGGGCCTTCGTGTTTGCTGAACGCAGACCTACATCAAGCTCGTCGTATTCTAGAAGCTATTTGCCTGTAATCTATCGGCATACTCAACTTACCTGAGTAGGGGCAAATAACGCTTTAAGGACAGCGTTTCAGACGTGCTTCAGCCTATCCAAATTTTTATAGCATTTGTGATTTTTGGTTTCCACATTATACAAAATTATATTAATCTGTATAAAATTCCCAACACTATCTCTACAACCTGCGTCTCTCAGTCCTCATCAGCCCTTACAAGGATCGAGGGAACTTGCAGTGGATAGCAATCGTCCATCGGTCAGTGAATGCCTCAGTCGGCTGGATCATCAATGGCCTGGCTGAAGGCCACCAGAATTGTCAATGGTCCAATTTCTTTTCAATGCGCCTCCTTGAGGTCTTCCATGGTTGCTCGTGAACTCTTAGGTCGTGGTTCTTAGTTACCCAAACCTGGGTCGACCGAGGCTTGGCCTTTCGTGCATTCGTGGCCTTTTAATGGTGACAGCTTGTCTCTTCGCATTCATAGATTGGCCATAGACAATATTTCCATCGATATAGTGGTTGTCGGACATGTAGTTGGTCGATCGCCAATAGGTCGGGGAGCCATGGCTAACTATTGAGCTGGTCATTTGGAACCGTCTAACACCACTCTTAGCATGATTGGCACATTGATCACATATGACCGGATACTCTTTGATTTCTCTTAAATGTGCCTTTTCTTTATCCATACAGGAAGTGGCTTCCTGGAATGGTCTGATCATGAAGGCTCTGTGGTTTTTTGGTCTCCTTGATGGACAGGGTGAAATGACTCCTTAAGTGGGGTGTGCGCAGCTATTGCTTTAGATGTCTTGTCTAGCTGGCCGATCGTCTTGATTTCGGCCATGACACCGTTGATAGGAGTGGTCTTTGGGAAAGGATCCCCGTCGACCCCATGGCCTCCTTGTCAGAGAACTTGAAAAAGCCTTTGTTGATATTTTTTTGAATGATGTTCTTGAAAATGACACAATTCTTAATAGAATGCATTTTGGTACTATGCTAGTTACAGTATATCCCTATTTACAGTTCCTTGGCAAATAAAATCTTCTGGTACTTTGGGAGTCTGATAAACTTGACCTGCAAAAGGATGTCGAAGATTTCACCAGCCTTAGAAATGTTGAAAGAGTACTTACTGCCTTAAGAATTCGGGGACACTCTTTCTGGGATTGATACTGGCCGAGGTTTTGTTCCTGACCCATTTTAAGGCCAAGCATTTGTACAGCTATGTGTCAACTATGTTGTAGTCTTCGCCCAATCGAGCCGACCGAGCATTTGTATGGGCGGGTGCCAACTATCGCAGCCACGACTGCCTCGTAACAGGTGTTGTAGTCTTCGTTCGACCCGAGCGAGAACTATTTCCACCACAGCTAGCTCATAATTTGGGTCACGATAAAACATGCCTTGTGATGCACTCTGTTGGGTTTAAACCCCCAACTCTTGCTGACATGTGGCTGCAGCCATCATAAAAAAAATTAAAACTTTAAAGAGGAAGAGAGACCTGCTGAATTACTGTATTTTATTTGAATGAATTGGAACAATTATAGTGGTGCCTTTTATAGGCTTTTCTACTTAGGTGAAATGATTAATTTATTCTTGTTTAGATACATCCTAGGGGCAGCTAAGCATAGAAGAAATCCATAATAATATATACTATTATCTTAACCCAGCTAGCAATCTAAACTTAGAAAAAAAAAAATTCAACACCACAGCTAGCATACACGGCATTCACACATTATCAACAGCTAGCACAAGAGATCCTTACATGGTTTTGAATTTGCATAATCCAACACCGTGTCCAACACTCCCCCTCAAATCAAAACCAGCTTCATTCTGAGCATCGTTCTTAGTCGTTTGAATGCGTCTGTCGGCAATGCCTTTGTGAAAATATCGATCCGCCACCTGTTTCGTAGTATGACAATACTCTAATTTCATTATTTTCTCCTTCACATGATCTCTCAGAAAATGGTATCAGGTATCAATGTGTTTACTTCTTCCATGCTGCACCGGATTTTTGTCTAGCTCGATTGTCAACTTGTTATCCACATATATGACTGTGGATTCTTCCTGCGGATGCTTCAACTCCTTTAGCAGGTTTCTCAACTGAATTTCCTCACAAACGGTGGACAATGCTGCCACATACTCTGCTTCACATGTGGACAGGGTGACCACACTCTGCTTCTTCAAATTTCATGTGAAAGCAGTCATTCCGAGATAGAATACATAGTCAGTGGTGCTCTTTCTTTCATCTTATTCACCTCCCCAATCATTGTCTGAGTATCCATACAACATTGCTTCATCATCGTATGAATAGAAAAGACCGAATTTCATTGTTCTTTTGATGTACCTGAGGATTCTTTTTGCGGCTAGCCAGTGTGATTCTTTTAGTGCTTCCATGTACCTAATTAGAAGCCCAACACTGTAAACGATATCTGGCCTTGCGGTTGTGAGGTACCTTAGGCTTCCAATTAGACTCTTGAACATATTCAAGTCAACGCTTCTCCCTTCTCCATCCTTTGTCAGTTTTAAGCCTGTTGTTATAAGTGTGTTCACGGCATTGCAATCGGCCATCTTGAACTTTTCAAGTAATTCCTTGGCATACTTTTTCTGAGATATATAGATGCCACCATGTTGTTACTTCACTTCAATTCCTAGAAAAAAGGACATCAGACCTTCGTCGATCATCTCGAACTCTTTAAACATGGCCTTCTTAAATTCATCAAAGGTTGTTTCCTGTAAACAACAAATCATCAACATACAGGCACACTATAAAGGGCTATTTGATTTTTAAATTCCCCATGTAAATATACGGAATTACCTGATCATTACTCACTACACCTGTTTGGAAGTCGCCGGGAATTACGTTTCGAAAATCGATCCAAACAAATGTTTTTATTACTGATTTAAATATGTGGGCCCCATCATGATATATATGAGTTATCCACACCATTCATCTTTTTAAAAAATACATTTTAAGGCATGAGCCCAAAAATGAGGAAAATTAAAAGCTCAATTGGACCACACCTTAGGAAATAAGGATCATTAAAACGTCAATGGTTGAAAGTTGTTTTCTCTCTAGGGCCCACAGTGATGTTTATTTGTCATCCAACCCGTTAATAAGGTCACACAGTCATGGATAAAGTGGAAAAAAAATATCAGTTTGATCTAAAACTTTCAGGGTCTTCAAGAAGCTTTCAATGGTAGGAGTTCAATTCCCATTGTTTCCAGTAGTGTGGTCCACTTGATCTTTGGATCAGTGTCTTTTTTGGCTCATGCCCTAAAATGAGTTGGCTATAGGGATGGATGGTGTGGATAATACACAAACATTAAGGTGGGCCTCACAATTTAACTTTTTTCTCCTCAAGTGACGTGAGTGCTATAAATGAAAGGTGGCGGGGTCAAATCACTTTGAAAGTTCAATCGGAAATACAGGGGTAAATAATTATTACCCATTTACGCGGAATTACTCCTGTAATTAGATAATCAAACAGGCCCTAAGCATATCGCCATGAGCATTTTTCTTGATGTAAACTGCATGCTCATATGGACATTAGGCGAAGTCGTTCTCTTGAAGATAGTTGTTGATGCATGCATTCCAAGCACATGGAACTTGCTTTAACCCATAGAGGGCTTTCTTCAGTTGTTACACCTTGTGTTTCTTCCCTTGCATAACAAAGCCTTCAGGCTGGTCAACATAGACCTCTTCTTCCAGAATTTCATTTAGGAATGCAGATTTCACATCTAGTTGGTAGATTATCCAACTGTGATGGGCTGCAAGGGAGATAATCATCCTCACAGTGTCAAGGCGAGCAACAAGAGCGAAGGCTTCTTCATAGTCCACCTCGTACTTTTGTTTGTAGCCCTTTGCTATAGCCTTGCCTTATAGCGATCGATCTTACCATCAACATTTTGCTTAATCTTGTACACCCATTTGACGCCAATAGTTTTTTGACCATTATGAAGCGTAATCAACTCCCATGTGTTATTTTTCTCAATGGCATAAATTTCTTCTTTCATAATGATTCTCCAACACTCTTCTTTTATGACCTCCTGAAATGTTAAAGGCTCATGATCTGCATACAAGCAGAAAAGATTGACCTCTTCAGTTTGTTCATAGATGTCGTTTAAGCTTCTCATTTTTATAGCTGTCATGGGTGAGGACGACTTGACCGAATTTTGACTTGATAGAGTACTTCTATGAGTGATGAAATGTACTCTTGGACTTCTGTGTACTGATGATGCAGCCGAAAGAGGTGTTGCGAGAGTTTGCTCTTGACAGTCATGCTTTTCTTCATGTTCTTTTGTTTCGACTTGAATATCTTTGGTCGATTCTTCATCGTTCCATTTTCAAGCTTCTTTCTCACTAAAGACCACATCTCTACTTACCACTACGTTATTAGTTAGTGGGTTGTAGAGCTTGTACGCCTTCGATTCTTCACTGTAACAGATAAAGATGCACTTTTCGCCACGATCATCAAGCTTTTTCCTTCTCACTTGTAGAACTTGAGCATAGGCGACACACTCAAAGATATTAAGGTGCGCCACGCTCGGCTTATATCCACTTCATGCTTCCTATGGTGTCGTAAACCTGACACTCTTGGTCAGACACCTATTGAGCAGATAGGCGGTACATGCAACTGCCTTTGCCCAGAAATTCTTCGGCAAACTTTTCTCCTTCAGCATGCTCCTCGTCATGTCGAGGATGGTGCGATTTTTTCATTCCGTAATTCCGTTCTGTTGTGGCGTGTAAGCTACAGTGTGTTGTTGCTTAATATCATAATCCCTGCAATATTCTCAAAAAACATATGAGGTGTACTCTCCACCTCTGTCAGATCTAAGGATTTTAGTTTTAAGACCACTTTCTTTTTCAACAAGGGCTTTAAAATTTTTAAAAATAGTAAAAGCAGCAAACTTCTCTTTGATTACATATACTCACAATTTTCTACTGAAATCATCAATGAAAGTAAAAAAGTATTTATTACTTCTAAGAGAGATTGGCTCCAATGGTCCACAGATGTCAGTGTGAACCAGTTTCAATGGTTATCTTGCTCTTCAGGATACTCCACTTGGAATTGAGTTCATTTGCTATTTTTCAAGTGTACACGCCTTACACACATGTCCTAGAGCTTCAATAGTAGGCAAATCATGTACCATGCTTGATGAGAACAGAAGTTTCAGGCCACTGAAATTCAGATGGTTAAAGCGAAGATGTCACATCTAGGAATCATTCTTTATTTTTCCATAAAAATATTTCTCGAGCATTGTGTTTATATAGAGAGGAAACATACGTTTCTTTTCCATTTGAACTTTCGTAATCTAACGTCCATGCATATCTCTTATGGAAAGAGAAGAGTTCTCCATGTGTACAACATACCCCTTCTCAAAGAGTTGGCTGATATTGAGGATGTTATTTTTCATGTTTAGTACGTAATACACATTAGAGATATAATTTGGCTCACCATTCTTCTAATAGAGTTTAACTTTTCTTTTACCTATCATGGGTACCTTTGATGAGTCGTCAAAACTCATATTGTCACGAACTCCTTCTGTGAGTTTCACGAACAGTTCTTTGTTACCACTCATGTGGTTGCTTGCACCAATGTCGAGATACTACACATCTGGTTGTTCACATGTCTTTTCTTGCACGAGGAAGAGTGTGGAGTCTTCTTGTTCATGGTGTGATGCTTCGGCATAGTTGGATCGCTTGTCTTGATTCACTGGCTTGCTCCAACAATCAGATGCATAGTTGTCAAGCTTGTTGCAATTATACCACTAGATGTTCTTTGTACTTCTCTGTCCACGCATCGATCTGCCTCTACCATTTTCTCTTCCACGAAAATTGGTATTTTTCTGCTGATTTTTTTGATGACTTGGATTATATCCAAGCCCTCTGCCTCTTGTACGATTGCTAGTGCCACTGCCCGCTCATTGTGTATGGTTATTCTTTTGTTCATTTAGAGTCAACTTAGGCTCTAAGGCATGTTCAAGCATTGAACTAGCATTCATTTGCATTCGTTGCTTATGCACTTGCAACGATCTCATCAACTCTTCAATGAACAATTTTTTCTAGTCCTTTGATTCTTTGATCGCCACAGCCACCTGTTCAAACTTGTTGGGATAAATCGCAGTGCCTTTTCCATGACACATGTCTTCAACATTTTCACAATTTCTTTTAAATCGTTAATAATAACAATTAGACGTGAGAAGTAGCCAGAGATACTTTCACCTTCCTTCATGTGCGCCGCTTCGAACTCGAATCTTAGTGTTTGAAAACGAACCCACTTTACTCGATCAACACCCTTGAAGATGGTACCGAGGGTATCCCACGCTTGCTTGCTTGATGTTGCTTCGATAATCTTTTTAAAGGTTGATTCATCTAACCCTTGATAGGGGATGAACAAAGCCTTGTTGTCTCTCTTCCTTTGATTTTTTAGAGCGGTCTTTTCTTCGTTGGTGAATGTGGTTTCTTCTTCTATAGTGGATGCACCACTTTTCATAGTTGTCCCTTGACAACTTATGAACCTGCAGCTAGATTGTGCTAGCCATTTTTTTTTATTTTTTAAAAAGGGAGAGAGGGATGGACTAGAAGAATATATATATATATATATATGGAAAAAAAATCTTCTGAAATCTGTTTTTTTTTTTTTAAAAAAAAAAAACTTAAAATCTTATTTTTTGCTGAAAACAAATTGTTGGCTTTACAAGCTGATTTTTTTAAAAACAGATTTTTTAAAAAAAGAAAAGCATTTGCAATCTGATTTTTTTTTTTTTTTTTTGTTAAAACAGTTTTAAAAAAATAAAAAATTATTATTATTTATTTAAAGATATGCACTTAGTTAGAAAAAAAAAACTATTGGAAACTTCTTCTGGAACAACGAACCTGAAGCTCTGCTACCAGTTTATTGGGTTTAAAGCCCCAACTCTTGTTGATGTGTGGCTGCAGCCACCGTAAAAAAAATAAAAATAAAAATAAAAATAAAAAAAATTGAAACTTTAAAGAGGAAGAGAAACTTGCTAAATTGTTGTGTTTTATTTGAATGCATTAGAACGATTACAGTGGCGCCTTTTATAGGCTTTTCTACTTAGGAGAAATGATAAATTTATCCCTATCTAGATACATCCTAAGGGCAGCTAATCATGGAAGAAATTCAAAATAATATCTACTGTTATCTTAACCCAGCTAGCAATCTAAACTTAGAAAAAAAAAATCTCAACACCTCACACGTCTCAATAGCTAGCACAAGAGATCGTTACACGGTTTTGGATTTGCACAATCCACCACTGTGTCCAACACACTCATCCAGTACTTTTCCTCCCGAAGGATCTTTTCTTATTGGGTGGTCCTAATCCAGATTTTGAACAAATCCATGAAGTACATGCCTTTGAACTTCTGGCGAAACTTGAAGTTCATACCTTATAAAGCCACTTTGGCAAATTTGACCTTAGGAAGGATCACCAGACAACGATTTTTAGCACACTTGAACTGGAAAATGAATTATTCAGCCATCTCAAAAGGCAGTTAACACAACCTATGCAAGTCAAGTAATGGATACCTCCGACTCAGTTCAATGGATTTGCATATGAAACCTCTCTTCCATCTCGTACCATGTTTAGACCAAGTTGGTCGGGTGGTTGGTGTACCACGTGAAAGCTACTCGTGTTAGGGAGTTTTCTAAACGGCTTGAGTTTTAGAAAATCATTATGGGAAGCCTCACCACATTTCATAGTAAAATGACTGTTGTACTCGATTGTAGAGGTATCCCCTTCTCAACAAAAAATAGTGAACTGAGGAAACCTAAACCCTATGGGCAACCAATATTAATGATCTACCCAGTTGGGGTATGGTTTCTATAGATTGGCCAGGCGATTCACCAACAGTTCAGTTAGACCCTGTACTCTTGGATGAGTCCTATGACATCATTTTGCCCGTTGTAGTCCTGCCATTTTATCCCGACCGGGGTGTCACTGCGGCTGTAGGGTATGAACTTTACGCTGTGTGATTGCTGACCATTGTGGGAGGACCGACTAGAGGTTGCCCTAGGTGTCCATGTCTTATGATAAGCATTTTGGACGACTGGGCCAACTAGAGGTTGCTCACCGGGTGTCTCTAGTCGATGATATCCTTTGTGAGCAGCTGGGTAAGCTGGAGGTTGCTCCCGAGCGCCTTTGCTATGTGGTATCCTTTATAAATGACTAGGTCTAACTGATGTTACCCTCCCCGATATTCAGTCCTTTGAAAGCCCCGATGATCGGTTGGGCCAACTGGAGGCCACCCCCTATAATACTTGGCGGTGGAATCATGGACATAAGGCATCAGTTAGACATTGATTCCCCCCCCAACAAAGGTTTTCAACATCGGTCGAGAATTTCCCCGTAGGGACATAATGAGTTTGGGGATCATTGTATTACGGTTGGCCATTCAGCCTACCGTTTTGACCATTTATCCTTGCCACTAGTGGTGGTGTTATTGGATGACCTTGGGGTTCAATCCGACTGGCTCTTGTGGGGACCTTGGCTAACTGTTCTACCTCCAACTCCATTAGATGACTAGGGGTTGGGTTATCATGTTTGTTGAGAGCCTCTTAAAGATACTCTCGATCGATCTCTCTAACATCTTTGGCTGTATCCTGGTAACTCTGGTGATCAATTGCATATTTTCTTCCAATCAGAAGAATTATGCAGCGAACTCACCAAAGGACGAATGAGAAGAGGATTATGCATTCACGTCAATGATGGGTTCAAACTGCTGATCCCCGTCATATAGCTCTTCCGTAGTGTTAGGAATAGAACTAGCTTTTTTAAGGCATCTTATTATATATTGAGAAATACCAAAGGTAACTTATCGGGTCCCATTGGGCGTGCCAAAAATTATGTTTGTGTAATTCAATCAAACACGAGGCCACTGCATTAGCGAGGGTCTATATTTGGTTAACGTGTACGATTAGGATAGTGCGGGTGATAGAGTCGTACTCGACTTAGGTTTGATTGAATGATGGCGCCCCCACGTTAAAATGGACCATTTAACACCGAATTTAAGGACTCGGTCGCCCTCTCAACTAACAGCTGTAACAACGATCAGGCAATTTGTAGAAGGGCAAAGATTAGTCCTTCTGAATGAATTCTTTTTGCATTGTATTTTAAGGATTCTTTCACCAGTAATTACAGCCCATGTATTTTCAATGGAATGAAGATGAATAGATTTAAATTAGAAGAGGCTAAAATAATGTTGATTTTATTGATTTATAATTAATGCTTAGTACAATTGATAGAGAAACAAATAAATTTGAAGAGGAAAAAACGCGAGAAATACCTTAATTGCTCATGTGGACAAACGGTCTAGGTGAATGGTCAGGAAGATGTGACCAAGGTTTGATCTTCCAAGTAAGGATTTGGTTGATCAGGATCCGATAAAAGAAGATTGGATATTTATGCTACTCTTAAGTGTAATGTAGCAATGGTGCTGCACAATAGCGATCTAAGCTAACCTAAATCTCAAACTTTCTGTAGCATGGTTGGACAAAATCAAAGATACTAAACCTAAGCAATGATAGAATAAAGATGGTGTTGCACTGTGTAGACCAATTACATTTGGTGTGGGCCTGGAGCTCGTTATTGCATTTTCCATTTATAACTTTGGGAGGTGGCAAAACTCCATTTGGATTTCTTTTCAAATATAAGATCCTTAGCAGCCATGATATTCAATTGCCCTCTTATCATCCCACATGGCTTAGAAATCTTTGGATGCTAAAAACCATTTTTAGATTTCTTGCCAGCGTGGCTCTAGAGATCCATGGATCTTATAGGATCAATCTCGCTATATCCAAATCAAGACCCAATCTATTGGTTCCCATTTGGTTAGACATTAGTCTGATTCTTGAATCTTCATAATTTCCATGAGAGCACTGAATATCTCTAAGAAGATCTCCTATTTGGAAAGGATTATGAAAGACAACCTTACCGAACATTCCAACTTTATGATAAGATCCTTACCTCAGTGAGTCTTTTATAGACATGATGAGCACGTTGCCTTGATCACATAAGCCACACAAATTAGAGCTAAACGTCGTTTGTCACTTCATCTTTTATGGGAACGTGCGCCTCTTTACTTGTGACTGGTGACATGTTTCCAAACTAGGTGGGGCAAAAGATATCCGCAAGGGCAATTATGATTTTATTGTTATTAAGGGCGTAGTGGAACACGTGATAGCTTCTCATTAGTCCACGAAGGTGCGCCGAAAATTAAAACGGGTGAAAACATGACCCACACGATCAGTGGATCAGCTCGCCTTTTGTATTGGATGTCTTATGCGCTGTTGACATTCATATGTTGGTTGGGCAATAATCTATGGTTCAAACAGCTGCAGCTGAGACGACCCCATTAAGGGATAAACAATGATGTTTTAGAAGGGAAAAACTAAAAATATGAGGGGGCTCCACAGGCACTTTGTTGTGACCTGTGTGCAAAGGTGGTGGCGGCTCACACATTCTACGGTTTGGATTCATTGCCAATGTGACCGACCACAATGCGTACCTAATTTTTATTTTTATTTTTAACGCATCTATTTTTTTATTTTTTATTTTTATTTTTGGGTATATCCTAAAGAGGTATCATAGGGTGTAGGACAGTACGTTTGGGTTTTCAAATTGTACAAGTGGGCCCATGATTCAGTTATCCAAACCATCGATATTATGGACATCATTGTGGACGGCCCATGCACCAAAATCCGACAGGAGAAACCTAACCCTTAGATCAGTGACCACCAAGTAGCTGGTTAAGAAAGAAAATGCAGCAATCATTTCCAGCAACAATGAATTCCACCAAGAAAAGAAGATATACTATAGTTACGATACTGTAGTTACAATCTCCAATCTGGAGGACTTTTGGTTCATGAGCCATCAGCGTTGAGGCCCATCAAATCAATGTAATGGATCATGGAACCATGAAACTCACTAGCACGAGCCGTAAACTCAAACATTCCACACAAACTATGGGCCATGCATTGTATGATACACTGATACTCACTCCCATGTAAAAATTATTTATGATGAGGCACACATACTATGGGTAGCAAGGACCCCAGCGTGGCATGCCCAACCAAGACCGGAACTTAAAACACCCAAGGCCCATTCCTGGCCCGAAAATTGATAAAATCTCAATTTCACACTTGAATGTTCCTAATCTCATGCACAAAGAAATAGACAATTAGAGGAACAAAAACAATGGTTTAATTTAAAGAAAGCATGGGTTGCCTAACTGAGCATTGGAATGGCATATTCGTAGGATATATTTATTCAGGCTGCACCTGGCCCGTTTAAAGCTAACAGGTAAGCCTAGTCCAGAGCCAGGTCAAGATCATTGGTGTCCAGGCAGGCCACCTCACCCAATGCCACCCTTGGGCACAACATGCATGCTTAAATGATCTAATCAGAACCTTCCATTTTGTGTGCCCTATGCCCTTCCTCGAATGTGCTAGGATTAAGAAATCGCATTACTCAGATGAAGCTAGCACTTCATTTTCTTCCCATCCAAGGATTTGTTTTCTGGTTCGTTTGAGGGACTGATTCGAGAGTGATGAACATTTGGTTGGTCCAATTTTAGGGGCCCACCAGATGGGAATGCAGTCATTAGGTCATCAAGCCACTAAGTCTTCACAAGAATATTCTTACTCCAGGCCATTACATCCCATCTTACCGATGGACCTAATCATCAAACTGGGTGTGATTTTTGCAAGGTAGCCCATAAAATGCAGTCTGGACTTGGTATTGATGGACGGTCCAAGTATCCTATTCCTAATAGGATGTTATCCTTTACCCCGGACAGATTGAATTTCACAAAATACATCGATAATCATGAAATCTCTGATTGAAAAGAATATGGATTTATTCTTTAAAAGCCTGCATAATCTTGATCTGTTGGAAGCGTGTTTATCAACTACAAATTTACAATTAATGGACACATGAAAGAGTTTGATAAGTCCACATCATATCCCTTTTAATAAAGCTCGGGATACAGGCAACTCTATCGGCCGGGACTTTCAAGGCAGGCATTCATGTCAAGGCCTGCGATTATTCCGTTACAAATGCAGCTTGGATGGCATTTGCAGCATGGAATAATTTCTTGTTGAAGCGCTCCAAGACAAGGTGATTGATGAAGGCTGACAGAGGCAGTGTTCTGTGCAGTAAGACCAGCAAATTCACATCAACTTCCTCTGCATTTCTTTGCTTGCTCTGTGTCGACTGCCGACTCCTGCTCTTCACATGTTGGAGCTCATAACTAATGTATGAAACTTGGCACAGGTCCTTTAGTTAGAACTATTCATGCTCATAGCTCGAGAGCCGTGAATCTGATAGAACAGTGAATAGTTGTGTCTCTATAAATAGCTGCATAAATCAATTTTTTTTGCGGGTTAGAATGTTTGGATTTTATATGATCAAATTAATTTCACACGGAGTTTCACATTTGGTTTTTTACTTTCTGAATCTAGTTTTCTGGGATTGCTCAATTCTGGAGAGAATCCTTGGTTGCAGATTGTTTGGTAGAGATGTTGAGGGAATGAAGAATGTCGAAGTCTACTCAGCTCTAGGAGACACTGGGACCAGAACTAGGCATCTAGACGTGTGTTTGGGATATGACAGTCGGTAGGGGTGTCAATGGGCTGGGTTGGGTACCTGAAACTGGCCCAACATGGGCTGGGTATGGGTTAGTTAAACGGGTGTGGATGTGGGGTTTTTTTTTTTTTTAGTCCAATTAATAAATGGGTCAAGCGTGAGTATGTCCCAACCCATATCCGAACCCAATTATATATAGATAAATAAATATTAAGTAACGTGTGTTGATTCCATGTATTAAAAAAGTGGATCCTCTAGATCAAACCTATCATCTATCTGGAGAGCCATGTGGCCCACCTGAGGTGTAAAATGGTTTGCGGTACAAGTGCTGCTGTGTAGGACTCATGTACAATTTATATATTCAACTAAAAAGTCTTTGTAGAATTTATATGCCAAATCAAGAGTCATAGTAAAATGGGGAGTTATTGATACTCGGCTACGTATGGCGCATGATATGCAAGCACTTGAAATCGTGCACGTGGAGAAAAATATTTCAAATTGAACCAAGTAAATTGTGGAAATCAAAGTCGCTAATGGCCTGTTTGGACACCACCAAATAACGTACTTTTTCTACGTATAGCAGTAGATAAGTAACTTATTTGAGATAAGTTTGGTTTATGATCAATTATAAGTAACTTTTTTATTTGAAGTTACTTAAAAAGTTACTTAATCACTTCAATTTAATAATTAGAAATCAAAATAAGCTACTTAAGGCATAAGTAGCTTATCTTAAGTAACTTAAGATCCAAACGCCCCCTAAGTAATAGAACTAAAATCAGACTGGTTAAACAATCTTAACAACTCTAAGGCACTTGTTTGTTGAAATAGGACCATTGGATATTTTTCAAATTTAACCATCCAAAAAATGTTCACTAATTTAATAAATAGATAATTAAACAAGCTTAACTTTTTTCTTTTTTGGGAAAGATAAAAACAAGCTTAACTTTTTGTTCATTTTACATCTAATCTAGGGCCCACAATTTTGACGGTTTATAATTTAATTACTTGTACCTCGGGTATGCAATTTCATTATGATATGCAAGCACTTAGAAATCGTGCACACAGAGAAAAATATTTCAAATTAAACCAAGTAAATTGTGAAAATCAAAGTCACTAAGTAATAGACCTAAAATCAGACTGGTAAAATAATCTTAACCGCCAACTCTAAGACACTAGTTTGTTGAAATAGGACCATTGGATATTTTCCAAATTTGACCATCCAAAAAATGTTCACTAATTCAATAAACAGATAATTAAACAAGCTCGACTTTTTTCTCTTTTTTTCGGAAAGATAAAAAGAAGCTTAACTTTTGTTTTATTTTACATCTAATCTACGGCCCACAATTTTCACAGTTTATATTTTAATTACTTGTACCTTAGGCATGCAATTTCACTATAATAGTTTTTAGCTTTTCATCATGTGATTGATTAAAAACACAAAGTTTAAGTCCCAAATAGTATGCTATCATGTTATATTTCAAGTTTTTTGAAGAAAAAATCATAGTTTTTTTTTTCCTTCTGTAATATTTAATCTTCAGTACGCTTAATGGGTATACCAACACCCTAGAGGGCAAAAGTATGGGTGCCCATTTCAAGCCTGACATGGGTATGGGTACAGGTACCCCAAGACCGGGCACATTGACACCCTTATCAGTCAGCCACATACATTCTTTCATATCTAGAATTTGGTCTATGGTTGGGTCTGGGATCAGTTTTCTCTTAGGCAAGTGATTAGATATTCTCTATCTTTACATGCTTGCATGTAAATAGTTTTTTTTTTGACTAATGCTCCATTGGAAAGATAAAACCCAATCCCTACAGCACAAATGAGCCAAAAAGAACAAGGTAAAAAAGCATATAGGAAGAAGATTGCAATATAAAATACCTTAATAAAAGGTCGGTCTCTACTGGAGAAGGAATCAACAAAGCTGTCCTTAAGAAGCAAAGATACCTGACAGAGGGGGAGAAAAATAATAATAATAACAGACTCGAGGAAATTTGTAAAAAAGATAAGAGCTAATTGCTAATTGACAGCTACATTGCACTGGACCAAGGGAAATATGAGAGTGCTAGGTAGCAGTGCTTTAATTTTCACTAACCCTGTCATTGTTTGATTGTACACTGGTTATAGTGTGAGCCCGCAAATTGGAACAAAGTGACTCCAAGTAGTTTCTCATGACACTCAGAAACTGTTGGGCTGCTTCAGCCTGCAACATGACCCACATAGATAATTATTGCCAAAATAACAATAAAGAGCAAGATGCAAAGGCACATTCATCACCTTTATATATCAAACATATAGCCTTCATAGATACATAACTTTCATATATGAAAGTTAAATAATCAACCAAAAAAGAAGATATAGCATTACACATGGTGCTGACAATGTCATCGATAACAGCGGGCCCACCAGCACATCTAATACATATATCTGAGCACAAATTAAGTGATTTGATTCACATCTAACATAGTAGCGGGCCCACCAGCACTAATTGGTATCAAGCAATACCTGTAAGGAGGGAGGTAACCAATAAAAGTCTCCAGATTACGAAAGAAGAAGGAGGAGATATCATGTTTGAACGCACTTAGAGGATGAAAGAAAATTTAGGATTAATATATATTCTGAGTTTATTTACCAGAGGCATCATGGAAGTGGATCATGTGATTGCTACTGTTAACTAATAATGGAAGCTCTAAAACATTTTAAATGTGCTAGAAACTAAAAGACTGAGGCTGCCACAATAAGTTTTGGGTGGATAGCTCTGAAGAAGATTACAGATAACAAACCCAATTATATCAGTAGGCTTGTAAAGAACTGTCATGAATAAAAGAAAGACATTTCGCAAACATATAATCTATAATCGTGGGAAAAGAAAGATATGCTTCCTATTTATAAGAGGTTAGGTGCTTAAGGCAGCCGGATCATTATCTTTTCTGTTCTTTAGGAAGGTAAGCTGGGCTTGAAACCAAGAGATCAACATAGACGTGAAGAACGCCTTCAAACGATATACAGGCTCAAACTCACAGTCAGCTACAAGTCAATCATATATGTTCCTTACCCACTTTGACAACATCTCAGGAAGTTTTCTTTAGCAAAGCAGAATGAGGATATATTAGTGATGGCAATGAAGTGCTTCAACTGAAGCAAGACTCCCAACCATGAAAACATGTGTAACATGGAGCACGGATGGAGAATCTGAAAATACCTGCACTTCATTACACTTATATACAGGATGCCTTTTGGCTATGAAGTTTTCACAGGAAAGTCTAGCATGGATCGGCCCTAGTTCTGTGACAAGTTCTCTTTGATGAGGAAGCTGGGGCAATGAAGATGCCTTCACCTGCGTGGTTCAACACATGCAGAAAAAAGATGAGAAACCTCTGCTTACAGGTAATAAATAACAAATCAACAACTTCACTGAGGAACAAATTATGCTGTCAAGCTGTCGGCAGCAATCATAATTACTAATTATCTAAAACTGCAACAATGTGTAGAAGACAGATCATCTATGCAGCAAACAATTATCTATATTTACAGCACAGTTTCCCAAACCACAACCATATAAAATCCAAACTTATAGCTTCCATTGTAACACCAAATATTTTTGCCAGTATGTGCCTAAAATATCTCATATCTCCAAAGGAATGCTAGTAAACCTTCTAGCAGTTAATTTCAAGAAAAAAGAGGAAGAAGTTGAATGCATATTAAATTTAAATATGAGAACACTCTAGTTATTTAGTAGTTTTTAAAATTAGCTAACCTGGTCCTTCTGCACATTAATGTGGACAAGATTGGAAGTTTTTGACTTCATATCAGATGGTTTGCTATGTACACCAACCTACAAAATCAAATAGAAAGAGAACAATATATTATTGGTATTGCAATATTCAATATGTAACCAAGTTCATTTAGAGAAATAAATACATTTATAAGAAAACATAATCTCAAACTGGAAACTAATGCATGTGCACAGCCAAATTATGACCTGTAGCTCAATGGCTTTGGCCACATGCAAAATTGCTCTGTTCGAGACTCATGTTGCAGAGGCTTGCATCAAGATTTCATCACCCAATGACTCATACCAAGCGCCAAAACAGTATTTCATGGACAGATGATACCCCTATGAAATTGACTGACATGTTCTATTATTATGGACAGTGGAAGTTGCTACATTTCTTTACTTCACACAGCCACTACAGGTCAAGTTTACTAAATCACTGTCTTAATTTTTATTTTTTTTCCTCTTTTCTTTTCTTTTCTTCGAGAGATTTATCTTAAGGACATTTGCAAACTGCCAAGCTTAATCCCTTTGTGGTATGAGGGAGATGTTGATGAGCATTTGCAGCATTATGTTATACAGATGCAAGAGGGAGATGCTGATGAGCATTATGTTATGCAGATGCAAGAGGGAGATGCTGACAAGCATTTCCACTGTGGGTTGAGAAAACTCGGCAGGATTTCCAATGGGGCAGCTCAACACACAAGAAGAAATTCCATTTGGTTGGATGGGAACAAGTCCATTAAAATAATAATTTTTAAAAAAAAAAAAAGAGGAAGGGGGACTCAATTCGAAGGATTATGGGATAGGAATCAGAGCCTTCTCAGCAAGTCATGATGGAGGCTTGGCAGGAAATTAAAATAATAATAATAATAAAGCCTTGCGGCACAGGGTGATTGCAGAAAAATATGGGGCTTCGAATAGGATTGTGAACTGGGCCTCAATCTCAGAATTCCTGTGTCAAAGATTTGGAAGGACATTATGCCAATGGGAGATCAATCCTAGCCATGGGGAAAGTTGCTGTCTGAATGTTTCTGATTTTTGGTCAAGAGGGATGACTCACTATATTTAAAGGAAGATGAATGTATCGGGAACAATGCCTTCGTATGTGAACTCACAAGGCTATACACACTCACGCAATCATCATGCTCTGGTGAGAGAATGTATGGAACAATGTGGGGGAAGGTGGGTATGGACCATCACACTAGGGAACCTCAAGGACAAGGAGATGGAAGATTTTCAAGCCTAGCTTCGTTTACTGGAAGAGTTTCATTCCAATCCACAAGAAAAGGATATCAAAATCTTGAAGAGAGACTAGACTCATCAGGCATCCTCTCAGCCAAATAATTCATCAGAAATTTACCTGGCACTGAAAAGGTCCAGTTCACTGCTCCTCTATGGAAGATGGCATCTCCGCCTAGAGTACTGGCATTTCTATGAATGGTGATTCCTGATAAGGTGCTAACAGTGGAAAATTTGATGCATAGGGTCTTTTCCTTTCCAAATAGATTTGTTATGTTCAAAACCAACAAGGAAAATGGTTGGCACTTGTTCCTTAACTGTTCGATTGCACCATCCTTATGAAACCATTTCCTATCGGAGTTTCAATTAGCATGGGTTAACAGCAGCCAGCTGTGGAGACTGTTATCGGTTGGAACAGCAGACCATGTCAGAGCAAAAGCAAAGTTCATTGGAGCCTCATCCCTTTTGCAATTTGCTGGGAGATTTAGAAGGAAAGAAACAATCAGAGAACAAGTGAATAAGGAGACTTTAATTGAAAAAAAATAAAAAATAAAAATCAAACCTTCATTCAATTGACCAAAAAAAGCCAAGAGCTGGCTGGTGAAGGACATCGAGAAAGATTGGTCTGTTTTGGTGACATATTCCTCAAAGGACCTAAGACTCTTAATGGTTGGTCTTCTCCTCCCAGGGTTCTCAAAATGAATATCAGTGGGGCTATGGAGAGGCTAAGGGGTCCGGCAGGTGTAGGGGGAGTTATAAGAGATGCTGCTGGAAACATGTCATCAGCCTTCTCAAGTCCGATCGACCCATGTCCATGCACACGAGCACAAGGAGACATGATTGCTTTGGTGGCGAACAGTAGTCTTTGTGCTATGTATTCAACGAAATTAGGACCTTTCCAGATTAAATAATTTGTATAATTCTATGAAAAAATTGGTCAACGATGCAGTCATAGTGCTAGCATTTGAAGGCTTGCACAGTGTGGATCTTTCTAATGGGACTACTGTCCCTCTTTGATCTTTCATTAATTTCTTTTGTTCCAAAATAAATAAATAAATATCTACCCAAATGATTCAATCCTATCGACACTATCAAGATTTTTTCCTGCTTCATCAAATTCGCATGTTACTAAGAAGAATAAAATTCCAGACTCACAATGAATGGGACCGGAGCATCGAGAAAATCAATCATCTTTCTTGGTAGAACCTGAAAAAGATTAAGATAACGTCTCAGAGTAACTTACTCCTAATCTGTTGCAGTTACATAAATACTTCAAACCATTAAATCAAGATAGAAGTACAGAGAAGGCAAGGTGCTTTCAAAACAAAACTGAGATTGCCACCCAGAATTTAAAACATTTAGAATTTCACTTAATCAGCAAGACTATCTGCAGTGTTTTCAAAATCCTACGATTTACGATTGCGATATACGATTTGAGCCAAATCTTAAGCAAAACGATTTGAATCCCATCTTGAATCCCTTTTTATATGAATCCTACGATTTACGATTCAAATAATCCCGATTTACAATTCAAATTATACTTGTTCTCCTGTTTTAAGCTTGATTAGACTTACAACTTGTGTATTCAAATTGGTGGGGACTTTAAGAATCATTTAGAAAATGTAAATTATTTTATTTGTTATTTATAAGCGATTAAATGCTATCTCTTCGACATTAGATCATGGAGCTTTTTAATGATTTCTTACTTCTTAACTAGTCAAAACACCAAATTGATATATGACTTATCTGGAAAATATTTATGGAGATCATGTTAACTTAATATGTATTTGTGGAATGATGTTTAGAAATCAAAATATCTTTTTTCATCGGTCTATAGTATCAAGTGCTGCTTTTCTAATGTGATTCTACATTCAAGAAAGGTAACAAGAACATAAATTATTAGAGGATCCTTGTGTGTTTTTTAATGGTAATTTCTTGAAATATAAAAATATAGAAAAGATAAGAATCCTATAACACAATCATAACATCGTATTGTTTGGTGCATATTGATGGCAAAAGGATGATTGATGAGTTTTAATTTTTTTTCTGATTTATTTATATTTTTCATATTTTTAAGAAAGTTATAAAAAATCTTACGATTTATGATATGATTTAGGCCCTATAACAATTTGCGATATGATAACAATTTTGAGAACACTGACTATCTGCATTATCCAAAGCACTAAAGAGACAAATGCAACATCAAATCAAATCATAGAAGCTCCAAATTTGCCAAAAAGATGTTACGCTGGCAAGCAAGTCAAACCAAAGCATCACAAAGGAAGCTTGATGAGTTGCCAGATAAGATGATGGTTGTGAAATAAAGATACTCAAACTCAAAACCTGTAAATTAAGCTCCCCAGCCATCCATAAATTCAAGCAAACCACTATCAAGTAAACCACATAACAAGACCACTTCATCAACACCACAGTTAATTGTAGAAGAACATTGCAAGCAATTGACCTAATAGGCAAATTTGCACACAGATGTATGCACGGATGAGACCGTTTAAATTTGTTAATGAGTCTTGAGAGTATTGATAATAGCCTCAACTTTCAGGGATTTGGCAGAAGAAATAGTGTCAATTTGCCAATAGCTGATTGCCACCTAATAAAAGGGATCGGGGTCCCCACATGGCCTGACGCAAATGTAGCCCTTCTTGGGAACCTTTTCGACTATTGCTCTTGCTTTGACAGATTTTGACAACTCTGTGCTGCGGTTCTGATTCCTCCATCTACTAGGGCAGGCCTTCTAACATCTTTTTGAGTTTGCACTTTCCCCCTGGGGTAGCATAGGCGACAATCGATCTTGTTGAATCAACAAAATATATCAAAGTTCCAGGACCACATGCCCAACTCCATGTGGAAAACAAGGGTATGGTACACAATTGCATGAAACCACATTTGTGAGTTTGTGCATGTACTTGTGTGTGTCAACGTATTGCATGTCTGACTCAGATGTAAATGAAAAACTCCCAATATTTTGAATTACTCATCAGCCACTAACATAATACTACATGTATAACCATGTACCAGATGTTAACATGAAAAATGAGACCATCTTCACAAAATTCACATGAATTGAATGAATTCAAAACTAATTATCTACTGGCAGGAATCTCATGTTGGTGAAGATTATAAAGACGGCAGAGATAATTGGACTTTGGTAAAACACAATATATACTCAACAAAGATATTTCTTGTCAAGAGATTCCCTTCAATCAACCATCAAGAATTCATAAATTCTAAGACCTAAAAAAAGGGTTAGACAATCAGCCATCACACTTTATCCATCCTAAAGCTAGCGGCTTCTTTATATAAATCTCTGACGTTTTTTGCTACACCCACTTTTAGAGGTAACAGATTTGTGGTAGCGGACATGAACGTCAAGATCAAAAGACATGAAGCGGACATGAATATCAAGAACAATCAAGGACATCTGAACAGTTTTTGACACCAGACTTCACCTTAATCCTTGTGTTCCTATACAGGCAGTCAATTTAGAAAGTTCCTGGATCATTGTTTCGGCATCAGATTTGTGATTCGCCTTGAAGTTCAATGTAGCTTTAACAACTTCAATATTTCCAAAAAAAAAAAAAGAAAGAAAGAAAAAGGAAAAAAGAAAAGAACAATAGCAACATATTTCACCAGCTAATATAGATATCTGAAAATCCAAGCCCATCTAAGGTAAAATTAGATGACATGAAATGGGGTATATCTTTCGATGGCTGATAGCAGGATTTCTAAGAAACCCACAAGCCATGCCGCCGTGACAAATATTTTATATGGGTTAAAAATTTCAAGATAGAAGCAGTAAGTTGTCAAAGGATTATTGAACTTACTGGAAGCATTAAACACTGCCATTGAAATGGTCGAATCATGGGTATAACTGACAACACAGTAGCTGTTAGGATACCCTGCATAAATTTCAAAATCCGAACAAGAAAGTCAACTTCAAAGTGATAAATTCTACTTTCTTCCTCATTATTCATCTTCGGAACACTATATGAACACTTTAAGAGGATACATAAAGCTCAAGAGTAGGGTCAACTAGACATCCCAAGGGTAGGAATAGACATGAGAATTTTGGTGGGATCCTCAAGGTATGTTTTCATCCAAATCTTTCATTCGCTTTTTACGACAAATTCATGTGCTTATCTAGCTGAGGGGCGGAGCACCCCAATTCTTTTTCTTGGACAGTGGTAGTGGACAATATTCGAACACGCAAAGTGTTTGGAGTTACCTAAAGAAATTTGCAGTAATATGGTTTCATGTTTTATTTATTACTTTTTCTTTGGGGTGACACGAAGAACTGGTACTTTCAGCGAGGAAGAATCTTTGTTAATGAAACTAAAGAGTAGAAATCAAGATTTACATTATAATCTAGGTGATTGCGAGAAAGGAATCATGGAATAGTGCGCAAGATGTGATCTATAATTGGAAGGTCGTGACACACCTGAGACATCAAGTCATCTAACATGATTAAGTGGAAGGCTTTGCTGGTGGAGGTTTTCAAGCTTAGTTTTTTTTTAATGAAGATTTCTTTTGGCAACCTGCCGACCTGAACCCCAAAGGTGTTTATGAAGTGATTTGCAGTTACTCTTTTAGTATATTCAGGCCCTCTTAAGTAAGAGACACGAGCGAAGCTAAGGCAAAAGCTCTTTTAGGAGGTCCCAAGATTTCAGCTATATGCTTTACAGAAGGCTAATTGTTGAGGGTGACCCCTTCTATGGCAATCAAGTAGTCTTTGAAAAAGAATCCAGATCCATGGAGCCTGGATTCAACTCACCATCAACTAAGCCTTCTCCCGACTAATTGGGGTTGGGTAGTCAGGATTCATGAGAAGCTGTGGCCAAAGTTTGACAACAGCTGCCTACCTGACACAACCCTCCTATTTCATCCAGGCCTGTGGCCGGCAATGGGAGTGAAGAACTCCCACTGCCGGAGTTGGAACTGGCATCAATTATCGATGAAATTATGGAGGCAATTACTACTTTAGATATGTCTTTTAGTCACTTGTGAAGCTAAAAACACAGCGCATCAATCTTTAAAAATTGTGTCATGTCCACATGACATGTGTCCATGCTTGGTCTGGCACTCTTGGGCAGGGTTCAAAAGAAAATTCTTTTTTTTTTTTCCCTGAAAAGCAACTATATCTTTTTGGGGGGGTAAAATGGAATTTCATTGAAAGAAAAGGAAGAGGGAAAGAATCTCCAAACAAAAACAGTTGGAAAGAGGAAACCTTTTAGGTTAAAATCATCTTCTACATTCCCATCCCTGTGAATATAAGAAAAAGGATACCAAAAAAGTGCTCATCTCCCTAATTTCTTCCACCCATTTTCAACCTTGACAGGTTGTCTGCCAAAGAAGCATAGTTGATAGCACATAAAGAATCACCATCAATAATTGAGGAGCATGCATTCATATGAGTTCTTTTAGGTCCATACATGAGGCCCAAATTTCTGCCTCATAGGCATCCAAAACCCCAACAGACCCATCAGGTACACGACAAACCTCTCCTCGCTCATCTCTAGTAACCCCTCCAATTTCCACAAGACCAAGATTGCCCCTTGAACTGCCATCAAAATTGAGTTTTCAAATACCCTTGGGGCAGGAACCCAAGTCACATGGGGGTTCCAAAGACATTACCCATCCTCAATGACCTCCATTCAACCTCTCTATAGATTGCTTCATGAAAGATCCCACAAATTCCATGAGAATGGAAGCCCAGGAGATGATTCTTCCTTGAACCATTTCTATCACTCAGATCACTGACTCCGATGACTGTTGTTCCTCCCAGATTTACAATAAAACTTCCAGGAGAGACAAGCTGCACAAAATTCTACCTCTCAGTATTTTTAACCTTACTTCCAAAGATCAAAGATATTATCCACACTGGGGGGGCAGTGTCCAACTCACTTTGAATAAGTTCAAAATACACCTCCATATTTCTTGGGAAAAAGGACAATGAATGAAAAGCTGATTCACTACCTCCTCTGCCCTTAAACACAAATAACGTCCATTAAAATATTTCTTTCCCTATTACAGAGATAGTCCAATGTTAGACTTTATCTTCACATCACTCGACAAAATGTGGTTACCCTTAGGATCACAAAACTCTTCTCATGTAGGAGCAGGAGAAGAATATCCAATGTCCCCCATGTCAAAATTCTTTATCCAGGTCATAACTAGGGATATAATATCCTTCAAAAACAAAAACAAAAATAACAAGGGATGTAAGCCATCATTTTAAAGATTGGTTATGATATAGCATTATTGTAACCCTATTGGCCACCACTGTTATAGTGTGCGGGGATGAACCGATCCAATTCAAGATAATGGATTGTATTAGCACCAATGGCACTGATACATAGCTGAAGCAACCACAAAGACACCCTTTTGATTTTTATTTTTTTTTCTTCTCTTATTTTTCAACTTCTTCATTTTAATCATGAAGCGTAGAAACTCATTTTAGACTAGAACCTTTCAAAAAAAAAAAAACTCATTTTACACTAGAGCCAAGCCCATAAAACACGAGATTTGAGTGGGATTAGACAAATTAGAGAAGAATGGACACAAACGAAATAGGGTGAAAAACTCTCCACACCTCGAACCCAACCTCGTCATGGATTAGAAGATCAACAAATTCTGCACAAGGCACGTGATGTAGCCCTTTATGATCCAATGTTTCTCTCCCTTTTTTTTAATCCTTTTGGAGTAAAATCCCATGTTGTTCTTCCTCAATTTGTCACTGTGAGGATTACTTTGAGCAATGAGCCACACAAAATCAGTCACCTTTGGGGTTCCAAAGAAGTGCCAGATCAAACTCACTGAAGCCAAAACATCATCTTCTAAACCTCTCTAAAAGAACCCAAAAGTGGTTATTGTTTTTTTTTTTTTGAACAAAAAAATTGGTTATTGGGGTTTATTCTCGTTATTATTTATTTTCGGATTTTATACATATAAATAGTTAAATACGATTCACATACAATATTTTATTACTTCAAAATCTTTTACCAACGCGTTGGTGAATCTGACTTTTTAAAGCCACGTGTATGACACATGTTCATGTCCAAGTTACACGGCAATGAACAATTTATCTAAGGAGGTGTGTGTGTGTGTGTGTGTGTGTGTGTGTGTATACACACATTATACACACACACACACATGGAAACGCTCACCTGCGAACCAGTTCGTACGTACTACGTACGAACTTTTTTGAGAACCCATCATATGTGATGTGGATCCAAAATCTGAACCGTTCATGTGAAGCAGCACCTCGTGAAACCCCCTGGGCCCAAGTTTGACTTTGATCTAAAACTTTGATGGGCCATGAAAAATGAAACAATTTCCTCCCTTGATTTGCATTTCTCTTTGCTATGGCCCACCAGAATTTTAGATCGGGGTGAAAATTTGTCACATGGGGTTTCATGGGATTCCGCATCACATGGACCGTTCAGATAAGACACCCATGGCACGTGTGCAAAGGTGCGCACGTGCATAGGTGCACAAGGGAGCATGACTCTCTCTCTCTCTCTCTCTCTCTCTCTCTCTCTCTCTCTCTCTCTCTCTCTCTCTCTCTCTCTCTCTCTCTCTCTCTCTCTCTCTCTCTCTCTCTCTCTCTCTCTCTCTCTCTCTCTCTCTCTCTCTCTCTCTCTCTCTCTCTCTCTCTCTCTCTCTCTCTATATATATATATATATATATATATATATCTGAGAAGGTTGTTCATTAAACTAACTTTTGAATTGTACTGCTCCTAAATTCCACATATTTTGAAGAAAGCTGCTCATAAAAAATGAATTGGAAAGCATCCAAACACAAGGATCAACTCACCAAATTTGGGGATATGACTACAACTTGTTTTTCCAGTAATGCTCCTGCAAATAGTGCCAAAACCTGAAAGATATATCCTTCAACTTAGTCTTGTGCTAATGTGTGCCAGAGATTGTGTCTGCCACCAAATTATAAAAGCGTGTAATAATTACATAAATAAGAAAACAAAAAACAAAAGAAGCCAACAGAAAACAGCTGATACATGACCTTTTTAATAAAGAACATTAGGTTTGCCATATTTTATCATGGATCGAATATATAACAGGTAGAAACACCATTAATAGATCATAATATCTATCATAAATGAGACTGATTACAGATAAGCAAACACTGACAATCAAGTCCTTTCATGTGATTTGCCAAAGAAGAAACCCATTAACATATCCATGGGAAAAGCCCAATGACACACTGAAATCTAAAGCCAAGTCTATAATGTTAGAGAAGAAATTACACTTTCAAGAGATAGAGCACGGCAAACAGTCGCAGTGGTCCATATTGATAGTGCAAGAGCATCCTCAGCAGCTGCTAACTTCGCATTAACCTTTTCAAAGAAATAACATTTTCAGCAATAAATCATTCATGAGTTGCCAACGTCAATGAAATGAATAACACTATCAATAGCCATTGATCTTACCTCAGCAACTTCTAAAGAACAATCGGACACTTCCGAGTTACTTCCACTTAAGCCCAGAACAGATAGGCTAGGTCGGGTATACTTAATTGGCTGCAAATGATCTAAAGGCTGAAAGACTATTTCAGCTCCATGTGATGGCAGAGGCAGAGCATGGTAGCCACAGACTATCTGTAACAACTCATTTTTGTGTTCCTATTGCAAAAACCAATGAACTTCAGTGACAAAAAGAAAATGCAAATACCACTTAAAGAGTAATGAAAGTTTAAGCATGGAAGTGAGATGAATATACCTTAGCCCATTCCATTACTCGTTCATTTGTAACAGTGCTTTCATGCTCAGAACTGACTTCATCAATATCATCATCCTCTGAACCCATGCTTCTTACTGAACTGTCCAAAGCCGATAATGTATTTAATCAACTCACAGAGAAAAAAAAAATTTGTAGGAACTATGGTGAAGAAACTATTGATCACATCCAGTAATTTAAACAGCTGAAGAATAAGGTGAACAATAATAAATAAATAAATAAAGGAAGGAAGCTTAACAACTTGCTGAAGTTTTGATCAAAACACTGGATGGTGACTGATTGAAAATTATGTCAGGTAGAGGAATTATATGACTCTCTAGCAGGAAGAGAGTATCCTCAGGTTTTCAACTTTGCACAAGTGAGACAATGGTTCAGTGATCCAGACCATTGATATTAGGGGCCCCATTGTGGATGGATAATGCCCAAAAATTCCCCCAGATTGGAAGATCCTATCCATCCAATGTTTGGTCTTTTTTCTGTTGAATGTGGACCTAGGCTGTATCTCTTCTGTACTTTCTATCACTTGCCAGCCATGGAGGATTGGGATTCTCAGATTGAGTTGATTTTTGGGCCATGGTCAATCGCTTTGAGTTCCATCAGATCAACATTCTTCACAAAATAATAACCCAGCTTGCACAAACTATGAACCCGAGGATATTAACATATCCCTAGGTCGTGGATATGTATTCATGTCAACTATGCAATTTAATGAAAATGCATAAGGATGAAATAAAGCATCAGAAAATTTTACTACCTGAATATGGATTCTGAACTTCCGACACGCTCTAATGTACGGCTGACAGAGCAGTTAAATGTCCCAACCTCTGGTGAAGTTTGACCATTTTCAAAGCTTCCATTGATTATCTCAGAACTATCAGAGCGGGATCCTGAGGTCTCAGAAGCATAACAATCATCATAACATTGCATGTTCTTTCTCATATCCTTGTCCAGTTCTCTTGCTTGACTAAACTCTGAAGCCTCACTGGTAGAAAAGCTTTCAGGAGAGTGGGGCTCCAATTGCCTTAGTGACTGAGAAGGAACCTCATTGTCTGATGTAAAGCCTGGGGAAGCCATAGTAAGACCTAATACACTGTCGGCAGGTATTGCAGAAGCCATCCAATCATTTGAACTCTGCTTGTTAGGGGTTTCAGGAGTCTCATTCATTTGATCTTGTGTTCTAACCAGTGGTGGAACACAATCTATGAGGGTCATTTCACTGACAAATTGTGTGATCCTTTCAAGACGCTCCTCTGCTATTATACTGTATACATGAAAGGAAGCTGTTATGCATAAACTACAAAATTTCCTTACGAAGAAGAAAGCAAGCTGTCAAATTTGATAACACTGATTCAAACCTGTTCAACATCTCATAGTGCAGCTCAAAAAAGGGCACTCTGGTAAGTATGCAATAACAACGAGGTGCAGAAACCAAAAACCGGCTGCACCTACCAGAAGATTGAAGTGTTGGTGAAATAAAACCTAGAATACCAGGTGGCCTCTGCACAATTTCCTGAACATGTAAGCATACACCATATAAGGTTGAATCATTCGCCACCTGGTCAAGAGTAACAAAACACCTTAGAACCCATTTAACCAGTTAATAGTTCAGGGATAGAGTGCACATAACAAAAGAATCAAAGCAAGGTAATCCCAGCTTCAAGTTTCTTGTACACCTGTAACAGTTGCAACATGCTCTTTCCTGTCTAAGCCACCTAGCATTATGGTACATCCAAGATCTAATGCAGGGGCATTTTCACACCGGGCACAAGTAGGGTCGCTTGTGGGATGCAGGGGCACACTCGGGGTGGGCGGGACTCACGGGGGACGTCTTGTGTTCGAGACTCCTCACCAAGGGTGATTAATGCGCATTTCACACAGGGCTCGAGTGGGGTAGCATGTGAGATGTGGGGACACACTCAGGGTGGGCGGCCCGTGTGAGGCGGTACCCATGCGATTTGGGCCCATGAGGGGGATTCGGCTGAGGTCCTAACCCATGAGATGTGAGGCCTGGGCTATGAGATAAAGAGATTAATTCGCCATACTCTAACAGTTTGAGCTTTTAGAGCAAGTGGTTAATTGTCCTACATCAAATTGGTATCAGAGCGGGAGATCTCGTGTTCGAGACTCTTCACTAGAGGTGATTAATGCAGGGGCATTTTCACACCGGGCTCGAGTGGGGTCGCCCATGGGATGCAGGGGGACACTCGGGGTGGGCGAGGCCCACGGGAGAGGTCTCATGTTCGAAACTCCTCACTAGGGGTGATTAATGCGAATTTCACACCGAGTTCGAGCAGGGTAGCCTGTGGGATATGGGGACACACTCGAGGTGGGCGGCCCGTGTGAGGCAGTACCCATGCGATTTGGGGCCCACGAAGGGGGTTCGGTCGAGGTCCTAACCCATAAGATGTGGGACCTGGGCTATGAGATAAAGAGATTAAATCGTCATACGAGCTTTTAGAGCAAGTGATTAATTGTCCCACATCAAGAACAAAAATCAATTTTACATAAGTATAACTTTTTCACTAAGTAAGAATTAGGGCCCGCTGTCAAAATCCCATGATTTATGATTCACGATTTACAATTTGAATCCCACCTTTGAATCCCTTTTTATATTAATCCTACGATTTTATAATTTGAATCCTATGATTTACAATTCAAATCCCGATTTACGATTCAAATTATACTTGTTTTCTTCTATTTTAAGCTTCGCTCGGCTTTCATTTTATGTTTTTAAATTGGTGGGGGTTTTAAGAATCATTTAGAAAAAACCTTTCAAAAATTTGAATCCCACCTTTGAATCCCTTTTTATATTAATCCTACGATTTTATAATTTGAAGCCTATGATTTACAATTCAAGTCCCGATTTACGATTCAAATTATACTTGTTTTCTTCTATTTTAAGCTTCACTCGGCTTTCATTTTATGTTTTTAAATTGGTGGAGGTTTTAAGAATCATTTAGAAAAAACCTTTCAAAAATTTGAATCCCACCTTTGAATCCCTTTTTGTATTAATCGTATGATTTTATAATTTGAATCCTATAATTTACAATTCAAATCCCGATTTACGATTCAAATTATACTTGTTTTCTTCTATTTTAAGCTTCACTCGGCTTTCATTTTATGTTTTTAAATTGGTAGGGGGTTTTAAGAATCATTTAGAAAAAACCTTTCAAAAAAAAAAAAAGTTTAGGAAAGGTAAATTATTTTATTTTGTTCTTTATAGTAGATTAAATGATATGTATTCTCTTCATTATTAAATTGTTGACCTTTTTCTTATGATTTCTTACTTCTTAACTAGTCAAAACACTAAATTGATGAATGACTTATCTAGAATGTTTTTATGGATGGTTACAATCATGTTAACTCATATGTATTGTGGAATGATGGTTAGAAATCAAAATATCTTTTTTAATCGGTATACGGAATCAAATGCAGCTTTCCAATGCAATTCTACATTCAAGAAAGGTAACAAGAACATAAATTATTAAAGGATCCTTACATGCTTTTAAAGGAAAATTTCTAGAAAGACAAAAAAATTAAAAAGGAAAGGTAAGAATCATTTAATTTTGAGTAATACCATGTCATGATAGTGTAAAGTTTTAAATATTTTTTATTTATTTACATTTTTCATATTTTTAAGAAAATCATTATAAAAAAAATCTAACGATTTATGATATGATTTGTGATTTGATACAATTCAACCCCTATTACGATTTGTGATACAATAACGATTTTGACAACATTGCATATAACAAGCATAAGAACATCAGTAACACAATCTTGAATAGATGAAATCATGAAAGCTTTGAAAATGACTAAGAATGTAGAACTATCTAACTAAAAAATGGTTAAAGCAACAAATCAAGAGGAATTTTGAGACCAAGCACAATAAGGCTACAATTATTACGCTATGTAAGATAATAGTACAGTGCCTAAAAGAAGCACACACTGCATCTCAATAGAAATGTGGATTTCATTGCAGCAAGAGAGTAATTTCATGCAACCATACTATAATACCCATATTGGCTTCCACATAAATGCATTGGACCAGCTGTAGACATCCTATTTTGCATGGTTTACCAGATCTACTGGACTAAAGACTGGAGTAAGGCTCATTATGGAGTCTCGTCATGAAGGACATTTTTATAAGTTACCTTGTATTGGATCACCACTACCTCTCCATGATGTATTCTGTAACTTCATTTGTAACACCCCGGATTTTTGTCAACCTGGAGTTAGACGTCCTTAGGCACTGGGTCAACCATAGCACTCTTAAAGCTCAATTCCAAAGCCAAAGAAATCATTTAGAACGAAATTCTTTAGAAATTTAACGTGAATTAACTAGCGTTACACTAGATTATCTGTGAAATAAGCACCAACCACTTTAAATACGATCTGTAAGACCCAAAACCTATAGAATCAGTAACGCTACGCTATCATAAAATTCCGGATCAATCTCTATTCCCGTTTGCTCTCGGGAGCACTTTGAAACTCGGTATTGGATCTAGACCGCACGTCAAAAGTCTGATAGCGATGAACTTAGACCAATATGACCGCCTAGTTGGACTTGACTATCACCTCAAAAATCAAGGTCAAACGATGTCCTGGGACTGTTTCCTTGAGTCTGGAGTGAAGAGAGTGAGAAAGTGAAGATTTTTAGAAAATTAAATATATTTTTAAGTAATCTTGAACGGTTCACTTGCGCGTTATTTTTAAGCGTTCTGACCGTTAGAATTCGACCCAAATTCACCCTCGGATCAGGATAGGTGGCCCTTACATGTCATAGTACTTGTAGCTCTGATCGAGTTCCCGTAACCGTTGAACTGAAACTGGTCCGCCACGGGCGATCTAGAAATCCGATCGAACTGAAAACTTAACTTGATCAAGATCCAGCATCTATGAGCTTAAGTCCGACCGCACACAGTATTAGGACCTCCAAAAGTGCTCCGTTGAAACGGAACAGTCTGTATTTGGACATAACCTAAGTATACTATGGCCCTGAGTCTAATTCGGAGAGTTTTGGGCCTATATAAGGACCTTAAACCCTCTCTCTCTCATCCCATACAAATTTGGAAAAACCTAGGAGAGAGAAAAGAGAAAAGAGAGAAAGTGTGAGAGAAGTGAGAGGATCTTCCTGCTATCCTACGTGCTTAACCATCACGATCTAATCGCTTTTCCGGCGATTCTAACTTCGTTCTTAGGTAAGAAAGCCTAACCCTAACCTATTTTAGGGTTTC
The DNA here is from genome assembly GCA_037074715.1 of Magnolia kwangsiensis. Classification (NCBI taxonomy): domain Eukaryota; kingdom Viridiplantae; phylum Streptophyta; class Magnoliopsida; order Magnoliales; family Magnoliaceae; genus Magnolia; species Magnolia kwangsiensis. The sequence continues at coordinate 26,278,425 of CM073574.1, forward strand.
AATTGGTGCAAGTGATGAAGTAGTTAACCTAAATCATACTGTAGGTTGTCAATCAGTCGTTGACAAAGACTTAGAGTCTCTATTGAATTCGTTACACTTCTACGGCGTAAGGTGCGGATTTTAGACGCTTAGGTTGTCATTTTTCAAAGCTTTCAATGTCAGCTAATGGTAGATTATTGACGAAGATGCTATTTCACATGTAGAACATGTTGTCCGTTTTCTATTTCGAATACATACGAAGTATATGGAATTTTATGTATTTTAGGTATTTGTAGAAAATACCGTATACGTATAAATTTTGTAAATGTGATTGTCATGAGTATTTGTCGTATATACATGCGAGTTATGGATGCAGTATCTGTTTGGCGAAAGGATTCGCCCTAATACAAGTTTTAGCCAACATATGATGTGTAGGCTAATACGTGTAGTCTAAGTGTTTGTATAAATGCTTGTATGAGTATATACTTAGTAAATAATGCTTTACTTGGGTGTTGAGATAAGATTCTCAACTACCTTAGCGATGTTTATGATTTCCTCCATGCAAGTTGTTTAACTTAGTCACTTTACTTTGAAATGCATGCGTATGGATTCTTGTTCATGTTGTATCTTATAACATGTTGGGAAATATGCTTGAATTATTTGGTTATTTCTGTTCTGGCTACTGTACATGTTTACTAGTTAATATGGAATGTGTTTGGGGTCATGTTATGGTCCAGGCAATCGGTAACAGATTTGAGCTCGTGGTTGGCCTCTATTCGCCACGCAAGACGTGTTTGACGAACCCGAGTCGTGCGTTGCTTGTCGGCAGTGGTTAGGCCACACGAAGTGCTTATGCACTTCATGTCGTACAACTCAACGGGCGCTCATACTAGTCGAACTCATTAAGTAACTCAATTGACCATTGTATGTTCACCTTGTATTGGTCATAACTGCTTGAACCTAGGGTACTGAACTTACCAATGAAAACCCTGATAACCGTGGTACCTTGATCCATTAAGACTCATGAGCCGGACATGGTGGTATGGGACACCATGGTCGAGCTGTCGGCCTACGCTGGGGCCACAAGCCTCCCCATAGTGACCAGTGAGCAATCCAGACTCGTGAGCTGATTATGGTGATATGGGACACTATATTCGAACTGTCGGCCTACACTGATAAGGTGATAGGGGAGCGGTGCAATAAGTGCGTGTAACAACCCTAACAGCCCTTTGTAGTGACCTCGAGCATACTCTGAATCTGCGAAGAGGCGACGAGCCTTCCCGTAGTAAACAGAGTATAAACTAGGCCTGTATTGATAAGGTGATGGGGGAGCGGTGCAACGAGTGCGTGTAATAGCCCTGGCAGCCCTTGCAGCGACCTAGAACCGCATCATCGTATGAGATTAACTAAGAGTGACGACCCTAGATAGGATCTTTGTTTGGGAATAATATAAGGGAGGTACCTTAGTTTCTCAATCCTGCTGTATGAAAAGGACTAATAACAACTCGGTAATCATGCCCATATCGCATTGCATGTGCCTAGAAGATGTGGAGCACTTGAGGGACGAAAGCATGCCGCGAACATAAGATGGTGTCGCACGAGGGAGTATGTTGGCGAGGGCATGCATCATTATTGCATCTCATCCTTGCATTAATCACATTATTTAGGAATGTTTGATTTGCTTGCTTTATCATTACCGCTTGACTGAATTGATAACATGTTAACCTGTGTTCTATGATTCTACTGAGTTGATCACTCACTCCCACGTTACGGGACGGTGTTGGCCACACCAACCAGTCCCTATTTTAGTTTCAGATGATAGCGATGCTTGCGAAGCAAAGCCAGACTTTATGATGTTGGGGAGGATTTCTCCTATATGCAGGTTCTGATCGACGAGGTTACAGGGTTACTGATTAGATGCCAATACACTTGGTATTTCGGCTTTTATTTAAACACCCGTGTATATTCTTTTCTTTTCATTTTTGGAGTGTACATATATTTAGTTAACCTGGTAACATGTTCACACTTTGGAGACTTACAATCAATTATACATTTTATATATTTATCACAGTCTTCCGCTTGCGAAATTTAACTGTCTCTAGAGTATGATATGTTGTTTTAGCTTAATCCACTTCATGTTTTATGCACTAATACAGTCAACATTCATCCATCATTGAAAATATTGCATAAGTGATGTTCTGAAACTCGGGAGTGGAGTTTATGTTCAACCCCCGATTTTCAGGATGTTACATCATTTGACATGGTTACCTTTTAGTTGTACCAAAAGAGGCATTGTTCTTCTTAATATCCATCATCATCCTCATCATCATCACCATTGGAGCCTTATCCCAACTAATTGAGGCCAGCTACACAAATCCTGTTACACCATTCCTCTCAATCACGTACCTTATCCTCAATTAAACCGTAGGTCCTCGGGTCTTTTCTTACTACTTTCACCCATGTCCTTTTGAGGCTTCCCCTAGACCTTTTAGAGGGTTCAACTTCAACCGATTCACTCTTAAGTCTTAACCAGTGCAAATCTTGTTCTAAATTCCACATGGCCAAACCATCAAAGTCGATTTCCCTTCATGCTAATCCTAAGTTCCCTTGAATGTGTCCATTCTTAATTTTGTCTGTCTTGGCACCCAAACATCTCAACATCCTCAGTTTTGCCATGCTCATCCTATAAACATGTTGTTACCTGCCCAACATTTTTCCCATTAAGCATGGCTTGTCTTATAGTTATCCTATAAAATTTTCCTTCGACCTCATTGGTATGCAGCAATGACATAGAACTCCAAAGCCACATCTCCACACCGAACTCTAATCATATGAGCAGCATCCTTCTCAATCTCTCCAGACTCTTGATTTTTATTTTTTTATTTTTTTTTATTTTTGAAAGATAGTGCAATTTATTAAAAACCAAAAGTCCAATAAGAGACAACAAAGCAAACATGAAAAAAAAAAAACAAAAAACAAACCGCCACTCAGGGCACGCAATCCCTAATATACAAATTAGTCTGGTTGATAGCTCCTACAATAGAATTTCTTCTGTTACAGAAACAATAGTTGTTCCCCTCACCCCAAATAGTCCGAAGAATGGCAAGCACAACCACCCTCCACATGGACTTGCCCTTCCTCCCAGCCCCACGGACATGCCAAGAACAGAACAGACCCTTGATGGAGCTCCACATCTATCACGCCGCAAGCCTGGCACCCGGGTATCCGTGACCCAGATACCGTATCAGAGACGGGACATAATATTCATCATTTACATTGCATGATTTAAAGGCATTTTGTCACACATAATAATTAGGGGAAAGAAATTATCATTCCATAGAATAATCCAAAATGAATAAAATCATCGTTCACAAAATTCAACTTAAACTTATTTCATGAAATTTTAAATCAACTAGGATCAAAAATAAATCAAATCTTCAATTACGTTGCATTTGTCCTAAACCCCAAAGCTTTCTCTACTAAGAAACATCACAACAACCTTGATTTCCTCCACCCAAACAGGCTCTTGAGCACATATGCCTCCTACAGGGAGATATAATCAAAGGGCAGGTTATTGAGACTCGGTCGCACCCAATCCTCACCTGAAAGCATATTTGAATAAAAATTGAAAATAACATGACAAATGGAGCCCTTGTCAACTATCCTTTGCTCATCAACCAATAACGAGGAAATGCAATTGGCCCCAAGCTATCCCATGGAAGAATTTAGTATCTTAATGTCTTCCTTGAGCCGGGTTGTCTGAGAACATTGACACCACTTGATCTTCTCCTCTTTTAGTCTAGAACCATAATTGGCAGAGATCTTATCTTTAACAGCTTTCTCGACGTTGGACAACAAGTCTCCTCCTTGATGTCCATCGCTTGAATCTCGCAAAGGATGCAATCCATCTCAATCTCCCTATACTCGAACACATCTTTCTTCCACTCCCTGAGCTTGGCTTTCAGTAGTTTTAGGTTCTGGAAGAGCTTAAAACTAGCACGACCTTCAACCTCAAAAGAGGACCACCAACTTGAGACCAAGGCCTAAAACCGTCCACTTCGAGAACGGTCAGCTCAAATCGAAAAGGTTGAGGACCCTAGACGACTTCATCAACCTCCAAAAAGAAAGGGCAATGATATGATATAGGAATAGGAAACCCCTTTGGCATGCTAGGGGAAATCTTTGCACCCACCTAGGAGAGCAAGAATCTATCCAACTTCGACACGACTGGACCACCAATCCATTAGATCAAGTGAACTTAACACCTCCGAAAGGGAGGTCCACTAGCTCATGCTTAAGAACCTACTCTGAAAAGCCCCGAATGCTACTAGAGACCCAATCTCCATGGAGCTTCTCGTGAGCAAAACGAACCACATTGGAATCACCACCCACACACAAGGGGAGTTGTCATCTATTAAAAGCAACAGGCAACTCCTCCCACGGAAACAGGTGAAGAGTCGACTGGTTTGGGCCATACACCCATGAGAAACCCACCTGAAGCCAGAGGAAGACTCCCAGAGAACCACAGAAATGGAGAACTAGCCACTTCAACTAACCTCCCTAGCCCATATCCCAAAGAACCAAGATACCGCCAACTAAACTACCTGCATCAAGAGCCTCCCACTCCACACCCCTATGCCCCCGAATAGACTCAACCAACTTGTAACATCCCGGATTTTTCCACACTTGACCTTAGCATTACTGTCAGAGAACTGTACAAGTTTGATTAATTACCCATAACAAACTAACGAATGCGTCCGGTCACCTAAATCTTTGGCCTAACCATGTGATCTATTAGTTGAAGGCCAAGATCGGCACGACCCACCGTCAATTAATCAAAATGATTGTATTTAGCGGAGATTCACCTAAAATCTACTTCACCAAGGGGTTAGATAATGATTACTCTACGTACAAAACCCAAATTGATTAAATTGCCCTTTTAGCCTAAGAATCAATGGTATAGGGTAATTTAAGTTGAACCACCATTTTCACTAATTGCGAATAGGTCAAACTATAAACTTAGAGCTAATCCAAACCCTAATTATCATGCACGAGAAATCTCGTTGCTTAACTTATTCCAGAAATGTTCGAATTAACCAAACAAGCCCTAAACCGCTCGTTAGTGGGCCACTAAACTCGAAACTATAGAAAGATGTTTGTCTTAGCGGACTTGACGTCCATCACGAGACAACGAGCAGAGATCGCATCTCGAATCATTCAACTTGGGCTCACATGGTGAGCACATGAAATATGCGAATGCCCTTCGAATCTTACAGGAACTTGAGTTAATTATCCATATCCGGTCGTTGCCAAAGTTGTGGCTTTTGGACCATTAGATTGCGGCCAATTTTAAAGCACCAATCCAAGTTAATATCCTACACACATCCATATAGCCGTGACCTCATCAATGATCGATGGTCGTCGAATTGACTTTTAATCATACATATCAATCAGTGCATTCAAATGGTGGGTCGATTATATCCATACGTAGATCATCACTAGGGCCGGCTATCCTATGGCATAGATTGACCCGTACACCTCCATGTGGACCCTGAAAGTTAGAATTAAACTCCCATAGGTTTATAATGTTGAACACCTAGTCATTAGGGCCAATGGGGCCACTTCTGACACTATAAACACCTATATATGGGTAGCCCCTCCATTCCACAGGAATTTACCTTAGAAGGGGGGGGGGGGGGGGTCTTGGTGTTGGTTCTTACAATTAAACCCTAATCGTTACCACGTCCTTCGTCGAATCCACTCCTACTTGCGATTGGGTGTAAGAATCGCATCTAATCTTTCAATTTAACGAGTTAATGATAGCTTCTTGATTCCTAATGAGATTTCCTTTGACCTTGATTAGGATTTAGTATTTTCCCCTAAGAACCCTAACACTAAGTGCGATTAAATCGCATAACCCCTCTCTGAGGTGAGGACTATTCTTCTAGGTTTCCCTTTTATCAACCCTTGATAGTGTTAGATAATAATTTTTAGTTGTTGTTAAGATATCGTGTGCTATTTGTGCTTGAAATTATTTATTGTTGTAACTCTAATGTTATGTGTTGTCAGTAACCAACATGTTCATTGAAATGCTTGAGCAATATGAAATTCCTACTATTGGAACCCTTTTATGTCATTTGATAAGCGTTGTTAATGAACGTTTATCTGTATTGATATACGTTGGATTGTACTAATATACGTTGGATTGTACTGATATATGTTCAAGCGTGTTGATTCGCAGATGTGTTTCATTAATATACCCTGTTGTGGTATCAAGTTACTCTATGATTATAATTATGTATTGCAAATTTGAATTGTTGTTGTGTGGATCAAGCCCTACAAATCGCATAGTGGATGGCCCTCTTAGGGTTGGCTATCCCAGGTTTATCCGGTCGACTGGCAGTAGTTAAAACTACGTGAGATGCTTTACACCCAATGCCAAATTTACCTGGGGTTCTCCGTAGTTGATCGGAATAGTCTAACAAAGAGCCGATCATTCTTATGCTTGGTAATTGTATAACATTCAATTGAATCTGAGATACCACTTTTACCATTGATTTAAGTCCATTAATAACCGTTAATGCATTACATTACTACAAAGACTCATGAGTCAGGCATAGTGGTATGGGACACCGTGTCTGAGTTTTCGGTCTATGCGAGGGTGACATGCTTGCCGCTTTGGTAAAACAGTGAGTGTCGAACCTGCCATGTTGGTATAACATTGGGTAACGAGCCTCCCTGTAGTGACCATTGAGCACTAGTGAATGCCAAGAGCCTACCGTATTGTTGATGGATTCGATGTTGTGCCTTTGCCACATTTGTGTTTGTATGATGACCCTTACATTACTTGTGATCGTCCGTAAGCGATGAGCCCTTACTGTCATTTAATTGTATAAGTTGAACTTTTGGGTGACAAACCTAAATCGGGGTCAAGGGACACTGGTGAGGGGCTCCCACATGATGCTACGAGCCACGTGATCTATTTAGCGACTTTTGATAGAAATGGAGGTATCCCAGCTTCGCTAATCTACTGTGTGAACTGGGATTAATAGCTACTCGGTTAATCGTGCATATCATGGCATACATTTATAGGTTGTGCTAAAGGTGAACCATTTTGCAATTGAGTGATGATTTTTTGGATTATTATGTTGAGGAAGTGCTACAAATTGTTCTCAGGCCATACATCCACATATCATTCCATCCATGCACTTAAACAACTAGCATAGGGAATTGCTTGTTTTGTATTGTTATTATTGTTTATGCCTGATTGTGTTGATAACATGTGTAACTTAGAAAATGGTATCATTAAGTTAGTAATGCAGGGGCATTTTCACACTGGGGTCGAGTGGGGTCACCTGTGGGATGCAGGGGCATACTCGGGGTGGGCGGGCCCACGGGGGAGGTTTCGTGTTCGAGACTCCTCACCAGGGGTGAGTAATGCGCATTTCACACCGGGCTCGAGTGGGGTAGCCTATGACATGCGGGGACACTCGGGGTGGGCGGCCCATGTGAGGCGGTACCCATGTGATTTGGGGCCCACGAGGGGGGTTCGGCCGAGGTCCTAACCCATGAGATGTGGGGCTTGGGCTATGAGATAAAGGGATTAATTCGCTATAATCTAAAAGTTCGAGCTTTTAGAGCAAGTGGTTAATTGTTCTGCATCAAATTGATATCAGAGCGGGAGATCTCGTGTTCGAGACTTCTTCACCGAGGGTGATTAATGCAGGGGTATTTTCACACCGGGCTCAAGTGGGGTCACTTATGGGATGTAGGGGGCACACTCGGGGTGGGCAGGGCCTACAGGGGAGGTCTCATGTTCGAGACTCCTCACTGGGGGTGATTAATGTGCATTTCAAACCGGGCTCGAGTGGGGTAGCCTATGAGATGCGGGGACACACTCGGGGTGGGCGGCCCGTGTGAGGCGATACCCATGTGATTTGGGGCTCACGAGGGGGGTTCAACCGAGGTCCTAACCCATGAGATGTCGGGCCTGGGCTATAAGATAAAGGGATTAATTTGCCATGCTCTAACTGTTCGAGCTTTTAGAGCAAGTGGTTAATTGTCCTGCATCAGTTAGCTACTCACTCCCATCAGGAACTATTTTAAAACACCAACCAGACGATATTGTTGACCCAAGTACCACCGAGATTTTAGACGAGCAGGCATAGACTAGCTTGCACCATCGTCATGATATTTTAAGAGTGTTGGATGAAAACATAAAACTTTACAATTTATTCATTTTGGATGTGTATATATTGGAGTCCCCAATTAGGTGGACTCCATGGTTTGATTTTTTTGAATGTATATTGTGGCTTGTGTAATCCTCATTTAGTCAGACATCACTTATGAAGTTGTACATTTTGAACATTAACCATATATTTCTGGGTTTAGTTATATTTGCTTAACTTTGTATACTGCTGATGTAAACCTACTCTGATTATTGATCATGGGTGAATGTTAAATGGATTGTGCGGATATATGGGAACTTGCCTGCGTGCATTTTTGTAGGTTCACACTGAGAAACGACCCCCCCCCCCCCCCCCCCCCCGGGAAAAAAAAAAACACGGATCAACCCTGCACCCCTTAGACGGTTTCAGAGACTATTTCTAATACTTAGACAAGGACATTCGAAGGCCTCTCTCTTCGAAAAGCTAAACAAGGGCAATGTAGTCATCATGATCACCAAAAGCCACCCCATTAAGTCTTTCCACATACCTAATAGCCTCCCTAATCCACCTCTTCCCCTTGAAGGTCCCAACTAGACCCTCCATAACTCCCGACGAGGAGTCAGAAGAACAGAGATTGTTAACAGGAATTTGATCATCTTCCAAACATAGAGCCACCTGCATGGGGGAAGCATCCAAAGCATCTTCAACCTCTTGTGCAAGCCTACAATAATTGGAAACTCACTCGCTTCTCGAAGTATTCATAAAATTCGTCGCAACTCCCTCATACATAGGAAAATAGCCCCATTAGTCAACCTTCCTGGCAGGAAACCAAATTAATTTGTTGATACATTTGTCTCATTCCTTAACCTTTGCTTGACCACTCTCCCAAAGTTTCATAATAGGGCTCATAAGTTCAATTCCATGATAGTTAGTGCAACTTTGCATGTCCCCTTTATTTTATAAATTGGAAACACAGTACTTTTCCTCCATTTGTTTCGCGAATAGCCTTTTGTACATCATCATTCTATCACCCAGTTTCCTTATATGAGTGGATTTTTTCCCTCTATATACTCCTAAAACATCTTTCACCACTTTCGTAATCTACTCGGCCATCTCATTCCATCCCATATAACATAAACTTCTTCCATAGCATTCCACTTTCCTTCTTCCGTTGTTTTCTCTCCTGTTAGATTCCACCACCTTGTTTCTGGACACCTCTTCCAACTCTTAGTGCAAACATCCATAGATGACCTACTGTTGTGCAGTCAAACTCTCATTCAGTATAACCTTGCACTCTTTACATATTGGTTATTTTTCCTTCCTAAGTAGGAAGAAATCTATTTGTCTTGCATATGATCCACTTCTGGAAGTTATTAAAAATTTAAATCTTTTTTTCTTTTCTTTTTTCGAGCAAAAAGTAATTTTATTAAAACAACTAGCCTTCAAAACCAAGGCTAGAAAAGAATACAAAGAAAAACAAAAGAGCTACAACACGAGCACCACCCGCGTAGGGGAAAAGGGCAATTAACAACTAGCAACTCATTCTGAAATAGAAAATTTTGCTTCTTCGACAACATCCTCAAGCAATCTAAAAACATTACAAAAGCGCCTTCTATATCTCTCCCCAAATCATCCACGACACAGCCGGTAAAGAAAGGTTCCAAGTATTTCGGCCTTAGATCCCCCTCCTCCCCCATGCCACGCCCAAAGAAGGCTCAACACACAAATTGGCATAACCCAACACGTCCCAAAATCGTCCACCACACAACCAGTAAAGAAATGTTCACCTCTCTTTTTAAGTATGTGTTTGCTAAAGCTAGATCCTATGCCATGGCAAAATCAAGGATAGCACCCCCCATCTCATTCCTTCTCCCAAAACCATAACCACCATGCATTGTCTCATATCCTCTACTCTCTTTTCTTACATGACCATGTAACTTTCCTCATACAAATATACACTCTTCGAAATTCCTCCATCCTACCCAAATTATCTCTTGATTCTATCCTCTTACCTACCTGTGACGTATGTGCATTGATGACATTGATTATCTCCTCTCCCAAAACAAGTTTTATTGATACATCCTAAGAGTGAGAATAAACAGGTATCTTCGTTTATGGGTTTCATATGCATGGTGTTTGATGTATATATAAGTTTCTTTGTAGATGACTACACAATTAAAAGACAAACTTCTACTTTAGTGTAACTCAATATCTTTTGACTAAAGAACTCATAACAAGAACAGAAAAGTCATTAAACAACTGCTAAGAACAAAATAGGAAAATACTAAAACCACTAGAAATCAAAAGCAACCCAGCCATGTGACCATGTAACCATGTGGGCCCTACAGTTGGTCCATATATTTGGCTGACAAGCCCTGCGGGCCCCACAGATTGATTTATCCACAGTTAGCATATGAATAATTGATACATGTGGCCCAAATGGCTAATTGTTGGATCTTGAGACCATATTAGGGATAGGACAGCTTGCCCACTTGCATCAAGAGAAGAAATTTTTTTATAGCTACACAAATTTCAAGCCACTAGTATTATTGGTTGTACTAAATTATATTTGCCCGAATTATGAAGCGAAGCGACAACCGATTCAAGTGCAGGAGCAGGGAAGTGTCTGTTTCAAATTTTAAATAAGTATAAAGAAATATAGCTAGGAAGTGGGACTAGGAGCAGGAATCCAAAGCACACTTCAAAACAAGAGTGGCACCCAAGTAGAAGGAATGTGTAACTAAGTAGTTGACATCACAAAAATAATCCTTTCGAACTCGTTTCAGTGTACCAAAAAGATTATAAAACATGCAACCATCGTTAGAGATCAATCCATGCCATTTAAGTTCCATCTTGTTCAATTACAGTTGTTACAGTCGATGTTGATGCGATATAGTTGGTTCTCGTCCTTCAGAGACTGCAAGTGTAATAGGAGCATCCTTGACAAAAGAATCACTCTAAGATGATCATCTCATCGCTATTGAGAACGAATCCATATAGTAAATAGGAAGGAAAAGGAATGACATCAAAATAAGTACTTGATTTAGATAAGGATCATAGGATCTGCCAATAATTCGAGCCAATAAAACATTAGTTATTTTAGTTAGTTTATTTAGAGTCATTAATTCAAAATACCTCGACTTTTTCAGAACAGGTCCGAGTCAAATAGCAATGATTACCTTTTTGGAGGCTTACGTCCCATAGAAACTGTCTACCTGAGACTGTTCCTTGGCCCATAGGACCAGACACAAGGTTAGAATTCTAGGTCTTCTAGAGTGGTAACCGTGGTATCTCATTGATGGCTCAGGTCCCCTCAGAAGGAGGCTTCCAATGCTTCTTTCAACTTGGAATCGATTCACAATGATTCTAGAAATTTTCATATAAAAAAATACATAAGAAAATGTAATTTGAAACACAACTAACCTTCAAAGAAAAAATAAAAGATAAATCATCCCTGCACATATGCTCCTGCACAAAAGATAAAGACGCAAAGGTCATAGAGAGCTTAGTTATGTGTGAAGAAAGAGGCAACAGGCAATAGGCAATAGGCAAGAGACATATATGCATAGATATGTATCTATGCATATAAATGAAACAAACAATCATTATCAACAATTCAAAATTGGCTTATCCCAGCTATATGGGGTCGGCTTTATGAATCCTTTTTCAACAATCTACCAACTCCCAAGAATTTTTAGTTTGGACTACTAAAAAAACAATAACCCTGTATAATAGAGAAAAAGAGATCATTCCATTTTGCAAGCCTATGAATCTATCTATCCATAAAAGAATTACTCAACTTTGATGACCAGAAGAAGTGAACTTTACAACCCCAATGGAAATTGAAAAGAGAGAAGGAAAATTGTCCACATTTTTTTCATATTTTGCTTCTGGAATCTTCAGTTGGCAAAAGAATACAGAATAGTATCCACTATAACCAAGCACCAGTGTGGAAATTCACGGATCCAATAACTCAATACCCTTATTTTCCTTCCAAATTTTTTAGTTCAGCTATGAACAAGGCAACACTTAAAAGAGGGTGTCAGTTAAAAGGTTAAAAAAGTCAAGAAGCTCAAAAGCCACTTCCGAAAACACATTGTACTTGTCTTCATAATTACCAACAATAAGGTTATTTATCACCAAACAAGCTATTAAATATTTTGGTAAAAATGATGACAAACAATACATGGAAATCGGTTGAATGTACCTGTCCATATATAACTTCATTCAAATCACTCATTGATGGTGTCCTCTCCATCAAGCGTGCCTGCGTAGTTTGTTAAAATCCTTAAATGAATGAGCTACTTAGTAGCTAATGAGAAGTATGTGCCACAAAAGAACCCAACATATAGCAACTTGAGTGATAAACATTTAACGATCATGAAGAGAGAACCAAAAAAAAAAAAAATCCAAACCAAATTTTGGTCAACCATTATGTCAATAAATTGGTTTAAATTTGTCAAATAGCATCAGATGCAACTTTTCCAAGCCTCTCGAAATAAATAAATAAATTTACACAAAACAAAAAGAAAAATACATGCTCATTGTCCCCGCAAGAGCAAGAAAGTGTCCAACAATGAGATCCACAGATTAGCAAAAATATCCACTCTTCCATGTTGAATGTCAAAGGCATGGCAGAGATATTCGGATTATCATATCTGGAAGTTTAGACTTCTTACTCTAGGATGAATTAGTTATGAATGAGTGGCCCAAAATAATGACAGCTAAGTCTACAGGCTTTTGCACAAGACAGAGAAACTATGCAGATGAAGAAGCTCCTCTAAATGGATTGAATAATGTCTCCAAGTGACAAGCTTCTTCTGATTGAGAGAGAATGCATTGATGATGATTGTACAAAAACAGACTCCACAACAATTGGGATACCACCTATTTGAACGAAATATTTAACTTCATATGTAGTCTGTTTTTTAGTGCAAGGCATACACAGAAAAGAAGCTACAGGTTAGAGGATGGGCAAATAAATAAAGACATACAAATTGTAAGCTGGCCTTTCTTTTCTTTTTTCTTTTTTTATTGGGATTTTTACCCAAAAATTCCTCCTAATGCATGATTTTACCATAAAATGCTTTGACCTTTGATAATTACAAAGACATTCCTCTAGCCATACGGATATGAGGTGAAAAGTCTTATTTACCCCTTAAGAGAATCCATGCATAATATAAAAAAAAGTCACGGCTCCCATTGAACCGAATTGTACAAAATCACGGCTCCCCATCCCAATTGTACCGAACGGAATTGCATTTGTCTAGCCACTAAGCTATGTGCGCCCACGATAATGTGTTTCTGAAATCTATTTTGGCCACCAGTTGCATGACCCAATTTTAAGGTTACAGCTCAAAAACCATCCCCATCCATGATTCAGGTGGGCCAAATAATTGGAAAAGGCGTGGCCTACACTCCAAATTATTTCCCTCAATGTGGCCCACCTGAATCACGGATTGTCCTGATTTTTGTGCCTCAAGCCTAAATTTTGGTGTGGCATATAATGGTTCAAGTGGATTTAACATAATTATCATGGTGGGCCCTATAAAGAAATCAACAGTCTTTCCCAACCATTTCCCTTGATGTGGTCCATTTGAATCACAAGTCAACCTGGCTTTTTTGCCTTGGACCTAACATGGGATTACACACCTAATGTCCGAGTGGATTACACGTACACATTACGATGGCGTACGCTTGGGTGAGCATCCCATAATTTTTTTAATATAAAAACAGAAATTTCTTTCCTATTGCGGAAGGAAGCACACACACAGTTATAGTCCTGTACCCGAGGCTGGGTGAGGCCAACAGAGATGTTGGTTACAAATTCACCCCGTCCGTCTGTTTTTCAAGATCACAATAGGATAGAAGTCTAAAAATCAGTCAAATCCAAAACTTATGTGGGCCATACCATGCGAAATAGTGGGGATTGAATGCCTGTTGTGACAAAAGTTTTATATCTGGATGATATTTGTGCCTGCAGTTTATTTGACTGGTAATAACCCTATGAACGGTTTGGATGGCATATAAACATCATGGTCAGCTCCAAGAATGTTTCAACAGTGGACGTTTCCGTTCCCACTATTTCGTTTAGTGTGGCCCACCTGAGCTTTGGATCTACTTGAATCTTAAAATCATGTCCTATTGTGGTCTTTCAAAACATATGGACAGAGTGGATTTGTCATGTACATCCATGATTCTATGTTGGCCTTACAGTCACAGGCATTGGTGCATCTCTGTGCCTGAGTCACGGGTGATCTACTTCCACTGCAGACGGGCGACAGACTTGGAGCGTATTGTAACACACGGCACCAATGGCAGTACTTTGTGGTGCTGAAAAGGATGCATGGGCCCACCATGATGTATGTGTTTTATCCACGCTGTCCATCTAATTTTTCAGATCATTCAGTGCATGAGACCAAAAATGTGCTAGATCCAAATCTCGCAAGGGCTACCTCATAGAAAACAGTCTTAATAGAACACCTAACATTAAAAACTTCTTGGGGGCTATAATAGTTTTGGATCAAGGTGATATTTGTGTTGTCCCTTCATCCAGGTCTATGTGACCTAATCAAAAGGTTGGATGGCAAATAAATATTACAGTAGGCCTTAGAAAGTTTTTAATGATGGACGTTTAGTCACCACTTTCCTGTGGTACGGTCCACTTGAGATTTGGATCTGCCTCATTTTTGGGCCCACGCCCTAAAATGATCAAGCAAAATGGATGGATGGCATGGATAAAACACATACATCAAAGTTACCCACAAAGCTCTTCCATCACCACGCAATAGTCATGGCGGTTCCATATGCTACACAACTCAATCGAGTCTAAGACTGACACCCCCCCTACCACTTTGGCAAGTAGATGTGAAATTCCACTTTAGTTGTACAACCAAAAAAATCATATGTTATTCAGATGGACTAAAACTTTGTGATTTTTACATGTGATTTCATCCAAAATTTTAGTCATGGGGCCAAAAAAAATCATATGTTATTCAGGATAATCATATGATTTAGCTGGGCCGCACCGAGGGAAACAGTTTGGAGGGAAGGCGTCACCCTGTACACCTTTCCAATTGTTTGGTCCACTTGAATCACGAATGGGGATGGTTTTTGAGCTCTACACATAAAAGTGGGTCATGCAGCTAGTGGTCAGTGTGGATTTCGGAAACACATCACGATGGGTCCTAGATTTAGACATGCAATTCACTTCCGTACAGGACATGCAATATGAGTTCTCTGTTATTCATGGATTCTCCCACAAGGCTAAACTAGACTTATCGCCTCCCATCCGTACACCAATAGGAATGTTTTGGTAAATATCTAACCTTAAAGCATTTTCTCCTGTTATCATGTGATTCACTTCCATACAGAACTCACGCAATATGAGTTCTCCGTGATTTTTACATGTGATTTCATCCAAAATTTTAGTCATGGGGCCAAAAAAAATCATATGTTATTCGGGATAATCACATGATTTAGGTGGGCTGCACCGAAGGAAACAGTTTGGAAGGAAGGCGTCACCCTGTACACCTTTCCAATTGTTTGGTCCACTTGAATCATGAATGGGGATGGTTTTTGAGCTCTACACATAAAAGTGGGTCATGCAGCTAGTGGTCAGTGTGGATTTCGGAAACACATCACGATGGGTCCTAGATAGCTTCTTAACTAGACATGCAATTCACTTCCGTACAGGACACACAATATGAGTTCTCCGTTATTCATGGATTCTCTCACAAGGCTAAACTAGACTTATCACCTCCCATCCGTACACCGATAGGAATGTTTTGGTAAATATCTAACCTTAAAGCATTTTCTCCTATTATCATGTATTAGGAGGCATTTTCGGGTAAAAATCCCTTTTTTATTTAAGTCATCCTACACTTCACTTTGTCTTCGCCTTTGATTGGTCTTCTTTGATAGAATGGGTTTTCATTTGAAGAAGTGCAGTCTTTACCAAAGCCATGGAAAGCAGGAGCATGAGGAGGAAGAGGATGAGGATGAGGAGATTGAAACAAAACCACAGTTAATAGGGACAAGAACCAAACATCATATCATGCATTCTTCTCACACAGTGAATATTCCCAACTGAGAGAATGACACTTGGGTTCAAGCATTCGTCAGTGAATGCATATTACAGCTGAAAAAATCCGTGAATAAGACCTTATTAGAAAGAAGCCAAATGGCACCTACAAAACTTAAAGCAAACAAAGGAGAGCCAACCAATGGGAGGCCACAGCCCCTGTGCTCTAGCAGAGAAAGAAAGAACCAAGAATTCTGCCCAAGAACAAACAAGGGATTTGACTCAAGCAATGACAGTGGAACCTCAACAGAAATACCATTGATAGCACAGTTGTTTCTCTCCTTTCAGATAGGCACAGAACGTGGCCTCCATATCATTCTTCCTTTCCTGAAGAAAGCTCCCGCATGCCAGGCCCAAACAGGATCTGAATCAAAACTGGCATTGACGATGCGACAGAGAACTAATTCAGGCACCCGCTCCAAACTGCATATGTGAAGAAGCAATGGATAAGGAGATTATTAACACTTCCCTCATCTCTCAAACACATTTCCATGGCAGAGTTGGTCTATAATAACAATTCAATCACAGCTCAGCAAGCCATGTGAAAGCAAATAACTCCTGGGGGAAGAGTTCAGTTTCCAATCCAGCCCGTAGATGCAAACCCCTGACCGAAATTACAGATCTTAAGGGCTATGGACATAACTGAAAATTTTCTTGTGGGTTCCCATCTCCACAGAAGCCTATCCTTCATAGACTGATCAATCAGCAGAACTGAAAAAATGTTGATGAAATCAGACTCTTCCATCAAATTCCTCCTGAAAATAGGGTAACAATCCAATTTCCATCAAATTCATAGTAATCCTTTTGCCTACTTATGGACTGCCACATAAGTAGGCAAAAGGATTACAGAGCATTCCATAAGAAGATCGGAGCAGCACTAGTACCAGCGGCCTTCACAAAATCTGATAGAGACCAATTGCCTATCTCAAACACCATCCCTCAAAGCACAACTGAATCCCTAAATGATATCACTTTCCAACAGCCCGACTTTCTGTATCTAGATGAGGAAGGACTCGGGAGTGTCCCTAACATCATCCTGAATGCCATATTTGGCCACCATAACTCCATATGGCTGATTTTTTTTGTGACAAATTGCCAAATCCACTTACCCAACAGAGCATTGTTCATCCCCTAATCGATAGGCTTGCAAACCTCCTTCCATTCCAACACAGAAGTTTCCCTTCAACTCCGCACCCTGCCAAACGGAGTTGCACTGCAACTTTTCAGTCCTTGCCAACTCACAGGGCATTAAAAGAGAGACTTCAAATAAACCGATAAAGCTGCCAGCAATGCCTCAATAAGACTTGAGTCTTCCTCTAAGCGACAAGAATCTCTCTTTCCAAATTGTTAATCTTCTTTCCATCCTAAAGATCAGTAGACCCGGAGCCTCTTCATAGAAAGGCCAATGCACAAGGGTGGGCCTAGGCCATAATTTGGGAGTTTGGGTGGCATCACAGAATCACTGCAAAATCTTTGACCGTTGTACGGACACATGGACTCCGTTTGAGTTAAAAGTTTAGGGGTTGGATAGATCTTGATTTTAGAATATTTGTCATGATTTTTTCAGAATTTATTGAACCTTTCATAGTATTTTGGACGAAATAGAGAAATTCGAAAATCGGACTCATCTTCCCTTTTTCTTCGATCTACCTCAAATCGGTAAGCTTTTCTTTGGTTTCTTTGCTCAAGATGGACCAAAATCTTCCTCCAAGCTACCCATGGTGGATTTTTTACTTAAGATCAATGTTTGAGAGGTTTTTAACCTCAAACAGCATGCGGTTGGGCCGTTTTTCACTCGTGTGGCTTTGTAACCTTCTTGAAGAACTTGGCTATCCTCCTTCAGATCATGTTCCTCTTCACTGTGACAACCAAGCGGCCATCCATATTGCTCGAAACCCAGTTTTCCACGAGCAAACCAAGCATATTGAGGTCGACTGTCACTTTATTCGGGAGAAAGTCGCTTCTAAGGAAATCGTCACTCCTTTTGTTTGATCTGGGGATCAACTTGCTGATGTTTTTACAAAGTCCTTGAGTCGAGATGCTCTTCATCGTGTTCGTGACAAGTTGGGCATGATCGACATCTATGCTCCAACTTGAGGGGGAGTATAGAGAATGCTAGTGTATTGTGTATGTGGTTAGTGGCCCCTTTTAGTGTAAGTGCATGTGCACACTTCCCTCTTCTCCTGCGGTGTACTATATGCTTTATTATAATAAAATATTATGTGTTAGAGCAAGCAAGCCTAACACAACATCTCTCCCAAACTCTCCTTTTTCTTCTTGACTCTCAATATTCTCCTCTCTTCTTCACATTATCATCATCAAATCATTCTCTACTGCCTCTTTTAATCTAATCCTGATCATGTCGATTTTGAAAAGGAAAACTTTTTTCCAAAAACCACCTCAAAACACCTCAATAAGTTGATATACATCTCAGATTTAGGTGGCAATCTCTCTTGCCTTCACAGTCAGTGAATTGCAAGTGCATTATATTAACATTGGCCCACCCAATTTCAAAGTGTAAGTGTCTTGTCAACCCTTCTGATGAAGGTCAATTAGCCACTTGCTCTAAAAGCTAGAACTGTTAGAGCATGGAGAATCAATCTTTTTATCTAATAGCTCAGGCCTCACATCTCATGGGTTAGGAGCTCAGCCAAACACCCCTCGTGGGCCCCAAATCACATGGGTGCCGCCTCACACGAGCCACCCGCATCACACGGGCCGCCCACCCCGAGTGTGCCCCTGCATCCCACAGGCAACCCCACTCAAGTCCGGTGTGAAAATGTCACTGCATGAATCACCCCTTGTGAGGAGTCTCGAACACGAGACATCCCGCTTTGATACCACTTTGATGCAGGACAATTAGCCATTTTCTCTAAAAGTACCGCCTCACATGAGCCACTCGCCTCACACGGGCCGCCCACCCTGAGTGTGCCCCTGCATCCCACAGGCAACCCCACTCAAGCCCAGCGTGAAAATGCCCCTGCATTACCTTCCTTTCTGGCTTTGTCAAGGATTTTGCCAAGGGCTTCCGCAATAATGACAAATAGGGAAGAAGAAGGGGGATCCCCTTGCCTGATCCATCTAGAGCCTTGAAAATAACTCTTTGGTGACCCCGTTAACAAACACTAAGTATTTGGCCAACACTACACACTCCCATCCAATGAGGAGGTAGCATAAGAACGCCCAGCCCAGTATGCATTATCATAAGCTTTCTCCAGATTGATTTTGTGGATGACCCCTAGCTTCTGTTCTCTATGCCTCTAAGATTGATCAATCATGTACCATAAGAGAACCATCTAAGATCTGCCTTTCTTTCAAAAAACCTCTTTGAGAGGAGGTGATTTATGCCAACTGCTCTTTTTTTCTTTTTGCTTTTTTAACAGCTGCCAACATCCTCGATAGCCAGCCTCAAAGCCAACACCTTAGCTAGGATTTTATATAGACTAGCTATGACATTTACAATGTGAAACTCAGCCAAATCTTTGGCCTCCTCGTTCTTGGAAATGAGAGCAACAAAAGGTTTCGAAATCATTAGCTAATTTTCCACTTCATAGAACTTCTCTTATTGTATTCCATTAGGTCCCCCTCAATATCTCCCCAAAAGGTTTGGTGTAAGGCAAGTTGCCCCACCATCCAAACCCAACACTTTATTTGACCCAAGTTGCCCCACCGTCGCCCAAACCTCATCTTCTTCGATAGGCAGCATCTTCTAGGGTAATCTGTCCGAACTCATTAACCAGGCTTGTACATTGCCACTGATCTTTGGAAAAGAGTCCAATAGAAGTCCACTATCATGTAAATCATGCTTGGGGATCCTCTTCTCTAACACTTGCAAAAGAGTGGATGCAATGCACTCTTATCCGAGCTTTAGCCATTTGATTGAAGAACGTGTATTCTTAATTTCTTCTCACCCTCTTTGAGCCAACAAGCTCTAGATTTCCCACATGATTTCTTCTTCAAGAGTCTTCTTTTTATACTCCTCTTGCAGCTGATGTCTTTGATCGTTGGCTTCCAAAAAGTTTACTTGTTTTATTCGCCTGTCAATTTCCTTCTTTTTTTACACACTCACTCACACCCCACACACACTCACGCACTCACACCACAGTGGGATTTCACCACAATGGATACTCGAACCCATGACCTCACCTGTCAATTTCTTGAATTTCTTATAGGAGTCTGCATTCTATCACCACTCTACCAAATCCAACTTTGTTCCACTGTCTGATTTTTCTTTATAAGATTCCTCATCTTAAGAGCCAGCTTTCTGACCCATAGTACCTTGCATCTGCAATACATTCCACCCATCTCTGACTTTTTG
Source organism: Magnolia kwangsiensis (assembly GCA_037074715.1). Classification (NCBI taxonomy): domain Eukaryota; kingdom Viridiplantae; phylum Streptophyta; class Magnoliopsida; order Magnoliales; family Magnoliaceae; genus Magnolia; species Magnolia kwangsiensis. The sequence goes on from CM073574.1 coordinate 26,298,973, forward strand.
TCCTGAAGCCACATGTTTGAATCTAAACAGGATGGGACCCACCCATCCAGACTATAAGACAAAAGAATTGAACGGTAGATAAAAACTGGCTTTGAAACTACCTGCTGAAAGACTTCAGCATATTAAATCTTCCCATGAGCTAGATATGAAGAATTGGTCGATCCTAGATATGACAAGGATCTCCTGATGGTTCAACCACGTGAATGACGCACCGTCCAGAGGAAGGTCAATGAAGGATGATGATGTATCCAGTTGGAGAACCAAGCATAGAAGGTCAAACAGTTGTAGAACCAGACCTATGAGTGACCTTGACACCCCAAGAGATTTCCACTTCCTCGCAATGTAGTTTAATTCGGCCCTAAGTTCCTGCCTGGACATCAAATTATTTGGGCCATATACAACCATTAAAACCCAAATGACCACCTTGGGACTATCTTTGAAGAAAATTGAGAGAATTTTCCCACCCATTCTTCTAGCTTCAAGGAAAACCCCGCATGTCCCATATGATGATTATCCCACCAAGGCACCAATAGATCCCAATTCGATCCAATCATAATGACGGCAACCCCAAACAGACTGAATCAAGCTACTATCCCATTTTTATATCCCAGTGATGCGGACATCTTATCACCACTCCGTACATATCAGAGACGTAGGCGTCGACAGGCTACATCGTCACTTTCACTTTAGCTAGGCGACTGATAGTGATCACTAGCGGTCATTGGCGAGCATTAGAATGGCATGAATGGCATGGGTCATATTTGGAGACCATCCCACTGTTGATCATGGTCTACATGATCATCCATCCATTGGATCATTTTGTCTCATCATGGGGCCATCCGATGGTTGGATCATGTTGGACCGTTTTGTTAGTTAGTTCTTTTATGTTATTTGATGATTTCGACATTTTATTTTGTGATTGGACAATGGACATCTATTTATTAAAATAAAATAAAATTCCTTTGAGAGTGTAGATTAGACTTTTTACCTTTTAGGACATAATTGGTATTTTGCTTTTGTTACTAAAGGGGCGGAATTGTCATTTCAACAATTTTTTGGAATAATATAAAGCAAGTGGGGTGTGGACGTCCAACACTAATGTGAGTTTGGAGAAAATCTTGAGGAGGCTTTGTGGGAGTCCCTTTCTTCTTCCTTCATTGTTGTGAAGACTAGATCTTTCGATAGAAGCTTAGAGAGTGTAAAGCCACTTTATCCTTTGTCCTTAAGATTCTTCCTCTTCCACTTCATGCTTGATGAATCGTAGGCGGTAGGTCTCTTTGAATCTTCAATCATAAGGTAAGATCTTTTCATTGTTTTCACTTGAATCTGATTTTACTTGATCCACGGGCCACCTAAACCTATCTTCCATTATTAACGGACTGACCTGTGTGTGGACCACACGATCAACCAACAAGTGTGACCAGACGGCCACCCGTGTGACTGCCACACACACGTGTGGGGCCCACTTGATCTGATTATAGGTCGGTCGTGTTCCTTTGTCCACAATAGGCAACTCAGTTTCGGCCATTTGCAGTTAATATTCCTATATCTCAAGATTTTTGTGTTGGAACTACCTTGGTCTAACCCGGGAAATATCAAATTTTCACCTATTGAACTCGGATTACTCTTATGCTAGTCGAAAGATCTTTATCTTCCTTGGGCCCTATTTTCTATGTGTTCTGTTTGGTCAGAGGGCTGATGATTATGATTTGGCCTTGAATCATAACCATCATCACTTGGGCTTCATGCTGTTTGCATGTGCATCACACTTTAGTTTGATGATCTTATTTATTCCTTTGATTTTAAGTTAAATCTCAGTCACATAGCTGGTTTTGCATCATCCCACATCAAATTTTGGTATCAGAGCCAGGTTTAGCGTAGGAGTCCCTTCACACATATCACATGTTTGATTATATGCATCTAGGATACGTTGTGTCAAGTTTCATCCATAAACATAAAATTCAACATATGTATCATCCAATCGAGTTTTGCATTATAAAATCTGAAGTTGCTGCACTTTATCGAAATTTACTGCGTACAATTTGCAATTTTTGCGCAAATCCAGATTTTATTGCAATCTGAAAATTTCGCGCAAATTTGAATTCCTGTGCAAATCTGATTTTCTACGCATATCTGGAATTTCCCACAATATCAAAAATTTAGGTGCAAACTAGAAATTTCTACACACTGCCGAATATTTCTGTGTAATATTTTGCAATTTGCTGAATTTTCTGCGTATTGCAAAAGATTCTTCACATTGCTGAAAACTCTGCGTGCGGGCAAATTTCTACAACTTGCATAATTTTCCTCTGCATAGTTGCTGATTTTGCACCGTTTCGATCGTGCGATTGTGATTTTTAGATTTGTGTCCTCAGTTGTCGTCTAGGAGTCGCAAGTGCATTCCGGTTCCCTAATCTTGCATGCCCACTAGATCCGGCCACAACATTGGACTAATCACGACCATGAGTCTAAAGCAATTGAATGAAACCCTTAAACTGGTTATGGGGCACCTTGACAAGGTCGACACCCACAACAACGCCACAGCAGAGCAGATTACTGCATTGGCGGGTCGAGTCGCTGCGGTAGAAGTGCCCCATTAGGCGAGCCCCAACACTAGGGACGACGCCCATTCACAAGCGGGTGAACAAGTTGATGCATGCAATGGTCATAATGTGGTCTGGCAAGGTAACCACGGCGCACGTGGGAGGAATGTGGTTTGTCAAGTTCCACTCCCACCCGTGGATCAACATGACCATCATGAACCAGATGAGCGGATCATGAAGACCGTGAAAATGGAGGCCCCTTAGCTTCGATGATCGGTTCGACCCAAAAGCTTTCATCGATTGGATGGCGGGTATGGACCACTATTTTGAGTGGTATGATATGTCTGACGACCGGCAAGTGAAATTTGCAAAGACAAAGCTAGAGGAGCAAGCCAAATTGTTCTAGACAATAACGAAGAGGCGGATTGAAAGGGCAGGACAAGCTCCTATGACTCATTGAGGAGAAATGAAGGAGATTTTGAAGGAGAAGTATGTACCCTATACATACCGTTAGAGGCTAATGGACCAATGGGTTTCTACATCAAGGGACCATGTCTGTGGCAGATTACATCGCTAAATTCAAGGAGTTTATGATGCGGTGTGAAATTGAGGAGAATCCGTTAAGCTTACTGTCTCGTTTTCAAATGGGTCTCCGATCGAAACTAAGACAAGGTTTCCATCTCCGCCAAATTACTACCATAGAGGAAGCGTATCGGGCGGCCCAAGAGATTGAGTTATATTCCCAACCATAGTATGGAGGGAGATTTGATTCCCATACTTCTTCTGCCAGGACCAATACCCGTGCCAACAAGTCTAATTCTGGGAGCCAAACCAAAACCCAGGCGTCTCAGCCTAACCCTAGAGATGTGAAAGGAAAAGGTATAGCTAGTACCAACTCTAGGGGTAGCAATTCCATACAATGTTATAATTGTCAAGGATTTGGGCATTTTGCAAGTCAATGCCCAAAGGGTAAGACCCTTCTCCTTGACGGGTGTGAAGAGTCCGGGGACCAGGGTGATCGGGAAGTAGTGTACCGGCCTGAGGCGGTCCCTAGTGATGAGGATTGCGATGAGAGAGAGGACACGCCGTTGGCTGTCGTTCGTTGCACCATAACACACCCTAAACTTATCGATGATTGGCGTCGAACTACGATTTTTTTCACCCATGTGAAATGTGAGAATAAGGCTTGTAAGGTGATAGTAGATAGTGGTAGTTGTTCGAATGTTGTCTCCACTAGAGCCGTAGAGCAATTGGGGTTGAAGCCCGAACCCCACCCTCAGCCTTTTAAGGTGTCTTGGGTCGATGCAACCTAGGTGGCAGTCACCCAACGGTGTCTTGTGCCTATTCAGTTTGACCTATACACTTACTCGTTGTAGTGTCACATGATGCCTATGGATATTGGACACATCCGGCCGACCATGGCTTTTTGACCGCGATGTATGCCTTTGTCCACCAAGGCAAGAAGGTTGTATTGGTCCCCCTGCCCCCTAAGGGCCCAAGTGAGAAGAAGAATAAAGGACGATCGAATGGGTCAAAGGAGGGCACGGGTTCACGGTCTAAGTCTTTTCACATTATCACTGCCAGAAAATTTGAGTGGGAGACTATGACTGATTCTGAGGCATAAGCCCTAGTGGCCAGAGAGGCCACTCCATAGGTCGATGTAGAGAGGCCATAGGAGACCAATCCATTGTTAGATGAGTTCAAGGATGTTTTCTCTAAGGATTTACCGGACACTCTCACCGATGCGAGACATTCAGCATGTCATTGATCTCGTTTTGGGGGCCACTCTACCGAACCTTCCCCACCATTGGATGAATCCGGCAAAACGCGTAGAATTAAAGAAGCAGGTGGATGAACTACTGTAAAAGGGTTTCATCCAAGAGAGTATGAGTCTGTGCGCAGTGCCCACACTTCTCACGGCAAAGAAAGATGCCACTTGGCACATGTGTGTGGATAGCCACGCCATCAATAAGATTACCGTCAAGTATCAATTTGCGCGTGTGTGGATAGCCATGCCATCAACAAGATTACCGTCAAGTATCGACTTGCACATGTGCGTGGATAGCTGCGTCATCCACAAGATTACCGTCAAGTATCGGTTTCCCATACTGTGGCTTGATGATATGCTTGATATGATGGTTGGCGCTAAATATTCTCCAAGATTAACCTTAAGAGCGGGTATCACTAAATCCACATTTGCTGGGGTGATGAGTGAAAGACAGCCTTCAAGATGAAAGATGGGTTGTACGAGTGGCTAGTCATGCCTTTTGGCTTGATTAATGCCCCAAGTACATTTTTGCGGGTGATGACCCAAGTAGTGAGACCTTTCATCAGAAAGTTCCAAGTAGTATATTTCGACGATATTCTCATCTATAGTGCTACTAAGGAATTGCATCTCAACCACTTGAGGCAAATCTGTGGGATTTTAAGGGCTGAGAAGTTGTATGCAAACCTTAAGAAGTGCACATTCATGACTAACAGGGTTATCTTGTTAGGGTTTGTTGTGTCTAGAGATGGTATGTCCGTCAATCCTAAGAAAATCAGGGCGATAGTGGAATGGCCTGAACTGCAGAATATTCAGGAAATCCGTAGCTTTCACGGCTTAGCGACTTTTTATAGACGGTTCATTGGGGGATTCAGCTCTGTTATGGCCCCCATTACTGACTGCATAAGAAAATGGAAGTTCAAATGGACCAAAGTTGCCTGTAAGGCATTCAAAGAGATCAAGGGCAAGATGATAGAGGCTCTTGTCATGCGACTTTCCGACTTTTCTAAAGTTTTTGAAGTTGTGTGTGACGCCTCTAGAGTGGGTACAAGTAGTGTGCTCAGTCAAGAGGGACATCGCATTGCATTCTTTAGTGAAAAGTTAAATGATACAAAGCAAGAATATTCCACCTATGACAAAGAGTTCTATGCGGTATACAATCCTCGCGACATTGGCGACACTATCTATTACCACAAGAATTCGTCTTGTTTTCTAACCACAAGGCCTTGCACTATCTTGGCTCTCAGAAGAAGTTGAACCCAAGACATGCTAAGTGGGTTGAATTTCTTCAAGAGTATGCGTTTGTGCTATGCACAAGGCCGGAGTTGAGAATAAACCCGTGGATGCTCTTAGTTGGAAGGTGGCGACACTACAGTCCATGCACGTAGAGGTTATAGGGTTTGAGCCTATGAGAGAGGAGTACCTGTCATGTCCAGACTTTTGAGCTATGTATGCACCCCTTGTGGAGGGATGGATTGGGAGCTATCAGAGGTTTGCCTTGAGTGATGGGTATTTGTTTAGAGGTGATAGGCTCTGTATACCTCGCACTTCACTCTGAGATTTTTTAGTTTAAGAGTTACATGCGGGAGGGATCGCAAGTCATTTTGGTCGTGACAAGACCATTACCCTTGTGGAGGATCGTTTCTATTAGCCATGCCTCAAGTGAGACGTGCCTAGGATCATTGTGCAGTGTCATACTTGTCACATGGAAAAGTAGAAGAAGCATAACACGGGGTTATATACACCTTTGTCAGTGCCACATGCTCCGTGGTAGGACCTTAGTACGAATTTCGTGCTCGGATTACTACGGACTATTACGAAGCACAACTCCATCTTTTTGGTTGTTGACCGATTTTCAAAGATGGCACATTTCATTCCATGCTCAAAGACGTTTGACACCTCTCATGTTGCTAGGATTTTTTTTGAAGAGGTAGTTTGTCTACCTGGGTTGCTACGATCATAGTGTTTGACCAGGATGTAAGGTTTACGAGTTATTTTTGGAAGACACTATGGCACATTATAGTCACACGACTCTTGTTTTCGTCAGCCTATCATCCACAAACTGATGAGCAAACAGAGGTTGTGAATCATAGTTTGGGGAATTTGTTGCAGTGTTTGGTAGGTGAGCATACTAGGACGTGGGATGCAATCTTACCCGTGGCAGAGTTCACGTATAATTCATCAGTCAATAAGTTTATAGGAATGAGTCCATTCAAAGCCATCTATGGCTACACCCCTAGGAAGCCTATAGATCTTATTCCCATGTCAGTATCTCGTCGTCCTTCTGAGTTAGCATCATCGTTTGCACATTTCATTCATGAGCTACATGCTGAGATTAGACGTAGGATCAATGCAAGTAATGAAAATTACAAACTACATGCTAATTCACATTACAAGCAGCATGAGTTCGATGTAGGTGACTATGTGATGTGGCAGAGTTCACATATGATTCATTAGTCAATAAGTTTATAGGAGTGAATCCATTCGAAGCCGTCTATGGCTACACCCCTGGGAAGCCTATAGATCTTATTCCCATGTTAGTATCTCGTCGTCGTTATGAGTCAGCATCATCATTTGCGCATTTCATCCATGAGCTACATGCTGAGATTAGAAGTAGGATCAATGCGAGTAATGAAAATTACAAACTACATGCTAGTTCACATTATAGACAGTGTGAGTTCGATGTAGGTGACTATGTGATGATCCGGCTTAGGCCCAAACGGTTTCCTCCGGGTATCGTTAAGAAATTATAGGCAAGCAGTGCAAGACCTTACAAAATCCTTAAGAGAATGGGTCTCAATGCTTACATTATAGATCTTCCATTGGACATGGGTATCAGTTTTATGTTTAATGTGGAAGATTTGGCGCCTTGCCTAGATCCTCACTTCAGTTCCCCTATTGATCCTCACCTTGTCCTATATCCCGCCTATTATTCTTGGCCCCATTATGACCCACCTTCCCATCCTCTACCACCTATTCCATCAGCACCTGAGAGGAAGGAGGAGGTAGAGACGATTTTGGATGAGTAGGTGGCTTCCACTCGCCATGGTGGATATTAGAAGTTTCTAATCAAATGGAAGAATCAACCTACATCTGACAGCACTTGGATTACAGAGACTGAGCTACAACGGATAGATCCAGACATTCTCGAGCAATACCGGAGCTTTATTTCGCCAAATGCGAATTCTTCCAAACCGGGACCGTATGGCCACACATGTGATTGCCACATGCACATGTGGGGCCCACTTGATCTGATTTTGAGTCGGTTGTGCTCTTTTGTCCACAATAGGCAACTCAGTTTCGATCGTTTGCGTTTAATATTCCTAGATCTCAAGATTTTTGCATTGGAATTACCTTGGTCCAACCTGAGAAACATCAAACTTTCACCTATTGAACCCGGATTACTCCTATGGCTAGTCGGAAGATCCTTATTTTCCTTGGGCCCAATTTTCTAAGTGTTTTGTTTGGTCAAAGGGCTGATGAATGTGATTTGGCCTCGAATCATACCCGCCATCTCTTGGGCTTCATGTGCATCACACTTTAGTTTGATGATTTTATTTATTCCTTTGATTTTAAGTTAAATCTCGGTCACATAGCTGGTTTGCATCATCCAACATCACTCAAGCATTCTAGAGAGCCACAACTTGCACCTTTTGGCTTGTGAATAGACCCTTTACCTGGGCTCCTTTAATGCAGCATCACAGTCCCCTCACATTCTAGGATAGAATAATCATTAGGAAACTATGACGACCTCTTTCCCATCTAGATCCTTGCTACTGGATTATCCGAATTCAAAGATTCATATAACACTTAACTTTATGAAATTGACAGAAGGACAAAGGTTCAACAGCTCCTTTTTCGCCTCGAGATTTTTTCACCTTGTCGTCCATTGCTTTAGATTTCGTCTCCTCCAATTGACAAATCAGTTTTCTGCCCCTGCCTTCCGCTTCATGAAAAGTTAGTCCTACTCTTTTGCCTATCTACATGGTGAGATTGATGATCCACTCTTCAATGCTCTCCCCTTGAATTTGCTCCTTCTCCAGCACTGAAAGCGCCAACTTAGCCTCCCATGGGTGAGATTCTTTTGTTGCAACTTCTTCAGACCACAACTTCAATCTGAAATACACAGCTGGAAGTGTTAGTGACTGTTATAGATGATGCCGAGAGGCCACAATCACCTTAACCTCCTAGAGCAGAGAATCTTTGGAAGAAGTCTCCAAATAATCTAGAACTAATGATTCTTGGCACCAAGCAATGGCTTGATAAGGGATTTTCAAAATGGAAATTCAATTGTTGTTTGGATCATCTCCAAAGGTCTCAGCTCAAGAGGTAAACACTATCAATTGGAAGCATGCTTGGATAATATGAAGCAAAAGGCTAGATAAATGACCTCTCCCCTTTGAGAGAAAGCAAGGGCTGAATTACCCTAAAGATTCAAAGAAATAACAACATTGTCTAGTCCCATCTGTTATGAAATGACGGAGCTACTTCCCTTCAGCTCCTGATATTTCCCATTTTAACTACTAGGGTTGTCCCTATCTGTAAGGAAGTTTTCTCTAACGGCATGGACCGCCACCTACCCTCTGATGACAATTCATCAACTCTAACAGCCCAATCGATCTCGTGGCTCTAAAACTATTCGATGCCTTGGCAGCCTGTAGCACTCCTCTTAGAGGAGAACATGGCCACACAGACGATCCAGGTCATCATCCTCCTATATTCCCCACCATCATCTCATTTGTCGTTAGAATTGTCGGCCAGATGCTTGATCCAGACGTGGTTTGAACCCTAAGCTCCTCTAAGGGCCTGTTTGTTTCGCCAATTTCCATAGTAACGTAGGTAAATATGCCATCATTACTATTTTGTAGTGTTTGTTTAAACAAGTACTACTGCACATAAATCGATGGTCAAATGTAGATGTAATAGGAGATTAGTAAAGGAATTTGTAACCATCACAATTTTAAATGGTAAAATTGTCATCTTTACAATTTTACCTGGATAAAACAAACAATGTAAGCAATGTCATCATTGTAGTCAAATGCAACTAATATCACTAAACAAGTAAAGCAATATGTAATCATTACTCATTTCCTTCACTTTACTAATGAAAGTAGTAAAACAAACATGCCCTTAAATCAGAAATCTGGCATCTCCACTTCCATTTGTACATAGAAGCATGTGTTCTCCACACTCACTTGTTCATCACCAGACCTCTATCACAACTAGGATGGATCAATGATCAAATGTTCCCACGCAAACCCTCACATATTCAACTATTGTTCTTGTTAGGATAGGCAGACACAAGTAGGTGAGATGGTTTTACATATGGTTATGCAATAGATTATAGTAGATTGTGGAGTATCTCTTAAGATATGTTAAGATGCAGTGCTCTATTGCTCGTATATATATACTTGTCAGTCTCAATGAAACAATATACACGAATTCTGCAAAATGTAGTCCTAAGGGTGTGTTTGGGCGGTGGGATTAGAAGGGATTGGGTGGGATGGGATTCAAAAAACATAATTATTACCCATGGCAGGGATTGTCCCCTGTTGCCATGGGATGAGATTAATGCCATGCTTTGTTGGTAATACGGTGGTACATTGAATAGATATACCTACCATCATTTGAAATTACTACGAATAACACACATGTGTTATATCTAAACCGTTCATTTGTTTTTAACCTCATTTTATAGCATGGGCCTAAAAATGAGGTAGATCCAAAACTTATGTGGCCCCAAACAAGTTTTCAATGGTAAGTATTAAATCCCCGTTGCTTTCTATGGTGGGGTCCACTTGAGCTTTAGATTTACCTGATTTTTTGGCCCATGCTCTAAAATAATCTCGAAAAATGAGTGGACGGTGTGGATATAGCCCACACATCATGGTGGGACCTACACAACTTGCTAACATTGAGTGAAATTGGCACGGGACCCAATGCAATTCCATCTAATCTAATTCCAAGCTTTTCCATTCTTCCCAAACATGGAGTGGAATTGGCACAAGACCAGATGAATCCCATGCCACCTAAACCCTTCTAATCCCACTGCCCAAACACACCCTAAAGTTAACATGATATCAATTATCTACAAATCCACCATTCACTTCCTTAAGCCTAAGGATCCAGCATTGAGGGATTACTTCTAGAACCCAAGTATGGAAGGAGAATGCCAACTGCCAAGTAAGTGAATCCACACCATCTCTTCCTATGAAAAGGTTGAAGGACACGATTTTCCGATTTTCTAAAGGGGACCATCAAGAAAGACCAGCCTGCATTGGAGGACATTTTAAACCTCAACTTTTTTCTCCAAGTCAATCCAAAACAAGTAAAGACGACGACATAAAGACGGATCCATGAAGGATGTCAATTCCCCATTGCTCCTCCGTCTCCGTCTTGATTGCAGTGTCCTTCAATGATACCTAGAGCTTTCAAAGGATCGCGTTCAGGTTAAGTCCTAGAGTTTTGGTTAAGTCCTAGAGTTCCCAGACTCGGCATAGTTGGGCTCAAATCTTGCTAGATGGGTCCTTTCAATTCCTAGTCATGTTTTTGAGGACCTAGACCTAGATATGGTTGAGTTTTAGGTACCCATTAGGCAACCCATAAGGTATTTGGACCATGGTGTGCCGTAATGGCCACTATGGGAGCATAACGGCTATTACGTAATAATAATGGTGGTATCCATTACACGTTACGGGAACACAATGGCCATTATGAAAAATTGACCCATAACAACTCGTTACGGGGTCAATAATGCTTTTTTTTTAAAGGCCACAGTGACCATTATGGCCTGTGTCCGTTACCATTATAGAATAGCTTGATTTGGACCTAGGTCATAAATTGGGTTTGGGTCGGGCCCATGCCAGATAAGGCATTCACATGGTCGAGAGACACTTGAATGAATGAATTAGATAGCAAAAATGTATGCCAAATTGACACTTGAGAGGTTTTGTGGCTTAGCAAACCACATTCCATTGCTAGAATAATTGTTATATATTTAAAATTTAAATTATATTACACTTAAAATGAACTAGATACACCCAAACCACCCAACTAATTTTAGGGCATATTTGTTTTTCCAATTACAACGGTAAATGGCTGGAAATGGGTAATGATTACTTGCCCTTATAATTGCATGGTGACATCACCTACATTTGACTGCAATGATGGCTTTGCTACCATTGTTTGTTTTACCTAGACATCACTATAAAAATGATAGTTTTATAATGTAAAATTGTAATGAGTACAATTTCCTTTACCTATCTTTTACAAGTATGTTTGACTCTCGATTTATGAGCCGTAATTCTTGTTAAACAAACACCGTGAAATGATAATGATGGCTCATTTATTTTGCATTACACTGGAAATTAGAAAACCAAACACGCTCTTAATTAGGTCCAAGATGATAAATCTAGACCGGACATGTTTTTTAACAGTGTCCAAAATGGTCAGTCCAAACCCAACCCGATTTCTAAATAGGTCCAAGAAATGGGACAGGGACCTGTTAAAATTGAGACCGGTACACCTTGTGCCTGTGGGTTCAGGTACCCATTGACAACCCTAGCAACACCCTTTAACTAAAGAGTATATCCACCAACCCTACCTCCCAACTCCCCAAGTCTTCTTCCCATTGTAGTCTCTAAAACAAAAAATGGCGAGTCCCTTTGACAATTTCGCCCCCACAATGGCTTCAACATGAGAACCAGGTTGAGCTTTAGTTGGTTTGAGCATATTATGATCCCACACAGCGACGGCCGAAAGAGAGCTTCATTCAACAATCGCCCATGCTGGACATAGCGATTATCCACATTGTCCAAGACATTAAAATCTTTACCTCAATCTCTATTTTTACACTTGGTGGAAGGTTGGTTCTGATGCACCATACTGGACCACAATTTGCCTACTGCTAATGCACCTACCATCCATATGCAATGGCGATGTTGGCTTGCTTGGTCAATGAGAATCTAAAAATGTGAACCCTCTAGTCTTATTGAATGCCACATCCAAGACTTTTCCATACTTCCTCAAAACCCTCCTGATGTCGGTCACTGACCACTCTTTTGGTAATCCCTCCACAACCAGAGAAACACACAACATCCAGAATTATATGTTTCTTCACTAGCCTCCAAGGTACAAGAGTACAATCTTATTCTCCTTTCATAACCCTAGAGCCTATCATTTCGCGTTGAAAGAGGCATAACATAAAACAGTAAATTGAATGAAAAGAACCACATTAGTAAGATGAAGCAGATTAAAAGAAAGGCGAAGAAACAGTGGTGAAGCAAACACTTCGTAGATATGAAATTGCAACCTATTAACAATTATACTCTTCATTGTAAAGATTATGCCAGATTTTAAATCAAGCAATTCTTTTTTAGTCAAACCCCTTCATTTTTTTTCATCTGATGAATAATCCCTACAATAACATAACTCAAAAGAAGTCATATACTAAACCATGAGGTAATAGGAAGCAATTACACCATACCTTCACCCCTCCGGGGAAACAAAAGGCAGGTAGATCTTTCACCCGCATGGTGATCCTCTTCCTAGGAGGATACTTGAAAAGAATCTGCAGTGAAAAAATAATAAAGATGAATCAGTTGCCGCAACGACAATGGCAAATAAATGAAAGTCAAAACACAAATTCACAAATAACCAATCGCAACCAAGGCAAACCATCTGATGCAGGACTGTTGGATCATCAACTAGAGTCCAACACTGGACCCCAACTGCTAGCCGCCAATTAGGGTTTAAGGTCCAAAATCCCATCTATTGGACAACGGGGCCCAGAAATCCAATTGGATGGCCCGTGTATATATGATCTAATTGGAATGTCAGACCCATGGGACCAATCAAAAGTCTTACAGGATTTTACATATAGTGAACTCAATATACAAACCGTATGGTTTTATATAGGGGTCCACATTGTGGGTACATAAAGAGAATTATTTTTTTACTTTAATTGAGTTTTGATCTTTTATATTTTTATTGCAAGTTGGAGATAGTTTCAGGATAGTTTATTGATGGGCCAACAAGATTCAAGTTTTGACTTCTCTAAGTTTAAATAAGAGCTTGTCTTAATTGGGATTGTATTGTGGCTATATAAATCTTTACTTATGGCCCATATGTGTTTTGACGTAATAAAGCCTTTAGTTTATTTCCTTCGATGGGATTTGAAACCTAGGAGAGTGATTCTTCTAGATTCCCGTTGGTGGGACTCCTTAGGGCTTATTGTGGTGTGATTCCATGTATCTATCCAACTTTTTCTTCCATTTTCCCTTTCTTAGCTATAAATTGAATAAGAATCCTAAGTTGGAGCACCTTAGGTAGGATCTGATCTTCAAATTTGGTACAAGTACAAATATCCTATCCTTGCATATTCGGTTCCATCTTTGTTTGCCCCATCACCAACCAGCTTTAAAGAACCAGAAGATACAGCCTCTTTGGTAGCAAAGTGGAGCTTATGACAACAAAGTAAAAGAAAATGACAACTGATGCCAAAATACATGGTGATGGTAATGACATTGGCCATTTCAGAATCAACTAAAGAAAGCACAAAGTAGGATAGGACAGTTCAAAATATCTCCGATATTATTGATAATATCAGCCAATATACCTGTATCGCATCTCAACCAATACATATACATAATCACCATCTAAGCTTTCCCCAACAAATTGGGGTGGGCTACACGAATCCTGTACCAACATTCCATTATCAAGGGCTTCTTTGGATTCATGTTAGAAGTTTGGCATGAGTTTGACGCCGGCTGCCAACCAGACATAACCCTCCTTTATCCGCGCTGGGGACCGACGGTGAGAGCATAAAACTCCCACAAGCACAACATAATAGACTAATACATAGGTTGATCACAATCAACTGCTATCTAGTAGTCTATTACATAGGTTGATTACAATCAATGAGCAATACGTATGAAAATAAAATTTGCAAGATATCATTGATATTATCGATAAGATATTGGAGAAAGCCCTTTGAAATAAATACATTGTATCATTTTATCAATAATATCGATGATATTAACATTATTATCTTTGAAACTTCATAAATTAAAACAACAAAAACTAAAAGAAAAAACATTTTTCAAAATTTTTGGGGTTGGTCTCTTTGCAGGGGTGTTTGTAATTTCAAAACATCAAAAAAATAAAAATAAAATAAAAAATAAAAACCATTTTCCCTTTCCTAAGGGTGTTCTAAACTAGTGCATTATGTGCTGAATTATGCATTATTTCTCAAAATTAGTGAATTAAAATCATATTTATTAATTAAATATGTGTCCAACAATGCATAGTTTGGGCCCTATGCAATGGAAACCTATTTATATATAACTTTTTTATATATTTTTTGAGTCCTAAGTGTGTAATCATGTGTCTTTTAACATCTCCTAAAGTTTCACTGAAAAATTCTACCATTTTCCTGACATTAGATAGCGATACATTCCCCGGTATCTGTGATATTGGCAACGATATCAACCCACATTTCCAAATCCCAATGGTGCAATACATATCACGATAATGATTCATAGAACCTTGGGAGCATAAAGGCATATGGTCACAAGAAAATTCTTAAGAGGAAACTTATAAATCTTTCATACGCACTAAATTTTGAGCATTGAGTGCCAAAATCCATTAAAGTTAGCTAATTACAGAAGACATGATAATATGCCATCACAATGGTTGGACCTCTTATCAATTGAAGCCAGAGAAGTTTCTAGTTTATGCACCATTTGAAATAGGACACAAATTGCCATCGCCAGATTCACTTTCTTA
Source organism: Magnolia kwangsiensis (assembly GCA_037074715.1). Lineage (NCBI taxonomy): Eukaryota > Viridiplantae > Streptophyta > Magnoliopsida > Magnoliales > Magnoliaceae > Magnolia > Magnolia kwangsiensis. Next base: position 26,314,066 of record CM073574.1, read on the forward strand.
TAAAGTACAGAAGCCACAATCCCCATTGAGCAGATGGAGAAAGACCATTAAACCAGATATGAACAGGAAGTGCCTTAATACTCAAAGGGGATGAATTGAGCACAAAGGGCATTCTGTTCAATGCATACGCCTGAGAAAATTGCAAAGTGTACTGCCTTCTTCTTCTTCTTCTTCTTCTTTTTGAAAGATGACAACTTTCTTGGAAAGAGACCAAAACGGCTAAAGAACACAAAGAAACAGAGCGATTTAGGAACTCTGCAAATGTTATCAATTCATGAAAGCACTGGTATATTCACATATCAAATTGCAAGAGCATCGCAAAACTTGTGAAGTAAATCCGAAAGATGAAAGCTGAATGAGTTACTGAAACAGCAAACTTCAACCTATATCAGGATTGTATTTCGTTTAATCAATGCAGTCGACCTGAGGTTCCAATGTAGGAGGTGGAGGCCCACGATACTGGAGCTTTCTCAGGTCCAAGATGTTGGATTTCTCCATCTCTAACTCCCATGTCTTCCTTTTGGCAAACCCTTCTTCAATAGCCTCAACATTAGCATCTGAATGAAGGCCCACAATAAAGAACTGTTCAAATAACGAGGTGGGCTCCATCTGTTGCTTACGGTCCTACAAAAAATCAGCCTCATCCAAGTTACTCGCATAATACAAAAGAAGCTTGAAAATTTTTCAAGTTTAACTATCTGAACATGTGCCTATCAAATGAACCATATGAAACCCTTGAACGTTTTTCAACATTACTTCTTCCATTTTAACGTAACAAATCATGATTTGGAATCAACATTATGCCTTAAAGAGAACAAGTAAAAAGACATGTGAGAAATCAATGTAAGTGCTGATATGAACATTACAAGATTTACGCACCATAGAAAGACAAGATACGTGTGTGTGTGTGTGTGTGAAAAGGTTCTATACGGTCGAGCTATGTGGGCCCCACCATGATGTATGTCAAACATCAACACTGTGCATTTGATGGGTCCCCTTTAAATTATGAGATATGCCAAAAATCAGCCGTATACGGAACTCCGGTGGGCCATACCATCTAAAATCATGTGAAGACATGCCTAAAACATATAAAAGCACTTGGTGGGGCCCACCTGAAATTTGGATGCATCTGAAACTTGGTCTGACCCCTCATCCAAGTGCAACACACATAATGGATGGGCTGGATTTGTGAACCGCACCTCGGTGGGCCCAAAAAATGATTATGAACGTTTTAATGGAGTGTAACCCCTCTCAACTTTTGTTTGTGGTGTGGCCCACACAAGTCATGGATTGACTTGATTTTTAAGCCCTAGACCCACTATGGAATGGTGCATCTGACTGATGGGGCAGATGTTTGACATACATCATGGTGGGGGCCACATAGCTCAACCTCGTGGGGAGTTCCCATGAGCTCGACCATATAGAACCTTTTCCATATATATATATATATATATATATATGGGAAAAGGTACTATGAGGTCGAGTTGTGTGGGCCCCACTGTGGTGCGGATCAGACATCCACCCCATCAGTCAGATTCACCCTTTTGTGGTGGGCCATGAGCCTAAAAATCAGGCCAATCCATCACTTAGGTGGGCCACACCACAGACAACAGTTGAGGAGTGGATGCTTGCCCATTAAAACCTTGTTGTTCGTATATAGGGCCAGCTGAGATGTAGTTCACACATCCAGCCCATCCATTGTGTGTTTCCCACTTGGATGAGGGGTCACACCAAGTTTCAGCTTTATCCAAAACTCAAGTGGGCTGTACCAAGAGCATTTAGATTTTTAGGCATGATTTCATGTAATTTTAGATGGTATGGCCCACTTGAGCTCCGGATACGGCTGATTTTTGGGATATACCCATCAAATGCACAGTGTGGATGTCTGATCCACATTACAGTGGAGCCCACACAGCTCGACCTCATGGGAAGCTCCCATGAGGTCGACCTCATAGTACCATTTCCCTATATATGGTATGAAAAAATTTTGATGCAATGAGATTCACAGTGGTCCTCAACAGTGGTGAAATTATGTCATGAGACTTCATAGCAGTCTTAAACAAGGGCAACTAAGAACACTAATTAAAATATATTTTGATGAAGTAATAATGTAGAATGAAAAGAGAAACAAACACTTCAAAGAGGGAGAAAGCTACACATTTGGTATACAGTCCCTTTCATGAATCTATTACAAGTAACAACAAAATTTGCCAACTTGCTGACCAACGATGTTGAAAATATGACTGACATGGTTGTCTGCCAAAAACAAATCAACTCCGTGAAACGTTAGAAAGAAACGTAAGAAACATAAGGCGAGATCACTACTTAAATCCATTCCCTCCACCAGCTGCTCTAAAAAATAATCATGCAGAAACTTGAGATCAAGCACGTACATCTCTCATGACTGTGAGGTTAAAGTTCAAATTTTAAATACTTGGACTTTTATTTTTATTTTTTTAAAAGATAACACTACTTCTATTAAAGAATGCCAACAGCCAACAACTTACAACAAAAACCCAGCCTATTCTAGACACTCCCTATCACTAGAGGTGAAAATACAAAAAACCCACTCTTTCACAAGAAACATGGCCCTCTTAAAGACCTCCACCAATGACACATGGATGTCCTGAAATATCCTACCATCCCCCACCCCCCAAAACAAAAACAAACAAAAAAAAAAAGAAGAAGAAGAAGAAGAAGAAGAAGAAGAAGAAGAAGAAGCTTGAAGAAGAGGATTGATGGATCCTGGCATAACCCAATGCATGCTAAAAATTGCTAAGAATTTATCCCATACCGACCAAGCCACCTCGCAGTGGATAAACAAGTGGTACACCGACTCCGAATCCCTCATGCACATAAAGCAGCAGTTGAGAATCACCATTGCACGTTTTTGCAATTATCAATAGTCAACACTATTTCTTCCCACTAGCCATGGAAAAGCCACCACCTTGGGGGGAACCAAAAGAATTCATATGAGAATTTGGAGAAGTCACGGATAACAGAATCATTAGATGAAATGTAGCAGTCACAAATTGGAATTCCTTGCAAAAGAAACCATTTTCTGATTCCTAAATTTGAACTCTTGAAGCACCGCCTGTCATGTAATGAAGTCTTAGAAATTTCTTGTTAGATATCAATAAAGAAGAGTCTACTTGAGGATCAAGGTTTGAAAACCCAGACTCGAGTTGAGACTTAGGCTGTGACTTTGCACAGTTTGACTTCATGATTCAATGGCTCAGCCTTGTCATGGACATGTTCACTAAGCCAAACTAAGAAGATACTAAAGAACCACATCGTACACTACAAAACAAATGTTAGAGCACTAAATTATATTATTTATTTTATTCTTTTACATTACCTTTTACATGTGAAGGTGTGAAGGTTAGGGAGGATATATAAGCCAACTCTATTTCATGGGTATTAATAGCAAACCCTAAGAATCCTTGCATGTAGAGTTAGCTTATGAAAGGAAATAGTTCATGTTTCAGTCACTCTACAAAGCTTCTAATGAAAGAATAGTAGTAGTTACTTATTTTCTTTTAAACCTTGAGCTCGTTTAAGGTCATTAATTCTGCAAAGAAAATCCTCTTGCAAAAAATTCACTCCACAACCCAAAGCCTCTCTTGCATAAATTGATAAATCCAAAACCAAATCCAAATTGTCAGACTCTCATCTCATGCCCATTGTTTGAATTATCTTCGATATTATCGTTATCTCTAGCTTGGAGATACTGATAACACTGGTAATATTAGAAATTTCAGGCATCAATAATGTATTGCGAAGAATCACCAACATATCAACATCACCAATATTTTCAATTGTGTAAATTCTAGGTGTCGCTTATATTGCCAATGTATCGATATCGTCAATATTTTCGACTACGTAAATTCTAGGTGACACTTGCATCACAAGTGTATTGGAAATATTACAACAATATCGCCAACGCAGAGATATCACAAAAAGTTTATTTATTGAAAAATAAATAAAAATCTATTTCATTTTTTTATGAGCACATTGTTGTATGCGGTTTTCAATTTGTCGTTGCTAATATTGATAATATCTCAATATTATTGTTATCGCAACATGCGCGATATCAAGACCACAATCTTTCATTGTCTTTCCAGTTGTTGATGACTTTTTGGCAAAATATAATGAGTTGCCGATATTTTGCAATATCGATGGATGTTTGGATGGAAGGTTAGATTGGATGATTGGGTGGTTAGATGGGATGGATGATTGGATGGTTAGACTATTTCTTACAACAACTACACATGCTTTTAAGGCCCATTAGATGGAAACTTATTGTTTATACATTCTTTTTGCAAACTTTTTATTCCTAACTATGTAAATATGTGTATTTTAGCATCTCCTGAAGTTTCACTGAAAATTCTACTGTTTTCCCACATTTCTGGTTATCAGCGATATCAATATTGTTTTCGTATCCCCAGCCAGTGAAACTTGTAACAATACCGATACTTCAAACACTGCTCGTGCCCAAACCTGACCTAAGCCTATACTACAAAAACCCATAACCCCATATCCTAACCCCCCCCCCCCCCCCCCACCCCCCCCCAAAAAAAAAAAAAAACTAATCACGAGCGCAGATCCAATCTGCTGCCTCAAAGATTTTCACTCCTATCTTAACATATTCATGTTCTTGCCTCTAACAACCTGTTCTTCTGCATTGGTAGCTTCACACCTTTTCTTGACAAACTTGCTCATAAAGAATAATATACATAGCCAATAGGTAAATAAAGGCGAAAGCAACTTGGAAGAACAACCATCTAAGATGAATCCAATTACATTAAATGCATGTTTGGATTGGAGGAATCCTTGACATGGCATTGGAAATCCCAATAATATGCAATGATTATTGCCAAGGCAGTATGCAAACATGGATTCCATTTTTAGCAATCATGTTTGGATAGCATGTGGAAATCTCATATTCCTTTCACAATATTCATCTCGTATCTTGTGCTTAAGAATCCTAACTATGGAAAAGGCAAATGATTGCTTGGCGGAGTCTGTCATTTTCTTTCTATCCAAAAATAACACAAAAGGTCATGTCAATGGAAAACATTTACCATTTCCCTTGATTTCCATGGTTTTCCTCATATCCAAACATGCCCCGAGGTAAATAACCATCTTTGATGCTAATAACATAGCTTTCTATCAAAATTTTCAAGTGCAAAGACAATTTTATGAGGCTATGGGGCAGAAATTTGAGTCACATACAAAATTTCACAGTGCCATTTATATACACAGTAACAGCCCCACACATTATTCTTTGATAGAACAAACGATGATTAGGGGCTACCTAGTCCTTGAAGCGAAAGAGAATCTGGCATAAAATAATATCTGGCAATGGCCATCAATACAGCCACCTCAGCCATTTCGGTTGTCTTTAAGCAGGATAATATCATCAGGGAAAAATACATTGCTGCAAGCTAAATACAGATCAAATAAATGTTATGACATGGCTGTAATCATTACCACTTGTCAGCCATTATTATATATCAGAGTAGATTTTCCCCAAATGCAACAAACAGCCCCTTAATATCTGTGAGAACGAGACACAATCAAAATTACAAAAATATAAATAAAAAATGGGGGTGAGATTTCAAAAGTTAACTAGAGTAAATAACTGCCTATAAAGATATCAAATATTATAAGAACATCATAATTACATCGCTTAACAATCACATTAACAAAGTTCAATTCAAGCATCTGAAGTATCAAGCTGCTCTTGCAAAGAACAAAAGTGACCTTCCGATATTAATAATCAAACAACTGAACTGATACATCATTGCCCAATAAGGAGCCACTAAAGAAAAAAAGAGAAATTCATATCTGAGGAGCTAAGAGAAACACACCATCGTGCGTGAATGAAGCTGATACCACTGGCGCTTTTGATTCACTAAGACCTCTGGATTGAAAGCCAACCTCACACTCGGTTCCTTAGTACTGGGCACCCAGTTCCAAGCCTTCTGCATCTGATGCATCCAGCACTGAAAGCTATTACTGCGCCGATGCCCCTGCCCTTGCCCTGTCGATGAAACATTCGAAGGCCTTGGCAAAGCTCTTGGGCCCGCTCCACTAGCCATTCCAACAGACTCCTCTGAAGCCTGTTGTGAAACTGAAGTAGAAGGCAAAGACGCCGCATCATCATTTGTCTCTGCTTCTTTCATCGTCCCTGTCGCATGTCATTCACATCATTTCCCAGCGCTCAGCATACTATCGCATCTCCAGAGCATATTACGAATGCAAAAACCGAATTCCTTCAAAACAGAAAAATGTCTTTATGATAACAACAAATGCATCTCAATTACGAGGTCAGAGGATACAATGTCTTTAATCACAGATCGTATCACAATCTTTGTAATAACCAGGTCATGCCGCTATCCCGAATTCCAAATCAAAACCGCAAAAGATCATCCAAATTTAAAAGAACGTCTCTCCGAAATGGAGCAGGGCAAAACCTATGGCCTCATTGTAGAATAATTTCCATGAAGCCGGCGGAGAATTGCAAAACGAAACGAGCTACGCAACGAGTCACCCAATCCTTCTGATGAACACAACCAAACAATATCAAAACCCTAATTTCCTTTCCATATTCCAGAGATTTCGCAGCAAAGATATAGAAGTGGGGGAAAAGAAAGGAAAAATCGGGAAAAAAAAATGAAAAAAGGATACAATCATTTGGAAGGTGAGGATAGTAATTTGATTGGATTGAGATTTCGATGAATGCATTTGCAAATGGAAGAGAATCGCTCGTGAAATACCTCTGGAAAAGGGTTCCTTTTTTATCGTTTCTCCTTTAAAGGAAGATTCATGGTGTTTGGAGCAATGACAGCGATTTTAGGAGGAGAAAAAAAAGGAGAGGGGCAAAAATAACCAGATACGAGGGCAATCTGGGAAGAGCGGTCACGTGAGATTGGGGGGGCGGTGCGCGCCTCTCTATCGTATCACAGTATCGCAATAGAGATGGGTTTTCCAGCAGCGATTCATGATCTGAACCGTTCATGTTGCGAATTCTATGCTAACGGACCATTCTAAGGAATCTTTGTTGAAGAGATGATTGTGTATGGAGATGGATATGGAACATTCTAAAGTAGTTTTTAATTGCTCTGAAGATTCAAAAAGATGGCCCCAGGATGGTTGTAATAAGAATATGAACGGTTGAGATCATATCTAAGAAGCCATCCGTGGCACCGAATGCCATCAGAGCCCCCGCCCTTTACATGCGCTTCTTGTTACATGGAAGACATCTTTTTTTCTCCTTTCTAGAAAGGAACTTCGGTACTCTGGCAGAGTGTTATGGATGATACATGGTCAATACAGAAATTAGTTAAAAATATTATACAAGTGAGTCCAGTTAAAATGTCAAAGTTATGGGTCCCAGTGATACGATTCGTGAACCAAAACCTACAATTATTTTATCATAAGACTATCGAATTTGTGGACATCATTGGACGGTTAAGATGAAAGTATCCTGTCGTCAATTTTTAATCACGGAAGGGAATTGTTCAATCAATCCGGTTTTGGGACTGTAATTTAGAGACTCTGAGACCCACAACTTTGTTTTTAATTATATGCTCGAGTGCAGCACGTATTCAATTTCTGAGTTCCTGTCTAGCAACCTTCATACTCTGCCAGAGTAGCCAATAACTCCGGTCGTTGTTCTCGTTATGAAAGCGATGCAACGTTGTCTGAGAATTTCCCGGCACAAAGATTTGTTCCCCTCCAACGTGTCGATTCTGTACAACATCCAAGCGGCGCGACCACATAATAAAGACCAAAAGGCGGTGAATCCCAATTGGTCCATTAATTGTTCGGCCTAAAAGCACTGGAAAGCCGATGGTCTGACTCAATGTCTGCATGGCCCACCTTATGAACGGATTATTGAAATTCCCGCTCCAGGATTCATGGTAGGGATCACATGTTTCAGATGTTACAGGTAAGTGGCACATCAAGGCAAACTGATATCGGCAGAGCTGTATATGAACTGAGTTAGCCCGGTTAACCCACTCATTTCAACATGGTTTGAAATCGTGCTCAAGGTAAATTTAAGCGTGTCAAAACTTGAATTACTTGGATACTTGAATCGGACTCATATTGAACAAGTTTGATAACTCAGTTATTTTGATATTAATGTTGCTCACCAAATGTTTGATGAAATGACCTAAAGAAGTATTGTTTTAAGTGCATTAATTCTTCTTAAGGTTGGTTGTTGGTGAGAAAGGTATGGATAAGTGCTTTAATTCTTCGTAGGATTGGTTGTTGGTGAGAAAGGCATTCAACACCATGGGCACTCGAACCCTTAACCCAGTGTTGAAACTCCAAGGAGTCTATCACCCGGGTAAGAGAAAGATATGGATATGAAATAAATCACTTTAGAAAAAAAACATCATTTGATAAAACAATTAATTGTGGTGGTGCCTACTGTTTGTCGGATAAAATAGTTATAAATTGCTACTATTTTGCATATTGTGATAAATTAAAGGTTCACTTCATGTACTTAAAATGCCCCATGGGCCTAAATTCTTCTCAAAATGGCTTGAGTTGTTGATTGAATTGAGCTGGGCTAGCCAGCCAAGCTGAGTTCAAAATGGGCTCATTCAGTGGCTGAGCCGAATAGAGTTGCCAAGCTCCACTTGATCGACATCGTACCTGAAAGATCTCGTATAAAATATTAACATTTCGCATAGAAATAATGCGTACGTCTCTCACAACGGTACGTAAGTACATCCCACGAGGAATAACACAATGCATGGCCTGCATTTTGTGCAGTACACACGAGTTTTGAATTCTAGAAAGTTCGGCCCTATTTCGGTAATCCAGCCTATTGGTATGTTATGTCCCACCGTGGATGGACCATTCCTCAAGAATCTTATTGTATGTTATGGCCTGAATGTTGACGGCCGAGAAGAGAAACAGGACTACAACTGAAAAACGTCCTGATTGCTGGAATCGTCCGGCCAATCTGGAAGATTCTGTGGGAATTACCCATCGAATAGCAGACAATATGTACGGTACAGTGGGTCCCACTTGTCAGAACCGAAAACCCATGTAGACCGCGCAATGATGCGGTTCCTATGATCCGTCTCTGTTATTTACCAAAGGAGTTTTGGAATATGCTGGCAGAGTACGAGAGTAACACGCATGCAGTCAGCTAGTGCACACATGGTATTCAAATAACTAAATCCAAACCGTTCAAATAGTTTGACGCAGTGTATGGTTAGCATAGAGAGACAAGATTCATTGTGTCATTCGACCTATGTACATTTATTCATCAAATTAAGACCGTTGAATGTTTTGGTTTATCCATCGAGTGTCCACCAACGATCCATGTTTAGTGTGATATTTTTGTGATTCATCCATGGTTCTTTGGACGGCTTAATTTGATGTAAATATATGCCACGTGCAAAAGTTTTGTGTGTGTGTTATTGTACGGACCATCACTCGTTTGGCCGGAATATAACAGTGAGTCTGAATGTCGCGTATGAGATATTCCATTGGGAAACCATGCTCCGAAACTAAACTATTCCGTACGGACGCTATTTGCAACCAGAATACCCTAGCATTCACGGCGTCACCCTGATATCCACGCTCTCATTGTGAAACTCTAGCCTGTCTACGGTCTTATCATGGATGTCACGGTGGCACCATCCACTGTCATAAAAAAGGGTTAAAAGGCCGTGGCTAAATACCTATCACTACTTATAACCGTGGCTATTAACAGTGTAAGCCATTTATTTAAGGGATTTGTAGCCATTAGATCTACAGCTACGGATCTAATCCGTAGCAAATTTTCCGTAGCAAAACGTTGCTTTTAAGTGAGGCTAACGTGAAATTGAACGCTCTGACATGTAATTGAACGAGGCTAATATAAAATTAAAGGATCCTCAAAAAATATTGAGTAAGACTAACATGAAATTGGATGATCCTAAAAGAAAATTACGTGAGGCTAATATAAAATTCAACTAACCTCAGAGAAAGTTAAGGGAGACAAATATGAAATTCAATAAACCTCTAAAGAAATTGAGCGAAACAAACATGAAATTAAGCAAGACAGTAATGTTTACATGCTATCCATACCATTCATAATGCCATTCCTACTAGGATGAATTAAAAACACAAATATTAGCCTGATTTAAAACGTACGTGGCCCGATGAATATTTTAACTGTGGATGTTCCATCATCACCTTTTTGACATAAGTGAGTATTGGATCCAACTCATTTTTGGCATCAAACTCTAAAATGAGCTCACAAAACGGATAGTCAAAGTAGATTTCTCACAAACATCGCGGTGGGCCTTATCTAGATTTCCAAGCACAGAAATTTCTTTGGCAATGCTTTTGTAGAAAACGGCATCCACATACAACACCCAAGTTACATGGGTCTCACATATTCATCTCAGGCGGTAATTTGTGAATGCCGCACTCACCCAAGACAGTGTGACACTTGCTATGGAGTCCAGCTAAGGAGCCCACCTTAATATATCTATTTTCTATCTACTAAATTTATCCATTTTTTTATATCATTTATAGGTATTATCTAAAAAATAAAGTAAATTCAATTATACATGGACTGTACCACAGGAAAAAATAATGATGATTGGATGTGAATGGGTGACAAAAGTTTAGAACCAGCCTCGTATTTGTTTTTTCCTTTCATCCATGCTTACGTGACATTGTTAATACATTAGATGGCAAATAAACAATTTAAAATTACTAAGGTGCACCCTAGGATTTTTTTTAATTGTAGACCACGCAATCACCACTATTTTATGTAGTATGGCCTACCAAATTACTGATTCTACTGCATGTTTGGAATAATGTAGTAAAATAATTGAGAAAAAAAACAAAAAACAGAAAGGAATGGACAGGGTGGATACGGGATACATAGACGTAGGTGAGTCCCCCGGTAAGAGCCGCGCGCTGTTGGAAGAGGCCATGGTCTCACATAATCCGCTCCCAATGCCTTTGTATCTCCCTTTTCGTTTTCTTTCGACCGTTCATAACACGTCCACTCGCCGGTGAAAAGTTTGATTTGAGCGAGACATGCGCCACGTGGAATCTGTCAACCATCACATCCAATACTTTCCCATCAGTTCAGAAAGAAGTTATTACACTCGTAACTTCATAGCATCCACATGGACTCACCCGTGTGCATATGTCACACAAGCACCGAAATCCGAACCGTCAAAATAGTGAAAACCACTGTGGATTGAAAATTTCCAAAATCAGACCGATCATAACATCGATGCCTGTGATCAATGGACATTTTCTTATTGAATTCCAAGTTAACAATGGTTTTTAGATGTCCACTAATCTGACGGTTCAACAATCGTTTCATTATATATTCGGCCACCACGCGGGCGGAAGCGGATTGGCCTGTGTACCACACAAGCTATATAGCTGCCGTAGGCACGTGTCACACGGAGACGAGCACGGACGCTCCTCCAGCTCCAAGTTGTATAAACGGTTCAAAGGAGGTTAGAATTACATGGCCCGCCAGTGATGTATTTATTATACCTACACCGTTCGTCTAATTTTAGAGATTATTTGTGAGCATTATTCAAAAAACGAATCATATCCAAAGACCATGTGGACCACACAACAAATAACAAAAGACACAACAAATAACAAAAGAGATTAAGATTTTCACTCTTAAAGAATTCTTAAGGTTCACTATAACATTTATTTTTTATCTAATTTATTCATAAGGTTACAGAGAGTTGAGTGAAGGCAAAAAAACAAATTTCATGTTGATCCAAAATTTATACGACCCTAAAAAAGATTTCAATGGTAGACATTCAATACCCTACTACTTTTTCAATGTGATCCACTTCATAACTAGATCTTTTGCATTTTTTATATAAAGCCTTAAGATGAGCTCACCAAATTAATGGGCAATTTAGATGTAACACATGCATCATGACCAGACTCACAAAATTTGCTGACTTCAATTAAGCATAAATATAACTGTGAGGTACACTGGCCAATCCGCTTCCAACGTGGGCCCACTACTTGGACGGTTTAGTTGGAGGTACGTAAAGGCTACGCGCTGGCTGTGTACATGCGAACAGCATCATCCCATTCCACCGGAGTACTCGTAAGAGCGGTCCTAGCTCCTTCGGAAGCGGATTAGCTGGTGTATCCAACACCAGCTCCTTTTTTTTTTTTTTTTACACACGCACACAGACCCCACACACTCACACCCACACACGCAGACAATGGGATTTCACCGGAAACGGATTGGCTACTCCCCCTGACACCAGCCCTAGAGCTGGTGGTCGGTGCTCTGTGAGCCCCACCATGATGCATGTGTTTCATCCATTCCGTTCATCCATTTTTAAATATCGTTTTATGTATTTATCCCAAAAATTAGAGGGATATAAATCTCAAGTGGATCACACCACAGGAAAACAATAGTGATTGGATATCCATCATTCAAATCCTCCTAAGGCCCGTTGTACTATTTATTTGAAATCCAATCCGTTGATTAGGTCATAAAGACCCAGATTAAGGAAGAAAACAAATATCAACTTGAACCAATACTTTTATGGCCCCTAAAAAGTTTCTAACAGTCGAAGTTTATTCAAAACTGTTTCCTATAATGTGGTCCACTTGAGACTAGGATTTACATCAATTTTTTTTTTTTATCATGGTAAATTGATCTAGAAAAATAGATGGACGGAATGGATGAAACGCATACATCATGGTGGGCCCACAGAGCACCGACCACCAGCTCCGGGGCTGGTGTCAGGGGGAGTAGCCAATCCGTTTCCGATTTCACCACTATGGTACTCGAACCCTTGACCCGATGTTGAAACTCGAAGGAGTCTACCACCCGGGTAAGAGTAAGGACCCCTCCAACACCAGCTCTACAGCTGTTGTGCTAATGTCAGCAAAATCTGTGAGTTTGATCATGGGTTATATTCCATATTTAAACCGTACATTCATTTTGGCAAGCTCGTTAAAGCTTGAGATGAAAAATAAGATAGTCCCCATTGAAACCCATTTTGGAGTCTTGGAAGTTTTGGATCGACATTAAGTTTTTGTTCCTCTTAATTCATGTCCTCGTGACCTTATAAACAGATTGGATGAAAAATTACAATGAGCCCTGCGAATTTTTCAGCGGTGAAAATCATTATATCAGCTGCTATTTGTGGTGTGGTCCAAATGATCTTTGGATATGATTCATTTTTTATATAATGCTCTAAAATAATCTTTAAAAATAGATGAACGATTTAGATATAATAAATACATCACTATGTGGCTATGTAACTTTAATTTCCTTTGAACCGTTCGTACAAATCGGAGCTCGAGGAGCGTGAGTGCTCTCTTCGCACGACACGTACGTACAGCAGCTATATAGCTGGTGTGTGGTACACCAGCCAATCCGCCTCTAGCTCCTTCAGTCCTGACTGACACGCATGATTACGCACATTTGCTGCCACGTTGCATATTCCAAACCATTGATATTATGAGATGCACATTTTACGGCCTGATTCAAAATAAGATAGTTTAGTGTCCACAGTGTTTAAACGATCCATAGAGATTTTAGTGCCACCTCCATCCACAATGAGACCCATCACATCAATGGCTGGGATCTTTTAAAGATGTCCCACATGATATACGGATGAAACACATACACCATAGTAGGGCCCACATTGCACCCATCACCTGCCCTAGGGCTGCTGTCAGGGGGAGTACAACTGATTCTATTCCCCCTGACACCTGTCGGGGGCGGTGGTCGGTGCCCTATGGCCCTTACCTCCATGATGTCTACTCATTTTTAAAGATCATTTTAGAGTTTTATTCCAAAAATGAGGGGTATATAAAACTCAGGTGGGCCACACCACATGAAAACAATAGTGATTGGATATCCACCATTAAAATCCTCCTAAGGCTTATTATATTGTTTATTTGACATTCAATCTATTGATTAGATAAAGGGAAAACAACAAAAATCATCTTGATTGAAAACTTTTATGGCTCCCAAAATATTTTTAATAGTCAACACTCATTTAACATTGTTTCCTATAATGTGGTCCAATTGAGATTGGGATATACCTAATTTTTGGTCTTATACCATTAAATTATCTGTAAAAATATATGGACGGAATGGATGAAACACATACATCACGGTGGGCCCCACAGAGCACCAACCACCAGCTATTGGCTGGTGTCAGGGGGAGTAGTCAATCTGTTTCTAATCCGTTCCCCAGTTAAACAATGCTGTTGCTAATGAGCATACCTTATAATTCCTCCTTGTCAGACTGGGATTTCGACAGAGGAAGTTGGGACTGTGGACCCCACCTTTTATCCAGCTATTTTTATGTATTACCTTCTCGTACGGACAACGAATTCGAAGATGAAAATACCCCTCCTTTCACGGTCACAAATTGGATACTCCCCTGCCACTAGCCCATGGCGGATGTTCGGTGGTCTGTGGGCCCCAATTTGATGTATGATTTTCATCTATGCCATCCATATATTTTTTCACATCATTTTATGATATAAGACCAAAAATGAGTATATCCAAATCTTAAGTGTACCACTGTAAACATTGAAAAATCGGCGCCCACGCTGATTTGGTATTGTATGGTGTTTTAGGGGGTGATAGGCTGGTTATGAATGTTGGAGTTGCCACTAGCCAAAAAATCTCAAAATTTCGCGGTCGGCTACAACCACGGAATATGTAAGATGAAAAAAATCCGAAGACTTCCATACCTTAAATTGACTCTTGGTCTATGAACCAGAATTCCGGGTAAGGGACCTCGGTTACAAAGACAGAAGGTGTTAGGCACCCTCTCTGCCCATACGAACATACGGTCTCTACTTTATGTGCTAAAACAATCTCAAGGGATGAATGATGTGGTCGGGATAGGACTAAGCACATATGTGGATTTCTGACGCGATAAGATCCGAGATTTCGGTAAGCTACAGAGCATACGTCCAACGGCGTATCTAGAAGGCCGGTGTGATGATGCTTATGCAAAGATTAAAAAAGAACTAGACTAATAGAAATTTCTGATGTGACAAGATCCGATGTACGGTAAGCCACAGAGCATACATTTGCTAGAGATCTAGAGAAGTAGGGGGATTGAGAAGAGAGTAGATGTCATGATGAATGCTTGTATGTAAATGAATCATTGGCTTGATCTTAAGTAGGCTAGGATGAGGTTTAAACCACGATCAACTGGGCTAGGTTGGGAGGTTAGGATGGCTAGGAAGGCAAAGGGTGGGCTAAGAAGACAGCTGAAAATTCTGGACTTAAAGGTTTGGGAGCATCTCCTTACCCTCACTCTCTTCTTCTCCCTCTCCCTCTCACTCTCCTTTTCACTTAAGCTTGGAAGTGAAGAATTGCTGATGAAAGTATGAAGAGGAGAGGGCTATTTATAGCCTTCTCCAATAGCATTATTATAATTGCTGGGTTTGAGAGGGGTAAAAGGTGAGGTGGCAAGCTACGGTTGGTTGTGAAGAGAGGAATGTCACGTGGCACTCTCTCATTGGTCATGGGGAGTGGTAAAAAGGTAAATAGTGAAAGCTGGAGGGGTAAATTCAGAGGAATGTTGACTTTTGGGCGTTGGGACAACTGTTCACAAGCGGGTCGCGAGGGGCGGCATTCAAAGTACAGCAGGCAGTAGTCA
Source organism: Magnolia kwangsiensis (assembly GCA_037074715.1). Classification (NCBI taxonomy): domain Eukaryota; kingdom Viridiplantae; phylum Streptophyta; class Magnoliopsida; order Magnoliales; family Magnoliaceae; genus Magnolia; species Magnolia kwangsiensis. The sequence goes on from CM073574.1 coordinate 26,329,728, forward strand.
GACTACCGCCCAGGCTTCGTTCGGGCCGGGTTCGCTCTTGCGAGCTTTGTGCATTACGTTAGTTCGCCTGGAGGTCTTCTTTTAGGGTTTGCGGCTCAAATAGGTGGGTTTAGGCTTGGGTAAAGGGGGTCCTGGTTAGGTTATAAGGTAAAGGCGGAGTTGTATGTGGAATTGGACGGTTTGGATTATGGTTTTTAGTTGCAAGTTGCGATTTTGAGATTTTTGGGTCAGGGTTCGGTTCAAGGTATGATTATGGTTCCCGAATAGTCTTAGCCTCCTTGAGATGTTAGCCTGGGTGGGGTGTCTATAGATGCCCCTCTTTAACCGTGGTTGCGAGCAACCGAAGGTCAAAGCGAGTGGACACCCCACCCTTCTGGTCATAAAAAAGGGTAGTGAGTCGAATTTGTTACCTGTCATTATATCATTATCAGTCGGCTGTTTGGAAAAAGGATGACTTGCACATATCATAAGGGTTGAGAAAATTGTTGTGATTGCCTCCTTCGCATTCGTCGCGGCTTTACGGATCATCAATCATAACCCTTTCACGTCAGATTGTTAATAGCATTGAAGGGTAAGTCTGAAAGTAAGGGCCTCTGCGCATTCATCGCGGCTTTACAAGGATTCTCATTTTGTTTGGTCTGTCGTTCATTTGCTACGTGATCACCCTAGGGCTACATAATCACCCTAGGAGTATTCGGTCTGTTTGATTGTTAAAGTGGTTAGCTGCCCTGCGCATTGATGCGGCCTTACGGGAAACTCACTACGCCAACTTGTAATCAATCAAGTTTTTCGAACATCCCGGACTAGGTATGTGTAGGTATTCCTTTGCCATGCAGTCTGCTGATTCTGATACTTTGGTTACAATGGATTGTTGTCACTTTGAGTTTAATTGTTCTTTCCAGGGTTAGATCTACTCATTCCTACTAGCATTCATATAACTGTTCAGATATAGAGATCGGGTCAATTGTACATGTGTCATGTACAGATTCGATCATCCTCCGGGAAAATCAAAAGAAGATCAAATTTTATTTAGCTATTTGCACTGACCGCAACTAGAGAATATGGAAGATTCCTCAGTGTACTGCGTGTCGCGCGCGGTATTTGAAAGTTTTTTGTTTTGAAAGTTATTCCCTTCGAAACTAAACTCCTTGAGGATTTTATTTGAAGATATTTTTGAATTTTTGAAAAAAATATTCATTCGATCTCGCAGGTGGGCGTTGTCGTTCAGTTTTTATTTGTAGAAAAGTCAGATGGCCTCCACTAATAAATGAGGCTAATGGTTTGAAAAAGATCTGTTCGATCTCGCGGGAGGGCGTCACCATCCGATTTTATTGTATAGTCTGGATCGAATAGTCAGATGACCTCCATTAATGAATTAATGGAGCAATTGGGGAACATGGGCCTGATTTGGACATGTGGGAATAGGACCATGGGCCTTAAAATAGGGCTTGTGAAGTGGGCCTTGCTTTGGATATGTGGGCCTAGGAAATGGGTTTGAAAACATGGACCTTGAACGATGAGCCTTTGAACAATGGGCTTGGTGGGCTTTTAACATGTGGGACTTGTAGACTTTAAACTTGTGGGCCTTGTGGGTTTTGAAATGTGGGCTTATGAGGCTTTGAACTTGTGGGCCTTGTGAGCTTTGAAATGTTGGCCTCTGAGGTTTTGAACTTGTAGGCCTTGTGAGCTTTGAAATGTGGGCCTCTAGGGCTTTGAACTTATAGGCCTTATGAGCTTTGAATGTGGACCTCTGGAGTTTTGAACTTGTGGATCCCCAACATTGTTGGCTGCTTGTCCTGTACATGCATATATGTTTTTTATTTTTAGTTTTTTTTTGGTAAAGAAAGGAAAGCGATGTATAAAAAGATTTTTTTGAAATAAATGAAATTTTTGTTTGTGCTAAATTTTTCTGTGTTTGCTTGTATTTGGATTTGTGCTTTAGATGGTGGAATCAGAATATTGAGCTTAGCCCACGTCGAATCCGGTATTTTGAGTTATTTACTAGGGATCCTGATTCCCTAAGAGTAGCGCATACTAGGATCATGCCCCTTAGATTTGGGTAGAGTCTGACAGAATTCTGATCCGGAACTTATATTTTCCTTGTGCTTCTTCACTTTGTATGTTACCTTATCTTCTCCTGTTCCTACACTTTTTTTTAAAGTCATTTTTGCCCGTAGCGTCTTTTCAGGTTTTCACTACGACTGGCTTTCTCCTCATTTTTGCCCATGGCATCCTTTCAGATTTTCACCATGTCCCAAGTTTTTACTCTTGCCTGCCCCTTGGCAGCTGTGCTTTTTTTTACAGTTAGTGTCTTTTCAGGTTTTCACCAAGTCCATTACATGCCCGTTGTTTTTACTCGAGGCGCCCTTTCGGATTTTCACCTCGCCCGTTTCACTTAGACATGTTATTTTTCTTTTTATTTATCTTTTTCATATACAAAGGCGGGAGGCTAGACTCCATTCATTGTTGGTCGACTGGTAAGCTGCCTGACTTTGTCTTTAATCACGATCGTGAAGCTATTGACATTGGGTTAAACTATCCTGAGAGGAAATGAATTGAAGAATTGTGTTCTCGCTTATTGGGTTCGACTCTTCTTTTCTTTTTTTTTTTCTTTTTTTTTTGGACCGTGCGCTTTATTCATCCATTTTTTTCTTATTCTTTTTTTTATCCTTCTTTTTTTTGAACCTTTTATTTTTTGGAACGCTTATTTGAGGGAAGGAATGATGATGGAATGTATCTCGGGATGCTAACCTTTTGTCATTTGACTTTAACTTTACGATTGTAGTTGTTGACATAGTTATGTATGATTACCCAAGATAGATATTCACGTTGTCGGCGTTGATGGGCTCTAGAAGATCTTTGCCCCTAATGTGGTGAGACAAAGGGCACCTCCTGGAAGAACCTCGCGGATGATCAGCAGACCGTCTCATGATGGCCTTTCTTTCAGACTTGTTTGTCGTTGGTCCTAATGATCGTCGTATGCGTATGTCTGTAGGATGTAGTTGGTTGCATTAAGTTTATCACCAATTATTTTCCTTGACTTCTTTCTTCATTTGTACCGATGATGTAGGATGTTGTTGTCGCATGCTTTTGTCTGCCACGAGAATGCACTCATGACCATTGGATGCCTCTGGGTTCATTCTTTCAATGATGTCCACATCCCATAATGAAGAAGGGATAGGGTGTTGCCAAGTTATAAAAACTCGAAGCATGCACATGGATCCGTTATGTGACCTTTGAATTCTTGAAGAACTTTCTGACATGCTGCAATAGTCTATCTCCATCGGTCATCAGTAGAACTCATCGTGGACTCCAGACATGATCTTGATAGATTTGCTTGATGGGCTTGACTTCAGGCTTCATAGAAGATAGCGTATGACTAGTTCTTCATTCGATCTGGGTAAGGTTTCATAGGAGAACCCAAAGTTAAATAGCCTCGGGTCTCAGGAATTTTGTCATTGTCTGCTTGCATTCAGGAGGTGAGGATCTCTTGATGCGTACCATTCTAGGGAGCTCAAGGGATCCCAAGTTCACAGTTTCAAAATCATCCGTGACGACATTGGCCTTTATTTCGAGCTTTCGGAGGGATTCCTTTAGCTCGAGAGTTAGATCATCATTTTTCACATTTTGGGCTTCATTCAAACCCCTGAGTTTGAAGTCTAACTCTAAATCGAAATCATAGGAGTCGACTTTAAACTTGGGTGTTATAACAGACGCATTTGGCACATTATTGCTCGTGAACTTTGAAAAATTTTCTATTATTTTTGTGTTTTGAAAAATTTATGATTTTTTTTTTTTGGATTTTGACAAGTATATGATTTTTTTTTTTTTTGCCATTTTGAAAATATTTAGTGTTTTTGGCTTTTTGAAATTTTTTGATTTTTTTTTTTTGAATTTTGACAAGTATATGATTTATTTTTTTGGTGTTTTGGAAATATCTAGTGTCTTTGGCTTTTTGAAATTTTTTGATTTTTTTTTGAGAAAGACGGCGATGTGAATCAGAGATTGCCTAATTCGACTTAAGAAGTCAAACATTACTTTCTTTTATTGTGTCGTCTTGGGAATTGAGAATTAGTTATTGCCCTGCACTCTCTTCCCTTAGGAGGCAGGGCCAAATGAATCAGTAGGTGGGCCCTCATTCTAGTGTCCAAATGTCATGATGAGTTTGAGATTGAGCTCTGAGTTGGTGTTGGATGTCAATTTCCTCAACTCATCCTCGATGCATTGTGAGTCTTTGCATTCTTCCTGCTTAAGTGGGACCCAAACTGTGGTCCAATCAATCAGAGAAAATTCTTGCCATTTGCCCGAGTCATTTCCAAACAGTCCAGTTGGACTCATTTCGCTCACTTGATCCTCTATGGTGGATCTCGGCCTGCCAACCGGATAGATGATCCCTTCTCCGATGGATTTGATTGATGCATGAATGAAGGGATCATCCTCCTCTTGCCGATTTTATCCTCCTTTGACACATTTGTGTTTTGTTTCTCATCCTTAGGAGGCTGATATCCCAGTCATGTCATGCCTGCATTCTCTTGATATTTGAGCTGATAACAAAAATGTCAGTGCTCGACTGGAGGGAAGACATAGTTTGATTCAATGAGACATGCAAGAGGCATGCAATTCATAGTCTAGAGCTCGAGACCATGATATGAGATATCCTCATCAAAGCATTGTATGTCTATGATCGGGATGTCTAACTCTTGATGGTTAACTGCTTCTATCGGAAAGATTTGTTCAGGATCATCCAAAATGATCAGCATCTTGTCTCCAAAAATGCATTTGGCCTTTTAATGAAGAGTTGAAGAGAGAGCCTTGACTCTATGGATCCAAGACTGATCAGAGAGGAGATGAAATGAAGTTGTGATGTCAAAGACCTGAAAAGTGATGGTTGATGTCTTGGGGCTAATCAAGATCTCGACATTAATCTCTTCCTCGACCTTTCTCCTAGAGACGAGAACTATTCGTCCTAGACTCTTCTCTTGAAGGATTAAAGACTGAGTAGAGCTAGGAAAATTCCTTTGAGTACTAGAATGTCCTTTCTAGAAAGTTACTGCATGATTGAAGTTGGGCCCTGATTTTGCTAGGGCAAGTGGTATGTTGATCGGGGAAGGAGCATTTTCTTGGATCACGAGGGTTGGAGTAGGGGTTGAATAGGCAGGTGGTGCCCCTTATGAGACAAAGGATGTATGGCTTGGATTGATTGGTGGTGGCTCCTATAGACTTGGGGGCATGGAGATTGGACTGGATGGAAATGCCCCTTGCATATTTAACAGTGAAGAGTTTGAACTGGCAGGGTATGTCCCCTGTAGACTTAAGGGCATGGAAACTGGACCGGCTAGAGATGTCCCCTGCGTATTTGAGAGCGAATAGATTGGACTGGTAAGGTGTGCCTCTTGTAGACTTAGGGGAATGGAGACTGGACGGGCCTAAGATGCTCCTTGCGTATTTGAGAGTGAATAGATTGGACTGGTAAGGCGTGCCCCTTGTAGACTTAGGGGTATTGTTGTTGGGCTGACAGTGATTGAATGGATGCATTGGACTGAATTGACCGGGGGTGGCTCTCCTTAACTGATATTGTTAGTAGAGGTTCCTGATGAACTGAAACATATTTGATACGATGACAGGGGATTCTGGAGGGTATAATTGGTAATTGCAACAGCAGGAGAGGTAACCACAATCGTTTAGTTGTCAATCAGATCTTGGACCAGATGTTTCAGGGCGAAACAACGATTCGTTGTATGGCTTTGGGATTGGTGGTATGCACATTACTCATTCTCATTATAATCTGGTGGCAAAGGGTTTGGGGGGAGCATAGGCAGTAGCGGTGTAAGTATTTGCCTTTGGACTAGCATGGCTAGTACCTTACTGTAAGTTTGGGATATCGGTGTAAAGTGTTTAGGTTCTTGGGTCATCCTTATCTGTTGACCATGATTGAGCTACTAAGGAATCCCCATTTGTTGTTGTTGTTGCCATTGTCCTTCTTGAGGAGCAAATTGAGCACCTTAGGTAGAGTCAACGGGATTGTCTTCTTCTGTTGGATGGAGATCAGGAACACTTCTGTTACCATTCTCGTATCCAGTAGGCCTTCCTTCCACTGTTCGCTGTACTGGGGAGGCCTGATGAGGCCACGAAGGGGAGATCGTTCCAGGCCTTATTTTGACTTCGACTCCTCCAACACGGATGAGTTAGGTGAAGTTGGCATATGCATACGATACGAGGTATCCGGAGATACTCGGGTTTGTCGAGTGGATAATCATGTAGATTTGCTCATCGTCATCAATGAGTGTTTTCATTCTGGCGGTCATAGCCCACCACTGTCCAACATAAGCTGACAATGACTCATCATTCATCTGCCTTAAGGCAGCAAGATCCGCTCTTTTTGGCGCTACATTAAGATTGTACACAAAACGATCAATGAAAGCTTGGGAAAGTTGTTCCCAAGTTTTGATTTGATGGTAGTCTAATGATGTGTACTAATCTAGCGCATCGACTTTTAAGGATTTTTGAAACAACCAGATCAACGCTCCATTATTACCTGCTAGAGTATTAAGCTCTCCACAAAATGCTCTTAAATGGTCCATAGGATACCCCGTACCATTATACCTTTTGAATTTTGGTACCTCAAAGTTTTGAGGTACCATTGCATCGGGGAAGGGACAAAGATCCCTAAATTTGGTGGATGAGAGATCCACCCCTTGTTGCCTTTTTAGTTTCATCTGCATCTCTCGTAATTGCTCCCGGAGCTCTTCGATTTCGGAGAGACCGTTCGAGGGGATTTTTATCTCCTGGAATTGATTGGATCTCCTATTAGGAGGAAGATGTTGGAACTGGTTGGGATTCCAGACTGTGGGATATTGTATTTGATAGCGGTTCTCATCAGTGAGAGGCTGTTGGAAAGGATTCTCAGTTACAGAAAATTGACCTTAAAGGTGACTCCCATTATGAGGAGGATGCTAGAAAGTTGAGATAACTGGGGCACTAGGTGATGACACTTGCATGGTTTAGACAGTCTCTTTTTGGACACATTGGGCAAGAAGGGCCTGTAGAGCCTTAAAATTTTGGGTTATTTTGTCCATGGTTGAGGTGAATGCGGTATTATCAGCCATGAATTCAGGCTATCCGGGGGGTACCTTTTAGGCATAATGGTTTCTTCTTTATGGTTTGCCATGACAACTTTGGATTGGATAAGCATGGGATGAGTAAAAGCCTTGAATGGGTGCAAGCCAAAAATCGATCCTCATTTTTTTTAATGCAAGGTATGAATGCAAATGTAGAGTATTCCCTAAGATTATATTACCACACTATTTCGAGTCGGGTCTCAACTAGTATGAGCTAGCAAGTCCTCTATGACGAGCTAGCACGTCCCCAGTGGAGTCGTTATTCTGTAGACACTGGAAATTGGCGGCCACATTGATTTGGTATTGTATGGTGATTTGGGGGGTTGATAGGCTGATTATGGATGTTGGAATAGCCAGCAGCTGAAAAATCTCAAAATCCCGCGGTCGACTAAAACCACGGAATACGTAAGGTGGGGGAAATCTGAAGACTTCCCTACCTTAAATTGACTCCTGGTTTGCAATTTGGGATTCCAGGTAAGCGACCTCGGTTACAAAGAGAATGTGTTAGGCACCCTCTCTGCCCGTACGAACGTCAGTCTCTACTTTGTGCAGTAAAACAATGTCAAGGGATGAATGATGTGGTCGGGATAGGACTAGGCACACACGTGAATTTCTGATGCGACATAATTCAAGATTTCGGCAAGCCACAAAGCATACGTACAACGACGTACCTAGAAGACGGGTATGATGATGCTTATGTAAAAATTAAAAAAAGGACTAGACTACTAGAAATTTCTGATGTGAAAGGATTCGATGTACCGCAAGCCACAGAGCATACGTTTGCTAGAGATCTAGAGAAGCAGGGGGTTGAGAAGGGAGTAGATGTCATGATGAATGTTTGTATGTAAATGGATCCTTGGCTTGATCTTGAGTAGGCTAGGATGAGGTTTGAACCACGATCAACTAGGCTAGGTTGGGAGGTTAGGATGGCTAGGAAGGCAAAAGGTGGGCTAAGAAGAAGCTGAAAAATCTGGACTTAAAAGCTTGGGAGCATCTCCTTACCCTCACTCTCTTCTTCCCCCTCTCCCTCTCACTCTCCTTTTCACTTAAGCTTGGAAGTAAAGAGTTGTTGGTGAAAGTGTGAAGAGCAGATGACTATTTATAGCCTTTTCCAATGACATTGCTGTAATTGCTGGGTTTGAGATGGGTAAAAGGTGAGGTGGTAAGCTATGGTTGGTTGTGGAGAGAGGAATGCCACGTGGCACTCTCTCATTGGCCATGAGGAGTGGTAAAAAGGTAAAAAATGAATGCTGAAGGGGTAAATTCAGAGGAAAGTTAACTTTTGGGTGCTGGAATAACTGTCCACACGCGGGCCGCGAGGTACGGCATTCGAAGTATCGCAGGCGGTAGTCAGACTACCTCCCGCGGTAGTCAGACTACCGCCCGGGCTTCGTTTGGGCCGGGTTCGCTCGTGCGGGCTTTGTACATTACGTTGGTTCGCCTAGAGATATTCTTTTGGGGTTTGCGGCTCAGATAAATGAGTTTAGGCTTGGGTAAAGGGGGTCCTGGTTAGGGTATAGGGTAAAGGTGAGGTTGTATGTGGATTTAGACGGTGTTATATATTATGGTTTCTAGTTGTAGGTTAGGATTTTGGGATTTTTGGGTCAGGGTTCGGTTTAGGTCTGGATTAGGGTTCGATTCAAGGTATGATCATGGTTCCCGGATAGTCTTAGCCTGCTTGAGATATTAGCCTAGGTTGGGTGTCTATAAGCACATTACAGGAAACAGTGTTAAATGAGTGTCAACCATTAGAAACCTTTAGGGGAACCACTATGATGTTTGTGAGAAATACTCCCCGTCTAAGTTCATTTATAGGGTTACAAAGACCTGGATGAAGAGAAAAAACAAATTTCATAGTGATCCAAAACTTCTGCAACCCCTAGAAGGGTTTTAATGGTAGACGTTCAACTCCCCACTGCCTTTTACAGTGTGGTCCACTTGATAGTTAGATCTATATTTTTTTTCGTCTCAAGCCTTAATATGACCTCACCAAATAGATGGACGGTTTAGATATAACATATACCTCATGATGGGACCCACAACAGTAGCACAAAAAAAAAACACAGACTGCCGCAACACTGCCTGTGTGCAGTCTATCTACGGTTATGGCTACGGTTATAATTCGTAGCTACAGCGTAGGATTTTTAAGCAAACTTGCTGGACAGTTCTGAACTTTTTCGATAATATTGAAAGACCTTAGATATATCGAAGCTACTACTATGGCTATGGATATAATCTGTAGTTATAGGGTCCCACTGACCCTAACGCATTAGCGTCTTCTTTCTTCTTCTTCTTTTTTTTGTTGTAATCCCCACGGCATTTTGTGGGTCCCATTAAGAGGTATGTGTTATATTCAAACCATCCATCTATTTGATGAGCTCGTATTAAGGCTTGAGACGAAAAATAAGACAGATTTAACTATCAAGTGGACCACACTAAAAGGAAGTGGAGGATTGAATGTCTACTATTGAAACCCTTTTTGGGGTCATATAAGTTTTGGATCATTATAAATTTTGTTTTTCCTCTTCATCTAGGTCTTTGTGACCTTATGAATAGATTGGATGGAAAATATATGTTATGGTGGGCCTTACAAAATTCTTAATGGTGAAAATCAATTTTCCCGCTGCTCTTTGTGGTGTGGTCTAGTTGATCTTTGGATATGATCCTTTTTTTAAAAATATATATATATAATGCTCCCAAATGATCTCGAAATATGTATGAACGTTGTGGATATAATAAATACATAATTGTGGGGCCCATGTTACTTTGATCTCTTTTGAGTGGGGCGAACATGAAATTGAGCAGGGCAATTTAGAAATTGAGCGGGGCAAACTGAAAATTAAGCGGGGCAAACTAGAAATTGATCAGGGCAAACTGAAAATTAAGCAGGAAAAACTAGAAATTGAGCAGGGCAAACTAGAAATTGAGAGGGGCAAACATGAATTTCAGCGAGGCAAACATGAAATTGAACGGGGTAAACAAGAAATTCAGCGGGGCAAACAAGAAATTGAGCGGAGCAAACATGACATTGAGCAGAGCAAACTACAAATTCAGCGGAGCAAACTAGAAATTAAGCGGGGCAAACCAAAAATTGAGCGGGGCAAACATGAAATTGAGTGAGGCCAACGAGAAATTCAGTGGGACAAACATGAAATTACGCGGGGCAAACTAGAAATTTAGCGGGGCAAACTAGAAATTTAGCAGGGTAAATATGAAATTGAGCGAGTCAAACTAGAAATTCAGCGGGGCAAATATGAAATTGAGCAGAGCAAACATGAAATTAAGTGGGTCAACGAGAAATTCAGTGTGACAAACATGAAATTGAGCGGGGCAAATCGAAAATTTAGCGAGGCAAACATGTACATTAAACAAATACCTTTTTTCTGTCTTCTTTTTCTTTTTGGTTTTTATGTTACTTAGAAGGTGTTTGATAAAATACCTGTAAAACCATTGTCTTTGTTTATAAAACAGTGGGTTTTTGAAGTTGCAGTTCAGGCGTTTGTAAAAATGCCTCATGGTAAGGGCTGCATCACTCTCTGTAAGGCTAGGGTGCACCTAATAAACTCTTGAAAATTGGGTGGCTTTTCACTTATAGGACAAGACGTAGCAAATCGGTTGCATTCTCTCTGCTTGTGCAATCGTTTGCATTCAGCGGGGAATGAATGTTTAATTGACCTATAAGTGAGGGAATAGAAACTTTGCAGACATCATTTTCCGATAGTCAATGGAAGAACCAATTTTATGAACTAAACATCTCTCTTACATTGAAACGTTATCAGATGTGAGACAAACAAATTGTTTCCTTTTAGTGTTCAAATTGAAAGGAAAAAGTGAAATAGCATGGAACTATAAGAAATCAAAGCAATAATAAAGAAACTTGAATTAACAAAGAGAAGAGGGAGACCCTCAGAGCCATCTGAAAGGTCTCGACCTTGGCACAAGTTGTCAGGGCCACTTCCGGCTCTGCAGCTTGGGCCTGGATCTACTTCATTTTTTGAAGCATACCTTAAAATGAGCCATCAATTTCATTTTAGCAAGGCAAACATGAGCCATCAATTTGAAGCATGCCTCACTCAAATTCATGTTTACCCTGCTCAATTTCCTTTTTGCCCTGCTCAATTTCATATTTGCCCCGCTCAATTTCATGTTTGCCCCGCTCAATTTCTAGTTTGCCCTGCTCAATTTTTTATTTGCCCTGCTCAATTTTCAGTTTGCCCCGCTCAATTTCCAGTTTGCCCTACTCAATTTCATGTTTGCCCCGCTCAATTTCATGTTTGCCCCACTCAATTTTCAGTTTACCCCACTTAATTTCATGTTTGGCCCGCTCAATTTCTAGTTTGCCCCCGCTCAATTTCATGTTTGCCTTGCTCAATTTCTAGTTTGCCCCGCTGAATTTCTAATTTGCCCTGCTCAATTTTCCTGTTCGCTCCGCTCAAAGGAGATCAAAGTTACATGGGCCCCACAGTTATGTATTTATTATATCCACAACGTTCATCCATATTTTGAGATCATTTGGGAGCATTATATATATATATATATATATATATATATATAAAGAATCATATCCAAAGATCAACTGGACCACACCACAAAGAGCAGCAGGAAAATGGATTTTCGCTGTTGAAATTTTTTTAGGGCCCACCATAACATATATTTTCCATCCAATCTATTCATAAGGTCACAAAGACCTAGATGACGAGTAAAAACAAATTTCATAATGATCTAAAACTTATATGACCCCTAAAAGGGTTTTAATAGTAGACGTTCAATCATCCACTGCCTTTTACAGTGTGGTCCACTTGATAGCTAGATTTGTCTTATGTTTCGTCTCAAGCCTTAATACGAGCTCGTCAAATGGATGGACGGTTTTGATATAACACACACCTCATAATGGGACCCACAAAATACCGTGGTGATTACAACGAAAAAAGAATAAGAAGCTAGACAGTTAGGGTTAGTGGGACCCTATATCTATGGATTATAACCGTAGCCATAACCGTAACTTTCATATATCGAAGTCTTTCGATATTATCGAAAAAGTCCAGAACTGTCCAGCGAGTTTGCTTAAAAGATCCTCCAATTTTCGATACACTATGGGTATGGATTATAACCGTAGCCAGACTTCACAGCGGCAGTGCCGCGGCCATTGTGTTTTTTTTTTTTTTTTTGCTCTATTATTTTTGTGGGTCCCATTATGAGGTCTGTGTTATATCCAAACCATCCATCTATTTTGCGAGGTCATATTAAGTCTTGAGACAAAAAATAAGATAGATCTAACTATCAAGTGGACCACACTGTAAAAGGCATAGATGAAAAGCATACATCATGGTATTCACAAGCTATGACCCTATCATGGTATTCACAAGCTATGACCCTATGAATGAACTTACAAGCTATGAAACCCTTTTATGGGTTACAGAAGTTTTGGATTATTATGAAATTTATTTTTTCTCTTCATTCAGGTCTTTGTAACCCTATGGATGAACTTAGACAGAGAGGACTTCTCACAAACATCATAGTAGGCCCCCAAAGGTTTCTAATAGTTGACGCTCATTCAACAATGTTTCCAGTAATGTGGTACACTTGAGACTTGAATATACCTCTTTTTTGTCTCAAATCATAAAATGACGTGGAAAAATATATGGAAGGCATGGATGAAAAGCATACATCATGGTTGGGCCCACGGACCACCGACCATCCGCCATTGCTGGTGGCAGGGGGAGTACCCAGGCCGTTTCGGTGAAAGGGAGGGCATTTTCGTCCTCAAATTCGCTGTCCGTACGAGCAGGTATAAGTTCTCGAGCTAAGTTTGTATTGTTCATAAAAACAGCTGGTTAAAAGGTGGTTCTACAGTCCCAAACTTCTCATTTCGACACGTGCCATATTTATGTATTCACAAGCGCCCTGACGCCCCCAACTTCAAGCGCGTGATAGAAACGCTCCGCGCGTTAAAACGGCACATGCGTGCAGCATCCAGAATATTCGTGAGAGACACAATGAGCATCCGTAAGCCCCAAAAATTCAAGCCCACTAATTAATCTAGTGGTCCACGTGTAAAAAGGAATAGATGGTTTAAAATCCACCTGATTTTATATTAGTACGCAAGTGATGATCAGACGATCCAGTATACCTAAATATCTGTGGGTCTCAGAACAATGATGTATTTGTTTTATACACACCGCTCATTCATTTTGCCTATTCATTTGAAGGCATGATTTTTTTTATTTTTTTTTTAATGCAAATTTAATATCTAACTGACATCAAGAGAAATACCTGTGATTCAGCCTTACTATTTTCCCTAAAAGTTTTAAATAACGGTGATACTTGTGTTTTCTGATCGTCAAATTCAGATAACCTAGGCAGATAAAATGTATATTAAGTCAGACATATTTTAAATTACAGGATGGATGGCAATTAAAAATTAAAGTATGCAGTGTACACTGAAGCCAAAGGTTTAAGTGCTCATTTGGTACTCCTGAGTGTACGTGAAAGACAAAATATTTAAGTGGGCTATAGATAGTTTTTAATGGTAGACATTCCATTACCACTGTTTTATACCGTGTGGTTCACTGGAGACTTGGATCTAACTCTTCGTTTTTCTCATGCCAGCTAACTACAGGCTTCTTGAGGGGGTGATATAGGCGATTGTGTTTGGCGCTTGAAGATCGTGCAAATGGAATAGCAGTCAGTCGTGATAGTCAGTAAGTAACACTGGGACTTGCAGAATTTTTGTATTATAGCCTAAGAACGGTCGAGACGCATCTTATGACACCCACAAGAGACCAACATAATTTCAGATCATGTTGGATTATGCTTGCATTTAACCAGCCCTGGTGGGCCCCACAGAATGTCACGACGTCACATATGGACACGTCAGGTGGACCCGCGACGAGTATGAGATGGATTAGTGAGAGACGGACAATAGAGGCGTGTCAGTTCAAGATGGGATTAGGTGATCCTCAGCCGAGAATATGTATACCATACATGTGGTTTGGTATGCTAGTAGAGGTAGGGCAAGGACCATGATCCAGTGATCCAGGCCATTGGTCTGTTGGGTCCACCTGAGATGGACCATTCTGATGAAATCGTCGAGATAAGGATCATCTAAGCTTTTTAATTTGTTGCCTGTAAACAGACGATCATGAAGAGAAATCCCATAAACATCCACGTTGATCAAGAGAAGAAGGTCGAGATCTGTGGATGAGATAATTCAAAAAACTTGTCTGATGGAATGGATCAGCTAACTGTTGGCCCCACCTGAACGAAATGAAAACCTGAGCACACTGCGTAAAAATGGCTCGAAGATCATACAATCTATCCAAAGAAAGGGGTAGAAGAATCCATTCAGAGACGTCGAAGATGCTACCCCATCAGTGTGGAACGGGACATTTTTTCGTCAGCCTTCTTTTATCCTTTTCTAATAATATAAAGCCAGCAACGATTGTATACTACTGTTATTCAGCGCATAAATACAGACCGTGGCCCACCAAAAAATCAGATTTATTAGACCATCCTAACCGTAGGACGGTGCTGTAGATGGGCAGCTAGTCAGTAGTCACGCCATAGTTTCCCACGAATAACGGTCCTTTGGTCGGAAGGTAGTGCGGCCCACCAGATTAATGGTTCGGATTATGAACAGATCACAACGAGTCTCATCTTATTTTCACGGGCCTATCCTCCAACTCGTTGGGTTGTTAGGCGAGCATGCACCTCTCATGTGGCCGTACCTGGCACGTGTTCGGGACATCAAGTTGTACATAAGTGGGTCCACCATGTTGATGACCTGATTTGGAAATTCCTGGAGAGATTTTCAAAATTTGAGCTTTTTCTGAGGATATTATCAGAAAAAATCTGGCTGAAAATTTATTTAAAAATATTTATTGTAAATTAATAAATAAATTTAAAACTTAAATAAATCTTTATATAACAAGATTTTAATCTTTTTTCTATTTTTGTATTAATACTGTGATTTTATTGCCATATTTTAAAATCAGCCCAGCTGCGATAATTTCGTTTAGTGTATTTTTTTCGGGATATTATCTAAAGATTTTCAAAATATCAGCGATATTTGTGATACTTCAAATGGCCCCCCAGCACATGTTTTGTATACCATTGGTGACTGTCTTGTCAACCATCCATTATTTTGGTGCAAGAGTGGCCCACTTGATGAATTGACCAGTCAGTAAATGGCGTGTCTCTGGATGGGCTCATACATGTCCTATTCCTATACTAGCCCCATAAGCCAAAAACGTGAGTCCATGCAGACCCGGTGCGAACCGGCCAAACGAGGGGACATATACATCGATGCCCTTGTCGAGTCTTTTAATTATCGGCCTGATTCTCTTCCCCAAGTTCAAGAGCACAGGCCTCAAGGTTCAGCTCAATCCTGGCTCAAAGCAAGCCTGACTTGGGTTGGGGGAAGCCATCCAGCCCAAAGGACACCCTTTTGTCTGGCCACGGCTCCGTGAATCAGACCATTGGATCGGTTGGGGCTCATCATGGATGTGAGATACATAACTAGTATTCAGTATATCCTTAATTTTGGTGGTCACCGAAGATTCACTTCATCAAAGTGGCACTTTCGTCGTAATGTTGCATTTATTCAAAAAATAATAATAATAATAATCTAATTTTGTTGATGTGGAGGAAGGACACCGTCTAGTGACTCACTATCGGACAGTGCTTTGTGGGGAACACCATGATGCATGTATTTTACCAATGCCATTGGTTAATATTTTCCAGCTAATTGAGATGGATCGAAATCTCAAGCGCAACACACCACATGAAACACTTGGTGATTAAACGCTCACCATTGAAAACTTCCTGGGGTCACAAAAGTTTTGACTCAAGCTGATATTTCTGTTGTCCCATCATCTAGGTCTTTGTGACCTAACCAACGGGTTGGATGGCAAATAAACATTACAGTAGGCTCTTGGAAGTTTTCAACGGTGGACATTCAATCACCACTGTTTTCTGTGGTGTGGTCCACCTAAGATTTAGAATTGCCTCATTTTTTATTCCATGTTGTAAAATTATGATTTAAAATGAATGGATGGCGTGGATAAAACACATACATCATCCTGAGGCCCACAGAATGTCATCTAAGTAGCCATGTGGCTACTGGCAGTGTAGCATGCCATCGTCGCTGTGGAGGAAGGCCCGCTTTGGTGAGGTGAATCCTATACGGAGGGCAGGTGGGCCTGTTAAAATTAATATTATACGTAATCCAAAATGTGGGATCCCTTATCCTAGTAGACCTCGGGTCATTCAACAAGTTGTTAGAGAGATGGGCCCACCATGGGTTTGATCCAAAATTATGGTGATAGACGTTTACCATACTTGCATGATAAAGGAATTAATGCTAATAGTATTTTTCAATGTTAGATAAAGGCAATGACTTCTCATTCATTAGAGTGAATTATAACTGAAACCCTACTTGTAGGATTTCTGACTGAAAATCAAGCGAGCCCTCTTGCCTGATAGTTGACAATCTTATGTGTATTGTATTATATTTTGTGTAGTCCATTTTATCATTACCAGGCATGCAAATATTTATTTGTTGAATTATATTGAAAAACTTTGATGTTTGAATTCATATGTATGGATGTAGTTGTTTCGTGCCTACATGGATTAACCATCATAATGAGTGGCTGACTAAAAGCGTGCTCTGCTAGCTGCACAACGCAGATCATTTCTTCTTTGCTTGCCCTTGGTTTTGTGTGTTCTTTGTTGTTAGGCTCCTTTTTTCATCTTGTTTGTTCTGCCGATGCACCCCATTGTTTGTTCTATTGATAACATAAATACTTGTTTCTATTAGAAGAAAGATCCTTCTTAACCGTATGCACACCAATATTGGAATAAGAAAAAAGTAGAAAAAAATAAAATAAAATGTATACCATAATACAAATTTATATGGTTTCCTTTGCCCATTCACATATTCACACCAACCTACCATGCTCAAAAGCAAAATATAAAAAACTATTCTCTTACTGTAGAATATATATTACCCTAAATGAGCTAGAGGTTATTTAAAGATGTCACATGAAATTATGACATTATCATTTGAATTAGGGCAATGCCCCCAACCCCTAAGCAAGAGGGCACTGCTCCCTAGAGTTGTACATGAGTAGAGTTAGCTCAGTAGCTCGCTCAACTCCACTCAGATCAAAGCTGAGTTCGAACCAAGTAAAGCTGATTTTTGGAGCTCGAAACGAGTTCGAGCTGAGTTCGATCTTGATCCAGTTTGCAAGACCCGACCCGAGTTCTTGTGTGTGCATGTGTGTGTGTGTGTATGCATTTCATTTCTCTTGGTCTCGCAGTCTTACCGGTCGAATTTCAGCGACCCACGACCCTCGGATAGTGTTTGCGGTCATCCTTGAGTCCGGTCACGTCTACCCGACTCGAATCGACTCAAGACCTATGCCATCTTGTTTGCATCATCGTTGCGGTTCTAATAACGTGTCTTGTGCGTCCATCTGATATATGGGTCAAAAGTTATGAACATTACATTGTATGACCCTTAATCATGTGGCCCACTTTAGTAGAATGCATGTGGACCACCTCTCTTGGCACAAGTACCTATGCACACCCCACACACCATACAAATTCTATGGAAAACACCACCCACCTCAACACACACTACATAAGCCTATCCTATCCTACAACATTGTAATCTCCTCCCCTAGGTAATGATGGCCTTTCTTACAAACTAATCATGATATCTCTCTCTCTCTCTCTCTATTCTCTCCCTCCCTCTCATTTTCCTTCATTGCTAGCAACACCCCACTCTCTAACATCCCTTTGTTCCCAAATTCTCCAGCCCTCTAAACCCAAAAATCCCTCAAAACCCACCACTAAAAATACATCTCAACCATCAAAATCTCCTCCTTGCTCCAAGATCTTCATAGTGTAGAAGTTTGAGAGTTGGATTCCAAGTTGGTGACTATTCTTTTTGCTGATTTCCTTTCTTTTCTTTAATCTCATTATTTCTTCATGGATGGGTCAAATGTGACCCACCAATCCATGGTAGGGATCCCATTTGATCTCATGGATGTGTCCCTTTGGCCCATCCTATATGCATGTCATGTTCCATGATGTGGCCATTCTCCATAAACCCTATCATGCTGTATTTCATGATCCACTCTAACTCAAGGTCATCCAGACCTTAAAGATCATGTTGAGATGACATCACAATCATCCATTTTAGATATGGACCATGCATGTGTTTGTTTTGTGATAATAAGTGTAAATCAATATAGATCTATGTGTTTGATTGATCTTCGGAGGGCCCATTAGTAGCAGGGCCCTACCCCATGGCTGGATTGAGTTCCTTCACCATCTTTTCTTTCCTATCTTTATAGTAAATCTGATATATGTGTGGTCCATCTAATGTGTCATGCAACCAGGCCCAAGTAGTTGGACATCCAGGCCCAACCATGTTGCCCAATGTTGTTGGCATGATTTGGACAGCTTTTGAGCTTAGTTTTACAGATGATCTTTGAAGGGGCTTGGGTCTGAGAGTTGTGTGACCCATCTAGGTGGACCCCACCTTGAGAAAATGGTGATTTATTTCCTTTTTATTTATCTTTTGGGCTGGTTTGGACAGCAACATGTTGCTATCCATGTTACTGAAAATTTCTGTTGTAGCTGATGTTTGACATGGATTTGATCTATAATTTTTCTAATGGTGGGCCACATCCCTGAACCCCACCTTATAGCACATATATGAGGGACGTAAAGCCTATTTTTTCCTATTTTTTTGAGGCCATTGATTCACCCCATTGGAGGCCCAGATCAGGGTCTATCAAAATTCTGCACTTAGTAGATTTGCCAGACAGTTTGGATTCCTTAAATTAATTAAAATACTTATGATAATATAAAAATCATGAAAATTTATAGAGAGGTGGAACACCCATGTTAGGACCCACTTACCAATTTTTAAGGCCAACGGACCCTTGTGCACACCATGGCAAGGGCTAGATCGGCCCACCAGGCTGGGACGCCTAGGTCAAACAGATTTTTCTGGACAGTCTGTATTCTTTAAATTAATTAAAATACTTCTGATCATCCAAAAATTGTAAAATTTTGTGGAGGTGTGTTCCATCTATGGAAGGACCACCTTGCAAAATTTTAGGGCCATCAAGCCCCTGTACCGTCCGTGGTGCAGGCTAAAGTGGCCCACCAGGTTAGGACGCCCAAGCTGGGGCATCCAGCCTTGGCTGGCCGTCCAGTCTATCTTGTGTGCCCACCTTAATTTATTTTGTGTCCCACCATTCATCCAAGTAGGGTCCATAGGGTGTGTGATCATTTTCTCCTTCAGTAGCATCCAATTGGGACCCATTTGGATGAGTTTTGAGCCAATTATCCAGGCCCATAAGACTGCCTACCCTTGGGATGCCCAGCCCATTGGGCTACTGCTTGACGTCCGGTCCAGCAGCATGACCCACCTGATTTATGTGTTGTATTCACTCCTTCATTTGGTGGGACCCTTTATGTAATGCCCTGAAAATCGAAGATCAAGTAAAAGTTTAGCTCCCGAGTTCCAACGCATCACTTATGTAACATAGATAATGATGATTAAATGTTGTCTGTATTAGTATATTTAATATGAATGAGATTATACTAAATCAGCATATCATACTCCAGAGACAATGAAATTATACAAGTAGAAGACTGTGAAAGATATATAAAACATATAGGTGATTGTGAGTCCCAAGAGTATGAACATGTCACCAGGTTAAATAATTACACGTATAGTTTCAAAATTCACAAAATAATACAATGTAATGTTCAACTAATTTGTATCCCAGTAATCCTGTCGACGTATCTCTGGGTCTATATAGACTCATCAGAGAGTTACATGTAGGAGAACTCCTCCTTATCATCATAAAAGTTAGGCTTCGCTTCGTAAGCATTGTCATCATTTGTAGTTAAAACAGAGTCTAGTTGGTGTTTTAAAACACCGTCTCAGAGTGGGAGTAAGTGATCAACTCAGTGGAGCTATAAAGCAAAAGTTAACATGTTATCAATTCAGTCAAGCAGTAATGATAAGGCAATACAACAATCATATCCTAAGTACTCTTATTAATGCAGGAATGGTATGCTATAATGATGCATGCCCTCGCCTGCACTCCCTCAATAACATCATCGCATCATCGTGCATGACACTCCCTAAACGTGCACTTCCTTGCCAAAGCACATGCAATGCGGTGCATGGTCGTGTTAGCCAATACTTTATTAGGTTTATTCATACAGCAGGTTCGGAAAGCTAAGGTACCTCCCTTTTATATCATTTACTCAAACGATGATCCATCCAGGGTCGTCAATCCTAGTTAATCACATAAGATAGACAAGTTATAGGGTAACGTCACCCCTGATTTGAAAGCAATGAACATGCAAGTTCAGGTCGCTACGGGAGGCTCATCACCTCGGCGTAGGCCTAGTTTATACTCGAGGTCACTACAGGAAAGATTCGTCACATTAGCTAGATCACAGTATCCCATACTACCATGCCTGACTCATGAGTCTTAGTAGATCGTGGTACCAAGGTTAAACGAGCTTTTCACTAGTAAGTGGTACCTCAGATTCAAGTAGGAGCGTCCATACATGGTGAACATACATTAGGACAATCGGGTTACTTGACAAGCTCGACTGGTACGAACGCACGTTAAATTAATCGACATGAAGCGCATACGCACTCCTCTTGGCCTAACCATTGTCAATAATCACCGTACAACTCGCATTCATCGAATGTATTAGTTGTGGCGAAACTGGTTTGGCATCATAAACTATTACCGATTGCCTGAAGTACGTATCAGTCTCAATCATACTCAAACACAATAGGCATTCATACGTGATAATCAAACCGCATATGACAGTCAATTAAAATAGAAATATCATTTAAGCATTTTAACAAACCCATATCATACATATTATAGCAAATAGGCATTTCATCCATAAATCACGTAGTAGCAAGATAGGTTACATGAAGGAAACTGTATCTATAGATAAGGTAATTGAGAATATTATCTCAACACCCTCATTAAATACATTTCAACAAGCATTTTCTCATTCAGACATTTTATCAAACACGTAGACTACATATATCAACATTCATGCAATAAATTTGTTATAACATATATTATAGCAAATCCTTTCACAAGGCGTTGCCACACACACAAAAATCATGTATTCTCAATCAAACATCATGACAAACACAAATCATAATTCCATAATCATTTAGACATTTCAACAAATACATGGAATGCATTATATTCAATATAGTTCATATATATGTGTAATATATGGAAAACATCGCATCTAAGCACATGTGACAGTAATCAAGTCATTCATAAATCATTAACTGACATTGAAAGCCTTGAAAACCATAATCTAAATGTTTATAGTCTGCACCTTTCGTCAATATACTCATATCGAACTTAGTTTGTACACTACGTCTCCATTTACAGCAAAACGACTACCTAAATCATGAAATAGGTTAGCTATTTCACCGATTCCTCTATTTAGATCCCTAAAACAGATTAGGGTTAGGATTTCTTACCTAAAAATGAATTCGAATTTGACGGTGTAGCGATATAGGATGGATGATTCAGCACGTGGAGTGGTGGGAGTGAATCCCAGAAATAAACTACAACTCTCTCTCACTTCTCATCACTCTTTCCTCCTCTCTTCTCTCTTCTCTCTCCTAAGGTTTAGAAAGTTCATGTGGAATGAGAGAGGGGAGGGTTTAGGCCCTTATATAGGGTCAAAACTAATGTCAATGGCCCCAGAGCCATGGTATACTTAAGTTATAGCCAAAGGGTGGTTGTTTCGGGCAGCTCATCTAGAGGTCCATTATATGCGTACGGTGCGGAGAAAGTTCCCTAACCATGGATCTATACCAGGTTAAGATTTCGGTTTGAGCGGATCAGTGGATCGACCGTGGAGGACCAGTTTTAGTTCAACGGTCATCGCCACTCAATCAGGGCCACAAGTGCACTGACATGTGTATGAAAATTTTTCTGATTCAAGAATGTAGTTGGGTCAGAATCCAACGGTCTGAAACCTTAAATTTTTCCTGCAAGCGTACGAGCCAATTCACTTAAGTTTAAGTTCATTTTCTAAAGATATTCGCGTTCCTCACATACTTCACTTCGGACTCAAGTTGTGCGTTTCTGAATACTATTTGGATTTGATTCCCGAGATAGTTGTCAAACCTAGTAAGGCGGTCATAACCGTATGGTTTCACGTTAATCGGACTTTCGACGCCCAGTGCAGGTCCGATATGAAGTTTCAATGTGCTCCTGAGAGCAACTGAATTTTAAGATTTATCCTAAGTTTATACGTAATGTTGGATTAGTGATTCTAATGGTTTTGGGTCTAACAGTTCGTATAGAAAGTGATTCAAGCTAATTCGTCGATTAATTTAGTTTAATACTTAATTAATTTTTCGTCTAATTTCTAAAGCATTCGGTCCTTAGCGATTTCTACTTGAGGTGATACTCAGGTATTTGTACGAATTTTTTCGAGACGTTACACTTTGTGACTTGTATGGGCCACTAGAGATTTAAAATAACTGTATAATAAATTTTTATTAAATTTCCAACAAGCCCAGATAGTGGGTGGGCTGGAATTTTAGCATTAGGCCCAAGGTTGCTACCCACGAATGTACCTTTTGGGGCAGCATGGCCCACTAAATTTGGGGGCATTATTATACATATCTTGCCCCATTTTTAATTATATTTTTAGACTTAATTAGTGCATATTTAAGGCCCATTCCAATTAGATTCTTATTGGACTAGTCTTCATAGTTATTTGTTGGGTTTTCGTATGCCCATTGTCTTGAAACTTTCTTGATAGGCCCCTAACCTTTGGGCCTATATTTAATACACTATTATGATGGGTTTTATAGGCCGAAATACTCAAGTAGTTGGGTCCTTGCTTGCCCATTAAATTAAACTCATACTTGGGCTGAGATTTGAGGCCCAACTCACTTGTTTTGAATATAAGGATTACCAATATTTGGAATAATGGGCTACCCATTAGGCCCACCACAATTAGTGGAATCATGATCTTTATGGTTGGGCCCAAACCTTGCTTGAGGGCCCACCATATTGCCTAAGCGTTGGGCTTAGTGTATAGCCCACTAGGCCATGGATTGGTTTAGGCCTTGGGCCTTGATTTGTATTTGGTTAGAGGCGGGCTACCTCTTAGGAACTAGTTGATGTTAGATGTCCTCTTGGGTGGTCCTAAGGGAGGCCCATAAGTTCTTCTATGGATAGTTAAAGGCCCACCATGAGCCCTAGGCCATTTGTTTAAGGCTCAATGTGAATGTATGTGGAACTTACCTTAATGCATATTTGGTCCAGGCCGTCCAAGCCTTAGATCGCCCGATCATTGAGGCACTCTTTGCCTTGGGTTGCTGCTGGATTCACAATCCAGTAGCAGGCCCACTTGATCTTTTCATGATGTATACACACTCTCCATCTGGTGCCTCCTCCCCCCTCCCCCCGTGAATATTGTTGGCTTTCATGAGATTATTTCCACATAGTTGATTAATTTTTGGACTTTAGTAGGTTCAGGAAGTTAAACGGGCCAAAAGTTTATCAAATGGCCTTAAATATACATTTTTATGGTTAAAACTTTATTTAGTTGTGGGGCCCACCATATTGAGAACTTGTGTACGTGTTACATGTTTATGTTTTCTTATAATCTTTGGGCTTAATTTGTGCATTCTTTTGAATCACCTTTAGTGATCATATAAGGACCCCATCTTAGATTAGATTTTTGGGACATCTAGTGAGCCCGGAGTGGGCAGGGACGTTCCAGCTTGGCTCAGCTATACATTGGGCCGACTTCCACCATTTTGATGGACTTGTGGGTTGAGATAAGGATGGTATTGGGCCCTTGGTTGCCCGCTTAAATTGCTAATTATTGGGCTGATATAGTGGACCTATTTCACCTAAACTTAAACTAATTTTTTTGACCATACATTGTATACAAGGCTGCTCACCAAGTCTAACTTAATGTATGAAATTTTACGGCCATTGGGAATTAGGCCTTAGGCCTTAATTCCCCTCTTGGGGCCCATGTTGTTGAATGTAGCATTAGATCCTTTTCTTATGATCCATTATGAGGGATTTATATGGCCACCTATTTTTATCTTGATTATGGGCCTTGGGCCTTCTATCCATATAGTTCATGGTTGATATGTCGTTTGGGGAATAGTGGTTAAATGTCTCCATTATGGACCCCTCCAGGCCCGATAGTATCTGAGTGTGATTTAATGCCCATCTTAGACTCTTGTTAGGGCCATTTTTGTATTATTTATCCTGTAGCTTATATGTTTAGTCTCGTGGAATGGCCCAGGTAATAGGCCTCCACTGGAGGTTGGTTCCTTATGGATATTGTCTAAATACCTAGTTTTGGTCCCTTTTTGGATAAAAGGAATATACCGCAATGTATATCGTCACATAACGTGTCTAGATTCATCTTCATGGCCCTTGTGCATCAATATATGCTTGAATGACATTGTGTGTGTGGTTATGATTGTGTTATTGGGCATTGTATGATACCTTCCTCGAGAGACGTAGTATCCCCTCTTGAGCACATTGGAAGCTTAGAATTTATGCATGGTTGATTGTATGATTTATGCATCTGGCACTGCATAGCATATGAATATTATCGCTCTTGTTTTATCAAGGTTGTAACCCCCACAGATACATCGTGGATGGCTATAGATGAAATTTTCAAAACTTCTATTGTACCAAGGATCTGCTCCAGCACCGTGATCGGGTGGAAACATGAGCGCACGAGGGTCTTATACCTTTAGGTCGCGACTCTCACTATCGTGTAGTCGGTTGGATTGGGGTGTAACCTTACCTGTCTGAGGGAAAGAGAGAAATAGCTAGGTTGAGTCTGACCAGCTCGTGAATGGGTCCGCTACCGTCAGGCCTTGCTGGTAATTCGCTGTCAACGGGCGGGTAGTGAGGTCTCCTACGCTCGTTTGGCTATGCGGATCTGTATAGCGGCAGTCATCCTACAGTGTACTAGACCCCGATGATTTTCTTATGATTAAAAATATACTTGATATGTGGATTGGATATAAGCATTGGCATCACTTCGCACCACATTCGCATCGGCTGCTTAAGCCCCTTCATGCATCGCCTTAGTATGGTGCCCAGTACTCATTGCATTGTATTTATGATAAGTCTCGGAAAAGCTAGCGATACTATCATTGATCATGTTTCCCTTCCTGTATCTCATATTATTCGTCTGTGCACCATTGTCGCACACTTTCACCACCCTCTAAGCTTTCTATAAGCTTATGCACGATTAATGTGTACAGGAGATCCTAGGTCAGCATTGTAGCGGCAGAGCTTGGATTAGAGTTGAGCCGAGGACCCCCAGTGTTGCAGGATCTTCTTCCTCATTCTTTTACTATCAGATGTATTTCCTTCTGCTATGTACTTATAAAAGTTCAAATTTATAGTGAATTTTGTGATGTGTCTTTTTGTTATTTTCGAGATTTACTTATTGTGATCTTAGGTATACTCGTATTAGAAGCGGTTATATGGTTATGAAAATCCTCCTTATAGGATCCCAGGATCGGAACCTGTCTCAGAGCCAAGAATGAGGTACTACGGAGGCTATTGCGGCCAGTACCGGCTATCGGGTTCCTTGTGAGTCCGATTACCAAGTTTGGGGCGTGACATAGCTTGACTTGACTCGACTCGAATACTGCTCGAACTCGGCTCGACTTGGTACAGGGTATATATGCCCTTCAAAAAAAAAAAAAACCTACCCGTTTTCAAAAACCATCCCGCCATGAACCCTAGACCCTAACCCTCTCTTCCTCCCTCTCTTTCAGTCCGGCGAAACTAACCTTCCTCTCTCTCTCTCTCTCTCTCTCTCTCTCTCTCTCTCTCTCTCATCCTCCCTTACTCGCACGGCCACATCGATGCACGACCGTCTTATCTCCTCACTCTCTCCCTCCTCCCTTACTCGCACGGCCCACTAAGCCTGCCATTGCTGACTGCAACTCACCAGTTCGGTCGCCCTTATGACTGTTGTAGCTCGACAGTCCGGTCGCCCCTGCCACTACTTGATTGCCCCTGCCACTGCTGCAACAAGTCATTCCAGTAAGCCCTTGCCCCTTCGAACTTGGCTCGAACTTTGCTTAAACTCAGCCGAGCCGAGTACAAGCTGTTGTTCTAAGCTCAAAAGTCAAGCCGAGTCAAGCACGAACTGAGACTCGAGTAGTCCGAGTCAAGCACGAACTGGGCAAAACTCGGCTCAACTCGACTATTGTACACCTCTACTGCTCCCTACCACTCCAGTGAGCTTAACACAAAACTCAACACATGCAAGTACTGGCTGAATAAATAGTACACCTTTAATTATTAGGCTTCATAGATCTTCACTTTTTTTTTTCTTTTTCATTCTTAATAAACTCAGTGTTAAGCCTGTAGACATTCATAGCATAAATTATACATATTTCAGGATGAAATTTCATAAAGTTTAACATGATTGGCCTCATACAATTAAAATCATGTAAGCCTATGATACCCTTTTTGCCGAAAAGTATCAATTTGCACAAATACAACTTGCACGAACATCTCTTTTAAATGAAGTAATGATAAAAGTTGAAAGAGTAAAAGAAAGGTCTCCTGGCAAATCCTGACAAAAAAGTCCCTAGCTTTCATATATTAAAAGTCACAAATGAATTTTCACGTAACACTTAAACTTGTGGGAAACATCAAAGCTGGGCCCATCTTTGTCACATCAGTCGTAGGCAAATTCCACACGCAACGCTTTCTTTCACGGATATTATACTCAAATAAAAACCATGTAAATTGGACCGAGCATGACATGTTAAGGAGTAACTTCCCATCGCCAGTAGAAGAGAAATTGTATTAGCACAGGTCGTGTATCTTTCAACGGTATACCTGGGTTTTAGATTCTAACAAGCATGGTAATCCAAACCATTGGTCTGTCGACCATTGATCCATGGAGCCCAACCCAATTCCATATCACCTAATCAGGCAATATGTTGGCTCTGGTGGGCCACACCCACCACTGAAACTTCTTGGAACCAGATTTCTAGAATAGGATGATATTTCGTTTCTTTTCTGTTAGGATTCAGTTGATGCATAGGTTAGCCGGCGGCATATAAAAATCAAGGTGACCCTGAGAAGGTTTGAATGGTTGGTGTCCACGTCCCCATCCTTTCCTTTGCTGGAGCTTATTTGAGTTCTGGGTGATATTTAATGGGGTTGACGTACTCACGTAAGCCAACGCAACTGATGGATAGATTTTATTATTGTTATTATTATTTTGGATAGATTGGATGTTACACATGCATCACGCTCTGTTTGATTAGACTCAACCAATTAAAATTCTGGTTGCTGCGTCCAAGTCAAGAAGAACTAACTCTCTGGTCTAGGTAAAAGACCTTTGATAGAAAACTATTACCATGCAATCATGACCAAGAGAAATGGCCATGGTCGTTAATTTAATAAATTTAATAATTTTTTTATTGAAAAAAAAAAAAACAATAATCCATCCATGCCTTCCATCAAGTGGTTCCACCTAAAGTTGCTAAAGATTGGATATCATCTTCATGTGGGTTGATCCTAACCACCGATCAGTGGCCAGCAAGCTTGGTCCGTGGGCTGAGATTGGGCCTGGCATGGGATGTATGGGCCTATCAATTTTCAGGCTTGGCTTGGGCTTAACTCATTTTAGCCAGGCTTAGCGCCTTCTTGTGTTCTATCCTAAAACTACCAGGCTTGAAATTAAAGCCCAGTTATAGCCCATGGGCTTCAAGGCCCAGTCCAGATTCATTCTACAATTGGGTGCGAACGCCTTATTTCCCACGTGTCACCCCATGGCCACCATCTGAGCTTATGGTGGGGCCCGCCATATTGGGGAATGACCTAAGCGTGATCAGCCAATCAACGAGCCCAAAAACTAGTGGTGGTTACTGTCCACATCAAAGAGGGCGCACTATGTGGGCGCGGATTGGATACTGACAAGGTCAGTAGCCAAATCGCTATTGGCTACTAAAGTGACGTCACCAATATCTGTGGACCCCACCATGATGCATGTGTTGTATCCATACCGTCCAACCATTTTTAGAGATAGTTTTATGGCATTACAGAGAGAATGAGATAGACTTAAAGTTCAAGTGGACCCCACCATAGAAAATAGTGGGGACAATGACATCCACCGTTCAAAACCTCTTAGGTCCACAGTAGTTTCCGATGAAGCTGATATTTGTTTTTTCATTTCATCTATCTTTATGTTAGCTTATGAATAGGATGGATCTCAAAAATACATCACCTTGGGCCTTATAAGTGTTTCAACGGTGGTTGTGACTGCTCCCACGGTTTTCTATGGTGGGTCCACTTGAAATTTAAATCTATCTTAGTCTCTTTGTAATACCATAAAACGATCTCTACAAATGGTTCGACAGTATGGATACAAAACATGCATCGTGGTGGGGTCCACAGAGCTAGGTGACGTCACTTCAGTAGCAATTCGGCTACTGTGAGTATCCAATCCGCGCCCGCAGAATGTCTTTATAAGGGAAACGGATTGGCTACTCCCCCTGACACCAGCCAATGGCTGATGGTCGGTGCTCTGTGGACCCCTCCATGATGTATGTGTTTCATCCATTTCGTCCATCTATTTTTACAGATAATTTTACGGTAAGAGACAAAAAATGAGTTATATCCCACTCTCAAGTGGACCACATTACAGGAAACAGTGTTGAATGTGTGCTGACCATTAAAAACATTTTGGGAGCCATAAAGTTTTGGATCAAGCTGATTTTTGTTTTTTCCCTTCATCTGGGCCTTTATGACCTATTTAACAGATTGGATGTCAAATAAACAGTGCATTGGGCCTTAGGAGGATTTTAATGGTGGATATCCAATCTCTATTGTTTTCATGTGGTGTGGTCCACCTGAGATGTATATACCTCTCGTTTTTTAGATAAAGCCCTAAAATGATCTTTAAAAAATGAATGACTAGAATTGATGAAACATATACGTCATAGTGGGGCCCACAGCACACCGACCATCAGCTCCAGGGCTGGTGTCAAGGGGAGTAGCCAATCCGTTCCCCTTTATAAGATGGGGCCTGCGAACTGTCTTGATAATTAATTATCTGCCATGTATCCCAGAGGGAGTACTTGTACAGGTGATACTGACTCTACGATACGAACGCGGAAAGGAGAGCACGACACCTTAGACCCAGGAACGGATTAGGTGCGGCCCCGATCTCATGCCACACAGTGCGGCCTGACCATGGGCTCACCTTCAAGTATATTATATATAAACGCCGTCCATTCGTTTTTACAGATCATTTCTGTTGTAAATCAAAAAAATATAGCTTATCAAAATATCAGGTGGACCACCCCACAGGAATCAGTGGTGAATGACAATTTAAATTTTGTGTGGGCTACGTAAGTTTTGGATGTAGTTGATATTTATTTTTTCCCTTCATCCAGGCCTTTTTGACCTTATCAAGAAGTTGGACGGAAGACAAAAGGTACGGAGGGGCACAGGAATTTTTTGATGATGGCAATTCAATCACCACTGTTTCCTATGGTGTGGTCCACCGGAGATTGGATATATTTAAGTTTTGGGTTTAACATATAAAATAAGATGTTAAAACGGATGTACGGCGTGGATATACATACATGCGTCAAGGTGGACCTCTTGGTGAGTGCCGCACGGTATTAGGCGATTCCGAGCCGCCCGGTCCCCTTAAAAAACGTGTAGTACAGGTAAACTGAAGTACACACGAAAAGAGAGAAAAATAAAAAAGAAAAGCAGTACATGCGGTAGTACAGCGAGTGAGTAGTACATGGAAGGAAGAAACTAGTGGATATATATGGCCATTCAATCCATTGCATTTATCTATCACAATGGCAAGAAGACAGGAGGTGGAGATGGGAGTTCCAACTGGAGCGACCTGAGATCACACGATCGCTGTCCATTTCTCTAATCCTGTAGCTGAGATTCAATGGTGTTCGTGTGTTCTCAGGTCGCCCCTGCTGGGCCTTCCTCTAACACGGACACATCTCACCGCTTTCTTCGGAACCATTCCCGTAAAAGGTAAAATCGCGGTACACGTGCCAACATTGCACGTGTAAGTGAGATCTCCAAACTCGTGAACATGCCCTGGCGTATTTTTTAACCGTCCATTTTTCTCGTACATGTGGGGTCCACCCATGAGTGGGCCATCCTCAAGGTTTTACATGAATGTTTATTTATAGATGTACCACCTTATGAACTGCTCATTTCCCTCGCATGGGGCTGGAGATCGGGCTGCCAACGGGCCAGGCCTGGGCCGGGCCGTTAGGCCGGATTTATTTAAAATGTTTTAGGCCCAAGCCCGTCCCGAAACAGATTGAAATCCGGTGCTAGGTAGCTCTCAGCCTGGATTTTGAATTGTTTCGGGCGGCGTCCGAGACATACTCCAGGCCCTGTCATTGACAGCCCTACCCCTAAGTGATGTCGTAGATCCGGGAGAACCTTAATATGGTGAGCCATCTCGCTCGGGCCCAGCCTTCCTCAGGCTTGGCTTGGCCTGGAGTACAGCTTGAAGGCTGGACAACAGCCCATCACCTGGCCCAGCCAAATAGGCTTTGCAATGGCAATTTTGTAATATACTATGTAAAAATTCTCATTTACTTGTGTTGCTGCTCCAACTAGGGGTGCACACGGTTCGGTTTGGACCGGTTCTGGGGTGAAACTGGAACCGAACCGTTCCTAACGGTTCTGGAAAATTTAGAACTGGAACCGGACCGTTGGCACCTTAGAACCGAACCGTTAAAATCGGTTCGGTTCCGGATTGGTTCCACGGTTTTGGGCTTTTTATAATCCAGCCCAATTACATGTTTAATTTTATTATCTAGCCCATGTCAATTCATGTTGTGGTCCATTTGATGAATGGTTTAGATATTGTATAAGGTGTGTAAAAATACATTTATGAAAATAATTAAATGGTGCATTAGAAACCATAAATCATGAGTCAAATATGGAAACAATCAAAGGATTCTTGGTTCAGTTCCAAGTTCGGTTCCACGGTTCGGTTTTACGGATCGGATCCACGGTTCGGTTCAATGGATCGGTTCACGGTTCGGTTCGGTTCTACATACCCCCAAACCGAGAACCGAACCGATGTTAACGGTTCTTTGATTTTTGGAATCAGAACTGGAACCGGTGCACTCTAGAACCGGACCAAACAGGACCGTTTGGTCGGTTCCGATCCGGTTCCACGGTTCTACCGGTTAAATGTGCACCTCTAGCTCCAACTCACAAGTCACGCCCCCGTATCTCTCTCCCTTTACCGGATGCTCAGGCTCGGGCCTGGGCTGGGCTCAGACTGGACTCTTTTGGCTGGTCCGGGCTCAGGCCCATGCGTAAAAATAGGAAGAAAAAATAAAAAGATGACGGGGTCATACATAACGCGGCCACACGAGATGGCCAATCCGAATTGACATGTCGTCTTTCCACGTGTACTCTTGAGAGGTGGCTCTAGCACACTCTTGTTTTCCCTGCTCAGCGGTGTCACCTATCAAAAAAGGAACGGCCCTTAGCCATCCAATAAGTTTACTTACTGTTCATTCCCATGGTCTCAATTACTTATTATCAGAGTAAGTTACCTGTGATATGTATGAATTTGTATAGTGTTTTAAAACCTACAAATATGTATAAAGAAGATTTATTAATACTATAGTTGGAGTGCGCAAGGACATGTCATTTTTTAATCAGCTGATAGAAGTGCGACTGTGAAGATGCAATTACAAGATAGATGGCAGGGTCCTTACTCTTGCCCGGGTGGTAGACTCTCAGGAGTTCCAACTCTTGGTCAAGGGTTCTAATCCATAGGTGGTGAAATTCCACCAGCGTGAGTGTGTGGGGTGTGTGTACGTGTGTAAAAGAAAATAAGTTTAAAAAAATTACAAGATAGACGGCAGTAGAAGAAATAGAATAAAGCAAGTAGTATTGAATGATTATACCAACCGTCAAAATATGTGAAGGATTCTAATGGCATGATTAAGGATATAAAATAGCTAAAGTGGGTTTGTGTCCTTGCCTCAACACAAAGGGAGGTTTGTGTCCTTGCCTCCGTGGTAGACTCTCACAAGTTTCAACACGAGGTCTTGGGTTCGATACCCATAGGTGGTGAAATCCCACTATGGAGTGCATGGGTGTGGGTGACAGATGTGTGTGTGTGTATCAAAGGGATTTGACAGGAAGATTTTATCTCATATCAATTCAATCAAAACCAAATTTTATTTTTTAATTATCCTTTCAATTACATTTTTTAGTACAATTATTCTACTGTTCTACTAAGTAAATTACATTTATTAGTGTAATTATTTACTTTCAGTTTGCTATTTATATTTCGTAGTAGAATTTGTAACATGAATCCAATAGCTAATAATCTTAGTTGTAATTTAAATCTACGCTCATGTGTTGAATTCAATTCTAAATTATAAAAAAAGATTTTGCAGTAGTTCTTAAAAAAAAAATTCTCATTCTCTTCTGTTGTATGAGAAATTCCTTTTATACATAAGGTAAAGGTGTAACCTATTATCATGGGACTAATCCTATCATCTGAATATCGTCTAATCTTATTTAGATATTAAGTTAATGACTGAATAGGCAACCGATCTTATCATATATCAGTCATACATTACGTGTCTGGCTTTGTTTGGTTTGAATTGAGCCACAAATTAAATTCCACCTGGCATGCATTCCAACCAACAAACACTTGCAAAAGTGACGGTTGGATCAGCGGTTCACACTGAATTATTAAAACTGACAACAACTAGATGGTCAGGCTTGTTCAATCAACGCAACTTTTGCTTATAGCCCATCCACAGGATAGCCCACCGGATCAATGGCCCTGACCACTGAATTTTTGGCATGTAGTTCATCCACACCGTCCATCTGTTTTTTCAGAGCATTTTAAGGTATGAGACAAAAAAACGAAGCAGATCCAAATTTGAGGTAGACCACACTACAGGAATAGTGGTGATTGACCATTACCAACTTATCGTGGGCTGCAAGTTTTGGATCAAGCTGATATTTGTTTTTTACCTTCATCCAGGCCTGAGTGACCTTATCAACAGGTTAACAAACATTACGACAAGTTAACAAACATTACGGTGGACCCTAGGAATTTTTTAATGGTGGGCGTTTAATCACCCCTGTTTCTTGTAGTGTGATCCATCTGAGATATGTATTTGCTTCATTTTTAGGCTCATGCCATAAAATGATATTATAAAACGGATGGACGGCATCGATATACTAGACATACATCAAGGTAGGCCCCGTGGGACCACACCTTATCCGCTGGCCTGCAATGGGTGAAGGCTTGATTTCAGGCCGGAGGAATCAATGGACTGCGCTGGTTGAAATCACCGGTCAACAGGCCGTGCGACCTCGGTCGACAGGTCTTGATGGGTTGGACGTCGACTTAGAAACTAATGACCATGGCAGGCTTGGACATTCCCAAAAAGTAGGTGGGTTTGGCTGGGTACGGATTCACCAGAGCCCAGTCAAGGCCCAGGCCAGTTGGGATGAAGGCTTCAGGAAAGAGAGAGTCACATGATACTCAGGGTGAGTGGGACGCTTGATACGCAGGCACGCAGAACTTGTACAATGGCATACATGAGTTCAAATTAAACCCGGCTAAATTGTGGAACCCACTATCACTTATGGAAATCCTATTGCTACCGTTGATTCGTGTAAACTTGTTTATTGAAATAGGACCATTAGACTCTTTTTTTCCCCTTCGTTTTTAACCGTCCAATAAATGTCCACAATCCAATATTCAAACAATCAAATAAGCATAATTTTTGGTCCATGATGCATTTAAAATTTTAAACTGGGGCCCTTAGTTTAACTTGACTTGCATGCTCTCAGCAGTACAAGTTATGGTGCTTCTAGTTGCATCAGTTTACTTGGATAATCCAAGCAATTAATCTGAACCATCCATCAACTCCAAAACACATTTCACAGACTAGGATGCAAAAATAGCATTTATCAGATAATATATTCATCTTTGATTAGGCCTCATTGGCTTTATTTTCTATAGCCATCCCTTTTCCAAGCCAATTCTTTAGATTGCCTAACAAGATCAATTCTTTAGAACCATAAGCAATCATAACAAATCCAGATTATTGACTGGACCTGTTCTTGTGTAAACAATCTTAACTGTCCATATCAAAGGCCATTGATCATACGGTTAGTACTGGTCTGATTGATGAGATGTTTTTCTGGTAGCTCATGAAATGTGGGTTGGGCCCTATGAACAGTTCGGATCAATGTATTGGATTAAACAACTTCTCCCAACACAACTAGGAGCACTTAAGTCGTCCACGGATTATCCATCCCAAAATGTCAGATATCAAAGTTTGGAGAAGGGCCACAAAACACTATTACAAGGGTAGATCAGAGCTAACAATTGAATTATTCAGTTTCTACAAGCAGGGTCCATTGCTCAGTGATCCAAACCATTAATATAATAGGCCTCATCAATCCCCAATGGAATCACCTACTGTCAAATATTTGAAGGGTTTAGGACGTTTTATCCAGTCGATTTTGGTGCATGATCCTTCCCCAGTAATGCCGGCGGTATCAACTCTTCGCGTGACTGGACCACGGGCCTCACTAGCACAATCTGAAAGTCCAAACCGTGTTGTACAAACATTCCGTGATATTTGCATTCCCAAACATGCCATTTTTCGCCTATTTTACAAATGAGTCTCATTTTTCAGTACCTGAACAACCTGTGAGGGAGATGAAACTCAAATCTTGTTGACTTGAAAAGGTAAGGTTTTAACTGTTTAAATGACTATCAAAATTTCACAAGATCAATTTACAGCACCCCCCATAAATAAACGTCCACGATACAAGGCAGAGACGTCATACATGATAAACAAAGGCTAGGAAAAAGCTATAATCCAACTTCTGACTAGGGCTGCAAATGGGCCGGGACTGGGACAAGCGCATCGACATTTTGAATAGGCCCTGCAGGACCAGTTTAAAATCTGAGCCTGAACCAACCCCATGATCGACCGTTGCCGGGCCTACTCTCAACATCTCCAGATCAAGGAAGGAATTAGCTGGACTTCTTTTTGGGTCTTAGCTTCTCAGGGGCTGCAATATACGATTCGGCATTGATATCCTCGACAGCTTTCCGCTTCCCCAGCTTCCTTGACTTTTCCTGCAGAATACACTCAAATATTCAATTTTCATATATAACTACCACGACGGGGAAGGAGTCCTACTCAGCAGTTATATACGGCTTGCCAATAGACACCAAAGTCTGAAGTACTGTCTGAAACTGATGTCTATTGGCTTCAGTGCCCGACAATATAAGTTAGTCACACCAAGAATCTCTCGATGCACCTATTATAAGCCCACATCTGAGAGAGAGGTATTTAGAACTGTTTGTTAACATGTTTTAACATGTGCGGTTTGGGGACTGTTTTTTACCAAAAGATTGCGTATCATCCAAATGTATTAGGCTTCAGTCATGAACGCTAAGATACCTGATGCCCCCATTTTGATCCTTGATAGGCACACAATATCTGGACAGTTGTCAGGAATGCAAATGCTAGAGAGAATGAAACACGAAATAACTGATGCAAGACTTTTGACGAGGCACCAACCAAGGATGGAAGAAACATGGGATCCTGGTCATGAACAAATGTTTTTTTTTTAAAAAAAAAAAGATAATGAAATTTATTAAAGACATTCTGAAGGCAAGAGAACATAAGCTGCAGGCTACAAAGGATCCCATGATCTTGGCCATGAACAAATGTTTAGTTTGCTCGGGTGCAGGAATCCTGTACATGCGGGGCTATGACTCCATGGCCGAGACATCTGATCAAATGGGCAGCCACCAGATTGGGGATGATATGGAGAAGATTCAAAATTGGAAGATCCTAACCCTCTGATATGGTCCCTTACAAACAGAAGGAAAAGGCACAGCACCCAGCTCTCGTTAAAAGTGAGAGACCAAATATGGAGCGTTATGGCCTCCCAATCCACATTAGGTAACCATCAGATCAACAGTTCAGATCCCAACCCTGCATGTCAGCAGACACTGTTATTGATGAGCAGGTCCCCAAGAACCCTCGAGCTAATAGCTTTCTCAAACAGAAAAATAAAAAATCATTTGGCATAAACCTCTTGATTGTCAATCATCAATCTTGAACCTTGGCATAAACTTCCTCCCTTAGCAGTAGTATGACGGACTCTTTGAATTTCTTATCATGAATAATCACTTTGCTCTGAAAAGAGAGCTTTCAGAACAAAAATAATTCTTCTGTTAGAAGACATCGACCAAATAAATGCTTACAGAACCTTTTGATATGAACACCAAATTAGTCTGAAATAGCATTGGTGTCTAAAAGCCACTCATCATTTTGAAAGGGACGAGCCGTACTTGTTTCCCAACCAAGGCAAGTTGTATTCCAAAAACAATATTTACACTACCAATCTAATACAGCAGTTAGTCTCGTCATGAAAAGAAAATAAACTTTCAATGTAAGGTCTGATTTGTATCTAAAGCACGGGTAATAACATTTAGGCACCCAGATTCTAATGCAACATGCATGGATATCATAAACTTGAGACAGCAAAACTCCCAACAAGAAATCAGATAACCCAGATCACAGACATGTCAATTACCTTTACAGACTTCGCCAAGGCCTCCAGAGCATTCTTATCGTCTTCAGCGGATTTAGTAGAATCCTGAGATGCCACCTGGTTTGAGTCTTCCTATAAAAGCAGATAGAGGAATAGTTAAGATCAAAAAATCAAGAAAGAAATTTTCTTCGAGTAATAAAATCAAACCTTTGGAGGAATAAATGCAGCCTCTCTTTTTCTCTTGTTCTCGGCTGTCTTCTCAGCCTGCTTCTCCTGCTTCTCTTGCCATTTCTTTGCTAACTTCTTTTGGTCACTTAAGAAGTATTCACCGCTTTCTAATTGGAGGTCAACCTGGAAAAAGTTCATTTTTTTTTATTTTACATGAGAGAGAGAGAGAGAGAGGTTGATATTTTAAAGCCAAATAAAAGAACTGCAATGATCACAAGTGATGCAAGACAGATGAATTGAAACATTAACCCCTGATTTAAATCTCAGGTTTGAAGTCACATCAAACTTAAAACTTCCAAGGTTGAGCCACACCACGAAAGGAGCTTCTGACCCCCAATAATCTAACAGAGGATTGGGAAAAACAAAGAAAACTTATTTTTCACTCACTATGCACCACTTTTTTATGCAAAAGTCTTTACATGTACTTTTTTGAGAACCAAAAGCAACCTTAATCTAGTTCTAACCATCCAATCACTTCTAATCTCAACCATCATTAAAACATCACAACATAGAGCCTTTTCTGAGAATTAGTCATAACTCACTCAAATCATGTCAGCATCGCATTGCCTTGGGCTCATCTGAAATATAGCACAATAAACTTCCAACAGGGCTGACTTGGGTCAATGGGATGCCATTCAGTACCCAAAAAGTGGCCCAGAAAATATGCGATGAAATAAGGGAACTTATAAACTGTTGCTAACTGATCTGTTTTTTACTTCTATAAAAACTTACTAAATTTCATTAAATAGTCCAAAAGTTTGAACCATACGGTCCAAAAGATCAATCTGCCATAATGTGGAACCCGCTAACTGGTCAGAATAGTCAGATAGTTTTTTGGACCCAACTGCTGATTGGATCTTGATCAAGATCGCTCTTGAACTGCATCATTCCCTCCCAGTCGGGAGACACTCATCCTCAAGTTATAACCATTGGACATGTCAGGCTTTTGTATTGAGAATTCCCTTACCATAAGTTTTTAATGTATCTTTCTCGTCACCCTTTCAAAAAGAAAAATAAAATAAAAATTGAAGGCCCACCTTTTGGATTAGCCCGATCGTCATTGAACTGTGACAGGGGTCCAAAGTCACCCTTTCTTTACGTACGAATACGATCATGGCTTGTAGTTCTTGCCATGATGCCTTGGGCATTGAACCGTCAATTCAGTTGTTGGGGCATGATCGATGCATTCATGCCTGTTAATCTGACTGTTGATCCCACGCACCACCAACCTGATGTCACCAAGTTATGTGGGATCCACCATGATGTATGTGTTATATCAAAACCGTCCATCCATTTTGCGAGATCATTTTAGTGCATGATATCCAAAAAGAGGTAGATCCAAATCTCAAGTGGACCACACCAGAAGAAAACAGTTGTGATTGAACACTCACCATTAAAAACTTCCTACAGCCCACTGTAATGTTTATTTATCATCCAACCTGCTGATTAGGTCACACTGACCGGGATTAAGGGAAAACACAAATATCAGCTTGATTAGAACCTTCTATGGGGGCAAGAAGTTTTCAACAGTAGGCACCCAATTCCCACTGTTTCAGCTGCAATTGCATCCCCACCATTAAAAACTTCAAGGGGGCCACTAGAATGTTTATTTGCCATCCAACCCGTTGATAAGGTCACGAAGACTTGGATGAAGAGACCACACAAATATCAGCTTGATCCAAAACTTTTGTGGCTCAGGAGAAGTTTTTAATGGTTGATTACCACTGTTTCCTGTATTTATGGTCCACCTGAGATTTGGATCTGCTTCATTTTTGAGATCATACCCTAAAATGAGTTTTCAAAACGGATGGACAACATGGATACATACATCATGGTGGGCCCCACAGTCACGAATCCCACCCACATCTCTGAATAGGAGACGGGCAAATGTGTCAAAGTAACCGATTTCAGACATTTCATACGTTTGTTAACAAATGGGTTGTTTCAGATTTTGTACTTAATTTTCAGACTTGAGCACTTCTTTCAGCCAGTTACCAAACAGGTTTTTGGACTTCATATTCAGATTTCAGATTCAGGCTTCAGACTTCAGATTTAACAAACAGGCCCCAAGTCGATGACCTTTTATTATACAGTAGTTTTCAGAAGTATGTGGCAGACTGGTTGGCATCAAAGGCAGTAATTTACCTTTCGATTTTAAATTTTTCCAATGTATACTACTATTGAGCCAGTCTATATTAACACGCAGAGGTTCATCTAATTATCATGCAAGCTCTAAAAGACCAAGTGACAAGTTTAAACCTCCACAAATACCATGTGGCAAGGAGACAAAGTAAGAGATGTTTGTAGCAAGTCTTTGGGCCATTGAAACAATTCAGACATTAAATGCTTGTGAGTTCATACTCTAGGACACAAGTTATTGTCGCAGAAAATCTCAGCATAAATGTCTCTTTGTTCCCTGAATTTGAGTATCATGAATGTGCGCCCATATACAGGAACAATGGAACTGCATAAACAGATACATCAAAACAAAACCTTTGGATCATCAGAAGATTATATTCTCACAATTCTCAGTACGCATGCACACACACACGCACACAAAAGAGTCCAAAGTCTTGCATTCAAGTTTCAAGATAGGAGCAATCAAGTTAACCAAAGAAACACAAGAGTCATAACTTTCCAGTCTTCTTTCTTTCTGATTTCATGAAAAAAGGAAAAAACAAAAACACTCTAGTCATTAAGCCACACCAAAATCTTGATCCACAATGCAAGTCAATTCTACTTAGTCCCGACAGAAGAATAATAGCAGAACCAGCCATAGGAAGTTTTCAGCTCAACACACAGAACAACAAGGAAGAAAAAAAGAGAGAGAAAAGCGACCAATGCAATTTCTTCAATAAAAATGCACCAGAAGAATTATGAAATATCTTGAAGCATTGCATTCTTTGTGGGAAATGCAAGGAAAAGACCAAAAAAAGCATATAGTTTCCTCTCACCTTGCTGGGCTGTTGAGGAGGCGGGAATGGTGTATATGGTTTCTTTTCTTTACTCTTTGCCTTCTTTTGCTTGACATTTTTCCTGAAAACAGAACTCATACGATCAAGAAACCACTACAGCATATAAGTTGCTGCAAAAACAATATATACATGTATGCATGTAGTGCAGGCAGGCATGTCATGTAAATTAACGCAATTACTTAGATTGTTCATTCCATACTTTTTAAACTTGGGAAGAAATCTATCCCAGTTCTCATTGGCAAGTGCGGGATTTTTGGCAAGTTCTCGCTTCATCAGAAGGGTCTGCTCAAAAATCAAAATAACATAAGAGTAGGAATCCACAAAAAGAAGTTTCAGCAGCACCATCTGCATATAATTGGCTGTCACTGCAATTCGGAAGTTTCACCTTTATATGGTATATAGGATGCTGTGTATTTGTTATGCAATCTTCTGCAATCCTCCGAACTTGTTTTAGACCCTTGAATGGACCCATAGCAGCAACAGTGTTTCCCTGTCCATTCGAGTAACATTGCATAGCATTTGGGCCCATAAATGTACATTTAGTTTAATAATAACGTGACAAAGGGCGCTAAGCTACAAAAAGAAAAAGAAAGCCACAGGGAATCATGCATTCCAAATGCAGAAGAATTAACGGTTATGGTGACAGACCTGAACTAGAACGTAGCAACCTGTCAAAATCTCGATAGCCTACACATGCATGAAGAGTTCATGAGGATCTTAAAGGATAAATAAACCCATAAAGTACATATGCCTAATTGACACTTGTGAAGTTTGGATTGGTCATGATCGCCATCTATACCTTAAGAGTGGATGAATTGGGGCCCAAAAGATGCTGTCTTCGTTTAACAAATCGTTCCTGCAATAATTACATGATGAAAATGATTGATGCATCGATCACACATAAGTAACATACTAATGAGATACCACACTAGTAAGTGTCCGGTATGAAAATGGGAGTAAAAAGTCATCCAAGGGTATCTCTCATGCTTGAAAAAAATGTTATTTAGCAGGAAGCTGTGAATCTTTCTTTGTAGAATTTATCTCTGGTACCATCATGTTAGTGTTTGTGCAAGACACAATGCCTTAAAGTGAATGAGACTATTAGTATGGGCACTTCAGTTAAACAAGAGTTCGATTCCTATATTGCGAACACACACACACACACACACACACACACACGCAAACTATTTCAATTTTCAACAAATTCAGAAAATACTAGTCTGATGCAGAAATTTGTTGAAAAATACGAAGCAGCTGTCTCAGTTGAATTTATTTAAGAATCTATTTTCCACTGTTACTCTTTATTTAGGCAATTCTCTAGTAAACATGAGTGAGAATTTTGAAGAAAAAACTGCAAATTTGTTGTAATGGGCACTAATTTATGCAAAATAGATAATATGTGACAAAAAGTTATAATCTTTCAAAAAAAGAAGTGACAAGAAGTTATTATAAAACCAAACCATCATGAACTCTAAAGCACTACATCAAACTACCATAATTAACTAAACTTAAAAACCATCATAGTGAACTAAGCATGCATACAGTGAAGCAATCTTTATAATGTACTTGCAGATGGAAAGTAGAACCTCCTCAAGATGTGCCTACGTATGTAATGCAAGCACCGTTGGGTTCTCCTGGATTAGATCATTTGAGACACAATCACCTTTCCTCGCATCTATGGGTTAATGGAATTGAATAAAAAGTTTACACATTTCCTAAAAAGAAAAAGATAAGCATTGTCCAATTGTTGTTGTTGTTGCGTGTTTTTTTTTTTTTTTTTAGTGGCAGTCCATTAGATGTTTAGGGTGTTTGCAGGGTACTTTGGACAATTTGAAGCTTTTACAGGGACGAAATGGTAGAATGTGGGCATCAAGAATCTTTTCTTCTACAAAATGGCTAGAATTCACAGTTTCCATGGATCTTATTGGCAAAAATGGTGTTGTAACTTTGCATTCACATAAGCTTAAGACCAAACTTCACATCCTTTGAGAACTAGTCTTTTGTCTGCATTTCCTCCCAAATCCCAAAAGGTTAGCTCTTCTTTTATAGGCTTCATTATTTCACTTTGTCTACATCATCCTCAAAAACGGCTACCAGTTCAAATAAACAAATGCAAATAACCAAGCAGTACCCTAGCGACTTGAAGTGTAATACTCGTTTATGTGTGCTTGACATGAAGAAGGGAAGGCTTCATATTATTGCAGATTTCAATCCTTGCAAAAACAGAAGATTCGCAGCCGAACTGACTAAGATTCATCTCTTGCTGCTAACTACCCAACAAGCATGGCGAAAAAAACACCTGTGGGATATTCTAATGCATAGAGCAGTCATAACCATATTCAAATACACCCATTGAATCTCAACAATAGTAGGCATCAACAAGCACATAGTTCATCCACATAGAGCAAGATCAATCACTTCAATAAACATGTACCTTCTGAAAAGGAAAACTTTGCTCAAGGAAAAATAATATGCA
Source organism: Magnolia kwangsiensis (assembly GCA_037074715.1). Classification (NCBI taxonomy): domain Eukaryota; kingdom Viridiplantae; phylum Streptophyta; class Magnoliopsida; order Magnoliales; family Magnoliaceae; genus Magnolia; species Magnolia kwangsiensis. The sequence goes on from CM073574.1 coordinate 26,372,206, forward strand.
TTGCTTCTGCAAACAGCCAAACAATAAGAAAGAATCAAGCAAAAGATAAACTGTACCTTACTGCGTGTAAGGTTGCCGATCTTTATAATGTCACATTGCATCTCATCATCCAGTATCTTAAGTGCCTGTATGATCAATTTGTTGCATGGGATATAAGTACCCACTACTGAATCCATACATGGATTCCCAAATCACAAGCCAACTTAAAAGGAAGAAGAAGAAAAAAAAAAAAAAAAAGATGGTCGATTTTCGTGCAATCAATATTGACATATAGCTATGATATACTAAATACAAACGGACACGGATATGGGATGCTGGAGTGCCTCAGCAGTTTCTAAAAAACTCAGATACAGATATGGGTACAGGCATCTCTCTTGCAAAGGGGGAAAAAAAGATACAGGCGGAGGAAAACCTCACTTTGCATGTGGTATTATTGCATGCCTAACGTGTTTACTTCTGTATGATCCTTGCCTCTTCTAAAAGGGAAAACCTCATTTTGCACCATCTTTATCTTATTTATCAAATTTGCACCCCTTCCAGAAAAATTCTCAATTCAGTAACTACAAGGATTTTCTGATGTTTACCCCGTTCATAAAAAGTCCACTCCCTAACTATGAAAATGCCCCTTTCTTTTCACACACACCCCACATGGGCATTCAGACCCATGACCTGTGTTGAAACCCACTCTGTCTACCACTGAGCCATGGGTTGGATCCCAATTATGAAGAATGCCCCTACTAAAGGTCAAAGCTTTTTGTATTATCAACTGTTTCTCTGTCCTTTACTCATGGAGCAATGCTAGGTCTATTCTCACAAAGCAATGAAGGGATTCTTGGCACATGTTCCAACATGGTGCATGAGTGCAAGATGCAGTACATTTTTCAGGTGCAGCCCACTATGCAAATACCCTAGCCCAAAATTTGGTCAGTCCACTCACCATGTAGGCCACATATTCACGTCGAATATGGAATATTTGTCAATTCCTTAAAACAGTTCGCCTCTTTTGACATGAGGCCTACCTATTGAGCCAACCAACACCAGTATCTGGTCAAGGAATCTTCACAGTGACAACCGCCTGAAGGGTGACTTTGGCCATTCTTGTGTGGGCCATGCTGGCAGATGTGAGAGACAAACACACACCAAAAAAAAAGGTTACTCCCTAAAGTTCCTTATCATGTCCTTAATGACTGCTTAAGTACATACACCCATCTTCAAGCACTAAGCACAAATGCACCACGTGCTAATGTGGCACATATGTGCAGATATGGGATGTTCACAGACAAGTCCGCCCAATTCCCAAAATCCAACTGGACCGTTTACCAGATGGGCCACAATGTCCAAAGAATGGACTGCTAGATAAATGATAACCAACAGGTGGCATTCGAAACTCATGCACCACGAATAGGGCTGTCAACAAGCAGAGCCTGGGGTTGGTCTCGGCCCGGATTTTGAACTGTTTCGGGCCGGCCTATTCAAAATTCTGATTTTGCCAGGCCCGAGCCCGGCCCATTGACACCCCTAACCACAAACCTTATGAGTGGAGTAGCAAGATTTACATGGCTAATGTGGCACATATATGTAGGTACAGGACATTCATAAAGTGGTTTTCCCAAGTACCAAAATCAAACTGTACCATTTACAAGATGGGCCATAATGTCTAGAGAAATGGATGTCTGGATAAATGATAACAGTTTACATTCAAAACTCATGTACCACCAACCTGACGAGTGGAGTATCTAGATTTTTAGGGTAGGCCATGTGGATTGAGGGCCATCCAATGAACCTCCAAGATCCCACACGTGTAGCATGTTGGCACGTATCGTGAGTTTTGTGTTTGATGCTTGAAAATGGGCACTGGTAAACAGCATTCTTCTCTTCCCAAATTCCAGTTTCCCTACAAGCAACACCCTACCATGATCGTTAACCGTTATATTCAAAATGTTGGGAACTCATCCACCATACACGTGGCATATATGCACAGTAATCTCAAGTCCAAGTCGTGGGCCTGGTGGACCATGGCTCTAAATCACACCGACAAGACAATCTTAACCATTTGCTATAACCCCCTGAACTATTGATATTTTTCTTTTTAGTTCTACATTTGATGGTTGTCAAATAGACGTTTAGGAGATATTCTTTTTAGTTGTCCATTTGATGGCTGTTAAATAGAGAATTGGGATGGAGGTAACCATGACTGTCATATGTGCCATGTATTGTAGATAAGTGGCCCAGATTGTTGTGTTTGTGTGCCACTTGAATGGGGACACATCCATGCCACGAATGAGGAAGGGGGGGTTGTGAATTTAATCCTTTCCTGTACAAAAACTACTTAGCCAGGATTTAATCCTTTCCTGACCCCATGTGCCGCTGAATTATAGGATTTGGTCCAATTGACATCCAATTGTGAATGATCCAAATTGCTAAGCAGTTGATTTAATCCTTTCCTGACCCCATGTGCCACCTAATTATAGGATTTGGTCCAATTGACATCCAATTGTGAATGATCCAAATTGCTAAGTAGTTTCTGTACAGAAATTGTTGCGTCAACATATCCAATTGGGTGCCCTTTCCAGCACCATATTCTCCACGTTTGGCATTTATAGTCCTTTCCAGACCCCACGTGCCACCTAATTATAGGATTTGGCCTAATTGACATCCAATTGTGTATGATCCAAATTGCTAAGCAGTTTGACTGTACAGCCATTGTGGTGTCCACATATCCAATTGGGTGCCCTTTCCAATACCATATTCTCTACTTTTGGCATTTATAGTCCTTTCTAGAACCTATTGCTCTTTAAAAAAAATTAAAAATTAAAATTAAAAAAAAAGCCAGATGTATGGACTTGGAGAATGGTTGATGATATTTTTTAAATGAATTTTGAATTTCTTGATGCAGGACTATTAACTACTTGCTCTAAAAGCTTGAACTGATAAAGCATGGTGAATTAATCCATTTATCTCATAGCCCATGCCCCACATTCATGGGTTAGGTCCTCAGTCAAACCTTCCTCGTGAGCCCCAAATCACATGGGTTCCGCGGGCCACCCACCCCGAGTGTGCCCCCGCATCCCATAGGCCACCCCACTCAAGCCTGGTGTGAAAATGCCCTCGTATTATTACTTTTCCTTTAGCTTCATGTGATGGATTCAAGTCCCCGAGGGACTTTAAGAATCTTTGGTGAGATGCTTTAGATTTGGCATAGAGCGGTTCCTCGTAAGTACTAATCTATTTGAATTTATTACTTATGGTGGTTTGAATACAACTTCAAGAATCTTGATCTATCAACTGGTGAGCAAGGTATTAAAAAATGGTTACATCTTTCAAAGGCTTTATAAATTTTTTTTTTTAAAAAAAAACACGATTATGTAACAATAATGGTGGAAACGGTACATGTTACAGGGCCGTAAAATGGTAATGGTCTCCTAACAGTCCATTACAGGGACGATACATGTTTTTTTCAAAAAAGAAAAAGGCCATAAAGGCGGTGGACATTACAGCCACCGTTACTGTTATTAAATACCTTGCTGGTGAATGAATTTCAGATTAATGCAATTTGTTATTCTTGTTCTTCATATGATTGCATCATATGGTAGGTAAGTACCCTCCATTTACGAACCCATGTTGGTCCCCCCCCCCCCCCCCCCCCCCCCAAAAAAAAAAAAAGTACCCACCAGTTAAAAATGGCGCTGAACTATCATCGTATTCATCTATCCTTCAAAAAATAAAAATATCTTTAAAATCAAGCTAGATTGTTTTGATAGCTTGCCACATTTTCATTATGGTGGTGACTCATCCACGTTGCAGGTGGTATGTGTCTTGCAATCCAAACCATGTAACTCATGGGCCTTGTTGTGGGTGGAACATAGCTCACATTGAGCGGATGATATTATCCAACTGATTTTACCCTTTAATTTTTGAGCACTTACCATTTTATTTATACTCAACCATCGATTACCATTCTATGCATCATCCACTATGGGCCCGACAATTTCGACAGTTAAAATGTGGTAATTGGTCATGGTAAGGTGGATAAGGCACCACCACTTCGAAAAATGGTGATACACTATCACATACTCTAGGCTGTTTCAAATACTGATGAATGATAACTGAGCTGGGGGAGTGGATGATGTTTCGAGCAAGCAAATCAGAGATATTTGAAGATCACCTGTTAGAATAATATGAAAAGGAACCAAAATCCAAATGAAAAATAAACAAGTTCACCTGAGGTGCAGGAACACTTCTAGCTAATAGCTCCATGAGTTGTTTGGCTTTAATAATTATATATGGATCCCTGGTCTTCTTAGTTGTTTTAACAGACATGACTCCTTTAACCTGGACAACAGTAAGAATTAAATAGAAGTAGCAGAAACAATCATAAATATAACATAAATGCAACATCGCACCAACAGACCAACCATGACCTTGTGGTACAACAAGAAAAACAGTCACATAAAGTGTACATACTAGCATCTTATGAGAGCAAAAAAGAGAACTTACCCCTGGTTAAGATTACGATACAGTAAACCACAAACATATCTGTCAAAGTAGCAGGCAAATCAAATCTAAAACATTTAAATTGGAATCAACCAAAGGCCAACAATATAGCAGGGAATCACTAATAGGATCTAGCTTCAGTGTTTTCAAAATCCTACGATTTACAATTTAAGTAGAATCTTAAGCAAAACGATTTGAATCCCACCTTGAATCCTTTTTTATATGACTCCCATGATTTTATGATCTAAATCCTATGATTTACAATTCAAATTATACTTGTTCTCTATCATGTTAAGCTTCATTTGACTTTCATTTTATGTTTTTAATTTGGTAGGGGCTTTAAGAATCATTTAGAAAAAGGTTAAATTATTTTATTTTGTTCTTTATAAGAGAATCAATGATGTGTGCGTGATGTTCTCTTCATAGTTAAATCATGGAGCTTTTTTTAATGATTTCTTCTTAATTGGTCGAAACACCAAATGGACATGTGACTTATCTGGAATACTTTTGTGGATGGTCACAATCATGTTGACTTACATGTATCGTGGAATAATGGTTAAAAATCAAAATATCCTTTTTTGCTGGTTTACAGGATCAAATGTCGCTTTTCCAACGTGATTATACATTCAAGGAAGGTAGCAATAACATAAATTATTAAAAGATCCTTGTATATCTTTTACGAGAAATTTCTTGAAAGACAAAAGGATAAGAAAAGATGAGAATCCTTTAAAACTATCATGACATGGTATTTTTTGTGCACATTGATGGAAAAAGGATGATTGACGAGTTTTATTTTTTTTTTCTGATTTATTTAGATTTTTTTTTTTCAATTTTAAAATCATAAAAAATCTTACAATTTACAATACGATCTGCGATTTGATACGATTCAACATTCATTACAATTTGCAATATTATAATGATTTTGACAAAATTGTCTAGCTTAGCTAATTGTGCTAGAAATATTTGCCCGCACATGTGAAGTCCCCAAAATTAATGTTTTTAAGGATGACAACATAATTAGGAAAAAAATGGCAACACCAGAAAGAATACAACAGGAAATAGAAAAAGAAAAAAAACTAGCAAAACGTCATGAGACTAAGAATTATCTCATGTATGTGATCTAACTTCCAATCACCAATAATTTACAACAGGGCAGATAAACCAAAGGAAAATAATTATGCAACAAGCCGAGAATTCAGACAGAAAACAATAGAAGGCAGCAATTATCATTGCATCAGTTTATTGGACATGCTGAAGAAGATGGCTACTGATTACAGACATGCAACCAGTAAAAAAGGTTCTAATCTATATTACCTTCGCACTCCACAAGTAGTGACACATCATGAGTTGATACATTTAGACTTGCAAAAACCTCTCTAACATTCTTCCAAAGTGGCAAATATATCGGAAATTCTGCAGTCATGCACAACTTTTTTCTTCTTTTTTTTTTTTCTTCTTTTTGCCTGGGACATATCTTGAATTCAAGATGGATGAACGGCCAGCAGTTAAGAGCCATTCCATCAGAAGACATAATCAAGACCCTGTGGTGCCTCGTTTTATTACCTATCATTTGGTTGGTTTGGTAATAATATAACAATTGGATTTCTAGTGAGGCCTTCCAGAAAGCAGAGTGGCTAATTTAGAGTGTGCCAGTGGCTTTAGAAGCCTTCTGTATTAAAGAGAAGATTTTGATCAATCAATCAACCCTGAAAGAAGGTCCATTTGTTGCATTTTCAACAGCATTGAAGCTGAAACGAAAGACAAAATCAGATTCCCTCCTCCTCACATTCGCATGGCTACAAAGATCAAATATCCAGTTTTTTTTATTGATTGAATCTCTTCTTCAGCTTGATAGAGGCATGTTCTTGCCCCTGAATATCTGTTAAATTAGTTCTTTTTCATTTTGGATGAAGATTTATGCTTTCTTTGGGATTTTTCTTTTATTTTTTTGTTTTAGGAGACCGGTTGGTGTATCCACACGGCCATCAAAGTTTGGTAGTTGGTATTCTTTTTTTATTTTTAATGAAACCAGGTGTTGCTAGGAATAAACATTTTACTTTCCTTATCTATGGGGTGACAGGGATTGCAGCAGACTTCATTTCTGTAGGGCCCGTTTGGACATAACTCCCACAGAAAGGTGATTTCCACCACAGTTTTGTCATTTAACTAGCCAAAAACCAATCCAATCGTTTTTCTGTTAGTGGGCTTTTTAGCAATCACTTCGTCAAGCAGGGAAAAGATGATGGTTTGAGGAAGTACTTCCAAATGCACAAACAAACTAAGGTTTGGCTTAAAAAACATAAAATGCACCTTTCAAATGTGCGTCCAAACGGCCCTTAGGCAACCCCCACTGCTTTGATTATTAAAGAAACAGCAGTAATAGAAATAATATACAAATTCAAATATATCTTAGCTTTTAGAAATTGATAACAAAACAACCTTATACAGTAAACAGAATTTGTGCTCAAAAGCTCAATAGTACTTACCAAATCAAGCTCACACACAATGCCATGCTCTTTCAAAGCACGTTTCACCATAGGCCACGCTTCCTGTAGGTATTTTTCTGAAAGAGCAAAAAACCAAAAACAAAGGCAAATTCTGAGAAACTAGCATGTAGTTTTCGATGTATGATGATGAGACGACCCATTTCAGAACTTGTCTGTACAAGGTTATAGTTGTCATCTCATTATCTTCCAATCTACATTTTTTATTTGGTCCATCAGATCAACGATCAGGATCACCAATTAAAGCAGTCCTAGCAAACATCCCAATAAATCTAATGCATTTATTCGGATGTCCAGAAAAAGTTGCAGAGGAGATTGAAGCTACTCAGTGAATTCCACTTCTGCTGAGGAGATCCAGATGGAGGCTATCACAGGTGTTACACGCAACTCGCGTCCATTTACAGCCTACGATCGAGATGGAGCTTCTCTCTGTTGTGAAAGAAAGAGAAACGAACGGGGAGATTGTACGTGCCTCGGTACTGAGGAAAAAGGACATCAAAGAAGGAGGTTTCGAGCATCCCTCCTTCATTCCAGGACGGGTCGAATTTATCTATCTTCCAGTGGTCGATGCTCGTGTCGTCCCATGGCTTGGGTTTGTCGTGCTTCCCTTTGTGCTTCTTCGGCTTCTGCTGCTCGAACGCATTCTCGGCGTCTCCTTCCATGTGCGGGTTTTCGATGATACAGTAGCCGGCGGTTAGGGTTTGGTCGCAGCTGCGGCGAAGAAGAGAGGAAGAAGAGAAGGCTATTGAGGGCGGAGGATTTCAAGTGCACTCGCTTTCTACGTACTCGCAGCCACACATACGCGCGACAAACGCAAGCCGTGCGTTGCACGTGTGCTGCACGTCGAACCGCAGCCGGAGTTCGCAAGGAGGGGATTAGGTGCGGCCTTTGACAGTGGCGCCTATCTTGATGTATGTATTATATATCTACGCCATGCATCCGTTTTTCCCTGTCATTTTAGGTCATGATTTCAAAAAATGAAATAGATACAAATATCAGATGAACCAAACCATAAGGAAACAGTGGTGACTGAACGTCCCACCATAAAAAATTTCCTAGGACCCTATGTTATATTTCTGTATTGTCGATTGTCCATCCAAGCTCCTGATGAGGTCACGTAAATCCCGATGACGTGAAAAAACAAATATAATCTTGATCCAAAGCTTTCGTGCTAAGTTGTTAATCTCACTTACTACTATTTCCTATGGTTTGGTCTGCGTTTGAGTTGGATCTGATTCATTTTTTGGTATCAAGAAAAAATGATCAGGAAAAAACGGATGGACGGTGCTGATATAGGATAAATACATCAAAGTGGACCCCACTATTTAGGGCTGCACCGTCTTGGGTGAGGCCGGGGCCGCACCAAATCTGCTATTCGCATGTTGGCTCTAATTGCAGCGAGGTGACTTGCTTGATGCTCCGGCTGCCTGTGACACTTGATGCGCAGGCACTTCAAGTTTAAACTGGCTAAATTGTGGAAATCACTGTCGCCGAGACACAGATAGGTTGGTTGTAAAATCCTGTCCTCCTATTCATGGACACTTGTTCGTTGAAATAAGATCATTGAATATATTTCATCCTTGACCGTCCAATAAATGTCCACAGTCTGATTGTGAGAAACTCAATTAATCTTGCCTCTTTAATCTGTGGTGCATTTAAAGTTGAAACATAAATTGGACGTTTAATATAAATTAACTGTGCCAAGTATGTAAATTTTGAGCAATTTATTAGTGTCTCCGTACTCTTCCAGAATATCCCAAGCCCATGTTAGTATTCTAGCCACTATGTCCATAGGCTCCGTCATCTCTCTATAGGGCTTTTATATGATAATTATTTAACTATGTAATTACCACATTATTTATTGCAATTGGCACCTACTTTTTAAATGATGAAATGGATGATATGTACAAAAATAAATATGAGGCCACCATGATGTATGTGGTCATCCGCAGTATCCATCCATTGTGCCATTCGATTTTAGGACATGTGCCTGAAATGAGGGAGAGCTAAGTCTCAAGTGGACCACATTATAGGAAACGGTGGGAGTTGAATGGCTATAATTAAAAACTTTTTGAGGCCTTTATAAGTTTTGGATTAACATGATATGTGTTTTCCCCTTTTCCATGCCCGTGTGACCTTTTCATATGAGTCATTTAAGCTTTGGATCAGCTTCATTATTTTGCTTACACCCCAATATATTATAGTAAAATGGATAGACAATGCCGATATGCCACATATATAAGGTAGGGGCTCACAATTTTAATTTAATTTTGCAAATTGGTTTCCAATGTAGGTATATTCTATGATTTTCAAACAAGTTCAAAGAGTAATAGTGACCTGTTTACATCCAATTTACAAACAAGATGAAAAATGAACTAATCCATGAGGTTCTGAGTGCAAGGGAGATGAAAAGCTCAAGATGTGCACAAATATCGCAAGCAGTGTCGTAGTATGAGGCAAGAGAAGGTTTAGATGGCAAACGTTCTTGTCTCAATGTGACCGACTCGTGTTTTCGTATCTATCTCTTAAGTTTTTCGCATCCTAGTGTGGTATGGCGTAGCGAATGGATGAAATGGAATTCACATAAACATTAATTGTGCCACAAGTAAATATAACAATGCCATTAAGGATATATGAGAGAGTGATAAGAAATGCGAGGACGGTTTTTAAGGATTGACATTGAACCCATGCCTTTTTTAGCATTGGTCATAGACAAGTTAATACAACACTTGGAGGAAGAGATGCCATGATATATGTTGTTTGCAAGTGACATAATTATGTTTAAATAGCATTGAACCTGTACTTTCTGTTACCACTGTCAACACAACATTTGTAGGAAAATATCACATGATGTATATTGTTTGTAGGTGATGTAGTTATGATTAACAACATGACGGATGGTGTAATTACATGGCCACAGTAATGGAGATACTTTAAAATCAAATACATTGATGAGCAGATGTTAATCACAGTTGCGGAATAATGGATTGTTGTGTACATCAATTATGAAGATATTATAAACTTAATCATGGCTGCATGCTTAAATGGAAAGCTATTGACATTGATCTTTTGTCCTTTCCACCATTTATTTAGAAATCTTATATTTGTGCAAAATTATTCAATTCTCTTTGCTTTTAATGTGTAAGTGGGGGATAAATAATGATGTATTTATAAAAAAAGATAATTGGGGTAGTTTAACCCATTACAATTATTCATCCCCCATGTGTCTCTACACTCAATGAATTAATATCCATTTAAAGTTCATTGCATATGTAAAAAATAGGCAAAGCTTCACCACCGCCCTTATATGATCCGATCACAACTTATACCAAACCCGCCAATATGCTAAAATCAAAGCAGGCAAATGATTAATACGCTTGATCAATCTAAATCATCGATGCTATGAGGTTAGCCTAATAGAAATCTTACAATAGATGCTTAAAATTGAGTTTAGTGAATTTTAGTTAATAATAGTGTATGTTGAAGATTAGTTAATTTTATTTTAGTTAGCAGCAATTATACATATATATTGATGGTGAAGGTAGTTTCATTTTTGTTAATAGTAATTATAAATTAGAGAACACTTAACACAATATTGCTTCATTTTTAAGTGTATGTGATACATGGCTTAAGGGATATCAAATTAATAAGGTTAAGCCATATTATATGAAATGTTGTTATAGTTAAAATGGGAGTGGAAGTGTTAAATTGATTTAAGCTACTAAGAAAAAGTATCACGAAATGATCACTTTTGTGTACGCTGGATTTGTGATTATTAAGAATGTTGTCCATGAGATTCATTTTGGGTGGAGGGAAGAGAGATGCGCCTTTGGAATTTTAAGTAATCGTCATCTATTAATGGGATTGGAAAAAAAGAAAAAAGAAGCTGGAAGACTATACACACTTTTATGGGAAAGGACATTGGATGGATATGATGGGTATAAGACCGGTCACACCTCATAAGATAGAAATGAATGCATTTGAAGAATATTACAAGTAATGCTAACAGATAATAAATTAAGGAAAAAGTATACTTAATAGTTTGGTCATGTGCAACAAAGACTAGTAGCTAACAACTGAAAGATCTAAATGGCAAAAAGATTGTAAAAGAAATAAAAAATATATAAGTGAAAGCAGTATTAAAAGACTTGTGATATGTTCTATAATTAAAACTTTAGGCCATGACAAAGTGGAATGGCCGAACATGACCCACGCATGGACCCTAATTAAATGGGACAAGGCTAGATGATGGTGATGATGATCCAATGGACCCCACAGAACTCAAAAGTGATGGCTAGAGAGGACAAGCACAATGGCCCGACCTTGTACACGCCACAAAATCAAATCAGTGTGCCCATCGGATAAGCCACAACCATGCATTGAACGTGGGCATTTGGCCAACATGTTCAACTGCCCATTCTTCTTATACACGTAGCCCATTAGAGTTGGGCACAGGATGACTCAACTCACCTGTCTCGATTCCTCCAACTCATTCAGACTCGAACCGAATGAGTGAGTCAATCCAAACTGAGTAGGCTTCACCCAATCCAAGCTTAAGCCAAGTCGAGTTTGAGTTACCCTGTAACTCGACTCGAAACCCGATCCAGTTGGACTTGACTCCATCCGAAATCGATTCGGATATATATATATATATATATATATATATATATATATATAATAAAAAATCTCAATTTATAAGTACCTATAACCCTATACGTTACACTTGACCCCGACCCCAACTTGATCCCCAACTCTCTCTCTCTCCTTCATCCTCCTCTTCCATGCCCGAAAATCACCCACCACTATCACCACCCTCCTCCTCTCTCTCTCTCAAAGTTGTACATGAGCAGAGTTAGCTCGGTAACTCACTCGACTTGACTCGAAAAAGTTCGACTCGACTCAGATCAATGTTCGAATCGAGTTGAGCCATTTTTTGGAAGCTCGGGACATTCGAGTCTAGTCCAAGTTGGACTTAGCTCGACTTGGTATTGAACTCAACTCGACTTAACTCGACTCAGCTTGACTCGGTATTGAACTCGACTCGACTCGACTCGGCTTGGATTGAGTTTTAAGTACATATATAAGGGCTTAAAAAAAAACCCTTATTCACCCTAGCCTAACCCATTTTGCCCAAGCTTAACCCAGCGAGTGCCTAGCACCCAAATTGCCCGACCCTAACCCATTTATCCCTCACTTTCGCCCAAATCGACCGTTCGTTCACCCGATACTCTCACTGTTCTCCACCGCACGACAAAAATTCTCCTTCCAGCGTTTGTCTAGACGACCCCCTCTTCCAAAGTGAGTCATTTCCTCCCCTCACTCCATTTTTTTTTCTAGCGACTAGCATCAGTCTGAGTAGCTGAACCCATTCGACCAACGTCAGCAAACCGTGTGGCTCTAGTATAATCGAACGAACATCTGATTTAATCGGACGAACCCATCCGACCAATGACCACTTGACTCGAAAACTCAGCTCGAACTCGACTAGAACTGGACCAAGCTGCTGGTCGAGCTGACCACGAGCTACTGTTCCAAGCTCGAAGGCTGAGCTGAGCTGGGCACGAGCAGAGACTCAAGCTATCCGAGTCGAGCACGAGCTGGGCAAAGCTCGGCTCGACTCATGTACACCTCTACTCTCTCCTATGCACTTCCTTTCTCCCTCCTCTTCCAAACCCAACAGTCACTCACCGCAACCACCACCCTCCTCTCTCTATCCCTCCTCTCCACTCACTCCCTCCCTCATCTCTTGATCTAAATCGGTGCCAATTTGAACTGACTTGATACTTTTGATTGAGTTAGACTTGTCTGAATTTGTCCAAGTTAGACCTTAACTAGGATTAGTCAAGGCATGGTGGACTTGGTATTGAGTCTAGTCAAGCTTGGGTCAATCTTATTTCAAAACCCAATCAAATCGGGTCAGCCCTAACTCAGTTCGACTCCGCTCAGATGCCCAGCTCGGCAGCAAGAGGACTTATTTGCCCCCGGGTCGGGTCTCGCACGCGTCTCGAGCTGAAACGCGTGCCCACGAGTGTCAACACACTCGCGGGTGGACCACATGGTCCAACCGGGGGTGCGTAGTGCGCACATCAGGCGAGTCCTTCATTAGCGACGAAAATGAAATAAGAACGTCTGTGTTTACATTTTGCTCGGCCATCTCCTCTCGTCTCCCAGCTGACCGACGACAAGAAGAAAGAAGAAGAAAGAAGAAGAATAAGAAGAGAAGGCTGGAAGGGCGAAGATGAGCGGTCACGATTCAAAGTACTTCTCCACAACAAAGAAGGGCGAAATCCCAGAACTCAAAGACGAGCTTAATTCCCAATACAAGGTATCACGATCCCATCCGTCCATCTCATATAATTCCCTCATCTCCCGATATTCTCTCCTCACCTTCTCGGACAATCGTCGCATTTCCCAGATCCCACCCTTCTCTCACCGATCGAAACGAAGATCCCATCAGATCTGTCACCCGTCTCCTCTCCGATTTCATTCGAACCTTGCCGATTTTCGTTTTGTTTTTCGTAGGTTCCCTTACGGTTTCCGTTTATAATTGAATTCGATGAGATTGTTGCATAGATCGAGCAAAACTCATCAAGATTTGGTGGATTTGTGTGCGGAAATCATCTCATGGATAGTTATAAAAACATGGTATTGGATGTGTCGCTGAGCCGTTTTGAAGCAGGGGCCCAGTTGTCGAACTCGGTTGAAATCTGTTGATGCTGTCACTTTTTGTCAGATTTCCTTGAAGATTCTAGACTATGTCTTAGTAGAAATTTCTAAATTAGTTTATTTTTATGTCTTTCATAGAACTGGCGTATGCAAGATTTCACAACATTAGCAATATTTATTTTTTTATTTTTTTGATACATTGGTGAAATTCATTGAAATGGTTTCTAATCATGGTATACTTATCGGTAGATTGTTTCCCTGTGGGCCGTGCTTCACTGGTCCTAACCATTGGTCTGCTCGGCCACACGGTGGATGTTCCAAGCCCCAAAATTGTCCTTGATAGGAAGATAATATGCTACGGTCCATATTCAATGGAAATAGGCGCAAGATTGGTGGCTAAGATCTTCAAGTTTGGAGATTTTTCTGGAAAGTTTAGTCAATCCACAGTGGGCAGTATCAGACTGACTGTCTGGACCACCAAACCACGGTCCCACTTCTACAAATTGGAAAACCTAGAAGACTCCATGGTGCATATCCTCGGGCCTGGCATCATATTATTTGTCTGGATCAGTTAACTACTGCTCTGCTTCTGTCTGATTTATTTGATATGCTTTCTTTGTTATGGTGGATTCACTGCGTGAGGCTGACTCTCATCAACACGCCCTGTAGGATAAGAAAAAAGATGCTGTGAAGAAGGTAATTGCTGCAATGACTGTTGGGAAGGACGTTTCGTCGCTGTTTACAGATGTTGTGAACTGCATGCAAACAGAGAATCTGGAGCTGAAGAAGCTTGTGTATTTATACCTTATAAACTATGCTAAAAGCCAACCTGATCTTGCTATACTTGCTGTGAATACGTTTGTGAAGGTAAATGCTTTCATGTAGCAGCTGTTTCTTGGAATTTGGTCTGCGTCACCTTATAGATTGACATTCTATAAAATCCATTTCCATTAATCAATGCACTTCCTGGCAGTTACTCTTAGTATATGGACCGGATGGTATTTGTTCATGAGTTTGCATGAAAAGTTGCACATAATTGGCACATTTACAAACACTTTTTGGATTTACCTGGATTTGGTGGTGAGGCTGGCATGTTTTTGGGGCGATGGTATTCTAAACATTTGGGGTGATACTGGAAACAGAAAGTGCACTGCATGGGCTTATGTTTTTCTGCATTTCCTACCACAAACGGCCATATTTAACATTTTAGGTCTGTTTTGAAACATTCCTGCTAAGGATTTGGGTGGAGTGGTGTTTGATTGTTGGGCGCAACTGATTGGGCCTTTATTATTTTTTAGTTGGTTTCTCCTGCAGACGTTTTCCTTCCTCTTTGATAAGTGACTTTTGGAAGCTTGAGTTTGTTGAAGTTTCATTAACCATTTAAGATGCATGTGTATGATTGCATGGTTTGTATAAAGCATTCTGCCAAATGAAAACAGTGGGTTATAATGCTTGCGTGGGCTCTCTTTC
This sequence comes from Magnolia kwangsiensis, assembly GCA_037074715.1. Lineage (NCBI taxonomy): Eukaryota > Viridiplantae > Streptophyta > Magnoliopsida > Magnoliales > Magnoliaceae > Magnolia > Magnolia kwangsiensis. The sequence continues at coordinate 26,387,340 of CM073574.1, forward strand.
TTCTCCCTCCCCCTTCTCTCTCCTTCTCCCTCTCAAAGCGAAACATACATGTTAAAGTTAGAAATTGCTAAATTATTTTCATCATTGAGCATAAATATTTGCGCTCAACTTCTCATACTTACGTGATGTATATTTTTATTCCGTTATTTTTCTAAATTTCCTTTCCTGGAAATTACTCTTCGTAAACGGTTTGGATGGTATTTGTTCATGAATTTGCATGAAAAGTTGCACATAATTGGCACATTTATAAACACATTTTGGATTTACTTGAAATTGGTGGTGAGGTTGGCATGTTTTTGTGGCGATGATATTCTAAACATTTGGGGCGATGCTGGAAATAGAAACTGCATTGCATGGTCATGCATGTGTATTTTCACACCGAGCTCGAATGGGGTGGCCTGTGTGAAGTGGGGCCTCACTTGAGGTGGGCGGCCCGTGTGAGGTGAGACCCATGTGAAGTGGGGCCCACGAGGGGGGTTTAGCCGAGGGCTTGACCTGGGCTTTGAGATAAAGTTATTGATTTGCCATGATCTATCTGTCGAGCTTTTAGAGCAAGTGGTTAGTTGTCCTACGTCAAAAGTGGTGTCAGAGCAGGCGGTATTGTGTTCGAGACTCCTCACCGGGGGTGATTAATGCATGAGAATTTTCACACCGAGCTTGAGTGGGGTGGCCCGTGTGAAGTAGGCGCACACTCGGGGTGGGTGGCCCGTGTGAGGCGAGACCCATGTGAAGTGGGGCCCACAGGGGGGGGGGGGGGTTGGTTGGGGGCCTGACCTGGGCTATAAGATAAATGGATTGATTCGCCACGCTCTATCAGTTTGAGCTTTTATAGCAAGTATTTAGTTGTTTTGCGTCACATGGGCTTATGTTTTTTAGCATTTTCAACCACAAACGATCATAGTTAACATTTTAGGTTTGATTTGAAACATTCCTAAGGATTTGGGTGGAGTGGTGTTTGATTATTGGGCGCAACTGATTGGGCCTTTATTATTGTTTAGTTGGTATCTCTCCCAGTCATTTTCCTCTCTCTCTGTCAACTGTCAAGTTACCTTGGAAAATTGAGTTTGTTGAAGTTCTCATTAACCATTTAAGATGCATGCGTATGATTGCATGGTTTATATAAAGCATTCTGCCAAATGAAAATAATAGGTTATAATGCTCTCTCTCTCTCTCTCTCTCCCTCTCTCTCTCTCCCCCTCACTCTCAAAGTGAAACATACATGTTAAAGTTAGAAATTGGTAAATTATTTTCATCATTGAGCATAAATATTTCTCTCAACTTCTTATACTTATGGGCAGTGTTTGAAATATCGATACTATCATTATGGCACCCCTGCGAGACGAAACCCTCGCGATGACCTCCGGAAGATACCAAAAAATTCAAAATCTAGATATCGGTGATATCGCGTGGAAAAAAAATTTGATCAGGAAAAAAAAGAGAGGAGAAATCGAAGCGTACCTGTAGGCTGCAGCGAAGATCGGTGATCGGAGGTGGGCCATTCGCTGATTGGAGAGCGTCCGTGGGAATTTTTCTGAGATTTCGGCGAGAAATCAGGCCGGAATGTGTTCCGAAAGGCAAGAGATCCACGCCGGTGAGGAAACCTCGCCGCGAATGTTGCTCCGGTCCTCCGGAAGGCATGCGTTCGTGAAGAAGAGGGAAGGTGTGAAGCATAGGGGTTGCGCGGATGGGTGAAAGGGGTCGCGCGGATGGGTTAATGAAATCGGGATCATCGTACTAAGTAAACTCTGTTGGCCCACGGTGAATTCATGTGATTTATCCACACCATCCATACGTTTTTCCAGGTCATTTTAGGGGTTGAGCCCAAAACTGAACTATATCAAAAGCTCAAGTACACCATACCAAAGGAAATAGTGGAAGTATTGATTTCCACCTTTGAAACATTTCTAAGGCCCTCAGTGATGTTTATTTGTCATCTAAACTGTTCATAAGATCACGCAGACATCGATGAATGGAAAACACAAATATCATCTTGATCTAAAACTTCCGTGGGCCCCGAGAACTTTTCAACGGTAGACTTCAATTCACACTATTTCAGGTGGTGTGGTCCACTTAAAATCTGGATATGATTAAATTTTGGTTTAAAGCCCTAAAATTATATTATAAAGCTTATGTACGGAGTTGATACAGTGCATGAATGACGGTGGGCCCCACAGAGTTTACTCAGTACGCTGAGTTACTCAGTATGCAATCCGTGCATGTGCGTTACTCAGTAAGCTCGTATGGTACTCAATAAACTCACTTGGGCTCACATTTAATGTATGTGGTCCATCCACGGCGTCCATCCGTTTTTAATGATCATTTTAGATGTTGAGCCCAAAATTAAACCATATAAACAACTCAAGTAGACCACATTACAGGAAACAGTGTTGAATGAGCGTTGACTATTAAAAACATTTTGGGAGCCATAAAAGCTTTGGATCAACCTGATATTTATTTCTTCCCTTCATCTGGGTCTTTAGGACCCAATCAACAGATTGGATGTCAAATAAACAATACAGTGGGCCTTAGGAGGATTTTAATGGTGGATATCCAATCATTATTGTTTTCCTGTGGTGTGGTCCACCTACGATTTATATCCCTATAATTTTTTGTATCAATCCCTAAAATGATCCGTAAAAATGGATGAACGGAATGCATGAAACAAATACATTATGGTGGGGCCCACAGAGCACCGACCACTAGCATTAAAGCTTAATGCTTTGTGCATTTTAATGCAACCAAGCTTATTATTTGGTGTGGTCCACTTGAACGTTGGATCTGCCTCATTTTTGTGCTCATGCCTTAAAATAATATGAGAAAAGGGATTGACGACTTGGATGTACAGATACATCACGGTGGGCCCGCCCACAGAACCGCCCGTTCGAAGCTAAGGATGGGCGGGGGTAGTACGCAATCCGCTGACAAGTTGCGTAGCCTGACTGGCTACCGAAGTGACGCACCAAGTTCTGTGGGGCCCACCATGATGTATGCGGTGTATCTACACCATCCATACATTTGGCTATATTATTTTAAGGCATGAGACAAAAAATGAGTCGGATCCAAATTTGGAGTGGACCCCACCACAGAAAACAGTGGGGAGAGGGACGCCCACCATTGAAACCTTCCAAAGGTCCACTGTGATGTTTATCTGAAATCCAACCTGTTTATAAGTTAAGAAAGACATTAAAAAAAAGAGGGAAAAAACAAATTTCAGCTTGATCGAAAACTTTTGTGGCCCTTAGAAATTTTTAATGGTGGGCGTCACTCTCTCCATTGTTTTCTGTGGTGGGATCCACTCGAGCTTTAGATCTGACTCATTCTTTTTCTCATGGCCTAAAATGATATCTCCAAATAGTTGTGTTTTCATACATGACTATGATATATTTATAAATATCATGCATCCAATTTAAATATAGTTGCATTAGTTCAGTTAAATATCACGATTTATATCATTATTGTTTTCCTTTGGTGTGGTCCACCTTCGATTTATATCCCTATTATTTTTTGTAATAATCCTAAAATGATCCGTTGAAATGGATGAACGGAATGGATGAAACAAATATATTATGGTGGGGCCCACAGAGCACCGATCGCCAGCCATGAGGCCCTATACAAAGGAAATTTATTATGTGCATCTTTTTTTGAGATGTTATAATTTAAAAGTGTGTATTAAGGGCCTTTTTAATAATCTCTTTCATTAAAAAACTCAACCATTTTTCCAATGTTTCCCCATGTTTTCCAAAATGTGCAATAAACTATGCGATACAAACGATATATCCCGTGCGATAACCGATACGTATCTGTATCCCAAGGGTGCGATACATTTTGCGATACCGATATTTCGAACACTGCTTATGGGATGTATATTTTTATTCTATATAACTTTTTTGAAGAAAACCACTGAAATATCATGTGTTTTTGGTTTGCTCATTCAACCTTGGACGGCTGTAACACCTAACATCGCACTCTCTTTCCTTATTCACACCCCCCCCCCCCCCCCCCCCCGCAGAAAAAAAAACATCTGTATCATACTCTCTATCCATATGCAACTAAATGCACAGGTAGGACACTGTACTAACATACGTGTTTCTGAATGGAGGATAAAATTTTGGAGAGTAAATCTGATTTTTTTTTTTTTTTCAAAATTTATCTGTTTGTGATTTTAACATTAGCGTTACAGGTACTTATTATGTGCCAGCATTGAGTTTGTACTTTCTGTACATCTTTGCAGGATTCACAGGATCCGAATCCCTTGATTCGTGCTTTAGCTGTGAGGACCATGGGATGCATCCGTGTCGATAAAATTACAGAATATTTGTGCGATCCTCTTCAGAGATGTCTCAAGGTTGCTTCATTTTGAACTTAATCATTTCTTTAAGGCCTGTTTGTCTATGAATGATTCAGGGAGATTTGAATTGATTTTGTTTCCCAACCATTTTGACTACCTGGGCCCCAGGATGTCCATGCCAATTTTCTCGTGTCTTTTAGTGGAAAAAGGTGCATCAAGCAAGATTTCCTTTCCTTTCCTCTTATACCAGAAAGGAAACCTTTTGCAATTGCCCCTCTACTATTCTGCATGGGAAGGAAATTGGGAATGTGGAGGCATGGGCCCTACGTCATCAGGTTGTGTTGGAAAAAAATGATTTTGGATTCCCTAGTCATTTGAGTGATTGTTGTGTTGTGATGCTTCTTGTTAATATTCCACTCATTCATCAGTTTATCATTCTCTGCTCTATCACAAGTTGGCTTTCTTTGTAAATGAAGTTTGATTTTCTGTTACTTACTGACCTACCCTTGGGTCTTGATAATGCTACTTGGGGAGTTCTACATGTACTTATGATTTTCTATTTGATACATCATTGCCTGACAGGATGATGATCCTTATGTTCGAAAGACAGCATCTATTTGTGTTGCTAAACTGTATGATATAAATGCTGAGCTAGTGGAAGATAGAGGATTCTTGGATACTCTGAAGGATTTGATTTCTGATAATAATCCGATGGTAGTAGCAAATGCTGTAGCAGCACTTGCTGAGATCCAAGAAAATAGTAGTCGGCCAATCTTCGAGATCACCAGTAACACGCTTTCAAAGCTCCTGACAGCTCTAAATGAGTGCACTGAGTAAGTCCCGAATGAGCTTAATTTATTTCAACATTTCATCTACGTATTTCTTTTCCTAGGAATATCTTACGGATGGATTGACATGTTTGGTTATAAAATAAATATAATATGCATTGAAACACATAGACATGCACATAAACTTAGAGATGTGATTCTATAGTTGTTTCAAGCAAAATGGGGCCTACCGTGATGCACGCATGACATCTGCTGTGATCAGTAGGTGTGCAATCCCATGGTTGGCCCAAATCCCAAAAATCAGATCGATCAGAAACTCAGGCAGACCACAGCACAGGGAATAGTTGGGAGGGGATGCCAGCCTGCTAGAACCTTCCAGATAATGTGCAGGGCCCACTGTGCTATTTATATTGCATCCAACCATTCATTAGAGATGCCCCACTAGGATGAAGGGACAACAAAAATGGGCCATTCCAACTAAGGCCATAATATGTGAATTTCGAAGATTTAGGCATGGTTACATTGTTTGTATGGCATGGCCCACCTGAGTCATGGATTGGCCTGATTATTGGTATGTATGGTAATCATGCTGTGGCCCTCACAGCTTGATACTGCCGTTAAGTTAAGCGTTGACTCTATGATCAAACTAATATTCCATAATGAGGAACACGCAGTTCTTTTTCCAGTGAAGTTTGTATTTTTGGTTCGATGATAATCCATATTATCTTATTTTTAGTGTACATGCATTACAGTCTCTGTGTACGATAATTTACATGTGCCGCCATATTATGTGCGTGCGTGTAGCCTTGGAGCAGTTTATCTTTTATTTATGCTAGGATTAGATATGTCAAACATAGACTTGGAGTGTATTAGTGTTTATGTTTATGTTAGGCTTAGTTGTAGGAGCTCTTGTTAGCAACTTTGCATGAACTAATTTGGGGATAGTTTGGTCACTTGAATTGTGATTTGTGCCCATTGACTGCCTTGTGATCCAAAATATAGTTTTCATAGCTGATAAATTATTTGAAAAAGAAGGCGTAATTGGAGCAGGGGAGAGCTAGCTTAGTACATAGAGCTAGTGAAATCAATCATTTAGCAAGAGTTTTGGGTGTCTCATCTGGCTCATGCAACAATATGACCGAGAGACCTTTATAAATCATTATACATATCATTGATGATACACTTTAATCTTCAATGAAGCCAAACTCCTCTTTGATGCCCGTGATATGAAATTGAAAGAGTTGTCCTCTAGAATAATTATTGTGCTATTTGAAGTAGGCCATGCTACCATATCAAAATTTGTTTGAACATTAACATGTCCGGACTTCAGAGCTACTCTCGTACTGTCTACAGTGTGCAGTGCCATTTTTATTTGATAACAAGGTATGAACTGCATGCTCTAATCTTTTGAAAAAGAAGAAGACGAAAAGTACTGAATGCTCTACATGCCAACTGTTCGGAAACTCCCCTTTGTAGGTAGCTCAAGATATTTGTGCAGCCCTTGCGCTAAGGTGGTAATCATGCATGTGGAGTCTGATTATGTTGGTATGCAAGTTATGTTACTAATCATGGAATGGTGGGTTCCCTGCTATTTTGTTTAGTAACTACTTGAGCACCGACGTTTCCTATATATGGGTGCTTTGTGCTTAGCAGTTTGCTAGCTACTGCCCCTTCATGAGCCTACTTTCCTTCCTTGCCCCTTGGGACATGCATGAATGGTTGGGCCAGGGGTCAGTACTTACTGAGTGGCATTGTGTTGGCATGCGAGTCTGTTGTCGTCGCGGCCTGTTCCAAGGGTTGAGTAAAAGAGGGAGGTTGATGTTTGATGGGCAGCCAATTGTAAAGCTTTTACCAATTTACTATTTAAAAGCCAACCCCAAATTGCTGGAAGAAAGGCTAAGGGCCCATTTGGGTGCACCCTCCAAAGGGGCTTTTGGCTCCAGAACACCGTTTTTATCCAAATGGCAGTTGTGCATTTGGATGCACTTTGCAAACCGCCGTCTTCTCTGCCACTCGATAAAATAGGTGCTAAAACGCCCACTTGGAAATCATCTTTTGAGGGAGTGCGTCCAAACCGGCCCTAAGGTTTTGATGATAAAGGTATGAACTATGAACTGATTAAGCTCGATCAAATGGCCGTTTAATAAATATAGTTGATGGCTTCAAAAATCTGTTTTCAGTAAATGTAGTTTTTTTTGTTTTTTTTGAAAGATAACAAAATTTAATGAGATGGCCCAGAGCGGGCAAAGAATACAACCCATGCACCACTAAGAGGAACCAAAAACACAACCTAACTATACACAAGCCCTTTAATATGCCTAACAACTTCGTTAACCCTTGTGCTTTCATTCCAAAAGCATCTACCATTCCTAACACCCCAAATGGCCCCGAAAACAGCCTCCACATAGCTTTGCCGGCTTTCCCTATGCCTCTCCTGTGCCATGCCCACAAGAGATTTTAAAAAATTTCCGGCATAACCCAGTCGACATGAAGCAAGTCCAAGAAATGCGCCCAAATTTTAGTAACAAAAGGGCAAATGAACAAATAGGTGGTCGATCAATTCTACATTCCCCATGCACATCAAGCAAATATTGGGAAGAATATGAGCTCTCCTCTGAAGGTTATCCACGGAAGGATCCACTTGCAGCCCACAAGCCAAACAAACCCAACCACCCTAGGGGAGCTCTGTTGAACCAATGGTGGAAAGGATGAGGCACCAAAAAAATGTCGAGAGGATCATGAATACTTATCACAAGGGGTTGAGCAGAGAATTTTCCGGAAGAGTGACCCTTCCGAATCATCGTGTCCGCGCTTTCTAGGGAAGGGAGAACACACTTGGGGCAATATAAGAGCTCGGTGAACTCCCCAAATTCTTCATCCAACATATTCCTCCAACAAGGAGGGCTCCACACCACCGAGTCACCGATCATAGAAAAGCAATCTGCCATAGATATGAAGCGGCTGCGAGCAAGCTGTGCCACCTTGTGGAAAAACAATCCATCATATTCCTCTGGCAAGGAGGGCTCCACACCACCGAGTAGCCGATCACATAAAAGCAGTCTGCCACAGATATGTAGCGGTTGCCTGATCAGTAAATGTAGTTGGAAATTTGGAACTCCAAATACCTGTCACTGTCAAGAATCTCAAGAGACTGTGATAACATGAAGGCTTCATCCTTTCCTTTTATTATTTATTTTTTCCTTCTGTTTCTTTGGAAGGTTATATGAGGAATAACTGTGAATGAACTGTTGCAATATGACAGTTGCCAAACTTTTCTGTGTCCGTGTGTTGCAGTTAGGATATTTCTGTTCCAAAAAAGTACATTCTAAGCGTGAACAGCATTAGAACCTCATTTACATATGCATTGGATTCAAAGGAACCTTGGGGGATCTTCTAATTTTCTTTTCTTTAGTTATTTATTTTCTATATTTTCCTCTTAAATTTAGTAACTATTAGATTTGTGCCCTGAATATGATCTAATATTCCGCAGATGGGGTCAAGTTTTCATTTTGGATGCTCTTTCCAAGTACAAGGCAGCTGATGCCCGTGAAGCTGAAAATATAGTAGAGCGAGTTACTCCACGCTTGCAACATGCAAATTGTGCAGTTGTACTTTCAGCCGTCAAGGTAAACTTTTTAGTTCTACTTGATGGATTTAACTGGTATTCTGAAAGGGGAAGAAAAGTGATGGTATTTAGTTGGATGTCTATGAAGGATGATAGTTGTTCAGAAATAGATAGGTTTTAGTATTGCACCAGTTGCCATGATGAATTCTCAGCATATGGTCCCATGTTATGCTTTCAACCACCGTTTAAATAATTCTTCTATACCACCTTAATTAGTTATGTTCTGTTTGCGCTTTTTTACATTTCTGAATCTTGAATTTCTAGATTTTGATAATTATTTTTTGGGACAGTTAGATACCAATAGACACAGGGAGTAAATTTAATTTCTATATTTTATAACTATACCCATAAATGCATGGTATAAATGCTTGGTCAGTCGATCACCAACACCAGACATACACATGAACACAGGTAAAACATGGTAATAAAATTAATGAAAAACTGCTGATGACTTAAAAAAAAAAAAGAAAACAAAAAAGAAAAAAAGAAAACTAGAGCCTCATACCTCAATCTGCTAAACCATATCTTGTATATTGGATGAAACTGATAAGTTTACCTTAAACACATCTGTACAAACTGTCAAGTTATTTCTAGGATGAACCTCAAAGGAGAGGGGTCATGCTAACTTTTTTAGGTACATTTTTTTTTTTCCCGTAGTACTGTAGAGTATTTTATTTTTCATTCATGTTCGATATTCTGCATCTTGCTTGTTGAGAATTTAAGAATATGGGGGTTTAGTATTTCTGTTCTTGTTGTTTTTACCCCAAATATACTCTATTATTGACTTCCTAAATTTCCAGTTATTGAACCTCATTTCTTATGCCATTGGTGGCCATGAATAATGAATTGGTTGCGGCAGATGATCCTTCAACAAATGGAACTTATCACCAGTACAGATGTGATCCGAAATCTTTGCAAGAAAATGGCTCCTCCTCTGGTGACTCTACTTTCTGCAGAACCTGAGATACAATATGTTGCGTTGCGAAACATCAACCTTATTGTACAAAAGCGACCCACAATACTTGCTCATGAAATCAAGGTAATTTTAAGCAAGCATTCCGGAGATAGTTATTTTCATTTTTAGAGTTCACATTTATGAATTTTATACTTGCCTCTTTCTGTAGGTCTTTTTCTGCAAGTACAATGATCCAATTTATGTGAAGATGGAAAAGTTGGAGATTATGATAAAGCTGGCATCTGATCGGAACATAGACCAGGTACAAAAACTTTCTTTTGTGATTTTTGCAGGGGAATTGTTTCCCACCAATCATTTATAGCTCGAACGAGTCAAAACCTCCTTTTTTACTGGATATTCTTGGACTAGAATTATATTCTGTTATCCACAATATTCATTTTATTCTTGCACTAGAATTTTATTATGTTATCCACAAAATTCATTGTATCGTATGGTTGTATTCTGGCGATGCATTCTGGAGTCTGGGCCTAACACTAGAAGTGAGATTCCTCAGCTAACCTAACCATTCATCACATGGTTGGCTTCCCTGGTGACAAATCCATACACCGACAAAACAAAATAACAGTGAATTTCTCATGAAAGATAGCAGACAGACTCTGCAGAGGATGTGATTCTTCCTTTGATGTAGGACAGTATGTATTGCAGGATGATAGAGGTATAAAAAAGATTAGGGATGTATCTATTGAAAAAAAGATTAGGGATGAATCACACCCCTCCACACATTTAAGAAAGCAGATTAGGCTTTTCCTTTTAAATCTTTCAATATTCTATATTCCAAGCTACATGTCATCTACTAATCATGTATATAAAAGAAATCCTAATTTCTAACCTAAACATAATCTTAACCACTAAACTCAATTAAATCTTAACTCTTTATTATGCCTAAAAAACAAAAAATACTGTAGTATATTGTATGCCACTCTTATTTGCATGCAGTGTTTAAGTTATCGGTGAAAAGTCGATAATATCGACGATAATATCGGTGTTGCTAGCGTTGCGACACCGAAAACTCCTTTTTTTTGTTTCTCTGCTAGTTGTTGGCGAATTATTGACGATTTTTTTGAGTTTTTGCGATAATTAGAGTTGTCGGGTGACAAATTCGTTGTAGCTACCTAATCAGGTCACGAACTACACTGTAGGCAACCACCCTTTTCGCGGATAAAAAGGCAGTATTGGAAATTTTGGGGAGAGCATTGTACTTGCAAAAAAAAAAAGAAAAAAAAGAAGTAAAAACAGTGTTTTGAGTAGCGTATGTAGTGTAGCACTCGAAAAACGCTACGTAACGTGTGCAGTAGCGTAAATCCCCTGTAGCGCACGCTACAGGGGTCATAGTGTACGCTACGAACACGTAGCGCGTATTGCAGGTAGCGCGCTACCTGTGGTGTTTTTTTTTAATTGCCATAAATGGTGGTGAACTCACACCACAGTTTTTTGTTTTTTCATTGCTGTAAATGGTGTTGAACTCACACCACAACAGTAAGTTAAAAAAAAAAAACAAAGCCATTTCGAACAGTGTATTCGACAACCAGCCCTAAATCGACGCTGCTTCCTCTCCCCCCTCTTCAATCTTGCGATCGAAAGGCCCTTCGAAGGGGCTTCTTTGGCCGACTGTTGGAGACTACAAGGAGCTCCATATGGTGCAGTTTCATCAACAATGGAGAAGAAATAACAGAGAAATCGGATTTCCCCTATTTCGGTTGCAATCGGTTGTGGAGCTTCAACTTTTGCATATTTCATTAATTCAATCTCATCTTGAGACAAAAATAGGTACACACGCTCCTTTTTTTTTTTGAATTTTTTTCGATGTACAATGAAAATAAGTTGGTATTTTGAGTTTTTTCTCATTTTTTGCCTTTTAAAATGCCAGTTACTGTGCGTTTTTTTGTGCTTTATTATTATTATTTTTTTATTTTTCAATATCTCTGTAGATATAGATTTTTTTTCTGTTGTATGACCCACGTGGGGCCCACTGTGGTGTGCATATGTGTGGATGTGCATTATTTTTTATGGTGTGGCCCACATGGAGCCCACTAAGGTGCTTGAAGGGATTTACATTGTTTTCTATGGAGGGCCCACTGTGGTGTGCGTATGTGTGCATTGTTTTTTTATTGTGTGGTCCATGTGGGAACCACTATATTATTTTTCACAAGTTAATGTTGATTTTTGTGATTCACTGATTTGTTTGTAACATGTTTTTTTTTTTTTTTTGGTTAAGTAATGAACTAAAGAGAGAAGAATGTTTGAAGAAAAAGAGAGAGATTTTGCATGGAAATATGTGGCTGATAATATTTATCATGTATATATATATATTTTAAAATAATAATAATAAATAGAAGTATTGTATAGCTTACGCTACAAGCTACGCAATTTCGCTACACACTACGGAGGGTTGAACGCTACGCAACACGCTACCGCTATTTAAAACACTGAGTAAAAAAGAAAGAAAGAAAAAACTTGTAAGATGGTGATTTCGGTACTTGTAGAAGAGGTACGCCTGATCGGAAGAAGAATTCGGTGGGCCAATCGATCGATTGACAATAGTTGTTCGTTGATCTTTCGCAGGTGTGAAAAAACCTCCCATTTTCTTTCTTTGTTCGAACAGATGAAAATTTTCATAATCAATGAGGATTCCGGCGAATAATCTGCGATATTCCTTGGGAATTTGGGTTCGAAATGAAAAAACCTTTGATTGGGGATTTGGGTCGAAACGGAAACGGGAAACCTTATTCCCCCTTTTGGAATGGCATCATACCTTTTTTTTTAACGGACACGGACGACGCTGGCGTAGCGTGCTAGTCGCAAGTCGCTGCTACTTTCGGTAGTGTGGGCCCCACTACGATGTAATATATTTTATATGTGCTATCCATCTATTTTGGATAGTTGTTTTATGGAATGAGCCAAAAAATGAGTTAGATCCACATTTCAGGTGGACCACACCACAGGAAATAGTGGTGATTGAACGGTTACAATTAAAAAATTCTTAGGGCCCACTATACTGTTTATTTTCCTTCCAACCCCTTCATTAGGTTCACATAGACCCGGATGAAGGGAAAACACATATTAGGCTGATCAAAACTTCTAGGCCCAAGAAGCTTTTAATGGTGGCCATTTAATGACCACTGTTTTCTATGGTGTGGTCCACTTCAAAACTGGATCCCACTCATTTTGTGGCCCATGACCTAAATTAATATGCCAAATTGAATGAACGGTGTAGATATACATCTCATATCATCGATGTAGCCCCACAGTCAGGGTCCCACCCAATAACGGACTGTGAGGAAATCTCATTGCGTACTAAGTTACTCGTGCGCTTTTATCATATTGGGGAAACTGTTTTGGGCCCGCTGTGAATGTATGTGGTTTATCCACGCCGTCCATTCGTTTTTCAAGCTCATTTTTGGGGTTGGGCCCAAAATTGAAGCATATCCAAAGCTCAATTGGACCACACCACAAGAAACAGTAGGAATAATGATTTCCACTATTGAAACCTTACTAGGGCCCATGATGATGTTTATTTGTCATCTAACCTGTTCATAAGATCACAAAGACATGGATGAAGGGAAAATACAAATATCAGCTTCATCTAAAACTTCTGTGGCCCTCAAGAATGTTTCAACAGTTAACATTCAATTCACACTGTTTCCTATGGTGTGGTCTACTTGAGCTTTGGATAATGCCCTAAAATTGTCTAATAAAATGGATGGGCAGAGTGGATAAAATACATAAACCATGGTGGACCTCATGGAGTTTACTTAATACGTTAAGAGTTACTTGTCTGCAATCCACTTTCGATTTTAAGGACGCTTACGAAAGCCCTCAAAAGAAGGGCTTGCCATGGATGGTAGGTGGGGCCCACCATGATATTTGTGAGAAATCCACTCCGTCCATCCCTTTTTCTGGATCATGTTAGGACATGGGCTAAAAAATGAGGCAGAGCGAAAACTCAAGTGGGCCGAATGACAAGAGAATGCAAATTGAACCTCCACCATAGAAACATTCGTGGAGCTACATAAGTTTTGGATTAGTTTTTTTTTTTTAAATTTTTTATTGTGTCTTTAGTTTATCCCACCGGTATGGATGGCACATAAACATCCCAGTAGACCCTAGGGAGGTTTCAATGGTAAGCATTTCCCTACCCACTGTTTCCTATCGTGCTGCCTACTTGAGTATTGGACTTGCCTCATTTTTTGGCCCATTTCCTAACACGATGTGGAAAAATAGATGGACGAGGTGGATTTATCGCAATCATCATGATGGCCCCACCTAGCTTCATGGTAGGCTTCTCTTTGGAGCGCAATCTGTGCCCATTTTGTAGTGCGAATTGGGCACTAACCTCACTAGGACCTAGCAAGAGATGGACAGTCCTGCTAGGGCTATGTGGGGCCCACCCTAATACATGTGTTTTATCGAAACTGTCTATCCACATTGAAAGATTATTTTAGGTCATGATTCCAGAAAGGAGGTAGATTGAAGTCTCAAGTGGATCACACCACAGGAAGCAATTGTGACAATGACCCTACCGTTGAAACTTTTCTAGGGCCCACCGTGATGTTTATTTGCTATCAAACCTATTCATAAGGTCACATAGACCTGGATGAAGGTAAAACATAAACATGAGTTTGATCCAAAACTTTTGTGGCCCCTAAGTATTCAAAGGTAGGCATTCAATCCCCACTATTTCTTGTGGTGTAGTTCACTCGACCTTCGATCTGCTTCCTTTTTAAGTTCATGCCCTTAAATGATCTGCAAGATGGATGGACGGTGTGGATAAAACACATCCATCAAGGTGTGCCCTGCAGACCCCTGCTAGAACCGTTCATCTCTAGCTAGGTGTGGGGCAGTATACAATCCATGTTCTTTTGCTCCCCCCCCTCATTTAGTGGCCCATCTGATGTTGGTTGTTAGATAACAACATTTGTATGATCCAAGCCATCCGTACAGGGAGGTAAAAAGACAACCTTGTCTTAAAGTCATCCAGAAATGTGTACTTTGAATTCATTTACTTTTACATGTCTTAATTATTTTATGTTAGCCATTGTTTGAATTATCTCCGATATAATCGTTATCTCCAGCTTGGCGATACCGATAATGCTGGTAGCATACCAATAACACCACTTGTATTAGAAATTCCAAGCATCAACAATGTATCGCTAAGTATCGCCAACGTATCGATATCGCCAATATTTTCAATTATGTAAATTTTAGGTGTTACTTGTATTGCCAATGTATTGATATCGCCAATCTATTGCTAATATTTTTTACTGTGTAAATTGTAGGTGATGCTTGTATCTCAAGTGTATCGGTGATATTTCAATAATATCGTCAATGTAGAGATATCATGAAAAGTTTGTTTATTAAAAAAATTATATTTCTTTTTTAAATAATTTTTTTATGAGCACATTGTTGTATGCGGTTGTCAATTTATCGTTGCTAATATTGATAATATCTCAATATTATCGCAATATTGATAATATCTCAATATTATCGTTATAGTAGCATGCGCGATATCAAGACCACAATCTTTCGTTTCATTTCCAATTGTCAATGATTTCTGGGCAAAATATCTTGAGTCATCGATATTCCGCAATATCAATGGATGTTTGGATGGACAGTTGCATGGATGATGGATGGTTAGATGGGATGAATGGGATGGTTAGACCATTTCTTACGACGACACGTGCTTTTAAGCCCCCATTAAATGGAAACTTATTGCGTATTCATTCTTTTTGCAAAAAAAATTATTCCTAAATATGCAAATGTGTATTTTAGTATTTCCTGAAGTTTCACTGAAAATTCTACCTTTTTCCGCATGTTTTCCCACATTTCTGGTTATCAGCGATATCGATATTGTTTCTGTATCCCCGGCCAACGAAACTTATAGCAATACTGATACTTCGAACACTGGAGGTGATGGAACTTACAAGAGAGATCTTGCTTGTAATTCCAGTGCAGGATTTGTCTTAGCTTTCTTCATTTGGTTCTAATTTTCCAACATTTTCTTCCCAAAACTCTCATAGGTATTTGGAGTTGGGTCCATACAATAGTACGACTCTTGCAATTTCATCACTGCAATCTCAACCATCTTCTTGTCTAGCATCCCCATCTATTAAAAACTCTTTACTGCACTGACCATCTAGGGAGTTCTTTGGTTGTAGTTCTCAATAAAATTTTAGCATCCCTACTTTTACACCGTAGGTGTAGTCACCAACCAGGCAATCACTATCCACCAGGGATTACTATCAATTGATTCTATCATGCATTCATGTTCCAGTCAATCCCATCACTCCAACCAACACATTTATATGCTAAACCTCATGTTTTGCCGGATGACAGGATGGGAAAGGGTAGGTGGGGTCATAAGAGATAGCAATGGTGGAATGGAACTGGTCTCTATATTTTTTTCGATCGCTGATACTTCATAACATACAAAAATATAGAAACGTGGGGCACTATGGCAAGTGCTTAATGATTGGCTGGATTGTTTTAAAAAATCCAGTCCAGTTGGCCGTCACAGGGTTAAGTAGGTTATTTATCATCCCAAAGAAAAAAATGGGACCCATCACATCGGGAATTATATTGTCATTTCCACCTCAGGGATGATTGAACATTGTTGGAATCACTATCATTGGATTCCATCATGCTCCCACCTTGTCACGCACAAGGATGCTCTCCTTGAATTGGGTCGACGGTGTCTATCCAACCTATTCAAGATCTCTTGAACAACTTCCAATTGACCCTGCCTTCCAACCACTTTCTCAAAACATTCTTCTTGTTGCTAGCCATCAACCACGAACGTGGCATGGATAAACTTGCACTGATACCAACTTGACATCGGGAGTCCTTTGTTGCAGGATCCTTCTAACTAGGTGTTGCTTGCACTTTGAATCGCGCACTGGAATGATATTTGTGCTCCTTCCCAGTTGTTTATACTGGATAACATTTTGAAACAGATGCTTCCCCGCACCGTGCCTCTTGGCTTCACGCTTCGTGCAACCATGCATTGGGTGGATGTGTTTTTGCCTGAAGTGGGTGCAATGAAGAAGATAGGAGAAGAATCACAACTGATGATTCAAAGAGCTTGATTTTTTGGGCTTTTATTCTGCAAGAGAGAGTGTTCTCTAAGAAATTACTTTCTTTATTCAGTAACACAAGCCACAAGAAACCTTAATTTAAACTCAATCTCAACCACTAAACTCTATTAAACCTTAGCCCTTGTTTGTCCATAAAAAAATTGTTTTGTTTTGCAGTGGGTACTATAGCACACACCGTGGCGTTACTATAGTGTGGTGCTATAGCACACGAATATTTATGGAAAGGCTATTCACCACCACCACCACCACCACCATCATCTAAGCCTTGTCCCAACTAATTGGGAATTTATAGAAAGCCTACTAAAACTGCTAAGACCTGGAAAAAATGAATTCAACCCCTCTTTGTGTACTTAAACACGTGTTTAGTATGCGTGGGACGCTGGGACCCTCTGAATGGAGTATATGGCCCACAACTCGTTTTTGGGACCCACGTATCCATGGAGTATTTCTTGCACTTGTGTCAGTTTGCATTATCCTTGCTCCTAAGAACTTCTGAATCTCTTTCAGTGACCAACAATGGTGAAGGGATTGAAGACGTGAACCAGAGACCTTGCTTAAGCTTTGGCACTTAGCTTCTAGGGCAACCACTGTACTAAATGGGCCAACATACTAATGACCTTGGTTATAAAATCTCATGAAATTTTTGGGAGGTGTGAGGGCAATTTGCGTGGGAGGCTGAAGAGGCAATTTGCAGCAGACATGGCATGCACGTACAAGATCAGGAATCCATCAGATGAGCGCCATCATGAAATGCCCTGGTCCAAAAATCAAGCCAGTTGACACATCAAGTGGGCCACACATCTATGGGAAAGATGGATAGTCAGAAAAAAAAAAAAGATGACCCATGGTATGTTCATCTTCTCTTGTGGCTCACCTAATGGTGGACCACCTTGATATTTGGCGAGGACTATTTTCATGGTGGCCTACCTGATTGGCTTGGATCCTGCACACATATGCCATGTTGGTGAATTTTCTGCAAGTCGCATCATTAATATCTCCTCCTGCAAAGTACCTCAGCATTTCTCAATTCTCCGCGAATTGATGTGGTTGACTGAATTTGGTAAGAAGGCAGGCATTTACAGACCTGTGTCTAATCTGAAGTTGTCTATGCTGATGAATCAGCTGATCAAACCAAAATAAAAGCAACCTTTAGTCTGATCCTCTTATTTCTTGATATCAGTGTTCAAAGTGATCAAATTTCCAGAAATGAGCATGGCATTTTATAGAGCTATGTGAACAGAATGAAGCATTTGTTTGAGTGAACAATGTGACAATTTTTGAACTGAAGCTTCTCTTAGTTATCTGTGGATATTACATACAGCCTAAATGAACCCCCCTTGTCAAAACAAATCACCCATCAGAATACATTTCTTTATGAGGAACTAGTTGAAGAACCATTGCAGACAAGTCTTGCCAAATCCTTAGGTGGCAGGACAATTTTGTGCAAGAAGCTTGGTAGTCGTTTCAAAATTATTTCTGCTTTATTTTCCATCTCTGCACATGTAAGTAATCATGTCTGCTAATAATTCTTTTGCAGGTTTTATTGGAGTTCAAAGAGTACGCCACAGAAGTAGATGTAGATTTTGTCAGAAAGGCTGTCCGTGCTATTGGCCGTTGTGCCATCAAGTTAGAGAGAGCAGCTGAGCGGTGCATAAGTGTGTTGCTTGAGCTGATAAAGATAAAAGTAAACTATGTAGTTCAGGAGGCTATTATCGTCATCAAGGACATCTTCAGACGATATCCTAACACGTAAGTCTGAACCTTTTGGTGCTTTCATGGATGGTTTTCCTTGTACCAAAATTATTTTGCGTTTTCAACTTGTGCTGCAGCTATGAGTCCATCATTGCAACCCTCTGTGAGAGCTTGGACACTTTAGATGAGCCGGAGGCTAAGGTTTTCTTCTCTTAATTCCCTTCGATTAACAGCTGAAGAGTTGGAGCTTTCTGTTACTAGCATCTACAAATGTTTTCATTTGTTTACTAAGATTGTTTAATTGCTGCAGGCATCAATGATCTGGATAATTGGTGAATATGCAGAAAGGATTGATAATGCTGATGAACTCCTTGAAAGCTTCTTAGAGACATTTCCTGAAGAGCCTGCACTAGTCCAGTTGCAATTGCTGACTGCAACTGTCAAATTGTTTCTTAAAAAGCCAACTGAAGGTCCACAGCAGATGATTCAGGTCCGTCATACCTATTATGATGCCCTTAAGATTGCGATCTATTTTTACGTCGGGCCTATAGTTGATGATCAACTAGAGGATACATGTCACCTTGCTTTTTTCCCACTTCTTTTCTACTTTTATTTATTCACTCAAATACCAAGAAGTTTATTCTGTTTACCTCTGATTCTCGAATCTTTGTTATCGATCATCCATAACAATCTGCCTGCTACATAACCAGGCTCTTTCCAGATAGGCCTTTCCTTTGTAAATCGATTCATACCTATTTTTGATGACATAATCTTGACATTAACTTCCTGTTCCTGTCTCTTCAATTTACCTAATTTTGGCAGCAAAGTCTTTTTCCACATGTTTCACTTTCATCTGATCATCATGCTTACTGATGAAATAGAAGTAAAGTCAGTTCAAGAGTTCTTTTTGTTTATGAGTTATGACAATGGGGCATTGTTTTCTTCCTGGAGCTATTTACAGGCATGGAATTCTTGCTGGGGAAGTTATTCGATACTCTTGCAAGTGATGGTTCATATGCAGGAACTTACATGTGGCATACATAAACTCAAATTCAACCATCCGAATTGTGGGTCCTACTGTAGATCTGTTATCATCAAAAGGTCGAGATTGCGTTCATGAACTGATAGTTCTCTGAGCCCATGGAGTGGTCTGAAACTCTGATTACTGGGCATTTGTTTTTTGTTGAATGCGGACCATTGACTATTTTTTATTTTGACCGCCCATTAAAATGTCTACCAATCAGCAAATCAGGAAATCAAATTAGTGTGATTTTCGTTGCATAAGCCATCTAGATTGGGACCCATGATTTGGATGGTTTTACCTGTATGCCATGTGTGCATTTTCTTAGTATCTGCATATCCACCATCACACTCTATTAGAGTATCAAAGTTTTTTCCTTTGCTGTGGCAATATGCACATTCTTCTTTTTTCTGGAACTATTCAGCCTTATGAAATTGATTTCATGGTCCATGTTTTGTATTCCCCAATGCATCATTTTTCTGGCATGCTATGAAACTGCCAATGCAGATTGTTGTTTAGTTTAACAGAATGACATCGTCCTTTAAATTAACTTCATGTTTGTTTTCACTTTTTACCTAATTATGTGTAGTCTGATACTTACGATACCATTTCAAATATGCGTGAGCAAATTATAAATTAGTTTCTTAGGGAGTTTTTCTCTGATAGGCATGAGGGGTGGTGTCAGCTCTTGTCGGAACTTGTACTGATGGCTATTATTGCGTCCATGATTGTTGCCCACCTGTTTATCCTATGGGCTTATTCTTCAAGGTTGGTCCTTTCTTGTCACGGTGCTACCTGCGGATGGTTCTGATCTTGCACCTGTTCCTTCTATGCATTCACTTGTGTGGGGGGATGTTGTGACAATTTTTCAGAAAATAGGGTGAGGGCTCCTTTCCTGGCGTGTCAGCTGCATGGGCAGAAATGAGGGGAAACCATGTTTTGCGTCACCGAAACACGCCCTTAGGTTTTGTTTGGATGGGGATTCAAGAATATATTCTCTAGAGGGTCGTTTGGATGCGTGGATCTCTCCACTCAAGAACTTGAGCTCCATGGAACTCCAGGGTTCCAGCTTTTGGATGCCCTGAGGGTTCCATGGAGCTCTTCACTTGGGAACTCTAGTTCCCACCAAAAAGGCCTAAGTGAGTTCTTACAGAAAAGCAAATATTTCCTTTTCCATGGAACTTAAGTGGAGAGTTCCAAGCATCTAGAGGACCCCTCGGAGACCAGGTGGGGACAAAGGATATTAAGTTATGTCTTCTTTGTCGTTTTGCATGCCGGTTCCTGAAAACCCATAGTCTGTTTCTATAGGGGTCATGATTTATTTCATAGAATCTTGATTCTCTCTTGAAATCATGGTCTGAATTAAATCATGACTATGATTTATCATCCAAGATCTAAAATAGGATTTACTACAATTTCAACATCTATCGTTCTTCAACTACATGTACAGGTTGTTCTAAACAATGCTACTGTAGAGACGGACAATCCAGATCTGAGAGACCGTGCATATATTTACTGGCGCCTTCTCTCAACTGACCCTGAGGTATATTAAAAGTATATTGAATTCCTGCCGTACAGAGTATCGTTTACTCATGCATGAAAATCTCCTACTTTGTTTCAGGCAGCAAAAGATGTTGTACTGGCCGAGAAACCAGTGATTAGTGATGATTCAAACCTACTTGATGCTTCACTTCTTGATGAGCTTCTTGCAAACATTGCTACACTAGCTTCTGTGTACCATAAACCTCCAGATGCATTTGTAACCCGTGTCAAGACTGCCTTCCAGAGACCAGATGAGGAAGAATATCCCGATGGGAGTGAAATCAGTAATTCTGAATCACCTTCTCATGTGGTTGACAGTGCATCAGCTCCCTCTAGTTCAAGTAATGTTCCGCAAGCTGCAACAAGGCCGGCAGCACCAGTGCCCCCTGCACCTTCTGCTCCAGTACCAGATTTACTGGGTGATCTTATAGGCCTGGATGGTGCTCTTGTACCTGTTGACGAGCCAACAACAGCTTCTGGGTGAGGACCATGACCAGAGCTTCTAATATTCGTTAGCTGTGTTAATGGGGTTAACCTGAATTCGAGGAGGGAATGTAATGCACTTCTCACCCATAAATACCGCTAATACATTCTTTTAATAATATGTCTATACAGGCCTCCTTTACCTATTGTACTACCAGCATCAACCGGTCAAGGTCTGCAGATCAGTGCACAGGTTACACGGCGGGATGGTCAAATATTTTACAGTATGCTGTTTGAGAATAACTCACAAATTCCCCTTGATGGGTTCATGATACAGTTCAACAAGAACACGTTTGGTCTTGCAGCCGCTGGACCTCTTCAGGTGAGTGCATTTTCTTGGATGCTTGTTCTTTACCTTTTCTGTGTGCTGAATTAATTAATATATGGCATTTTTCTGTTGGCTAGGTCCCACAACTGCAACCCGGAACTTCAGCAACTACCCTTTTGCCAATGGTTTTGTTCCAGAATCTCCTTCCTGGACCCCCAAACACACTTTTGCAGGTTGCAGTGAAAAATAACCAACAGCCAGTGTGGTACTTCAATGATAAAATTTCGTTGCATGTGTTCTTCATGGAGGATGGTAGAATGGAGCGTGCAAACTTTCTGGAAGTGAGTCAATTTAATTTGTTTGACACACTGTACTTTCTGCACAATTTCCTTAACACATTACTCAGCTTTTGTTTTTTGACTAATGCGATCCTGCGTATTTTGCAAATCCACATACAGTTGTTTACTTTTTAATGAAGTTCTAACATGTGAAACTTGGGTCTTTCAAGAAACTAGATTGTGCAAGTTAGATAATCCAGTATGTGTAAGGGATCCCCTTCCCCAAGACATGGAACTTTAGGACTATTCTGATTTTAGTTGCTGGACTTAATAGCAATGTAGAGTTTAGTTTGAAGTTCAAACTCAAGCCAGTTGATCTACAAGCCCAGCATGCAAATGATTATGGTGAAGTATTTTAACATGATTCTTCATATGAGTGTCAACTGCCAACCAATCCTTTCCATACCCATATTTTGAGAAATTGGGGTTTACAGGATCCTCTGTACGCAATACTTTCCATAACTCAGTACCCATTCTCATGGTTGGGTTTTATGTGCTTTAACATGTATAAACTGAATTAGCTTTTCTTGAGTTGATACAGCATAGCTTTTTATGCTCTTAAATATGTAGTTTAACATAGAAAAATTCTTACACATTTATACCTTTTAAAAAATATGCACAGTGGCTGATGTTTCCTGGTATTAATTGCTTCTTAATGTTATTAATGGTGTGGTAATGTTCATTGATAATTTTTTTTTTCACCCGTGCGATTCTTTGGTCATTGACATCTTGTGAAATTTGTCCTTTAGAGGACAATTCTTTGGTGTAATAATGTTCGATGAGTTTTTTTCCCCTTCACCCAGGGTATTCTTTGGTCATTGCTGCTTTAAGTGATGTCATTTGATTATTGCGCGAGTTAATGCGGTACTAGAGGAGATATGTTAGACACTTCAGAAAAGCCGAGTTGGATGTCATTTATTGGGCTCCATGTCTTCCTTCCTTCGCATCGCTTCCTGTTGCCTTTTCTGTTTCCTGGTGTTAATTGCTTTTTAATGTTATTAGTGGTGTGGTAATGTTCGTTGATAATTTTTTTTTTCTCCCCTGCAATTCTTTGGTCAATGACATCTTGTGAAACTTGTCCTTTTAGAGGACAATTCTTTGGTGTACGTAGTAATGTTCGATGAGTTTTTTTCCCCTTCACCCAGGGTATTCTTTGGTCATTGCCACTTTAAGTAATGTCATTTGATTATTTCACGAGTTAATGCGGTACTAGAGGAGATAAGTTAGACTCTTCAGAAAAGCCGAGTTGGATGTCATCTCTTGGGCTCTATCTCTTCATTCCTTTGCATCTGTTCCTGTTGCCTTTTCTGATTCTTTTGGGTCCTGTGTGTAATTCTCTTCCTCCCTATTAATAAAACTTAGTGACTTCTCGAAGAAGAAGAAGAAGAAAGGAAGACAATTTAGGCCCTTACGTAATTTTATTTTATTTTATAAAAAATCTTGTTGGCCAATTTTCCATGAATTTTCTAGAAAATGTTGTCAGTGCTCATGGATTTCAATTAAAGACTAGGAATGGGCGATGATTTGTCGTGTTTTTATTCCTTTTTGGTTCTCTATTCTTGAATTGATTAAATATGGATTTTTAGTGCTAGGTTTCTATATACGCATATGCGCATACATATTATATTACAATCCTATTTTTTATTTTATTTTATCTTATCTAATGTTTAATAAGCATTATTCGATGATGGAAACATTTGATTTGGTTCTTGCTCTTATAGCTTCTTTTGTGCTGTTGTGGTTGGTCAGCTGTCATCTTGGTATCATCATTTGGTCTTCGCATCTGAATGGCTACGACCCACTACCTGGCCCATATAGTGTCACAATTTAGACAGGATGCATTTGGATGCACAAGTGAATTGTAGTTTGAGCATTCAGTTAATCAAGAAGGAACTGACAAAAAGTAATTGTTTTTCATTATATTCATAATTGTGGAAGTAGCTCTCGAAATTGCAGTTACGTTCCCTTCAAGTCCAACTTGAAAGCAATGGGATTATATTGGAGCACAGACTAAATATCACTATATCAGTATTCACTGATTAAAAAAAAAAAAAAGAAACGAAAAGAAAAAAAAAGGAAAAGAGAGCAAAAAATTCAAGACGAATGCTCAGGACGGAAATCGGATTTCCATTTTAAGATACTAATAATTGCAACTCAATAGAGCATCTAATGGCCGGCTTTGGATTAGAAATTAGATGTTTGAGAGGTGGAATTTCAGTATGAGAGCATAGAGAACATCGCATCTTAGGCAGTACACAGTAGAATCAGGTCACCATAATGGAGTGGATTATGCATGCATGTTGTATGGATGCAAGTTGGCTGTTTCATTTTTTCACCTTTTTCATTACACTTAAATATTTTTGGAAGCCGAGTTGAGGGTTGTGTTTCTTGTCTTATATGCAGACATGGAAGTCCCTTCCGGATTCAAATGAGATCACTAAGGACCTATCGAGTGTCGTGATCAACAGTGTGGATGCTACCATTGACCGCCTGTCTGCATCTAACGTGTTTTTCATCGCAAAGCGAAGGAACATGAACCGAGATGTATTGTATCTCTCAGCCAAAGCTCCTCAGAGTATTCCTTTCCTGATAGAGATTACGGCTGTTGTCGGGATCCCCGGTGTCAAATGTGCAATCAAGACACCAAACCCAGAAATGGCTCCCCTCTTCTTCGAAGCCATGGAGACTCTTCTCAAGTGATTGTTGTAATGTATGATTCAGGCGCTCGGAAATTTTTTTCTCCTCGGGTTTTGTTTTCACATTTCTGGTGAGTTTTGATGTATGAACTTTCTATTGGCAAGGGCTGCATGCATTCCTTTGATATTCAGTTGCACAACGCCACTGTGATTATGTTTCTTTATTATTACAAGAAGTCATTGTCTCGATCATGAGTGCCTCTGGTCTTGCTGATCCCATGAACCGTAATGATTTCAAGTGTGCAATTGACTTCAGTGTATTTTGAAACCCGGCGTGCTGCTACTATCATGATTTTAAATCAAGCATGTTAGATTAAAATGTTATGAAATTCAGCATGTTACTAATCAAGATTTTCTGATTACTGAATGGTTCGAACCTTAATCCTACGAATGACGTACGGGCTAGTCCTACAGGCAGGGATGTATATCTGTGACCTTGATGAGCTTAATACATTCAAACATGGTGTCCGGTTAGCAATGCTACTACATGCATGAAGTTCACGTGTAGAGGAGGAAAGGTGGAATTGAATGTCTTCAATGGAAAGTACATGGGTCGTTTTTTGGTTGGCCTACTTCTTACTGTGAGAAGATGTTCGTAAACCGTCTATCTGTCAGATTGGAATGGTTGGGGTTATCTTGACATCAGGTTGGATTTGATCAGGGTGCATCGATCCATCTTAACCCAGGCTCCATAAAAGGTTGGCCATGGTATCATTTGCCCAATCTGAAAACTGGAATGGTTTTTATTGCACTCCCCCTTTCTTGTAACCTGTTTTTCACCTGGTGTAAAAATCAGCCCTATCTTCTCATCAGGTGGGCCACACCATGGAAAACAAGGTCTAGCCATTGATAAATAGCAAAGTGTGATCCACTTGATGAGTGGAAATGGCTGATTTTTGCATAATGTTATCGTGGTCAGGATAGGGTCAATTAATTGGAAGGGTTGGATGTCACATGCACTCGATGGGGAAGAAGGTTGGAACCCTGATTTATTTTATTGCAACATGTATATCTCAGCTAAGCCTCGCCATCTTGGGAAGTATGTGGGTCATCTAAGCGGTGAAATAGGTGGCCCGCAACTTGAAATGTCCTTTTGATTGGTCCCAACCACGCAGCATCAGCATGTACTAAGCCATTCATCTGGTGGTCACATCATGAAAATCACTCCATTGGGTTATCTACGCAATCTGACTGCTGCCCCGTAATGTACTGTTTACTAGATCGGGTAAAAGTACAATTCAACGGTTGGGATCCTCCAATGTGATCAAATTTAGGCTTTGGCATACGATTGTGGGTCCCAGCAGCGGAATTCCTTCTATTCTGCTGATGTCGCATCTGTGAGCCGATCACAGGTTGTCTGATGACGGTCTGTCATGGATAGCATTATGCTACCTATCGCACAAGAATATTCAAATAATTTTAGTATCTGTAATTGTGGGATCCAACGTATTCCAGTTTCATTGACGCTAACATGGAGACCGCTGCATGGCGGTTTTATGCCGTTCCCACCTTACGGTGCACATTGCGAATGGGTGAGTGATCAGGACCGTTGCTTGGATGGGCGCAACGTGGATGGCCATATTCTAAAAAATGGCGACGGATCGGACTGAACGGTTAGTGCTTCCGACCACATTCAACCAGATAGGCTCACTAAAAATGGACGGTCAGAGTTGTTCAACCAGTGGGGTTTTGGGCCTGTAGCCTATCTACACAGCGGCCTATCAGATCAACAGTCCAGATCACCAGCATACTTGCCTTCTTCAGCATTGTTCTCATCCTTTTGTTTTCGAAATTCGAACCTCACATGCAAATCTGATGATTTTGATTTTTTATTTTTTTCTTGTCATTTTAGAAAAGTGGTCGGATCTTCCTCTACAGACCACAAGGTCTTGCATAATAAGCTTATTTTACAAGGGTCATGCGTGGGCCCCACCGTGGTGTATTATGGCATCCAACTTGTCCAGCAGGGTCTCCCCACGGCGAAAATTGGACGCCCCAAAAATCAGGCTGATCTGACGGCCATGTGGGATACTACCTGAAATTAGGGGTTTTTGGGTGGTCGTCAGTTGTTATCTGAAGTGTGGCCTACCTAATGATCAGATAGGTTTGAATTTTGTCGCATCCAATCATCATGGTTGGTCTAACTTATTGCACAGGTTGGATGGCATACATAATAGGAAACAATGTATAAAATGCAAAGTTTCATCTGATACCATGGTGTATTGCAGCTTATTCTCACATGTGGGTTCAACGTTCTATACCGCGGTAGGCAAGCCCAATAAGCCTGATATTTGGGCTTGGAATGGACCAGGCTGGCCCATTTGGCTTTCTTGCCAAGCGTCAAAGACGGCCCTTGTGTTTTATTTTTAAGGCCCATGGGCCGGGTCCGAGTTTGATTTTAGGCCTTCAAAACAAATGGGCGGTTTATATTTACACATGTTCTATTCAAAGCCTGCCCTGAGCCCAAACTAGGACCGTTCATCTTCAGTGTCTGGTTCTTGGGCTTCCCTTTTAGGCGCAAAAGTTAAAACTGCCAGGTGGAATATATTCCCTAGCTGTGGCCCATCAAAGTTTTGGAATTGCTTAGAGTTCCAGTGCGTCCCTTCATCCCGAGGGGCACACCTGATCAATGGATTACATGACATAAACACGACACGATGGACCCCACATCCCATCTGGAGGTTTCTATGGTGACACCATCTTCTCCAATGTTTCCATTGTTCCATTTTGTGTGGCTCACCTGAGTAATGGTTCAAGCTGTAATTTTGGGATCTAGGCCTAACATTGGTGACACATTTAATGGATGGGTTGGATGTAACTCAGACATCACGATGTGCCCATCATACGTTCGAACATGTATGATCATTTCTTCCAGGGGATACAAATGAGGGAGAGACATCCTTCCCAATTTGTACATAATAGTCAGTTATGGGAGTCCCATCTCTTCTCAAACAGAGACAAGATTCCTTGATTCTCTCCTCAAGGTCCCTTTCAGTCAAGATCTAACCACACTCACCTCAGGCCCACTTCTCGAGATCTGGAGTGGATGGGAGAGTGACACGTCATTTGGGTCTGCTCAAGACCATCTGCATGGGAAGCTAATGGAATCCTTGTCACATGATGAAGCCCCAGATATTTATAATATTTAAAGAAAGAAAGAGAAAAAAACATGATAAAGCCCCAGATATTTATATATATGATATTAAAAAGAAGAAAGAAAATGAGGTCAGATGGGTTCTCACCCATGTGGGCTCAAGCCTTCCACACATGGTCTGCAAAATAGCCAACACAAACACTACAATTTTCTAATAGGATATGCACACTACACATCAAGTGGGCCCCACGGTGTATAGATCCAGGATACACCGTTGATGGACCGTGACCCAAAAATTTCCCACATCCTAACATCCAACCTACCAATCATGACCTCCTTTTCAATTCAATGCCAACCGTCTATTCGTGGGCCATTAGGATTGTGCTAGGCATGGTCTATCATGTGGGGCCAAACAGACTAATGGCTGGGATTACTTTCAGAAACTGAAAGCTCAAGCATACTACACACATCCTTAATCATACAATTCCTGATTTTCTAATGGCCCATCTCTATTTAATCCTCCCACATGTCCACCATCCTTATCTTATACATTCACCAAAAACCCATGTGTATAAAACAAATCTCATCCACCCAATGCACCCACATGGCCCACCACCTTCCAACAGTAACTAAAATCACAAGCCAGCCCACCCCAACACACTGCCTGGTTGTTTGAGCATCTTCCTCAAATCAAAATCCCAATCCAACACTGTCATGATCTAGTCAAATGAAAAAAAACAGGAATCTATCACAGCACACATCTGGATCTTATTTCTTACATTGTCTTTGTTCTTTGACCACCATTAGACTTCTTTTCTATATAAACTCCACCCAAACAAGCTTTAAAATCTCAATTCTTTCTGATTGATATTGAATTGCATTTGATCAGATATAATTGCAATGGCTTTCCAAGATTTCACAAGAACGGGTGGTAGAAATCACTGCTAGAAGAATGCTAAAAGGTTTGAACCCGAAAAACCCGTCTCTTGATAGCTAATGGCCTGTTTGGGTGCACCCCATAATTAAGATAGAATCAAATTCTGATCATTTGGACCCGTTTGGCGTGTCCAAACAGGCCTTTGTTTATAATGACATTGATTTTGTTCCAATGAGTTCTTATATTTTTTCTGGTTTTTGTTTTCCGTAGGAGAGAAAGAACAGGAATGCGATGGATTCGAATTTGAGAATGATGGGGTGGCATGTAAGGATCCTTTCGCGATTTTGCTGACCAGAGCCAATAGTAGTAAGACCTGTTTCTACAGTAATCTGAACTTGAAGAATCTCAGAAACTTCTACTACCGGAAGAGAGATTGCCCACACACAGCGAAAGAAGATTGTATGGGTCACAACAAGGATGAATCGGCGAATGTAAGCAGCAAAGTCCTGCCGATTTGTGATGCGGCGTTAGCGGGCGGCTCAGCAGGCCCAGATTACAGCAGCGATGCTTCGATGAACAGGAAGAGACGGGCGATTTCTCGAATGAAGGAGCTTTTCAGGTGGGCCGCGGTAGCGAAGTCTGATAAAGGAGGAAATAAGCGATGGAAGGTACGCTTTCTATATCTCTAAATGTGGCTTACGTGTGCTACATCCAGACCGTTCATCTGTTGTGTTGCTGTGGATGACCCATACCCAAAACACACAATCTTCGTCCCATGATCCTTGCCGCTGATTGGGGGACTTTCACTGATTACAAAATGTTCAAACCAGTGCCTAGGATTATCCAACTGGGATGAGTTTTCAGGTACAGCCAGTCTAACCATACAAAAAAAAAAAATCTGATATAATCTCCCAGGCCGAAATTCAGTCATTTGATCATATGGTTGTTGAATTCACATTCTCAGAAAAATTCAGTGTATGGTCTCTGACGGTTGGATCATTGCCATTGAAGGTTTTACACTTCCGCAATAGAAGTGCCCTCAAAGACTCGTTCGATGAAACGAGCTCCGGGTCGAGCAAGATCAGCTTCACATGGGATGTGGGCAGCTGTTCCACGGCGTCGGCATTATCTCCATTGTCACTGCCATCATCCTCAGCAAGTCGCCGGACGTCTACGACTCAGCATCTGGAATGCATCAGTGAGGAGATGTGGGTGGGCCCGAAAACTGAGGAATGTGCGAGAATTGGGAATTGGATCACCACAGATTCTGAATGTAAGCTTCTTTCTCTTTGATTAATCTTCTTTGAAATTAGGAATGAAATGAGATTTGGAGCTTTTATATTTCCACGTACACCTCTACATGTGTAACGCATGTATTGAAAATCTGAACCGTTAATCAGATGGGCCATCTTATGTAGATGACTTTGGCCAATGATCAGATCGATCAACTTGTCAGATGGGCTACACAGGTACGAGAAAGGATGGTCTAAAAAATCTTTGAGCGTCCACATGAAGTCTCTTTATTTAATTTGGCCTGCCTGATGAGTGCACTGGGCTGCTTTTTGGGCCTAGGTCATCTACGTGATGGGCCCCACACGTTGCCACACACATATTCGAGGTTGGCACGTGTGGGATAATCAAAACTCTGAGATGATAGATAATGAACTGAGGTTAACTTGACATTGCTGAATGGACATGCAGTTGTGGTGCTAGAGCTCTGAAACGAAGCGAAAGAAGGCTCTCTTTCAACAGAGTTGGACTCAGTTGAGCCCACCTCACACGTGCCAGAAACTGCAGTGATCTATCTCTTTTGGGTCTATCTTCAAATGTGTAATGAATGATAGAAGGATCATAAGCCATTAAATGGTGGGGCCCACCATTAATCTGGGTTGTAAGACGATGATGAGAATTCATCGTTTTTTTTTTCTTTTTTTTTTTTTTCTCTCTAACTTCTACAAGATTTTCATATTAATCTCAAACGTACAACTGCGTTGGTTTCTTGGTTAACCGGCACTCACCTCTCCACTGTGGTCCCCACCAGATGGATGGTTTAGATCATGAGAACATGCAGACATGTGGCTCCAGTAGGGAGTTGAAATTTCATGAAATAGTCCACCTGCTTCAACCTTTTTTAATGCATTTCTGTGAAAACATTGCGAAGCATGCAACTCCTGCATGACGCGCTGGATCTACTGCATCCATCTATTGGGAACAACCATGTATGTGCTATTACTTAAAATCCATGATGATCGGATGTTCCTGACCATTCCAGATCAACACCTAAACTGGGCCACACCAAAGGGAACAATGGGGATGGAATACTAACCGTAGGTTTCTATGTGGCCACCATCGTGTTATGTATTTCATCAAATCCGTTAATCAAGTGTTACTCACCAAGATTAAAAAAAAAAAAAAAACTGATCCAGAAATCAGACGGGCCTCACTTCAAGTACATAGAAGTTTTAGGCGCAAATTTTTTCATTGTTCCCATTGGTGTGGCCCATCTAAGCTATTCATAGGGTTCGTATTAAGCTGTACCATTAACGTAAGAGTTCTCACCTGATCGATGGAGTGGATTTTACATATACGATATGTTGGGCCAACGGAGTGGATTTTAGATATAGAACATGTTGCGTCCACACGGATCGGGTGTTTTGTAACTAATGGGAATCCTCTCCACCACCTTTTTTATGCCCCATTTCACGCCACAATCAGGAAATTCTCGTTTGTTGTAATCTGATTGCGCTACATTATTACAATCTCCAATACAGGAAAACTAAGGTAGATCAGTTTTACATTGTTCCTGTTGGCGTGGTCCATTGAATCCTTTCTTATGCCGGTAGTTCGTATGTACTGTACTAATAAGGTTTCCTACTCGATGGATGGAATAGATTTACACACAATATGGTGGGCCCCACAGAGCCCCCCGAGGCAATAGCTGCATAGCGCCCACTGTGATTTTCATGTGGCATCCACTCCCTCTATCAGTTTCATCAGCTCTGTTAGCACATAAGCCCGATAAGGATGCAGATCCAAAACTCAAGTGGGGCACGCCAAAGGAAATAGTGAAAATCGAACACCGA
This sequence comes from Magnolia kwangsiensis, assembly GCA_037074715.1. Taxonomy (NCBI): domain Eukaryota; kingdom Viridiplantae; phylum Streptophyta; class Magnoliopsida; order Magnoliales; family Magnoliaceae; genus Magnolia; species Magnolia kwangsiensis. The sequence continues at coordinate 26,419,202 of CM073574.1, forward strand.
CCGTTGAAACCTTTGTGGAGCTACATTAGTTTTGGATGGTTAATATTTGTATTTGAGTATAATCTTTGGCCGTTCTGGTTTAGCACATAAACATCTTTGGCTGGAATGTTTGAATTATGAGTGTTAGTGATTCCGTACCGTTGTTTTCTATCGCATGGTCCACCAGAATTTTGGATCGAACTCATTTTTGGTCTCGTGTCCTAGTGAGGTGGTGAGTGATGGCTGGAGAAGGTTTTACTCAGATGATTGGTGTGGACTATCCATTAGGTCCAGAATGCATTGCATGTACTTCCATGCAAATATCACACCGATATGATGGGCTTAAAAATCTGATCAATGGCCTCAGATATGAACAGTCAGGATCATTTCTAAAAAAAAATATATAGATCTAACCAATGATCTGATCCATCTATTTAATAGTTCCTTTTATGGATTACTTATAATTCTAAATATTCAATTCTCTTAGGCAACCCTGACCATCCCATCCATGGCTTGGAAAAAGGATGGCTACATAAAAAAGGCAAAATCTCTAATGGATTTGATCACCAGATCAATCTCACTTTTGCATGTTAGCCCTTGAAATGTGTTGTAAATTTAGTGGACAGTTTAGATCAATTTATTGGACGTACCCGATCCAACTAGGAGTACTATAACTTATATGCATTGAGAGCACGGGACTATTTCTTAATATTATTAAATTTTTTTTTATCAGTTGTTTTATTTTTCTGACTCAACTGGTTTTAGCAATTGCTAAAGCCGGTTAATATCAAATTACTGTTTAATCCGACGGTCAGTAATTGGCGACTGACGCTTGAGCCTAAACTCACGACTGTGGTTAGACGGCCTCCTATGGTAATAATGCTGAGGCGATGGATGGTCCGATCATGCTCCTGTTGCTACATGCGGTCGCCATCCATAGGTGATGCATGAGGTTTACGGAAAATGGAGGCAGATTCCCTGCCTGCCAGAGGCTTCCGCGGGAAGTTCTTGCGCTGGGAAGTTAGATGAGGCCTTTCATCATGTTTGTGAGACATCCACCCCGTCCATCCATGTTTCCAACTCATTTTAGGACATAATCCTAAAAATGAGGCAGATCCAATACTCAAGTGGGCCACACGATAAGAAACTGTGGGAAAGAAATGGCTATCGTTGAAAGATGAACTGAACAAAAAAAAAAAAAAAAAAAAAAAAAGCCTTAGCGTTATATAAAACTTTCCCAATCATACGAATGTTTCCATGGTGGTCGTTCAATACCCACCTTTTCCTCTCATGTGGCCCACTTGAGTTTTGGGTCAGCCTCATTTTTTATTTCACGTCCTAAAAAATTAGCTGGCAAAACGGAACAGGGTGGATATCTCACAAACGTGATGGGGAGCCCTACCCAGCTTCCCAGCGAAGGAACTTCCTGCCAAAGCCCAGCGTCGACGGAAAATAAAGCTCCGAGGGTCGAGATACATACTTTCTTTAAATGGGGCCCACTTCCCATCACTTCATGGCATATGATTATGGATCCGATGGCAGAAACTTCAACCTATCACTGTGATGTTTTCGTAAGATTCACTGTGACCATCAAGTGATCCCATAACTACTACAGGACTTATTAAAAAGAAAAAAATTAGGCACATCCAATCATCAGATGGGCCACACTACATGAAGCGATGGACAAACCACCCAGATACCTCCAATTCATATGGTGGCCCAAGCAATTGTTAGAATGGTATTCCCCGCAATTGTTAGAATGGTATCCCCCCCCCAGCCCCAAGCTATGGAGTGTAGGGGTGGACATCGAACCTGTGGAACCGTCTAACCGGACTGGAACTTGGATCGGTTTGGTTTGGTTCGGTTCTAGGGTGCTAACGGTATGGTTCCGGTTCCAAAATTTTCAGAACCGTTGATTACGGATTGGTTCCGGTTCAGGACCCTATAGAACCGAACCGAACCGTGAACCGAACCATTGATCCGAACCGTGACATGAACCGTGGATCCGAGCTTTACATGTTACTTTTGTACCCACCGGGATTGATGATGATGGATTTAAAAAATTCCATGTGATAAGACCAGTACTTTCACATGTTGCTTTTGGACCATTACTTATATTTTATTCTCAACTATCTAGTTTCAAGGCAAATTATCATACGGGTATGATTCACCTATATAGGAACACTTTGTAGAATTGTCCATCCATGACAATATGCACCATTCAGCCATGTGGGCCCTATCCAACTAATGTTGTTGTATTAGTATAGCAAACTAAGTAAAATAGAACAAATGTGTTGAGGAATTTTAAAGGTACTTATGCATCTACATTGTACAAATGGTATCCCTTTGTTTGTGATCCAACTGTTCATTTCATCTGACTTTGTTTGTTTTTTTTTTAAGGACACCTATTCACTGTCGGTACTCTCAGATCAATTTATAAAATCTCTGATCCTGCGCTCCAATCGCATTTGAATGCATCAAGACCTTAATAGTATTGTTAAAAAAGTGTAATTGGGCTGGAGTTTAAAAAGCCCATAATTGTGGAACCGATCTAGAACCGAATCGGTTTTCACGGTCCGGTTTCGGTTCGGTTCTAGGGTGCTAACGGTCTGGTTTTAGTTCCAAAAATTCTAGAACCGTAGGGAATAGTTTGGTTCCGGTTTCACCCCAGAATCAGACCGAACCGAATCGTGTGCACCCCTAGTAGGTTGGATAAGAGGCTCGGCCGTCTAGCCCAATTTGGGCCTGCTGACTGCTGTGGTCCTAGCTTGGGCTGAACCTTGGAATTGAGCATGAGTTTTGGGCCCCACAGGACATGGGTTTAATACAAGTGGCGGAATATGAATGTCTCTGAAACGGACACGGATTGCGTCCTACCCCCGCCCGGACGGTAATCCGTCCAGGCAAGGCTTTGTGGGGCCTGCTGTGATGTAAGTGTTTTATCCACTGCATTCGTCTTTTTCTCGGATCATTTTAAGATATATGCTAAAAAATGAAGTATGTTAAAAGCTCTAATGGACCACACCAAAGGAAGCTGCAGTGATAATAACACTCACCATTGAAACCTTTCTAAGGGCCACTATGATGTTTTTTTCACCATCCAACCTATTAAGAAAGTCATGTAATCGTGGATGAAGCGAAAAACTAGAAATCAGATTGATCCTAAACTTCTCTAGCTCACAGTAAGTTTTTAATGGTGGACGTTTAATCTCCAATTTGTGGTCCACTTTAGCCTTTTTCCTGCCTCTTTCTTTAGATCATATATTAAAATGATATGAGAAAAATGATAAACAGCATGGATAAAACACTTACATCATGGTGGGCCCCATGCAATCCACGTTTACTACCCCCGCATGCCCCTATATCTGAATGGGCAGGTCTGTGGGTGGGCTCACCCTGTTGTATCTGTACATCCAAACCGTCAATCTCTTTTCTCATATTATTTTAAGGCATAAACACAAAAATGAGGTGTATCCAACGCTCAATGGACCACACAAAATAATGAGCTTGGTTGCATTAAAATGCACAAAGCATCCAATGCCAGTTGCATTAAATGCAAGAGTCACCTGTGGTGTGGTTCATTTGATCGTTGGATATGCTTCATTTTTATTTCGATGCCTCAAAATAATCTGAGAAAAGGGACAGACGTTTTGGATGTACAGATACATCACGGTGGGCCCGCCCACAGACTTGCCCGTTCGGAGCTAGGGACTGGCCGGGGTAGTACGCATTCCATATATTACCTAGGCAAAGGAGCTTGAAAAGTTGAGAGGCTCAGTAAGGCTGTGTGAGCCTATGGATGGATGCATAGAAATGCTCGTGTCCCACCAGTTATGTCATCAGTTACCCTGATAGTTTCTATCCTCGCTTGTGGGTGGGGGATCCAACACGTCCAATACGTTGGATCCATCATAGGGACCACTTAATGAAAAATTCAGCCCAATCCACTTACCAGGTGGGCCACAAGACAAAAAAAAATAGCCGCTGATATAATTGACAATATAGATGTGGCCTACCTGATGAGTGGTTCGGGCTGATTTTCTTAGTAGGTGATCCTCCCCTTTAGACCATATTTATGGAGGGGTTGGATACCTACACATGATATGATGGAAATCATCTACTGATTAGACGGTAAAAAATTAGTCCCACCAGTAGCACGTGAGCATCTTTCAAATGCAACGAACGTGGTGATTTGGAAATTTTCAACGTGGCATGTATCTCAGACCGAACCGTTTGAAGTTTTGAGCTCCAGTATCTAACCAGCTAGTGGAGTGGTGGTCATTTAGTGAACGGTTGAGATGAAACCAACGGTCCTATCCTAGTTCATCAAACAAGAATCCAAGAACGGGACAAGTTACGATATTTCAACAAATTCTACCCCGTCAACTTGCATAAGAAGATCCTAGCCGTCCGAATCAAGGCGCAAGAGAGCAAGAGACCGTCAATTCAACCGCATCAGGCCAACTCACGATTTTTGAGGTATAAACCATTAATCATAGGCCCACCATGAAAACATCTTTGGTACCGGTTAACATGCCACTTGTGCAAGTCATCTGCATCATGAAAGCGGTAGGCCTTGGAATGAAGATTACCCTAGCACGAATCTGTCTGATTCACTCACTTGACAAGTTGAATCTGACCGTCCGTTATCTACTGATTCCAAAGGCGTGATCTATCTGCATTTTTGGGCTCATTCCCTGCAATGATCTTTCGAAATGAATGCACCGCATGGATAAAATATATTTACACATGTCAAGTCAATTACCCCACCCGCGTCATCGTCACCTTTCATTTTTTAAGGTGGTTTTTACCCCATAAGCAATGTTGGGCCCACCAAATATCATGTAAAATCTTTTCAATCCATTTATTTTAGAAGATAATTTTCAAACATGAGATAAAAAATTGAACAAATTTGAAACTTAAGTGGACCACACGGCTAGAAATAACTAAACTTTTTCAGGCTACACTGTGATGTTTATACGCATTTTAAAATATTCATAAAGTGGCCCAAATGCTAATAAACTCTTTACCATCAGGATGAAGTGAAATAATAAAAATATTAACTGATCCAAAGCTTTTGTGGCCTTATGAATGTTTCAACTGTAGGCATATAATTTTCATTTTTTCTGTAGTGTGGCCTACTTGAGCCTTGCATCTAACTCATTTTTTAGCACATGTCATAAAATAATTAGACAAAACATGTGAGCGGTACGAATTTCTCACAAACACCTTACTGAGCCCCCACAGTATTTACCCATCCAATTCCACTCCCAGCAGCTGTCACATGCTGGCTCAATGCAGAAGCTGTTAATTTCGTCCGAACTTGAAAAATAAGTATCAAGTGAATGTACAGGACATTTGTTTGATCCCTGTAATATTCGGAGCATTTGGAAATACCACCTGCTAAATCCCTTCAATATCTGATGTATGTCCACTTCTGGTTATCATCATCTTTCTTTCTTTCTATTATTATTATTATTATTATAATAATATTTATTCCCCCATTCCACTCCATCTTTCTTTCTTTCTTTCTATTATTATTATTATTATAATAATAATATTTATTCCCCCTTTCCACTCCACATCTATATCTTATGCATGTCCACTTCTTATAATAATAATATTTATTCCCCCTTTCCACTCCACTTCTTCTTCTCATCTTCTCCATTTCTCATCCTCTCGGTCTTTTTGCTGCTGCTGCGACCATGTCTAAAACCAGTGAGAGCAGCCACAGGCAGCATATCCTGCTCTTCCCCTTCATGGCTCAAGGCCATCTTATCCCTTTCTTATCTCTCGCAAGGCTCCTCGAACAGAAAACGGATCACATCATCACCCTCATCAACACCCCTCTCAACATCCTAGCCCTCCAATCCTCCCTTCCCCCAAATTCCTCCATCCGCCTCTCTTCCCTTCCCTTCGACAGCTCCCACCACGGCCTCCCTCCCTACGCCAAAAACACCGACTCCATCCCTCACCATCTCATTCTCCGCCTCGTCTACGCCTCCGAAACCCTCCAGCCTTCCTTCGAACACCTCGTCTCCACCATCTGCACACAAGAAGGCCGGCCCCCTCTCTGCATTATCTCCGACGAATTCATGTCGTGGTCCGTCGAGACAGCACACAAGTTCGGCGCTTTCCACTCCGTCGTCACCACGTCCGGAGCTTACGGGTCGTTGATCTTCACCTCGGTCTGGCTCCATCTCCCCCACATGCGGACCGATGCCGATGAGTTCCCGCTGCCGGAATTCCCAGGGGTTTCCATCCATCGCTCTCAGCTTCCAGATGACTGTAGAAATGTCGATGAGAGCGATCCTTGGTGCATTCTTTTTCGGAAGCACGCGTCTTTCTTTGGGCGGTCTGATGGGATTCTCGTTAATACCGTGGAGGAATTGGATAGCACGGCTTTGATGCACATGAGGGAGAATCTGTGGAGGAAGGCGTGGGCCATCGGCCCGTTGCTCCACCCACCGTCTTCAAGAAAGGAGGAACCGATCGTCTCTTCTCTGTCATGCACCGAGTGGCTGAACCTTCACTCAAAAAGCTCTGTCTTGTATATCTCGTTCGGGTCCCAGAATTCGATCCATGCCGCCCAAATGATGGAACTGGCGAAGGGATTGGAAGCTTGTGGGAAGGCTTTCATTTGGGTTGTCAGGCCTCCTATTGGATTCGATGTGAAAGAGGATTTCAGAGCCGAGTGGCTGCCGGAAGGATTCGAAAATCGGATGGCAGAAAGACGACAGGGGCTTTTGGTGAAGAAATGGGCCCCGCAGCTGGAAATTCTCTCACACGAATCGACAGGCGCGTTCCTCAGCCATTGCGGCTGGAATTCGATACTGGAGAGCTTGAGCCAGGGCTTGCCGATTATCGGATGGCCAATGGGTGCTGAGCAGCTCTTTAATTCGAAGCTGTTAGAAGAAGATCTGGGTGTTGGGGTGGAGATGGCCAGGGGAAGTAAGGCGGATATCCGTGGGGTGGATGTTACGAGGGTGATTGGATTGGTGATGGGTGGAGAATCTGAGAGAGGGATAGAGATGAGAAGGAATGCGAAGCGGTTAGAAGAGGTGTTGAAAGCTGCCGTGGTAGATGAAGAGCACCGTAAAGGGTCCTCCGTAAGAGCGCTTGAGGAGTTTCTACAAACAGCTGCGTCGCGGAAAGAGATGCTCCAATAATTCGAACTGTTCATAGTCTTGGTGCAATTTAAATAAGTAATGGCTCATTAATCATGCTTAATGATGATCTGACCTTTGAATTTTGCAGTTGAATATGAGCCATTGAAAATGCTCTTTTCAGTTTTATAATTTTACCTTCATTCATGCACAGTCATGCTCGAAGTTATCCGGTTAGCTGGAGTTTTACCTTGCAACATTGTTAATCTCTGTGTCAGCCAGACGTACACGTGTGAGGTTTCCAGGTGTGCCAGAATAGATTGGTTTCCGATTCAAACCGGGACCATTAATCCTTCGTGTCGAGATAGAATAGTGTTCGATTTTGGTTTGATAGTTCGATTATGGTTATTTGCCTTTATTTGGAGATAACTTAAATAGCAAGACTTCTAAAATTATGATGTCCTTTATATATTTAGGGTATGACCACGTAGCTCAATTTACATCATTGATCTAATTTTTCCAAATTTTGGTACAAACAAACGTCAAATTGAGAATATGGATAGCTCCGATCATTGGACCATGTTTGTAAAATGGCTGCATACAGGTAATGAATTTCCTTGCAACTCTAACGAGAAGCTCCGTAGGACCCACCGTTGTGTGTATTCAATGGATCGGTGCTGTGGGCTACATGATTTAGGTGTTAAGTGTTTTATCCATGCCGTCCATTCATTTTTCCAGCTCATCCTAGGGCGTGAGGCAAAAATGTAGGCAGATCCAAATCTAAAGAGGACCACACAGTAGGCAACAACAGTGATCGAACATCAACTGTTAAAAACTTCCTGGGGACAACTGTAATGTTTATTTTCCATCTAACCCGTTGATAACCTTACATAGACATGAATGAAGAAAAAAGCTTGATCCAACACTTTTGTAGTCCCCAATAAGTTTTTAACGGTGGGCGTTCAATCATCCATGTTTCCTGCGGTGTAGTCTATCTGAGGTTTGGATCTGCAAAATTTTCGAGTCATAAGTTAAAATAAACTGGAAAATTAGATGGATGGCGTCGATAAAACACATACATCGTGGTGGGCCCACAGGGCACCGACCAGTACCGAATTGGAGTCTGGCATCCATGCCATTCATTTGCACCAGTTAGAAAGTAAAGTCCAAAACCAGGCCGATCCAGACCTTCCTAAACCACATAGAACAGTGGGGATGGAACCCCACTATTGAAACCTTCATGGGCCGACCGTCATATATATATGTAATCCAGTCCCTTTATAAGGTGAGTCCCACCATGATCAAGGGCAAAATTAAATATCAGACTGATTGAAAACTTTGCTGGCCCAAATAAAGTTTCAGTGGTGGGTGTCGCTCTGTCGGATAGCCCACTTCAGATTTGGATCTCTTTATCTGTGGTCTCAGCACACAGTGGCATGATTGATGGAGTTGATGTTATACATGCATTAGGGTGGGCCTTAGATAGTATCTTGTTACACAGGCTCCCTATACTGGACGCGGTTTGGATAGTGAGGCTGCCACAGCTGGGTGGCTAGTGGTCGGTGCTGTGGACGCCACATGATTTATGTGTTTTATCCACGCTGTCCATATATTTTGAAAGATAATTTTAGGGCTTGACACCAAAAATGAGGTAGATCTAAATCTCAGGTGGACCACACCATGGGAAAACAGTAGTGATTGAATGTCCACCATTAAAAACCTCCTAGGGCCCACTGTAATGGTTATTTGACATCTAACCTGTTGATTAGGTCATACAGACTTGGATGAAGGGAAAAAATATATATCAGCTTGATCCAAAACTTTTGTGGCCCCAAGAAGTTTTTAATGGTGGCCGTTTAATCAAAACTGTGTGGTCCACTTGAGATTTGGATCAACCTCATTTTGGGTTCATACCTTAAAATGATCTGGAAGAATGGGTGGACCGCATGGATGAAACACATATATCATGGTGGGGTCCACATAGCACCGACCACTGGCCATTGGCTAGTGGCAGGCTCAGTAGCCCATCCCCGTTTCCCCATATACTGGTTTCAATTAGAGCAGTAGGTAAGTCGTGTTAAATTCCCACGATACATATTTGATACACCATCATCTAACGTTAAATTGCAGTGTTGTTACTGACCATTATTATATCTTCCGCCCATCAATTTATTCATTGGCAACTGATCAATTTGTTAGATTCATCTGATCCGACTAATTTTTTCAGACGTCACTTGACCATCGTTGGTTCCCTAGAGGTTCTATATCCCTACATGTGGCATACAAGTGCAAGATCCAAACGGTTCATCTGTTAGGTTGTTGTGGATAGCCAATGCCCAAAAACCACAACTGTCGTTGGATGATCCTTGCTGCTGATTGGAGGACTTCCACTGATTACAAAAATGTCCGTATCAGCGGCTAGGATTATCCAATTGGGATGAGTTTTCAGGTATAGCCAGTCCATGTTAAGACCACACAGAAAAAATGATCTGATATAATCTCCCACGTCCAAATTTCGTGGGCCCCACCCACTCGTGACTGCCATTTGATCATATGATCAGATGGTTGTTGAGTTCACGTTCTCACATGAAACAAGCTCCGGCTCGAGAAACATCAGCTTCATATGAGATGTGGACAGCTGTACCACGTCCGTCGGCATTCTCTACATTGTCACGGCCATCATCCTTGGAAGGTCGCCGGACCTCTATGGCTCAGCTTCGGGAATGTATAAGAATGGCTGAAAGTTGGGCGGGTTGGGTTGAGTTGGTGCTTAACTCTAGCCTAATCCAAGGTTCTTATACCTCGATCATATCTCAACCCAATCTTAGATTGAAAATTCTCAACCCAAGTCTAACCCAATATGCTCGGTCAAGTTGGCCAAATAGATATATGCTAATATTTTCATTATTATATTTTCAATACAAGTCTTATTTTTTGTACTTATAATTTTATTAATTATATGTACTTATTCATCATAAAAAAGTTTACTTTTTCTAAACATACAAGCTAAAATATAGGACAACTGCTATTTTAAAAGTCATATTGTGTATGAAGCAATCTATTTGGGAGAGAGATCCTATGTATCATGTTAGCTTGAGTCATTGAAAATGACATGGACCAATGAAACCCAACTGCATTGGAATTTTTGGTGCCTTCAATATAGACGATTCACACTCAGTTATAATTAATTTATAAGAAACTTATATATTAATCAGGTTTAAGTTGGGTTAAGCAATCCGAGACCTTAACCCGAGCCCAACCCAAGTTTTATTGGGTTGGTATTTGAATGGCCCAAGCGTGATCAAACCCGATACATCTTACCCAGGCCCAACCAATGTCGGTTCGGTTGTGTTCAACCTGCCCAACTTTCAGCCCTATGTATAAGTGAGGAGGCCCGGTGGGCCTGGAAACTTAGGAATGCTGGGGAATTGGGAATTGGATCCCCACAGATTCTGAATATAAGCTTCTTTCTCTTTGATCAATCTTCTCTGATATTAGGAATGAAATGAGATTTGGACCTTTTCTACTTCCACTTCCACCTCTACACATGTCGCGCGCATGTATTGGAAATCCGGACCGTGAATTAGACGGGCCACCTTATGTATATGACTTTGGTCAGCGGTGATCAGATCGATCAATTTGTCAGATGGGCTGCACAGGTACAAGAAAGCATGGTCTAAGAAAATTTCTAATTGTCCACATGAAGTCTCTACATTTGGCCTGCCTGATGATTGTCCACATGAAATCTCAAGCGATGGATGATCCGATCATGCCCCTGCAGCTGCATGTGGTCCGGTTTAGGAAAAGTGATCAAGTGGGGCGACCTGTCTTGACTTGATTAACGGTGACGAGGCTGATGAAATGTGAAGCTCCTAGGGTGGAGATACATACATTAGTTAAGTGAGGCCCACTTCCCATCACTGCATGACATGGTTAAGTGGGGCCCATTTCCAATCACTGCATGACATGGATTTATGGATCCAATGACTGCAACTTCATTCCTGTTTTGTGCTAAGTAATGGAGCTATCATTCTTAGAATAAGCTTATTCTAAAACTATCTTTTCTGGCCCGCCTTGATGATTTCATGGCATCCGATCCGTCCAGAAGGGTTGTCCCACCATGACATTTGGGTGCCCCGGGCAATCCAATCATCATGTGAGCCACCATGTGACTCGAAGGTTCTTGGGTGGTTGTCCATTATTTCTCATGGTGTGGTCCACTGTGACGGTTTTACGAGACTCAAAGTGAGCATCAAGTGATTTCCAAGTGATGGCAGGATGCCTAAAATAAATCAGGCACGTCTACTCATTATTTTTATTATTTTTGTCAGTCTCTTGTAATGCGTTTGGTCGCATGAAATTTCATGACGAGTAGGTGGAATTTGATATTAAAAAATATTCATCATATTTCACGATATTTGATGCAACCAAACACACTTTAGATTTATTTATTAAATGATTTGCGATTCAATTCACTTGTGCTTCCAAATGCATTTGGATTGGCCTGCCGGGCACGTAAGTTGAGGTAACAATGCACAAAAACATAAAAGGTTACAACCGTTTTAAAACTGTGTGCTAGTATGGAGCTTCTTTTTCTTATTAATTTCTTTGTTACTTACCTGGGCTTCTAATTCGTTTTCAAACATGTCTTGTAAGTATTCACCATCACCCATTTTGATTGTATTTTTTGGTGTGTATGTTCTAACTTCTTCGGTGTATGAGTACCGCCGCCAACTTCTTAGGTCCTAAAAAAAATGTTGCTTTAACTATGACAACCACATTTGTTAGAAATATAAGCCAATGATACGTGAAAGATATTTTCAATGAATTTTATTTTTTATAAAATTACATTTTCTTAGAGACGGAAGCCGCTTTTATTTATGGATAGAGAATGATAGTTGTAGTTGTTGTTGTTGTGGGGGAGAAGTGATTGTCTAAAGAGATTTGAGGTTATGTGCCTGCATATCAAGTGTTTTATTTGTTGTATTTGATTTTTCAAAGTTTATTTATTTAATTTTATCTTTCCTCTCAACTCTTGTCATTGATTTTTTTGGAGACTAAATCCAAATCTTATCTCAGGTAATTCATTGAGAACCCGATGGTTTGCTGGTTGGTTTAGAAGCTTTAGATTCAAGTACAGTAATCATTTCAAGCAGTTTAATCCAAATCGCCCAAAGTTTATCTCTTAATCAAACTTTGGTTTATACGTTACTTTGAATGTAATTATTATCTTCACTAAGAATGTGAGAATTAACTTATAATTTGAAAGATTTATCTCGTATGATTTGTGAAAATTGAGATATATATTTTTCGTGAGCATAGATTTAATTATTGTATCAATGTTCTTCTTGAGATTGCTTTTAGATGGAGTTGTCATGATCCGTCATGGCCAGGTGGCAACTTGGGATTGGGTATCATATATATAATCAATTTTTTTTTTTTTAATGTTTGGGATTTGGATTATAGATTTGATTTTGATTTCTTCCTTTTCTTGTGCAGACTTACCTTTTTAAATATGTTGGTTGATTTGGGGCTTGGGGAAATGGGTATTAAGCAAGTTTTGGATGTGTGCATTGATTAGCCAATCCATTTTCGATGAGAAATGCTTAAGGCTAAAAAAAGTCGATAAATGGCTTTTTAGCCGACTGTCGAAAACGCCGACGGTTTAAATCCGTCCATTACTGAAAAAACTATCAAAGGTTACGGACCATGCTAGTTTTTAACTACGGATGTACATCGTAGCTTTGTTGCTACGACTTAAAACCCTAGATAAAAATAAGAAAACCGTATCTAAAAGCTAATGCCACCACACATACCTTTAACATGTGACAACCCCATAAGGGACTCTATGAGGCCCATTAAAATGTGTGTGCTCCATCTAACACGTCTATCCATTTTGAAAGATCATTTTAGAGCACGAGCCCAAAAAAGGAAGTAGATTGAGGCTCAAATGGACCACACGGTAGGAAATAGTGGAGAATATATACATACCATTGATCAATGGTGTGGTTCAATTTCACCTTCGATTTGCCTAGATTTTTGGGCCATTCTCTCTAAAAAATTACAAAATTAATGGATGGAGTGCATATATTAAATGCATCATGATGGACCCCACAAATCCCTTTATAGGACCATTCGTCCAGAACCCATTAGACTTGTGCGAACGTAGAGGGGTTGTGAAGGATGGCACAACGGCTACGGATAAAGGGATTTTAGCTACGGTATAAAATCGTAGCAGGAAAAAAATTTGAAAACTCAGCTCGCACTGCCCTTTTTCTCCTTCCCCCTCTCACGAACCTTCTAAAATTTCATCTCTCCCCCCACTTCGGAGAAAAAAACCCAAATTCACGTCTTTTTTTCTCTCTCGATCTCTCGTGTGTCCCTTTTCTCTCCCCCGATCTCCTGAACCCTCTCTCACGAATACTCCCCTCTCACGAACCCCTCTTCTCTCCCTAACCATCCCCTCTCTATCTATCGCAAGAAGATTCCCCTCTCTCGCACCATAATCCGCGTCCATTTTAAGTATGTAAGATGGATTATCTTCTTCTTTTTCTTTTGAATATTCATATTTTTGTTTCTTTTTTTTGTGGAATTGGATTTGGGGTTTAAAGGGGTATTGATTATATTGATTAGGGGTTTGAGGGGGTTCAGAGATTCAGGGTTTGTGTTGATGCTTGCTGCATTGAGCATAAATCGGGCCACACCTTGAGGGATAGTTGGGATGGAAATGGCAAGCACTAAAACCTTCTTAGGGTTTCTGTGGCCCTTATGAATGTTCGGCTGGGGGAGTTTAATCCCCTATGTATGTGTTTTAGATAAAACGCCTCACCATTAAATGGTTGAAATAGATGTTCGCCCACAGAGTTTACTCATAATGTTTTGGGCCATGGGTTTGAAACCCCTAGATTTGAAATCCTCTTGTTGTTCTGGTTGAGAGTGTGTTGGCTAGATGTGGTGGCCCAAATCATATTGGGTCTTCTTACTCTACCCTGTAGTCTTTTTTTTTTCCCCCCTTTTCATGTCTTTAGTTGTATAGCAGGTAAGGCTTGGTGTTTTTGTGGTGGCTGGATATCTTATGGAATTGCTGAATTTTAGAGCTTGGACATGCATACTTTCGTCTCTATTTCCAACAGTAATAACATCTTCTATTTTTTAACTACCTTTGAAATTTATTTATCTTTTATCTTTTCTCCTTATTTTAGGCTTCAGAGAAACATAGGATTGAGCAGTCGCTTTAACACACAAGCCCATTTATTGAGAAGTTGAAGAAAGTGTTGGAGGGCTACCATAGGCACGTTGTTCTTCACAAAAAGGGTGTAGAAGCTCCTGGTAAAAATCCTGTAGTTTGATGTTAGTTTCCTTCACACACAAACCCACCCACCCACAATGAAATTAAATAGACGAGGGAGACAGAAAAGAAGAATATTAAGGGTTAATCCCTGCCTACCTAGTACTAGAATTTTTTTTATTTATTTAAAAATGGGGATATGTTTGGATAACAAGTGGAATCCTTATATTGTTTCTTGTTTGAAGAGGATTCTCACTGTGGATAAGAGTAATGGTTGAAGTGTTGAATCCATGTATCTAAACAGCTCATCTTGTCAAGCAAAACAATTTCCATGTCCTCTTGGAGTCCATGTATCCAAACACACCCAAGATGAAAATAGCCAACAGAAATCCCAATGCTAACATCAAGTGGTGCTTTCATTACATTGCTTACCATCCTTGAGATAAAATTTCAAAACTCTTTGGTGTTTTAGCTAGTTTTAAATCAAGATCATAGATGCATGTATTTAGAATTAGATTTGTGAATGGGTGAAAACTATTTATTTTTTAATTTTTTTGGTAAGGTGCAGGTTTAAAATGGACCCTTTGATTAATCGAGTTCCACCTGTAATGAACAGGGAGTGGATAACATTAAGTTTTCCAGACCCACGTTTTATTTCTGGAATGAGAAGCTTTTTAAAGTTTGCATGAGATCACCTTCCTGGTAGAGAAACCATTCTTTGTTCCTGCACCACTTGCAGATGTGCACATTTACCAATTTCTTATGATGATTTGGAAATACATCTAATGAAAAATGGATTCGATCTAAGATATAGGATTTGGAACATGCATGGTGAGCATGTATCACCGAGTGTACTAAGTGTGCAATAAGTTCCCAATAGTGCCATAGTATCCCAAACTTAAATGAGGTTCACAACACGATCATTCAAGAACTCGGTGGTAATAACCTAGATAAAGTTGTCCAGGAAGAGCCAAACGTGACCCCTGTAATCGAAGGTGTATTTGGAGAAACTGAAACTAACGATTTTGAAGCAAATCTACAAGACGCAATGACTGAGTTATACCCTGGGGTCGAGGATTTTACCGTGCTGACTTTCATTGTACAACTTTTCAAATTAAAGGTGAACCATGGATGGAGTGAAAAAAAACTTTACGGAGCTCCTTCAATTACTAAAGAAGGTGTTGCCTTCTGGTAACAAGGCCCCAACTAATACCTACTGTTGAGGGTCAAATATTGCATATTAGACCCCAGATATTGTCTGGATTTACGAACGTAATACTGTTTAATGACCCGTTTTATCGTGTTTATGTTGTAAGGAGATTTTACGAGCATGAACTGCAAAAAGGATGCTAAAAGCTTGGATTTAACGCTCTGATGATCACCAAGGCAAGGGACGGACCCAAGGGGACTAAGATTGACAGATTTACATGTCAGAGACCCGAGAAAATCAGGAAACTAAAGCTCAAGTGGCTCGAAAATCATCCAGAATGCAAGATCACAGGGTTCCCACCATCCGTTCAGCTTGAAACTGCATACATGGCCTGAGGACTATAAATTAACCGTACACGTCAATTTTCAGCCATTGAATCTCTCTAAAAGTGGGCCAATAGACAGATCAGCCCATAAAACAGTAATTTGGGGCCCACTGATATCTGGATATTCTTCAAAATTGGTCTCAGCAGCTTGAATGAGATGAGGAAAGGAGTGGACGGAGCGAATTTCGCATACGCCTAACGAGTGGACCCCACTCACAGTGTCAGTGCACGAGTGCACAAGTGCACTCGACGTGCACTGAACCGAGACAGTTGGTCAAACCCGCTGGACCCGACCATCTTCCAAATATGGTTTTCTTCTCAACAGCGTCTGCACGGACGATGACAAATTTTGATAATGGGTCCCACTCACTAGCCAAATGAAAGATCCAGACCGTCCATTCACTCAGGAACGCGGCCACAACCCTCACCAAGCTATCCTTTTAGGTCCATGCAGGCGATTGCAAGATCCTAGCCATTAAAAGGACGATGGACGATGGACGAAGCTTCGTGGGCCACCTCCGTACTTCACAGGTACGATCTGGACTGTTCATCAGATTTATACAAGCCCATTAACCACGACCTAGGTGGAAGGTTTTTAAGAAGCAACGAGGATTGGTTTTTAACAGTTCAAAAACAGGTTGGATGGTAGAACAGGAAATCTTATGGGCTGCATCAACAGACCATAAAAACTGTTCATTCTTAGCAGAAATTTCGTCCTGAATTCGGTGGACGGAGTAGATCTTGTACCTGATGTCGACAATAGGCTCCACTAATGTTGCAGCGTAAAGCCTGTTATACAGGCTCGATATCAGTGTTAGAAACTGACATTTTTTTGGCTAGTTGCACAATCAGATCATTGATCAGATGACTGATCCAAGCCGTCCATCATGTAGGTCTTAGAAAACAGCCCCAAGGGACGTTATTCTTTTGGAAAGGATCACAGAAACAGAGGCGTTGGGGGGCCTCGAATTTTGCTGCGTAAAAGCATTAGCAGGCAGTTTCTAATCAGGACACGACCGCCTCTCCTTGCGAAAATTTCATCCCATGCTGACCGACTTCCCTTGCCTATAAAGAGAAGAAAGAGGAAAGAGCAGGAATCTGGGCCTGGGGGTTAAAACGTGCACAAGAGAGAGATAGGAGTAGAGTTTTTATTTTTATTATTTATTTATTTTTTATTTTCTTTTGTTTTAGATTTAGGGATTTAGCCTAATCATGTGTGGCTAAACCTCTTAGCTAGGGCTAAGAGGTGAAGCTTGTAGCGTGATGGGAAACTTTATGCTTGTGCTTTTGTTTAAGATTGAACTAATGTTGATTTTAGTTTATTAATGGGAATGTTTTTAGTTTTTAATGGTCTGTTGTGACTAAAATTACAATGGGTCTCCGATAGCTTTGAGCATCTTCCTTTCCTTTATGTTTATGATGTCAGGAAGCCCTGTTGTTCACCATCGTCTCCTGGGCATGGTCGGATGTCAGTACCCTTCCTAACCTTCATACATGTGATTGGTTGGTAATTAGTTTAATTTTGTTGTTTGCTTTGTCTCCTGGGCATGGTTTGGTGATGGAATCCATTCTAATTCATATATCTTTCATCCCTTTGAAACTATATCAATGATAGTTCAGTTAATTTCCATGATTCTTGAAGCAGGCATAAGGTCTTCCTGATCTCTACAAGTGGATCCTCTGAATCCCTAGTTCCTTTTTTCTGAATTTTCTTAAGTTTTAGATAATCATTCCATCATTATTCCTCAAATCACAATCAGTTTAGATTTCACCTTATTCTAGTTCAAATTCTACTTAATTTTAGATAGCGTACAAGTTTCAGTCTTTTGGAATTCGACCTCGGTCTTACCGAGTTATTACTACATCACAACCCTGCACTTGGGGTGTGAACACCTACCAAGCAAAGAAGATCATTATAAAGTTAGGTCTTGATTATGTGAAGATCCATGCTTGTGCAAATGATTACATGTTATACTGGAGAGAGCATAAGAGGAAAACCAGTTGTCCAACTTATAAAACTTCTAGGTACGAGATAGAATGGATGATGAGAGAAAACAATCTCAAATACTTGCCAAGGTGTTAAGGTATTTTCCATTAACATTAAGGTTACAAAGAATATTCAGTGTGCCATGATTGACGAAAGACATGTCCTGACACTCAACCAGAAAATTGCAACATGAAAAGATGGAGCATCCAGCTGATTCTATTGCATGGAGGAATCTCGATAACAAGTATATGAATTTTTTAGTTGAGCCTTGCAATATTTGATTGGGTTTAACCCATTCGGCACTTTCAGTACTTCATATAGTTCATGGCCCGTTATGTGTGTGACATACAACCTTCCACCAAAGCTTTTTATAAAACCTCAATTTACTATATTAACTTTGCTCATTGAGGGACCATGACAACCGGGAAAGGATATTGACATTTGTTTACAGCCATTGATTAATGAACTTCAAGACTTTTGGTAGAAAGGGGTCACGACATTTGACGCATACCATGAAAATAAATTCAACATGTGTACAGTTCTATTCTGAACAATCCACGACTTTCCAATATATGGTAACGTTTTTGGTTGTAGAACCAAGGGTAAATATGGTTGTCCTATATGTGGTCCCAACATAGATTCCTTACGACTCTAGCATGGAAAGAAACATGTTTATATGGGTCATATACGGTGGTTGCCAATGGTAGATCAGGATAGAAAGGACACAAGTGATAGCACATTCAATAAGAAAGTTGAGATACGACGACAACTGATCCGTTTGGACGAGATTAAGGTCAAAAGACAAACTGCGAACTTAAATATGTAGTGGGGGAAGTCTGAGAAGAAGAATACAAGGGGTATTGATGGAGGTCGATAAGAACTACCAGATGATATTGAATCACCATGGTTCTTCAAACGGTCTATATTATTTGATCTGGAGTATTGAAAAGATATTCCCATGCGTTACAGCCTTGATGTTATGCATGTCGAGAAAAATATATGTGAAATCCTTGTCGCCTTGATGTTGAACACGCCCGGCAAAACTAAGGATGATCCTAATGCGCGCAGGGACCTGAAATGGTTGGGAATTAAGAAGCGTCTATGTCTGAAAAAGAGTAATGGTAAGGTGATTCAAAAATAAAGTCCTTTCTATCTAAGAAAAGAAGAGAAAAAGATTTTCATCTAGACTTTGCATAATCTGCGTGTTCTTATTAGTTTTAGTGTGAACTAGAAGACCATTACAACGGAAGATTGCATGGATTTAAAGGGAATGAAGTATCATTCTTACCATGTGTTGATACAAAATTAGGGCTGTTCACGAGTCGAGCTAGCTCGAAAAACTCGCTCGACTCGGCTTGAGTCAGCTCGAATTGACTCGGCTTGAATGACCGATTCAAGCCGAGCCAAGCTAATCATTTGAAGCTCGAGTTGAGTTCAACCCAAGTTCGACCAGGGGACATTTCAACTCGACTCGAACTCGAACTCGATTCGAACTCGAACTCGATTCGACTCGAAGCTCGAACTCGAGCTCGACTCAGCTCAATTAATAAATATATTAAATATTATGTATTATATATAATATATAATATATATATTATATTAATATAAGTTTTAAGTTTTAACTTTTTTTTTATTTATAAAATAAAACAAACAAACCCTAGAGTCTCTACCCGACCTGTCACGCCTCAAACCCAGAAATCAAATTCACAGGAATCCCGATCGCCGAATCTGGTGCCGACAGCCTCCGTAGTACCCCATTCTCGGCTCTTAACATTAATATGTCAGATTTTCGATCCTGGGATCCTACAAGGAGGATTTTTTTTTTATACATTTAACTAGTAATAAGCATAACCATAAGTTTATCCAAATCATAAAAGCAACATCATCATCACATATCCACTAATATAATCATTTGAATACAATGCTGAAAGGGAAATATATATGTCAAAATCAAAGCTCCAGAAAATAGCGGCATGCTCCAAGCTCAATGCTGCTGCAACCTAACATCACCTGCACGCATCTATCATGCATAAGCTTATAGAAAGCTTAGAGGGTGGTGTAAGTGTGTGCATGAGATAAGTGCCAAGTATTCAATACAATATCACAATCATACAATACCGGAAAGCTATTAATCCATAAACCATACAATGACTGAATAAGTAGAAACATTGATAAGAGCAGGAATTATCAGCGTAAACAGAAATACTGATATGATTATAATCATGCGATAACAGAATAAGCGGAAGTATGAACAAGTCCATAAGTTAATCAATATCAGAATACGAAATATAGGACAACTATGCAAATGATGAGTCATAGATAATCAAATGTCGAAGATGTAATGGAATATGCAGTATATGGTGCTAATGGAATGACCATGCTGGAGTGTGATGTCGGGATGATAGTACATAGTATTGCAGGCTACGGGGTCTACCACAAGGAACCTCTATCCAAACCAGTCTCATACCTAAATTTGGATAGTCTGACTTAACGTGGTAAACTCCTGATCTCAGGTTAGTCGCGCACCCAATCGAAATCGTTGCCATAACGAAGATACACAACAATTAGTTGCGCACCACCAACCCTAGTGGATAGTGAATGGATAAATGAATGAGTATACAACTCCTACTCAGTAGCCTGTCAACATAGTAGCCTGCCAACCGATGGTAGCTCGCCCAGGCCTCAACCCCGCCCACATCACACTCGCCCACATCAGCGTCCGCCCACGTGCGCCTGTCCACATGCACAACAGTGACAGGGTGTCATAATATCATGTCAGTCCTCATATCAGTACGGTTTCTCTTTAAAAAAATCACCGGGGTCTATTACACTTCACACCACCTGCCACCCCAATCAAGCGCACAACTGGATAAGTGGAAAAGACCTCACTATCCGCCTATCAGTAGTCTGCCAATACCTATCCGGCTCACCGATAACGGACCCATTCCTCGAGCTGGTCAAACTCAGCCTAACCATGCCTACTCCCTCGGGCAGGTAAGGCCGCACCCCCTTCCAACCAACCACGACACAGTGGAGAGCGCAGCCATTTGGTAATCGGCACTCAACGCTCATCTACCTACTCGGTCTAGATATTGGAGCATCCTCTGGAACCAAGAGGGTGTTTAGAGATTTTCACCCAGGGCCATCTATGGGGGCCCGATGCTTGAACAGATTTTCGGTGTCCCATCTGGTCATCTACGATATGCCTGTGGAGGCTACGACCTTGATGTCACTAGGTCGTATAGTAATCACAGCACAATGCAAGATGCATGAGTCATACAATCCAATCATGCATCAATCCTGCGCATATCATGCGCTCATGTGAGATAATCTCCACCCATCAAGGAGTCTCACATCATCCTGCCCAATGACATATGCAATGGTCAATTACATCTCATAACAAACATGCAAATGATGCGAATGGGCATGTATCATGATGCTATGATGTCATATACTCATAAACGGAATCAATAACCGGCGTCGACAATGTGGACTTTTAACCAACATTGCCCCTAAGGAATGACCCACATAGAATCAAATATATAATAGGCACATGGCCTCACATAAGGGCCAAATATATGAAACAGGTGGGCCCTGGTCATGGGCCTAACACATATCACAATGGGCCTTGCCCATAGGCCTTAAATACATCTGGATGGGTCGCACCCATGGGCCTCAGATATATCACAATGGGCCTCAAATATTCTTCGCAGGTGAGTCACATACTTGGGTCTAATACATATTAGTATGAGCTACATCACATAGGCCTAATATACATCACTATGGCCACAACCCATGGGCTTTAAATACACAATAGGTGGGCCCTACACATGGGCCTCAAATATATACCATGGGTGAGCCTCAATGGATGGGTCACCAATACAACAGGATGGGCCTAATGACATGAACCCTATAAATATATCGAATAGGCCGCACCAATTGGGCCTTACATACATTGCAATGGACCATGACCCATGGGCCTTGCATACATCACAATGGGCCTTGCAACATGGGCCTCATACACATCAAGGTGGGCCTCAACGACGGGCCTCATACACATCAAGGTGGGCCTCAACAACAGGCCTCATACACATTAAGGTGGGCCTCAACAACGAGCCTCATACACATCAAGGTGGGCCTCAACAACGGGCCTCATACACATCAAGGTGGGCCTCAACAACAGGCCTCATACACATCAAGGTGGGCCTCAACAACGGGCCTCATACACATCATGGTGAGCCTCAACAACGGGCCTCATACACATCAACGTGGGCCTCAACAACGGGCCTCATATATGGCCTTAGCAATAGGCCACAAATATATCAAGATGGGCCTAATCAATCATATGGGCTAAATCAATCAAATGGCCGATACGAGCAGGCCGATTAAATGGACCGATACAAATGGGCTGTGCGGCATGGAGTTATACTAAGCATGTTATAAAGTAATGCCCTATCCTTACAACGTAGCTGGCCTAGACGACTTGCATACAATAAGTACGAGCCTACCAATGGGCCCTAGAGAGAGTTGCAATGTGGACATTTAACTAACATTATACTCGCAATGTGGACGTCAAACCAACATTGCTCCCAAGGTGTAGCTCGTAGTGAATAACATTACGTAAACCAGGTTGGGATCACACATTGCAATGGACCTTAGGTACACCCCATTGGGCCTTAAATACATCAAATGGGCCATGTAATATGGGCCTTTTACTCATCAAATGGGCCACATCAATGGGCCGCACCAATGGGCCTTATGTGCATTGCAATGGGTCATAACCCGTGGGCCTTAGATTGCATCAAATGGTTCTCGACCCATGGGCCTTATACATATCAAATGGGCCTAATCCCATGGGCTTTAAAATACATCAAATGGGTCCAATCCCATGGACCTTGGAACACATAAAATGGGTCCACTCTATGGGCCTTAAATTACATCAAATGGGCCTAATCCCATAGGCCTTGGAACACATAAAATGGGTCCACTCTATGGGCCTTAAATAGTTCAACAACTGGCTACATTCATGGATCCAATTAAATTCAACTATGGTGGGCCTCAAAAGTGCATTCATTAAGCCCAACATTTAAGGAACTAAAGGTATAAATCATTTCCTCTAAGATCTTTACAATATGGTGGGCCCCACTCCTCAAAATTTCAGCCCAAGGCCAACATAATTATAACATGTTGCTGTCCTAAATTTGGGCACTCCATTGGAGTGGGTCCAAGGCCTCTAAAACTCTGAAAATTGAGGGTCAAGGTACCTCATCATGCATACAATGATAGGAAACCCAAAAAGGTGGCCCACCATAAGAAGAAATATTTTTGAATTATGGTTTTTTATCAAGGCATATTGCTGGACTGCACAGCAGAAAAAAATCTGGGAGTCCAACTATCTTGGCCCATTCTTTTGGTATCCAAACGGGGTCACTTGAGGCTGAAATTTCACAGAGTGATACTTCAATAGGTGGGCCATACCCCCACAAAATTTCATAATTTTTAGATATCTTTAAGTATTTTAATTAATTTAAACAAAACATACTGTCCAGAAAAATTGGACAGACCTGGACGTCCCAACGTGGTGGGCCAGTCCAGCCCTCACCACGGTGTGTATAGGGGTCCATTGGCCCTGAAATTTGGTAGGTGGGTTCTAACATAAGTGGAACACACTCCTAAAAAATTTTAGAATTTTTGAACATCTATAAATATTTTAATTCATTTACATAAATCAATCTATCCTAAAAATCGGACTGATCTGGACACCATATTATAATGGGCCGGTCCCGCCATCACCATGGTGTGTACAGGCGTCCATTGGCCCCAAAATTTGTAGGTGGGTCCTACCATAAGTAGGAAACCCCCCTGAAAATTTTTATAATTTTTAAACACCCATAGGTATTTTAATAAATTTTAAAAATCTAACTGTCCATGGTGGAATGTTGCTGGAACAGTGCAGAAAATCCAGATTGTCCAGCTCACTTGGACGACACCTTTGGGACCCCAATGAAGGTCATTTGGGGCTGAAATTTGGGAGACATCAAGATGAGATCCCCACCTTTCAGAAAAATGTATTTAATAAGTATGAATAGTCCCCCAAACAGTCCCAAAATCTGGTCCAAAAACAACCAGAAACTGTCCAAAAAATTCTGGACAGCAACATATACTTAGATAAAATTTATTAAATAAGGGAAATACATTAATGGGCCACACATATAAGAAAATAAAATGAGAGAAAAGAGAGATAAAAGGACAATCCGGCCATAGGGAAAGGGGCTCCGCCACTATTGAGCCCTCCTAAGATCAATCACACCCGTACATCACACCTAGATTTACATTTACAACATGGATCTTGCACATGGATGGCCTATAATTAAAATGCATGGTGAGGATGCCATCCCTACCATGGTTATAAGGTCTAGATGACCCAAACATAATATGATATGAAATAAAACTACCATGATAAGGCCCATAGAGAAAGGCCCCATGCATGGATCATGCATGCATAAGGTAAGCTATTAGGCCACAACCATGGGATTGTGTGGGATCTCCACCATTGATTGGTGGGTCCTACACTTTCCTCATAAAAGAAAGAAAATATCTAGGCTATAGAAATAAGATTTTTTACATCTAGAGGAGCACCCATCGTTCGATCTTCTAGCTCTTATGAGTTCCTTAACACCTTAGCTTTGATTCCACTGGAGGAGATGGGGAATGGATGGTTAGGATGGGAGATCATGGGGTAAGAAAGTGGGGCACACTTGAAGTTTTGAAAGAGAGGGAGAGGCTTAGAGAATTCTCATACGTACCTATGAGTTCCTTAACACCTTAGCTTTGATTCCACTGGAGGAGATGGGGAATGGATGGTTAGGATGAGAGATCATGGGGTAGGAAAGTGGGCCACACTTGAAGTTTTGAAAGAGAGGGAGAGGCTTGGAGAATTCTCATACGTACCTATGAGTTCCTTAACACCTTAGCTTTGATTCCACTGGAGGAGATGGGGAATGGATGGTTAGGATGAGAGATCATGGGGTAGGAAAGTGGGCCACACTTGAAGTTTTGAAAGAGAGGGAGAGGCTTGGAGAATTCTCATACGTATGGGATTTCTCTCCTTAGATTTTTTTTGAGTTTTGAAATTGAGAAAGAGAAAGAGAGAGTTGTAAAGGGAGAGAGAGATGGGTGATGGATGTGGTGAGTGATGGGTGTAAGAAAATCTTGACTTTTGTGGCCATTTGTGTAAGAAAAATATGGGTGGTGTAAGAACTTTTTGACTTTGAGGGCTTTTAGTGTAAGAGAGGTATGGGCTTGTAAGAGATTCTTGACTTTTGCAGTTGCTTGGGAATGGGTGAAAGGTGATGTGTACTTGACATGTACTTGACATGTGAAGGATTGATGGATTGATGGGATTGATGTGACACCTCGTAGAGATTCTCTTGAGTCTCGTAACGCGCGGTATTTTTTCACACAGAACGTTGGCCCACATCTCTTGACCAGGGTATCGCCTCGGCATGCAAGTCACGGCATCGGAACCGCAGCGACGGCGCGGTCGCTATGGTAAAGGTCTTGGGTTGAGTCGATACGGGTTGACGGTATACGAATCAGGGTCGCACGTAAATATTGGTTAAGGGTCAAAGGTTGTCGAAATTCGACCGGTAAGACCGCGGAAGTCTATAGAATAGTACGGTCTAGGATATGGGGCTTACACGACCGCACGCACCCCCTTTCCCTTTCTCTTTCTTCTCTTTCTTTACCCACTGCCAGCCGCCCGCCCGCCCGGACCGCCACCACTAGGTTTCCTCATCCAATTCGAAGCTTCGTTTGGTTTTTTTCATCAGGTTTTGCTTTGATTCTCTTAAGATTTTTGAATTTTTCATCAATGAAAGATGATCAAGAACAGAATCCATTATTCTCTCACCCAACAAGCTCGAGCTCGACTCGAGGTAAACTTGACTCGACTCAAACCACTAGCTCGACTCGAACTCGACTTGACAGCTTTGGCAAACAAGCCAAGCTTTAATGTTGAGCTCGAGGCCAAGCTCAAGCTCGAGTTCGAACTCGAGTACATCATGGACAAGCCAAGCCAAGCTTGGCCCACCTCGACTTGACTCCGCTCGATGCCCACCTCTGTGCAAAATCTACTCCCTGTTCTTATCCAGAATGCATTCAGGGATAAGAAGGTCATTCGTCCTATAATTATAAGCTTTTGAACCTTTTTTAATGCATTGTGCTTGACAACCATAGACCTTTAAACGCTCATTACTCTCGAGAGGGGCATGGCTAGGACGTTATGTGTAAGACCCGTATCCTAGACTGTATCGTTTGGTAGACTTCCGCGGTCTTTCCAATTGAATCCCAACAACCTCGACCCTTAATCGACATTTGCGCACGACCCTGATTCACACGCCGTTAACCCGAGTCGACTCAACCCAAGACTTATACCCTAGCAACCGCGTCGTCGCCGCGATTCCGGTACCGCATCTCGCACGCCGAGACGATACCCAGGCCAGGAGAGTGGGCCCGCGTCCAGTTCAAGGAAAAACGCCGCGCGTTGTAAATATCGAGGGAATCTCTACGACCCATCACATCAATCAATCAATGTACAAGTCAAATACATATCCCATCACACCCATCCCTCTCTCACCCACAAGTCAACAACACCTATACCTATCCCATCCCATTCCTACCAAAAAGTCAAGGTAACCCATACATTCCCATGCCTTATCCCTTACACAACCCTCTCTCTCATCTCTCTCCCTCACTCTCCAAGCACTCCAACGTCTCAACCTCTCCATGAGAAAAACCTTGAGTGACCCACTTTGTACCCCTCATCTCCACCATCCAAAGAACATCTTAACCGTTAAAATCGTCTCCTTGGTGCTCTAGATCGTGTTGGCGGATGAAGGAAGAAGAAATCAAAGGTGGGTGCTTCTCTCCCTCTCCTTCTCATTTTTTTTATGTGATGTGTGGCCCACTTGGATGGACCCCGCCTTAATGTATGATTTATTCACACCATTCACCATTTGGTGGCCCACCTAAGCAGGCCCTCGTGGTTTGCCTAGACTGTCCAGCGTCCAGGGACGCTGGACGTCAGCTGAAGATTCAAATATTAGCTTTTGTTAAAAAAAAAAAAAAAAAACTTTTGGAAAGGGTTGCCCATGTAGGCCCCACCTTGATGTCTGAACTCGATCCACACTGTCCATCCCTTTTTCCAGTCCATTTTAGGCGTTGAGCCGAAAAATGGGGTCAATCCAACTTTTTGGTGGGCCATACCTTAGCAACCAACAATTTTCATCATTTAATTTCACTTAAAATTTTCTACATGCCTAAAAATGCCCAATATTGGACTTGATGTATTGGTTATAGACTATGGAATCCATTGGGTGGGGTGGATTCTTCTGACGTGGGCCCCACATGCGAAAAACGATGAGAAAACATTTTCTTTCAAAAATTTTAAAACAACATATACATGCAGCAGCCCTGCCGCTGACGTCCAGCGGACGTACAGCAGGCGCTGCTGCGCTGCTGTGTGGACGGTCGACCAGCGACCATGAGTCCCGGCCGTGGGCCCCACTATGATGTATGTTTAATATCCACACCGTTCATTGGGTGGGACACTTCCTGAAGTGGGCCCTCTCCAAAAATGAGCCCAATCTGGAACTCGGGTGGCCCACATCATAAGAAATTGTGGGATTGATCACCTGCCATTAAAACCCTATTTGGGTTCACAGAAGCTTTGGATCAACTTGAAATTTATTTTTTTCCCATTCATCAGGGTCGGTGCAACCTCACCAACGGGTTGGATGTAAAATAAACGTTATGGTGGACCCCACATGGGACCCACTTGCCTGAAAACAGGTTGGGCAGTGTACCACGCACAGCTATACAGCTGTTGTTGTACCGTAGACAGCAAGTTCTATGGGTCCCACACCAGCCTTCCAGCTGGTGTATTGACGTCGGCAAGTTTGGTGGGACCACCTTGATGCATATTGATGGACGGTGCTGGTGTGGCACGCACCATGATATATGGGTTTTAATCCACGCCGTCCATATGTGAGGGACACATCATGGTGTAGGTGTTTATCACCATGGTATAGGCCACACGTGTGAAGCCTACATTTGTAGCCGTGTACGTGGACCCCATTCAATGCACGAGTGCTGCATCCACACTGTCCACTCGTATGGGTCCCTCCATGATGGTATATCCAAGCCGTCCGTCCATTTGGACGAAACCATGGGGCTCTGATGTATACCCTTCATCAACGCCGTCCATCCAATCCCCTGGCCATGGGCCAGGGAATGAGGCAGACCTAAATCTCTGGTGGGCCACGTGCATGGACCCACCCATGATGGATATGCCGTATCCATACCATCCATAGCCTGGACGGTCAGACCGTCTAGTAGCTGTGGGACCCACATGGCATGTGTTCAATCCACACTGTTCATTTGAGGGTGCTGTTGGACGGACTTACCACAGTGTATGTTTCATATCTATGTTGTCGAGCTGCAAGCAGGGCCACGTGATGTATGTGTGATATCCACACCACCCCGTAGCTGGACGTTGGGACCCACATGTAAGTATTATATCCGCACCGTTGAAACCATCTCAGGCCCCCTTGTTGTACGGTGGGATCCACCATGATGTATACTGTGCCCACACTGTCCAGCAATAGGCCCAGATGCTGCTGGACAGCAGAGTGTTAACGCCCACCATTGAAAGCTTTCTGGGCCTACTGTGCTGTTTTTGGGTAGCCCACATCCACCAGGCCCACGTAGCCCAGCCAAGCAGGCCAACCGGCTGTATATAGGATCCATTTGCTGCTATATGAGGCCCATTTATATTACGTAGTAGCCACCCTTTTAGTGGACCATCTGTAAGTGGGGCCCATGCTATGTAAGTGTTTCATCCATGCAGCCCACCTGCTTACCACCTAGCAGCTGGCCTACCTCAGCTGTATGTGTTATATACCCACGTTAGCCTTCCATTGTGGACCCGTGGGTGGCGTATGAGGCCCACCTTGCATATGTGTATGCCTAGATTGCCCATCCAAATTTCCATATCCCTTAGACCATGGGCCTAGAAATGAGGTAGCTCCCAAGTTGAATGGTTCACACCGCAAAAAAAAAAATAGTGGGCTGGCACCCACCATTGAAACCCCTTTTTGGGATTACAGAAGTCATGAATCAATATGATATTTGTTTTTCCTCTAAGATCAGGTCTTTGTGACCTTATGAATAGACTAGATGGGAAATAAATGCTATGGTGGGCCCACTGAAAATTTAATTATGGAAATTATTGTCACCACTGCCAATTGTGGTATGGTCTAGATGATCCTTTAATCTGACTCATTGTTTGGATAACGCTCTAAAAAAAAATGATCTCTATAGATGGATGAATGGTGCGGCCCAAGTAGTGTGGCCTACTTGTTGTATTTGAGAGGCCTAATATGATGTATTTGGAGCCCATGGGTAGAAGTCCATAATGTTGTGTATTCGGCCCATTTGCACCGACCCATTTGACCGGCCCATTTGTATCGGCCCATTTGACTCGACCCATTTGCACCGGCCCATTTGTATCGGCCCATTTGACTGGCCCATTTGTATCAGCCCATTTGACTCGACCCATTTGCATCGGCCCATTTGTATCGGCCCATTTGACCGGCCCATTTGTATCGGCCCATTTGACTCGGCCCATTTGATCGGCCCATTTGTATCAGCCCATTTGACTCGACTCATTTGATTCAGCCCATTGATGCAGCCCACTCGTTGTATTTGAGGCACATGGGTTGCGGCCCATTATGATGTGCATTAGGCCCTTGGGTTGTGGCCCGTGCGATGTATTTGAGGCCCATGTGCAGGGCCCACCTGTTGTGTATATAACCCTTATATGAGGCTCACTGCGATATATATTAGGCCTTTGTATGAGGCCATGGGCCCACTATATGTTTGGCCCTATGTAGGCCACTCCTTGGGAACAATGTTGGTTGGATGTCCACGTCGATAGGCAATGATGGTTTAATGTCCACAGTGGGACCTTTCTTTAAGCCTTGTTAGGTCCATTCTCATCATTTTCTTATGGGTTAACCTAAATAAGTGGGCCCCATTCGCCGTAGACAGATGACCCCGTGCTATCGGATTTGATATAACCACGGCCGAGTGCCAATCTAATCGGCTGATCATTTATGGACCCTGTCTTGTTTTAATGCTGATTATCGATCGATCTGATTGTCATGACCGATTTACCGATTCTGATTATCGATCGATCCTGATTATCGTGACCGATTTGCCGACTCTGATCATCGATCGATCTGATTTGTCGTGACTGATTGCCGATTATCGATCGAGGCCGACTACCGATTCTGATTTGTCGTGACCGATTGCCGATTATCGATCGAGGCCGATTACCGATTCTGATTTGTCGTGACCGAGTGCCAATTATCGATCGAGGCTGATTACTGATTCTGATTTGTCGTGACCGATTGCCGATTATCGATCGAGGCCGATTACCGATTTTGATTTGTCGTGACCGATTGTCGATTATCGATTGAGGCCGATTACTGATTCTGATTTGTCGTGACCGATTCCGATTACTGAGGCCTACTCCGATTCTGACTTCGATTGCCAAGGGCGATTGCCGAGACCTATAAGATGTACTTGCAACCCATAGTTAAGGCCCATTATGATACGTATTAGGCCCGTGAGCAGGGCCCACCTGTTGTGTACATGTAACCCTTGAGTGAGGCTCATTGTGTTGTATATTAGGCCCTTGTGTGAGGCCGTGGGCCCATTATTTGTTTGACTCTATGTGGGCCATTTCTTGAGGGCAATGTTGGTTAGATGTCCACATTGTCGAGGTCAATTGTGGATACCGATTATGGGTATCTGACTGCATAGCATCATGATTCATGCCCATACGCATCATCTGCATGTCTGTTATGAGATATGATTGACCATTGCATATGTCATAGTGCTGGTTGTTATGAGACTTCCTGATAGGCGGAGATTGTCTCACATAAGCGCACGGTTTGCGTAGGATTGATGCATGACTGGATTGTATGACTCATGCATCTTGCATTGTGTGCTGTGACTACTGTATGCCCTAGCGACATCAGGGTCGTAGCCTCCACAGGCATATCGTGGATGGCCAGATGGGACACCGAAAATTTGTTCTACATGGGGTGCTATAGATATCCCTGGGTGAAAGTTCCTAAACCCTCTTGGTTACAGAAGTTGCTCCAACGTCTAGACCGAGTGAGTAGATGAGCGTTGAGTGCCGAATACCAGATGGTTACGCTCTCCACTATGTCACGGTCGATTGGAAGGGGGTGCGGCCTTACCCGCCCGAGAGTAGAGGGCAATGCTAGGCTGAGTCTGACCAGCTTGAGGAATGGGTCCGCTATCGACGAGTCGAGCCCGATATTGGCAGACGGATAGTGAGGTCTCTTCCACTTGCCTTATTGCACGCGATGTGGCGGCGATCTGGTTTAGAGTGTAATAGACCCCGGTGATTTCCCAGAGAGGAACCGTACTGATATGTGGACTTATTGAGTAGAAGATGCATGCTCATTCATTCATTCATTCACTATCCACTCGGGCTGGTGGTGCGCAACTAATTGATGTGTACCTTCATTATGGCAAGGATTTCGGTTGGGCGCGCGACTAACCTGAGATCAGGAGTTTACCATGATGAGTCTGACTATCCAAATTTAGGTATGGGACTGATTTGGATAGAAGTCACTTGTGGTGGACCCCATAGCCTGCGATACTATGTACTATCATCCCGGCTTCACACTCCAGCATAGTTATTTCATTCGCATCGCATATTGCATTACATCCGCAGGCGTATGGCATCTTGGGTTGCTATTTCTGCACTTATATGGCCTAGACAGATTTAGTAGGATTTGAATATTACATTGCATTCTCGGCATCCGATATTTGACTCTTTATGACTCCTTATTGCATAGCTGTTTTATATTGCGTATTCTGATATTGATTGACTTATAGATTTGTTCATACTTCCACTTACTCTGTTATCGTATGATTTATATTTTGTCAGTATTTCTACTTATTCTAATAATTTCTGCTCTTGTCAGTGTTTCTGCTTATTCAGACATTGTATGGTTTGTGGATTGCTAGTTTTCCGGTATTGTATGATTAGGGCATTGTATTGAATACTTGACACTTATCTTGTGCACACACTTACACCACCCTCTAAGCTTTCTATAAGCTTATGCACGATATATGCGTGTAGGTGATGTTAGGCTGCAGCAGTGTTGAGCTTGGAGAGTGCGGTGGTCTTCTGGAGCTTGAATTTCTATTTATGTACTTTTCATTCGGTATTGTATTCAAATAATTACATTAGTGGATATGTGATGATGATGTTGCCTTTGTGATTTGGGTAAATCTTGTGGTTATGCTTATTACAATTAAAAAAAAAAATCCTCCTTATAGGATCCCAGGATCGGAATCTGGCATATGCATGCTAGGAGCCGAGAATGGGGTACTACGGAGGCTGTCGACACCGGATTCGGCAATCGAAATTCCTATGAATCCGATTTTCGAGTTTGGGGCGTGACATTATGTCAACTTGAGATTATATGCCCTCCATCGATATTTGTCATGATGATGCATCTTATCATCCACTTGGCTTACGAGGCTCGCATATGTGGTCCTGTATACTATTGATGGATGTATCCATTTGAAAGGTACGCTATAAGCTTAGTAAGAATAAATCGGTGGAACATCTACAGTTGCATGTATATGTAATGTATCATTATTTCTATCAGGTTCATGAAGACATTCAAGGCTTATGTCCATAACAAGAAGCGACCTGAGGGTTGCATTGCAGAACAATATATCTAAGATGAGACAGTTATATACTGCAACCAATAAAGAGGAAAACATAAAACAAGCCTCTTGGAAAATATAGAAAAATGTTTTAACGAAGTCATTCCAGGACCACAGAAGCTGTAAGATATCGTTGATGATGATTCGAATGATGACAATGTTGGTCCAGTAGGTTCGAGTCAAAGTGTCATCATAATGGGTATCAAATATGAACAAGCTCATACTTGGGTACTGAAGAGTCATCCCAGCTACGATGCGTGGGAAGGGTATATACTTTTAGCTCATATGTATATATCTTCTTTACTTTATGCAATTTCAATATAACAATGGTATCTAACAGGAGACATGCCTTCTATTGGAATGATTGAAGGCTGTAACTGATGCCGATGCAGGACTTGATCTCACCTCATTAGCAAATGCCGATGAGCTGATATTTAATGGACTTGAAGAAGTTAGTGTTGTAGTTGAGAAAACAAAGAAAAAAAAGTGATCAAGGAGAATCTATTGAATTGTTTGTATTTTTTAAGCATGTAACAAAATGATATATATTGAAAGAAATATAATGAAGGTATAAAAATAATTTAAATAACAAATAAAGTATAAATAATTCACTAAAGAAGATATATACATATATATATATCTCGGGTCGAGTTAGTGCAACAACGTGGTGATGGTGCAGCTAAACCACCCCAACACTCTCCCTCTCTATTAGTCCATGGCCTTCTTCTTCCTTTTCTTTTCCTCATGACCCAACTGACTGGAACAAGCCCAACTCGTCCTGAGTCCTTCTCGAACTCAGACCGAGCTCGGGTGTGGCACAACAGCAGTGGACAACATTTGTCCTCCACGCCACACTCTCTCTCTGATTCTTTCTTCTTTCTTCCCTTCTCTTTCCATTCTCTCGTTTTGTTTTCCTTCTTCTTTCCCTGTTTCTCTTTCTCTGCTGCACCCAAAACTCTATCAACAGTAGATTAACGATCGAGGATAGTTGAGGAAGACGACCCGCTGTTAATGGCGTCTTGAAAACCTCCTCTCTTTCCTCCAATCCACTCATTTGGGAAGGTTTGTATCGACCCTAGGAAGCTTATAGGTAAAGGTTTTCGGAGCTCAGGGGAGATTTGGGCGGTGGGTTCGCAAGAGGAAGGAAATGGCGATTTTTTCTAGGTTTTCTGTAAAAGGCAGGGAAGCTCCCATTACATTCGATCCTTACCTCCCTTACAACGTTACCTTAAGCTATTAGAGACCGTCGGATTAAATCAGAAGGCTCGGATGTAATCCTGCCATCTAGTTTTCTAAAACTGTGGGGAGAGAGAGCTGCGCCGATTTTCATATGGGAGCCCTAATCCGCGTGAACTCCATCGGATGGATGAGATAAAGCCACGTGGATGGCCGAGATTGGAGAAGGATGAACTCACGCGGATTGCAACAGCTGGCGGTTTCCATTTTTGGAAACGTTGTCTTTGTAGGTCTTGTTTGGGTCGAAGATGGTGCGCATGCAGATGTGCGCTAACACGTGAAAAAGTGTAGGTTTTGGTTGGACCTATTCCGTGCATACGATGGATGGTTTGGATTGTCCAGATGGACAGGGTAGGTGGGTCGTTGATTAAGGAACGGACGTACGTCCGTTCGACTGTTTTCAAACAGAAAGAGAGAGGGAAATCCCTCTACTTATGGAAACCTCGGGCCAACGCTGGTCAAACCAACTGCCCGGTTCCATGCACTTCGAGCACAGTGCATTCAGTGCACTCGCACTTCATGTGGGGGCCCACCGTGATGTTTGTGGTAAATCCACTCCGTTCATCCCACTTAGTGGGCCCTGCCATAGCCTTTGACAAAAGATGGGGCGGATCTAAATCTTAAGTGGGCCATACACCTAAACTTCTACTCCCAACAATGAGTTTCTGTCAATCTAATGGTTGGATCATCCCAGGATTTAGTATCAACGGTTAAAAGAGTCCTATTGGCTTTTTTTGTATGTCTTTTGTAATGAGTGGCTAACCAGAGACTAATATCAATATAATTTTTATTATTTTTGTATATTACTTATAATTACAATATTTAAAATCTCATTCATATATATAAATATAATTTTAACATTAGCATATTACTAATTACATACTACTGTTCACATATTCATCAATATACATAATTTATAATATACAATATCATATTATACATATAAATGAATTGAAGATTGTACAATATTATATTTAACTAAAATTATATTTATATTTGATGATATTGTTAAATAATATAAAATTCCATAAAAATATTCAATGCTACATTTTAATCTGACTTTATGTTGTGAATTCATTATTCATTATGTTTATATAATATTATTTTCATAATGCCTTATATACATTAAATACACACGTATCATTTTAGCATGAAATTTTAATTTCATAGTGTATATATATCTAGGTTGTATTATTTAAGGTTATATTTATATTAAATTAAATTACATGGTAACACTTGAGTACTGGAAAGTACGGGGTGTTACAGTTTGGATTCGCGTATAGGATTGTATTGCATTGTACATACAATACGGCAGATGTACAACGGAGGATGTACACTGTATTGAGTGCCCTTTCCAAGTTCGATCCGATTGTTTGGGAAGGACTGACTTTGCATATATATTCAGGGGATGTATGCATGGTCAATATTTGGATTGGAAATCTTCTATTTAGACCTTGTCTTCATCACATACATTTATTACACCATTCAGCATCAGGTCATGTCTATGTGGGCCCCATCACGGTATATAGATTTTATCCAAACCGTCAATCAATGTATTTAAATTAACATACAGTATGAGTCAATCCACCGTCCAGATTTTGTCACAACATCATCTCCAAAATAGGGCCAACGTTTTCAATGCCTCAGATGCAATTAAAACAAATTAGAAATCCAAAGCTGCAAAGTGGACAGTAGCTTCGCACACATCAATGGTCGATTGAGAATTATAGCAAAATAAACAAATCCGATTACCAAATGAAGCAAAGAAATCACAGTTATACAGGTAACGCAGCACATACAATACGATTACTACAGATTACATTACGAAATAGTTGTATGCTCTAAAAAAATGAAAAAAGACATATATATATATATATATATATATATATATATATATATATATATATATATATAGAGAGAGAGAGAGAGAGAGAGAGAGAGAGAGAGAGAGAGAGAGAGAGAGAGAGAGAGAGAGAGAGAGAGAGAGCAGTGTTTAGAGGGTGTCACAAAAGGAAAAGAAAGACAATTTTAAAAAGATAATAACGCAGTAGGTCCTCCACTTTCTTCATACATCAGAAACATGAAATAAACCATGCAACTACTATGTATATAAGCACGACTCCAATTATAATTTTGATGATGCCATTTATAATCCCTTCATCATCATTATGTCGAAACATGTCCGAATTCGAGACACCCGAGCCCTGCACTCTATTTCGATCTTCGTCAGTGCCTGGTAGGGGTTGAACAGAGGCGGAACCATCTTCAACTCTTCCCGATAGTTTTACTGTCACGTTTGGAGACGCCCTATTACGTACACCACTATTGTAACCCAACCCATGTTGCTGTAGAGTGGCCTAATGACATGTAATTAACTTACTATCACACCAAAGATACAATGGATGACACTGAAAATGAACAATAATTCTAAAACTTGTCTTCAAAATTTTTCGTAAGCAATTTACGTTCATACCTTGAATGTGGTCCACTCTCTGACAGCTTCCCCGTGCGTTTTGAACGATCGGTGTCTCGACCCGCTGAATCTTTCAACCTGTTCCCAAGCATCATCCCAGTTGTCATATATACCTGACACTCTACCCACAAATATGACATAGTATTTACTCATTTCAACCTACAAACAAAACACGTTGTCAGAATGGAAGTGCATTGTGTGCCCATGGATTTATCAAGGTTCTTATATAAAACTCTGAACATCATGTTGATCATGCAGTATCCTCATTTATCTCACCTGAAAAATTAATTCATGTTAATTACAAACTCCTCTCAAATTTTCGTTCTACATTCAAATGAAAAGAAAAATAAATTCCACCCTAATGTGCATATGTATTTACATCCTCTTTAGAATTAGCAGTATCCTCTCGTTAACCAAGTATGATTACATGAAGTCAGACTGTGGCACCAAAAATATGAGTATATGAAAGAGTAATCATCTCTGTTCATAATATTTATCAATAGTTGAGTAGGTAGATGACATACGTAGGATTGAGCTGTTAGTATGTAATGGATAGAAGTTATAATTTCAGAGATGAATGAGTTATCTGAATAAGGAAATACAAGCATAATTAGTTATAAATTCAATTCGAATGGAGTGAAAATGAATCTGAGGCAGACATCACACCAGGTTCCTGATTTAAGGTCTGAACCATACAGTGGACAAAATATCAATCGAATAGAATTGAACAAATCTGGTCTGTAAGTCTGTTGCAGTCATCACAACACGTTCTTGCATTGTATTTATAACCTACACTATAGGTCATATCAATGAATGAGAGGTGAAGAAATTTGCTCATCATTTCTGAGGCAGACAAACAATTATTCTTGCAATCTGTTTACAATCATGTAACATAAAAGGATGATCACAATAAGCATATTTAAATGACAAGAACTATTGGGATGGTTCGACCATTAATACATACAAAGTCTAAAATTATCTGTCAGAATAACAGCGCAGGCTAGACTAAATCCCACAACATCCAAACCCATCCAATCATAACAGTTATACATGAAATTTAACTTAAAACAAGTTTAAAGACGTGCAAAAAGAGTGAAACAGTTTCATCAAGAACGCAAAACAAAAGTAGCAAAGGGAATATTTTTCTTAAACCGGAACACTGCATTCAAGCAATTTTTGCACCCACTCCTTACGCCTCTCATGGTCCATCTTCATGAAAAATCTGACAGTGACAACGTCCCCTTGCATCATCCGTGCATCATGCAGTTGATCCTCAGGGCTGAGTCCCTCTACCTCTTCAAGTATGCTCAGAATTTTCTGGACTCGGGTCATTTTCTTGCCCTGGGACATTGTAATAGTGAGGGACTTCACGGCATCAGCTGTTTCACCCATTCGGTCGCTGATTACATCACTCGATTTTTTCCTTTTTGGATGGGACAAGCTGGTAGCGATAAAATGAGTGTTCTTAGACCCCCTAGAGTTATCCAAGTTTGCTGCATTTACCTTATTAAACCGATTAGATGCATCACTGATATGAGGGACTGAACCACAATCATGGGCCTCGCTAGAGTCTGAAGAGAGGCGAACTGTGTCAGTCCTATATTCGTCTGTATTAGAGTCAGAATTCAACTCATTTCTACTTCGTCGGGGATCCGAAAGTGGTGATGAGTAAACCGTGCTTGCAAAAGAGTCATGAACAATGTCATTCCCAAACATGAGTGACAAATTGTGGTATCTGTCAATATGTTTGCCACGCACCTTTTCGACGAATGGGTGAGACTGCAAGAAATGAAATACAATGTTTAAACCCATTGTAATGAATAAAACTGAACACAAGAGAAGACAATATTATTTGACAATTACTTACAACTGTATATCCATCCCAGACTTCGTCTGTCGCTGTCACCATTTTATTTTCACTATCCCATCCAAAGCCGGAGATATTCAATATATCTTGTATGCCCCAAAATAATCTTTTCAACTTCCGCAATCGGTTAGAAATATGTTTGTTCTCAAGTTGAAAACCATATTTATCAGAAATTTCTAATATGGTGGCCTTATAAGCCTCCGGTTTGAATCCTATATCACTTTTCCTCCCGAGGTTTACTTGTTCCACTAGTGCATCAACTAATGCATTGTCCATATGGTTAGTCCATTGAATTCGCTCACTTATCCTACCAACTGAACGTTTACTTTTGCTGCCTATTGTCAAATTTTTCTTACTAGGGCTACCAATAAGCCTACTTGGTGATGCCGTGTTCTTTTTGGGGGAGCATGTCTCATGTCTCGGGGAACCCGTTTCACATAAACACCCTTTTTCCTTGTACGTACTTCTTAAGAAATTCATATTACCTACGCATTAGTAACAGTTAATGGAAATAGAAA
Source organism: Magnolia kwangsiensis (assembly GCA_037074715.1). Taxonomy (NCBI): domain Eukaryota; kingdom Viridiplantae; phylum Streptophyta; class Magnoliopsida; order Magnoliales; family Magnoliaceae; genus Magnolia; species Magnolia kwangsiensis. Next base: position 26,458,032 of record CM073574.1, read on the forward strand.
TAGTTAATATAATAACTTACTTGCAGATTAAAGGAAACCATGTAAAGTACAAAGTAAGGCATCTTGAAATATATTAGGACAACTATTGTTAACCTAGCATGTCATCAATATTAAATTTAGTATCATAGAAAATATCCACGCATGATAAAGTACCTATCAGATCCAAAATAAAAGAAGAAAAAACCAGTTCAAAATTTCACCAAACAAATACAATATTTAAAAGAAGACAATTTGCTGTTACAAAAATAGCATAATACATCAAATATAAGGAAGGCGAAATCAATGATGCAGTCGGGTCCGAGGCAGACTATCAGCCCACATCATAGATGCGATGTCATCCCTTTTTTTCATCCACTCTTCTCTAGCTTTATCTGTCATGCAAGATAACGCCCAATTTTCTTCGATCGTACTTACGTCCACAAGAGATAGCGATATGTCATCAGCACTGTTTGTAATTTTCTCAACGGTTTCTATAAATTCATCTTCACCATATACACGGATGAAGTTGTGTATTACACAACATGCTATAACAATCTTTACTGGAGTTTTAAAACTAATTGTGGTGCTACACGGAGTATAGGAAAATAATGTTTCAACAGTCCAAAACAACGTTCAATGACATTTTGCAGCTGTACATGACGATAATTGAATAGTTCTTTCTTATTTGCAGGCTTTCATCTAGTAAGAAACTCATTTAAATGATATCTGACACCTCGATAAGGTGCTATAAAGCCAGGGGAATGCGCATAACCCGCATCAACGACATAATACTTTCCTATACAAATCAATGTATGGGTATTACAAATTTGTATATTTGACCTTCTACAATTATTTTTGTTACAAAATCATATTTGTGTTTAATTACAATGAGGTACAAGAAAACAATCTTGTCGACGAGTTAAGGCATCATTTAAAATACGAGCATCAAATGCCGAACCATCCCAACCCGCAAGCACATATACAAATTTCATATCAAATGTACAAGCTGCCAGTACATTTTGAGATAGGTAACCTTTTCGATTTTGAAATATGACACTTGATTCCTTAGACATATGTGCAGGTATATGAGTCCTATCGAGTGCCCCAATACAATCCTACAAAAATGTAGTTATGACTTTTAGGTTCTTCTTTACAAATTAGCACATAGTTAATTCATTTAAATATGTAAATCACTGATAATTTTACCTGAAAATATAATGACCACATAGGATTATCAGATATCTCTGTCGGTATATGTAAACTCAAAAACTTGACATATTCAGGATAAAGACCAATCACAGCATCAAGAACCCTCCAGAAATGACGACTAACGGTCTCACCAGACCTGGAAAAGTGGTGACCAATGACCCAATTTCTTACATTGTGGGCTATTGTATGGATGAACAATACCACTTATTCCTTCAGACTACACCTCCTTGAATCCGAAAGTATATTTCGATCTCTTAGTAGAGAGCATAGTTTGAAGAACTTATCTCGACCCATTCTTAACTATGTTAAACAGTCAGCATCACTCTTTCTAATGATTCCATTTATGAATCTATTTCTCTCAATATCACCATCTCTAGGCCTCGCCTTTAGACAATATCGCCGGTAATATTCAGCAGCGCCAATAACACACGTAGATGCTGCGATAACGGTTAATGCAGCAGCTTCTTCCTCTCCATTCCATTCGCTACTGGAAGATTGATCTCCATTATTTTTCCCAGAATGAGATCCCATTTTGTCAAATGGGGGCTTCGCCTGTTATTATGCTCAGTTATTTTGTAAATTTTAGTATATATACGACAAAACTTAAGTATATGTACAACAATGAACACAAGTGTATTTAAAAGAAAAAAGAGAACCCAACATACGACTTCTTAATAGTAAATGCACATATGAGATATATCTAAATTTGGGGATAAATAAATAGAAGTAGTTTTTGTAATCTCACATGATACAGTGGAAAGAAATGAATCAGTGATTAGGAAAATCTTAACAGTCGGCTGACAGAAAATTACATATATTAGGAAGTAGATGATGGCCTCATACACATGTATTGAATTTAGGCTTGATCAGATAGAGTATAGATACGCGCCTCTGTTCGTTGTTAATGAACTGATTAGTATGACGATCTGTATATATGCAAATAATGGATTCTGCAGACAATGGTCGTCAGAAAAAATTTGTAAACTAATTTGAATTCAACAAGCAATATGAAAGTAGATTGGCAACAATATTCTATGTAAAATGTAACAAGTTGCTAATAAAAGGGTTGAAATATGATCTTATAGTCTTTCAGATAGATGTATCATGAACGAAGAATTGTTCATAGCATTATGGACAACAATATCTACAAACAGTAGGTTTCGATTTACTGTATTGAGACATTGTAACATTTTGAGGTTGAAGGATTACCTTCTACATTCAACGTAGTACTACATGAAAGAAACCGATGGATGGGTTTACAGAGCAGTGATTGTTTGGGTGGAAGGAATTGGGCGATGGAAGTATCTGTTATAGGAAGAAACTTGAAAAAGAGTAAGCATCGGCAGATGGATATCATGAATATTCGACCAATGTATAACATGCAGTGGTTATGTCCTAGCAGTCATGAGGTGAGTCTATCAATAGGATTCTATTCAGATAAGATTTCTTCTCATGTACATTTAGACATGGCAGACAATGGGATTGAAATCTTTCACCGGATAAACCCTTTGCGTAGGGTATAGGAGAGAGATGTATACGGAAGTACTCATCTCCTCCTGTAAAGGAGGGTACATTAGAGAAATGGTATCCATGAATGAAAGGAGGGATATGATCCATTTAGAAGAAGGATTAGCTCTTGTCCCAGAATCTATGTTGGGAAGAGAAAAAATTACCTTCTTTCACTTCTGCCTAACATACGGTATAAAATTTTCCTCTATAACAGAAACCATGTTTATGGAATGATGGCCATAAGATGAGGACACCCCACCTTCCACGTACGCGAAGAAGACGAAGTGAGAATCAACGTTTACGTCTAAGATGTGGCCGTAAACCCATCCATTCCTTTGGCGAATGGGTTGAAAACGACGGAGAGAGAGAATGATGACGCAGGAAGATGAGATGGACGCGTGAAGCACGATGAGATTTAAGAGACTTCTTTGCTGTAAGAGGCGGTGCAATGCAATTACATAGCTGCACTGCTTGATGTTTAGCTGATGTACTATCAAACCGCGTGTCCACCCTTGGTTCGGTGATGTATTCGCATGCTACGTACTGAATCGGATTTCAAATCCAATTCAAACGCGGTATATTGTATTTATTTAACTTAAAACAATACAGTACGTCAGATCCGGGTGATCCAAACAGACCCTAAAACCAATATGAACACGCAGATTATGCAAAGTCTAGATGAAAAGCTTTTTCTCTTCTTTTCTTAGATAGAAAGGACTTTGTTTTTGAATCACCTTTCCATTTCTCTTTTTCAGACATAGACGCTTCTTAATTCCCAACCATTTTAGGTCCCTGCGCTCATTAGCATCATCCTTGGTTTTGCTGGGCGTGTTCAACATCAAGGCTACAAGAATTTCACATATATTTTTCTCAACATGCATAACATCAAGGTTGTGATGCATGGGAATATCTTTCTAATAGTCCAGATCAAATAATATAGACCGTTTGAAGAACCATGGTAATTCAACATCATCCGCTAGCTCTTGTCGGCCTCCATCAATACCCCTTATATTCTTCTTCCCAGACTTCCCCCATTGCATATTCAGGTTCACGGTTTGTCTTTCGACCTTAATCCCGTCCAGACGGATCAGTTGTTGTTGTATCTCCACTTTCTTATTGAACGTGGCATCACTTGTGTCCTTTCTATCCTGGTCTACCATTGGCAACCACCGTTTATCACTCATATAAACATGTTTATTTCCATATTGGAGTTGTAAGGAATTTGTGTTAGAACCACATACAGGACAACCATATTTACCATTGGTTCTACAACCAGAAACGTTACCATATGCTGGAAAGTCATGGATTGTTCAGAGCAAAACTGCACACATGTTGATTTATTTTCATGGTATGCGTCGAACGCCGTGACCCCTTTCCGCCATAAGTCTTGAAGTTCATCAATTAATGCTTATAAATAAATTATGTCAATATCCTTTCCTGATTATCACGGTCCCTTAATGAGCAAAGTCAATATAGTAAATTACAGTTTCATATAAAGCTTTAGTGGAAGGTTGTACGTTACACACATAATGGGCCATGAACTATATGAAGTACTGAAAGTGCCGAATGGGTTAAACCCAATCGAACATTGTGAGACTCTGCTGAAAAATTTGTATACTTGTCATCGAGATTCCTCCATGCAATAGAATCAGCTGGATGCTCCATCTTTTCATGTTACAATTTCCTAGGTGAGTGCCTGGACATTTCTTTCACCAACCATGACACACTGAACATTCTTTGTAGCCTAGGTGTTAATGAAAAATATCTTAACACCTTGGCAGGTACTTGAGATTATTTTCTCTCATCATCCATTTCTATCTCGTACCTAGAAGTTTTACAAGTTGGACAACTGGTTTTCGTCTCGTGCTCTCCAGTACAAGATGTAGTCATTTGGACAAGCATGAATCTTTACATAATCAAGACCCAACTTTTTAATGATCTTCTTCGCTTGACAGGTATTAGTTGGGGCCTTGTTACCAGAAGGCAATGCATTCTTTAGTAGTTGAAAGAGCTTCGTAAAGTTTTTTTCACTCCATCCATGGTTCACCTTTAATTTGAAAAGTTGTATATATAAAGTCAGCACAGTGAAATCCTCGGCCCCAGGGTATAGTTCAGTCATTGCGTCTTGTAGATTTGGTTCAAAATCATTAGTTTCATTTTCCCCAAATACTCCTTCGACTACAGGGGTCACGTTCGGCTCATCCTGGACAACTTAATTTATCTAGTTTATTACCACCGAGTTCTTGAAAGATCATGTTGTGAACCTCATTTAAGTTTGGGACAGTATGACACTATTGGGAACTTGATGCACGTTCAGTACACTCAGGTGATATATGCTCACTATGCATGTTCCAAGCCTTATATCTTGGATCGAATCCATTTTTCATTAGATGTATTTTCAAATCATCATTAGAAATTGGTAAATGTGCACATCTACAAGTGGTGCATGGACAAAGAATGGTTTCTCTACCAGGAAGGTGATCTTGTACAAACTTTAAAAAGCTTCTCATTCCAGAAATAAAACGTGGGTCCAGAAAACTTAGTGTTATCCACTCCCTACCCATTACATGTGGAACTCGATTAACCTAAGGGTCTATTTTGAACTTGCACCTTACAAAATAAAAAATAAAAAAATAAATATTTTTCACCCATTCACGAATCTAATTCTAAACACATGCATCTATGATCTTGATTTGAAACCAGCTAAAACACCAAAGAGTTTTGAAATCTTATCTCAAGGTTGGTAAGTAATGTAATGAAAGCAACACTTGGTGTTAGCATTGGGATTTCTGTTGGCTGTTTTCATCCTGGGCGTGTTTGGATACATGGAATCCATGAGGAAATGGAAATTGTTTTGCTTGACAAGATGAGCTATTTAGATACATGGATTCAACACTTCAACCATTACTCTTATCCACAATGAGAATCCTCTTCAAATAAGAAATAATATAAGGATTCCACTTGTTATCCAAACATATCCCCATTTTTAAAAATCTTTTTCTAGTACTAGGTAGGTAGGGATTGACCCTTGATATTCTTCTTTTCTGTATCCCTCATCTATTTAATTTCATTGTGGGTGGGTGGGTGGGTGTGTGTGTGAAGGAAACTAACATCAAACTGCATGATTTTTACCAGGTGCTTCTTCACCCTTTTTGTGAAGAACAACGTGCCTATAGTAGCCCTCCAACACTTTCTTCAACTTCTCAATAAACGGGCTTGTGTGTTCAAGCGACTGCTCAATCCTATGTTTCTCTGAAGACTAAAATAAGGAGAAAAGAAAAAAGATAAATAAATTTTAAAGGTAGTTAAAAAAATAGAAGATGTTATTACTTGTAATGCCCTGAAAATCGGGGGTCGAGCAAAGCTCAACTCCCGAGTTCCAATGCATCACTTATGCAATATAGATTATGATGATTATTATGAGTGCATTCGAACATGAATGAGATTATAGTAAAACAGCATCTCATGCTAGCAGAGTTAATGTAATTTGGCAAGTGGAAGACTAAAATATATGCATTTAATTATGAAAATTTTCACAAAGTTTATAGTATGAGTATGAAACCAGGCTAAATATATACGAGTGTTGTTGCTAACCATATAAAATATAGGAAGTAAATGTGTTCAACTAAACAAGTATCCTAGTAGTCTCTGTGCATCGGTATGAGATTTATATAGATCCACCTGATAGTTGAACGTAGGAGAATCCTTCCTCCGCACCTACAAAGTCCAACTCTACTGTATAGACCTCGTCGTCACCTGCATTTAAACTAGAGACTGGGTGGTGTTTTAAAATACCACCCCAGGTGAAAATGAGTGGCTAATTCAGTGGAACTATAAAACAAAGGTTAACATGTTATCAATTTAGTTAAGCAGTAATGATAAAGCAGTACAACAATAAAGTCCTAAGTATTCTTGTTAATGCAGGAATGATATGCTATAATGATGCATGCCCTCGCTTACACTTTCTCAGCGACATCATCTTACGATTGCGGCATGCACCACTCTGGACATGTGCACTTTCTCGCCAAAGTACCGTGCAAAGTGATGCATGGCCGTGTTAGTCAAGTTCTTAATTAGGTCTATTCATACAACAAGTTTAGAAAGCTAAGGAACCTCTCTTTATATCACTACCCAAATAATGATCCATCTAGGGTTGTCTATCCTAGTCAGTCATATACGATAGACAAGTTCGCGAGTTTATACTAGTGGTTGCTACGGGAGGCTCGTCACCTTAGTGTAGGCTTAGTTCATACTCAAGGTCACACTACCAACGCTCTACCAATTGACAGTCTATTTTCAAAGGTTCGTCACCAACCCGACTGGGGACCACAGCTAGGCTGCACTGGGATAGGCCTATTTATACTCAAGGTCACTACGACAAGGCTCGTCACCTTACGTAGTCTTAGTGTATATTCGAGGTCACTGCGGGAAAGACTTGTCACCTTAGCGTAGGCCGACAGCTCGAATACAATGTCCCATAACACCATTTTTGGCTCACGAGTTTGGGTTGCTCACTGGTCACTACGGGGAGGCTCGTCGCCCCAACGTAGGTCGACAGCTCGACCACGGTGTCCCATACCACCATGCCCGGCTCATGAGTCTTAGCGGATCAAGGTACCAACGTTAAACGGACTTTTTACTGGTAAGTTTGGTACCTTAGGTTCAAGAAGTAGCGTCTATACATTGGGCCAATTGGGTTACTTGATAAGATTGACTAGTATGAACGTACGTTAAATTATTTGACATGGAGCGTGTATGCACTCCTCGTGGCCTAACCACTATCGATAATCACTGTACGACTTAGATTCCTCAAACGTATCCGTCGTGGCTAAACAGTTCAGCCACCGATCGTAAACATTACCAATTGCCTAGACTACATTGTAGTCCCAATCACACTCCAAACAATAGCATTCACATATGATAGTCAAAGATGGCATGTGACAACCAATCTAAAATATAAATCTCAATTGATCATTTCAGCAAACAAATAGTATACATACTATCATACACAGGCATTTCATCCTTAAATCACATAATAGTAAGATAGGTTACATAAATAAAACTATAACTATAGACAAGGGGATTGAGAATCCTATCTCAACACCCTCATTAAATATAGTTCAACAAGCATTTTCTCATTTAGGCATTTTATCAAACACTTAAACTACACGTACCAACATTCATATAATATATTTGTTATAACGTATATTATAGTAAATCCTTTTATAAGAGAGTTGCCACACGTACAACGATCATGTATTCTCAACCAAACAATCATGACAAGCACAAATCATAATTCTATATTCATTCAAACATTTCAACCATCACTTGGAATGTATTAAAATCAACATAGTTACATATATGTGTAATATACGGAAAACATCTTCTCTAAGCATATGTGATAGTAATCAAGTCAGTCATAAATCATTAATTGACATTGAAAGCCTTGAAAACCATAACCTAAACGTTTATAGTTCGCACCTTTCACTGGTAAACCCGTACCGAGCTTAGTTTGAACACTACGTCTTTGTCTACGGCACAACGGCTACCTGAATCACGAAATAGGTTAGCATTTCGCCAATCTACCTATCTGGATACCTAAAACAGATTAGGGTTAGGATTTCTTATCTAAAAATGGAGTCGAAAGCAACGGTGTAGCGACACGGAAGAGACGATTCGATACGTGGAGCGGTGGGAACGAATCCTGGCAACAAACTCTAGATCTCTGTCACTTCTCCTCCCTTTCTCCTCCTCTTTTCTCTCTTCTCTCTCCTATGGTTAGAAAAATCGTATGGAATAGAAATGGGGTGAGTTTAGGCCCTTATATAAGCTCAGAACTGATGGTAATAGCCCGAGGGCCATGGTATACTTAACTTATAGCCAAAAGTCGGCTGTTTCGGGCCAACGGGGCTCATCCAGAGGCCCATTTCTTGCATACGGTCTGGGAAAAGTTTCCTGATATCGGATCTAGGTCAGGTTAAAGTTTCAGTCCAATCGGATCAGTGGATCGATCGCGGAGGACCTGTTTCAGTTCAACGGTCATCGTTACTCGTCAGGGCCACACGTATACTAACATGTGTTATAAATTTTTCTTGATCTGAGGGTGTAGTTAGATTAGAATCTGACGGTCTAAAACTTTAAATTTAGCTTGCAAGCGAATGACTCAAATCACTTAAGTTTAAGTTCATTTTTCAAAGATATTCGCGTTTCTCACACACTTCGCTCCGGGCTCAAGTTGTGCGGTTTGGGATATTATTTGGACTTAATTTATGAGATTATTGTCAAGCCCAATAAGACAGTCATAACCATATAGTTTCGCGGTAATCAAACTTTCGATGCGCGGTCCAGGCCCAATACGAAGTTTCAATGTGCTCCGGAGAGCAACTGAGTTTTGAGATTGCTCCCAGGTTTTTAAGTAATGTTGAGTTAGCGATTGTAATAGTTTTGGATCTTCTAGTTTGTATAGAAAGTGGTTCAAGCCAAATCCATCGATTGTTTAGTTTAGTATTCAACCAAATTCTGCCTTAATTACGACAGAATAACGTCCTAGGGTAGTTATATGTCCCTTTTTAGAATTTTTAGTTAGTATATTATTTTAATTATTTTTTTAATAGTTTGTTATCAAGTCTACTTCATCTCCATCAAATTTCATTAGATTTTGTATTGTAGAAAAATTCTAAAAATTATAGGAGCAGCAGCTGTCCAAACTAATGATTTTCAGACAGTTGTAACAACGACCTATTTTTAACTATATTAAAAATTTTATTATATTTTTTAATTATTTTTATATGAAACTAAACTTATCAAACTTCAATCTGATTTTTGAATTGCCTAAATCGGAGTTATGTCGCGGGAGATATGACTTTTAAAGTTGGTCAAAAAGTGCAGAAAATCTGTAGCCAGGGTCCACCAAAATTTGGTGCACCGACGGCGTGCTGCGGTCAGTGTGGTGGCGCCTCGGTCTGCTAGTCAGCTGGGCACAGTGGCGCTGTGGTCCTCTATGGTGCTTGCTACCCAGAGTTTTTAAAACGAGTGTATTTTGTAACCTAGAATGAGTTATTCGACGTGCAATATATGATTTTGGGGTAGGAGAAGCTTATCTATCCAAATAACCTATTTATTTTATGAGATTTCATAAGGTCAATGGTCAAAAACTCATTTTATTCATAAATTTACTATTTATAGTAAAGGCCTTTGTGGGGTCCATCATGATGCATTTGATATATCCACTCCATCCATTAATTTTATAATTTTTATATATAGAAAATCTAGGCAAATCGAAGGTCCAATTGAACCACACCATCGATCAATGGTATATATATAATCTCCACTGTTTTCTACCGTGTGGTCCACTTGAGCCTTCGATCTACATCCTTTTTTGGGCATTTGCCCTAAAATGATATTTCAAAATGGATAGACGTATTAAATGGAGCACACACATTTTAATGGGCCTCGTAGAGTCTCTTATAGGGCTGTCACATGTTGTAGGTACATGTGGTGGCATTAGCTTTTAGCTAAATTTTTTTTTTTTTTTTTTTTTTTTTTTTTTTTTTTACCTATGGTTTTAAACAGAGCTACGGTGTATGTCCGTAGCTGAAAACTTTCATTTCCGTAGCCTTTGGTCATTTTTTTGATAGTGGTTATTGTGGGCCATCGTGATGTATATAATTTGTCAATGTTATCTATATATCTTAATAGAACAATTTAGAGCATGAGTCTCAAAAGGAGGCAAGCTAAAAGCTTACATGGAATACACCACAAGAAACAATGGTGACTAAACTCTTACCGTTGAAAATTTCTTGAACGGACTATGCTATAAGAAAACTTGTAAGGGCGTTCATATACTGTTTATAGGATCAACTATTGCATATGTGTGGAATCCTTTCTATCCATTAATCTTGGAAGTTTATGGTTGGAAGAATGATCAATATCCACTAGTTACATAAACCACATCACAAGAAAATAATTCGTATACGGATATCATTATGGGTCATCAAGTTTTACGGGCTATATAAGGATCGTGTCAGCAAAAAATTATCATATTCTCATATAAATAAAAGGTTTCAAAGAAAATAACTAGTTTGAATCTAGATTTCGGTAGGCCTATCCCTACATCTTATCCATATTATTTCTCTGGTATTTGATATTAAAAGACTTCTTCTTCACTCAAAATTTATACAATTACATTTAATTTGAAAAACTTTTAAAATCCTATCTATGAGCTACCATCCGGATATTTAAACTTCCCTTCATTTCAATATTTTGAGCGTACAACAAGACTAGTACAGTCAAAATCCCTTCCTTTAACCCAACTGCTCGTGAGTCACGAGCCTATGAACCATGGATGCCAACTTTGCTCGTCCCATCCAAGGTGGGGACCACCAAATAAGCAATTACCATATAATAAGAATGAATTGCGATGTTCTGAGCGTATTTAGATTGGCATAGTTTTCATTCAACTCTCTACGGAGAGGTGCATAGCTGACGAATTGGCACTCTTATGTCCGGACCGTATTTGATCGATCTTTGGTCATGTTTCAGTGATCCGAACCGTTTATCTGATGGCCTTACGTGTGATGGAGGACAGAGAAAAAACTCTTTCACGTTGGATTATTTCAGTCATTTAAATGTTTTCCTCCAAATAGAAGTCTAACTGATTATTGTTTTGTGGGCCATTACAAGGGATCTTCAATCTTGGTTTGGATATTTTTTTTTCACCCATCCACGGTGAGGCTCGTCATATAAATTGGTTTCGATATCATCCAAAGGCCACAGTTGCAACAAATATTAAATTTAAAAAAAAATAATAAAGAAGAAGAAGAAAAAGAAGAAGAAAAGGAAAGGCACTACCTTAGGATGCAATGTAGCGAACTTATCTTATACAATATTGCATGTGATCAAGATAACTCCTGCGGTTAAAGAGTAGGTGGATCAGATAAACGGGAGTATTCAACCACCCATCTCTCCACAGTAGAGAGTGACGCATCGATAGAGATGGTTTATCGAGTGGGCCATATCATGGATGGCAAACAGTTCAAGATAGGTATAGATTGAATGATCCTAGCCATTGATAAGAGTCTTTTATAGATACAGCCTAAAATGACAATGGTTAGCAGTCGACATTTGGATGGATGGACTGAAAGGGATTGGATGGTAAAATTCCAACATATGCCAAACATGCCAAACAGACCCGGTGAACTTGTCCTGGGATATAGCAAACCCATGGATCTTAAACCAATCCACTAACATCACCATCATTACCTTAAAATTGATCCCATCCCTCCTAATCCAGTTCAATCGGGCCTGGGTCGTGTTTGGATGGACAAATTAGAAGGGATTAGAATGTAAAATCCCAGGATATGCCAAATGTGCCAAACAGACCCGGTGAACTTGTCCTGGGATATAGCAAACCCATGGATCTTAAACCAATCCACTGACAACTGACATCACCATTATTACTTTAAAATTGATCCCATCCATCCTAATCCTGTTCAATCCGGCCGCCCAAACAGACCCTAAGTTCGAGAAAGCATAAAAGGTTATGGCCAGAACTTTTAGATAGGTGTGATTTTTATTTTTTTAATTATTTTAAATAGGGTCCATCTATGATACGCCCCTCCAAGTGGATTGTCTGATAGGAGTGCCAGATTCTCTCTCTCTCTCTCTCTCTCTCTCTCTCTCTCTCTCTCTCTCTCTCTCTATATATATATATATATATATATATGAGAGAAATGCTCACACACAACTAGTTGGACATTACATTTTCGTTCAACTAGCTATGCATTTAATGAGAAATTTCTTCTTAATTAATGTAAGTAAATGCTTCCATTACATACTAATTTCATTTTAGCATGGAAAAGCGGCCATGGCTTGGGTGGCCTCATCATGGTGTTAATGTAAAATCAACCCCGACCATCATATATGTCACTCCATGTTAGATTAAGGTCTCAAAATTTATCTCCATCTGTAGTTCAAGAGGACCACACGATTGGATTCAGTGTACATGGAAAGGTTCACCCTCCAAATAGTTTCGTTTAGTGTGGCTCGCATGAATCGTGTATGAACCTAATTTTTGGGACCTAGGCTTACTTTTGGTGTGACATCTAATGGTTGGAATAGATTTTGTTATGATGGGCCCCGTAAAAATCAAGGGTGGATGTCTCTCTCCTAGTTATTCTCATTGGTGTGACCCATCTGAATCACAAGTTAGCCTGATTTATTGGCACTAGGCCTATTACTTGATTATACATCTAATAGTTGGAGTGGATCACACATACATATTAGGTTAGTTAGGCCTATAATAAAAAAAAATCAGGGGTGGGACTTCATGTAGTATCTGTTTCCAACACATTACTATTAGGTGAGAAATATATCGAGTAATTTTTTATTATAGACGTGACTTACCACTCACCTTTTTCTATTGGACTTGAACAAAACTTATCTTACCAAACTAGACTTCTATCTATATTGACGAACCAATAAAGATGAAAACATCCCTACTTTTTCAGCTGTTTTACCCTAAAAACTAGGGGTGTTTTTGTTTAAAACCCTCTTTCTGTACCCTAAAAACTCTCTTTCTGTACTTTAAAAATCTACTTTCGTAATATAAGTTTTCGGCCGTCGAAAAAAAAATCATAAAAGGAAAGTGTCTACCATGCTAATTTTTTCAAATATGTCCTGTTCAACTGTTTTATGAGTTAATTTTAGGTTATTAATTCAACCAAAAAAAGGAGCTAGATCCAAGACTCAAGCGGGGCACATTGAGAGAAAACAATAGGGATTGAATAACCACACCGTTGACATACTCGTATGGTCATAAAAATTTTCTATCCGGCTAAAGTTTTTTGTGTCTTCAGTTAATCCTAATGGGAATTACTTATAAACAGTTTGGTATTATGTTTATATAAACATGAAGGTGAGTCCATGAAAGTTTCAACTGTAGACATTTCTTTCCCTAGTTTTCTCTTGGGTGTGGCCCACTTGAGTTCTGGATCTGGTTCATTTTTATATGTATTTTAATGTAAAATGAGCTAAAAAAATGGACGGACATGGTGAATTTCTCACAAACATCACAATGATCCCTACCTAAGTGGACGTGGATTTCCTGCTAAATGCTTTCCCAGGAAGTTGTTGTTTTTGATAAATCCACCACGTATCCGTTTTTTGAGCTCATTTTAAGGCAAGCGGCCAAAAATGATATGATCCAAGACTCAAGTGGGCCAAAAAAGGGAGAATTAAACGTCCGCAGTTGAAATATTTGTGGGGCCATAGAAGTTTTGCATCAGGTGAGTATTTTTGTTTTCAGTTCATCCCAGTAGGAATGACACTATGAACTGTATGGATGGCATGTAAGCATCACTGTCGATCCTAGGAAGGTTTCAACGGTGGAAGTTTCCCTATCCATCTTTTCCTTTAATGCATCACGCTTAGTCTTAAATTCGGCTTATTTTGGACTCTCGTCCTAAAATGTGCTAAAAAAAGAAGAAGATGGCCGTGTTGTATTTATCAAAACCATCATGGTTGCCCCACGTAGGTTCGCAGCGCAGTATGTTCCTGCTAAAGCCTTTATCAGGAAATCCGCGTCGTCGCAAAATATCGGCGTCCGCCTCCGTTCGTTTGAAAGTGGTTAGGCTTTCGCAATCCGTTTCCGTTAAGCCGAGTACGGACTCGACCAAAGTCAAAGGGGCTCGCCCAATCAAATCTCGCTCTGTCAGAGCCCGCCCCACGTAATCAACGGACCTACGTGGGAAGAGATAACCATGGAGCCACGTGGTGAGGGACGAGGATTGCGTCCTACCCCGCCTGGACGGGTTCTGTGGAGCCCACCATGATGTAAAGTATTTTGTCCATGCCGTTCATCACTTTTCTCAGATCATTTTAAGATATGATCTTAAAAATGAAGCATGTCCACAGCTCCAGTGGACCACACCAAAGGAAGCTGCACTGATAATAACACCCACCGTTGAAACATTTCTAAGCGCCAAAGTGATGTTTTTTACCGTCCAACCTATTCATGAGGTCATGTAGACGTGTATTAAGTGAAAAAACAAATATCAGCTTGATCCGAAACTTCTCCAGCTCCTAAGAAGTTTTGAATGGTGGACATTCAATTCCAACTTTGTGGTCCGGTTAATCCTTTTACCTGCCTCATGTTTTTCTTTTATATTAAAATTATTTGAGAAAAACGATGAACGGCGTGGATAAAATACTTACATCACATTGGGCCCACAGAGCCCCGCCCGGACGGGACGCAATCCGCGTCCCGTGGTGAGAGATAACTATTCAATCCATCCCTGTTATTACACGAAACTCCCGTCCATCACTCTCTCTCTCTCTCTCTCTCCCGTCCAGCACGATCTCTCTCTCTCTCTCTGCAATGGCTCAGAGACACCATGTGTTACTATTTCCTTACCTTGCGAAAGGCCATCTTAACCCTTTCGTAGCATTAGCAAAGCTTCTCGGGCTAAAAACCAGCTACACCATCACCATCATCACCACCCCACTCAACATCCCAACTGTCCAATCCTCCCTCCCCCCAACATCCACCATCCGCATTGCATCTCTCCCCTTCAACAGCTCCGATCATGGCCTCCCGCCAGACACCGAAAACACCAACGCCCTGCCATTCCATCTCATGGTCAACCTCTTTCAAGCCTCGGAGGCTCTCCAACCCTCCTTCGAACGCTTCATCTCCGACGTCCAACGAGAAGATGGACACCCTCCTCTCTGCATCATCTCAGACATGTTCTTGGGATGGCCGGTCGAGATCGCGAACAAGCTCAACATATTCCACACAGTCTTCATCTCCTGTGGGGCATATGGTGGCGCCGCCTACTTCTCTCTCTGGCTTAACCTCCCACATTGCCGAGTCGACTCAGACGAATTCCAGATACCGGACTTTCCCGAGTCCGGCTACATCCACAAGTCCCAGCTGTCCTACTTTCTCCGGAATGCCGATGGCACCGACTCCTGGTCTAGGTTCGTCCCCCGGCAGCTCGCTCTCACCTTAAGGTCAGATGGGTTTTTGTTCAATACCGTGGAGGAGCTGGAGAGGGTTGGATTGGGATATTTCCGTAGAAAAACGAGTCGAGCCGTTTGGCCGGTTGGGCCTATTGCTTCTTTTCTAAGAAACAGAGAAGGTGATTTGAATAAAGATGGAGTTTCTATCGATAATTGCATTGAATGGTTGAATCTCCACCGATCTTCTTCCGTTCTTTACATATGTTTCGGATCTCAGAACACCATCTCTGCCTCTCAGATGATGGAGCTGGCCTTGGGACTGGAAGCGAGCGGCCAAAATTTCATTTGGGTCATCAGACCTCCACTCGAGTTTGATATAAATGGAGATTTTAGGGCGGAATGGTTGCCCGAAGGATTTGAGAACCGAATTACAGAAAGAAAAAGGGGGATTCTGGTGCAGAAATGGGCGCCCCAGATGGAGATACTGTCGCATGGGTCGACAGGTGCGTTCTTAAGCCATTGCGGGTGGAATTCGGTGCTGGAGAGCTTGAGTCGTGGGGTGCCGTTGATTGGGTGGCCGCTGTTGGGAGAGCAGTTCTACATTCAAAAATGATGGAGGAAGAGCTGGGTGTGTGCGTGGAGATAGCGAGGGGGTGCGATTGGGAGGTTTCAGGGGAGAATGTGAGGCGGGTGATAGAGATGGTGATGGGAGGGAGTGAGAGAGGAGAGGAGATGAGAAGGAAGGCTTTGGTAGTGAGAGAGATGATGGAGGAAGCTGTTAGAGAGGAAGAAGGATTCAAGGGCTCTTCTGTTAAGATGATGGAGGAATTCATCAGCACTCTTTCCTCCATGAAGATGAAAGTACCATGACTCCCTCCTTTGATCTATGGAAATGAATGCTCTTCTTCTTCTTCTTCTTTTTTTTAGGGGTCGTTTGGATGCCTATAAAGTTGATTAGTTGTAATCCTATTACAGGTAATCGAATTACGTGGGGTGTTTTGGATGAGTATATTTATCTGATTACAGCTTTTAGCTGTAATCTGAAACATATCAAAATATGGCGAAAGGGTATGTTTTATATTATATATATAATCTAAAACATACCAGATTATAGACATGAAGGCTAAAATGAAGGCAAACAGTCTCCGGTATAAGCATTTCTGGTAGATTGTTTTTAATCGTGTCGTCTATCTGAACCACTGATGAGGCTCATTTAAGGGTCTTGGGTGTAACATTGGGTAACCTAGGTAATGGCTGAGGTGGATTTTACATGAACACCATGGTGGGGCCATCGCAAGCCGTCGTCACTTTTTCATGCTAAAATCAAATTAGCGTGTGGTGAAACCATTTAATTACATTAATTAAGAAGAAAGTTTCCATTAAGAGAAATGCTCACACACAACTAGTTGGACACTGCGTTTTGATCTAACTAGTTTGGCATTTAATGCCCAGAGAGAGGGTGTTTGCTTCACCTCAGCTTTTTAAGAGGTCTTTTTTTATTTTTATTTTTATTTTTATCAAATGATTCACAGCTTGGGTGGGCCCCACTGTGATGTTAATGGAAAATCCACCTTGACCATCATGTATGTCAACCCATGTTAGGCATCAGAACCAAAATTCAACTCCATCCATAGTGCAAGTGGACTGCACAATTAGAAATAGTGTGCAAAAAAAACTTACTTTTCATTCCTTTGATGAGGCACGCTTAAATCAAGCATGACCCTTAATTTTGAGTTCTATGTCTAACCTTTAATGTGACATCTAATGGTTGGAGTTGATTTCATTTAGTCGTGATTGGGAGTCTCATAAAAATCAGAGGTTGACATCTCTCCCTCTACTCTTCTATTGGTGTGGCCTACATAAATCAAAAGTTTGATATTTTGCATCAAGATGTAGAATGAGATGAGATGACACATTTGACGGTTGGATTTGATGTCACATGCACATCACGACGCAATAAAAATAAGGTTATGCATTCCTGTTATGTCTTAAGCTTCTTCCATACCATTACGGAAAAAAGTGTCGATTAGATTTCTTTTTTAAAAAAGAGTGGATTAAGTGTGCCCCTTACTCATGCAACAGAGTTTGTCCCTGATCATGCCACCCACATCGATATAGGTATTGTATATCCACACTGTTCATTGGTTTTCTCAACTTATTTCAAAACATTAATCCAAAAAATGAAGCAGTTATAAATCTCAAGTTGTCCACACCATAGGAAATAGTGGATATTGAACTCTTACCATTAAAAATTTCCTAGGGCCCACTGTAATTTTTTACTTGCCAACCAACTTATTGATAAGTTCACAAAGACCTTGATGAAGTACATTAAAAATAAAAAAACAAATTTCAGCTTGATTCAAAACTGTTGGCCCATAATAAAATTTTTATGGCTAATCACCATAGGTTTTGTGGTGTGGTCCACCTAAGAATTTTATCTACTTCATTTTTAGAATCATGTCCACTCCGGCGCTGAAAATATGAATGTAGGGCATGGATATACAATAAGTATATAGTATAGGCTCGAGGGTTAGGGATGCACAGTACTACGTGAGGATAAGCTGCACCTAAACCACTCCCACTTTTTTTTTGGTAAAATGCACATTTTTTCTTGAAATACAAAGAAGTTCAACATAAGGAAAAATGGCCAACCTTGATTTTTGACATGGCCCACCAAATCATATATATATATATATATATATATATATATATATATATATATATATATATATATATATATATATATATATATATATATATATATATATATATATAAGATCCACTCTGACCATCAGATGTGCAACCTCACTGTAGGTCTTGAGTAGAAATATAATGTAGAGTTGTAATTCAAGTGAGCCACACAAATAGAACATTTGAGGTAGAAACGTCCACCTTTGATTTTCACAGGACCTCGGTCATAAATATGTGAAATCCATTCCAATCATTAGATACGGTGGAAAATTCTAGGTGTGGGACCCAAAAGTAAGATCCACACATGATTGAAGTGGGCCTCACTAAATGAATTATTTTGGAGGGTGAGATTTTTTAGCACAGTATTTCTAATTGTGTGGTCCACTTGAACCATGAATGGAGTTGATTTTTGGTTCCTATGTCTAACATGGGTTGACATACATGATAGTCAAGGTAGATTTTTCATTAACACGGGGATCATTCTCAAACAACCTTTTGAAAAGCAAAGGTGAAGCAAACGCCCCCTCTCTCCACATTAAATGCCAAGCTAGTTGGACCAAAACGCAGCATCCAACTAGTTGTGTGTGAGCATTTCTCATATATATGCTAGTTGGGCCAAAATGCATCATCCAACTAGTTGTGTGTGAGCATTTCTCATATATATATATATGCGTAATTAATGCTAATAAATTTGTTTGGGGAAAATTTGTTTCCCATTGGAAAAGAACTTGATGGCTTGGGTGGGACCCACGGTGGATTTAAGATGAAATCTACACCAACCATCAGATGAATCGCCCCATAATGGTCATAGGGGCAAATAATCAAATGTATCCATAAATAAAGTGGACCACATGATAGAAAATAGTGCCCTGGAAAAGCTTATCCTCCAAATTGTTTCTCTTCCTATGGTCCACTTGAAGTACAGATGAGTGTGATTTCTTGGCTCTAGGTCTAATATGAAATTATACATATAATGAAAGAGTGGATCTCATGTAAACATCATGGTGGGCCACATCAAAAGATGAAATATGTGTGTTGGTTTCGAGAAAGAGTCGGATGACAAAAATGAGGGAAATCCAAAGCTAAAGTAGACCACGCCACAGAAAACAGTGACGATTAAACCCTACCATTGTAAACTTGTTAGGATGATAGAAGTTCTAGATCACATTGATATATATATTTTTTCCTAATCCAGGTCTGCAGAACCTTATGAATAAGTTGGATTATGAATAATCTAGATTTTGGATGGAAAATAAACATTACGATGGACCATAGGAAGGTTTTAATGATGGGCGTTCAATGTTCACTATTTCCTAAGGTGGGACTCACTTGAAAGGTGGATCTGTTTAATTTTTAGGACCATCCATTAAAATGATTTGTAAAAACTGGGGGACGGCGTGGATATACAACAAATATATCAAAGTGGGTCCCACGGTGAAGGAAGCACCTATTGGTATGTTACCCGGGTAACACCGGATCTACTTCCGTCCATTCTCGGTAATGTACCAATTTTCTCGGAACCAACAAGTGCCTCACCGACTTCAACCTTTCATCTTTTAACGGGGCCACTGTGATATGTGTGTGGGATCCACTCCAATCATTATATGTTTAATCTAATGTTGGGCCCACAAAAAAATCTGGGCTAATTCATGAATGAAGTGGGCCATACCAAATGGAAATAATTGGGAAAGGTGTTGACCCTTGATTTTTAGAGGGCCTACCCAGTTGGGCCTTAGAAATCCACTCCAACTATTATATGCCATACAAAAGTTTAGGCTTGATGTCCAAGAAATGGGCGCGGATTGGCTATTGACGGGTTGAGTAGCTAGACTGCTACTGAAGTGACATCACCATGATGTATGTTTTGTATCCAGCCCATCCATTCGTCTGGAGAGATAATTTTAGTGTAAGATCCAAAGAATGAATCACATCCAAAGCTCCGGTGGACCCCACCAAAAAAAATCGTGGGGAGAGTGACACCACCGTTAAAAACTTCTAAAGGCCAAAAAAGTTTTCTATCTAGCTGATATTTGTGTTTTACCTTTTTTAATGACTTTTCTAACTTTTGAATAGGTTGGATTTCAAAAAAACATCCTGGTGGGCCTTAGGAAGGTTATAACGGTGGGCATCAATCTTTCCACTGTTTTCTGTACCGTGGTCCATTAAAGTTTTGGATTTGCCTCATTCTCTTATTTATGCCTTAAAATAATATCTTCAAATGGTTGGACGGTGTGAATACAACACATACATCATAGTGGGGTCCACAGAACTTGGCGACATCACTTTAGTAGCGATTCTACTCAACCTTTCAGTATCTAATCCGCATCCCCAAGAAATCATGCCTGTACATGATTCAACTGGGCAATGCCAAGGAAGACGATTTGGAGGAAAAGCTATTCTCGTATTTTGTTTTTAATCATGTGGTCTACCTTAACTACGGATGGAGCTGATTTTCAGATCATGGGTCCAGCGTAAGGTGAATCATGTGATGATTGGGGTGGATTTCCCATTAACACCATGGTGGAGCCGATCAAAGTGGGTAAGTCATTTTTTATTTTAAAATAAGTTTCCAGATTCAGCTTTTATTAACCTTAAATGCCCGGCTGGTTGGACCAAAACTTACGGTCCAACTACTTGTGTGTGAGTTGTATATATATATATATATATATATATATATATATATTCAAATTTCTCAACGGCCGAGAGTTGCAGCTTCAAGGGCGTGGGCATTTGTGAAACCTCCTGCAAATCTCTCTCCGCGCCAGCATTTTTTAAACCTCATGGAAAGCTCTCTCCGTTTGTGTAGCAGGAGAGCTCCGAAAAACTGTCTGCGGACTTTTGTAGGAACTTCCTGCAAATAAGAAGCTATGTGGGGCCCACCGTGATGCATGTTAGAAATCCAATCCGTCCATCCGTTTTGCGAAATCATTTTAGTATCTGGGATAAAAAATTAGACAATTCCAAAAATCAAGTGGGCGGTACCATAGGAAAAAGCGGGTAGGGAAATGTCCACCACTGAAATCTCCCTTGGTGGACCGCCATGTTTATATGCCATCCATACCCTTCAAAAGGTCATTCCTACCAGGATGAACTGAAAAGACAAAATTATTGGTCTTTTAAAAAAAAATCTGTAGTCCCATAAACTTTTCAACCGTGTACGTTCAATCCTCACTGTTTCATATCCTGTGGCCCACTTAGAGTTTTGGATTGCCTCATTTTTGGAAATATGATCTAATATGATATGCTAAAATGGATGGATAGGGTGGATTGCTAACAATCATTACTATGGCCCCACCTACATTAGGGTCGTAGGAACTTCGTGCGCAACGCCCCTGTTGTGCGGCACACATTAGTTGTATTTTTGGACATGGGCGCGGATTGCGTGCTACCCCTGCCCGTCCCATGCTTCGAACGGGCAGTTCTGTGGGCGGGCCCACCGTGATTTATCTCTACATCCAAACCGTCTATCCATTTTTTAAGATTATTTTGAGGGTTACAACAAAAATGAAGCAGATTCAACGGTTAAATGTACCACACCACAGTTGACTCTTGCATTTAATGCAACTGACAGTTGATGCTTCGTGCATTTTATTGCAACCAAGCTTATTATTTGGTTTGAGCGTTGGATCTATCTCATTTTTATGCTCATGCCTTAAAATAATCTCAGAAAAGGAATTGATGGCCTGGATGTACAGATACATCACGGTGGGCCTGGCCACAAAACTGCCCGTTCGGAGCTAGGGACGGGCGGGGGTAGTACGCAATCCGCATCCTTTGACATGCCAAAAGTTTGGACCCAACATGATGTATGCGATCTATCCACACCGTCCATCCATTTTGCGTGGCCATTTTACTGCATGAGCCTAGAAATGAAACAAATTCAAACCTTAATGAAGGGCTAGACTTGAGAAGTTCTGTATCAAGTTGATATTTGTGTTTGCCCAGCATATAGGTCTGAATGACCTTATTAACAGGTTGGATGCCAAATAAACATCACACGAGGCTTAAGAAGAATTACACGTGGGATCATTGTCCCCACTTCATTCTATGGATGGATCCCTAGCTGTGGGGCCGATTGGAATTTATGTACCTTACATCCACGTGGTCCATCTATTTTGACCCCCAACTTTAGGGAATGATAAAAAAAAATAAAAATACATATTTAAAACTTAGGTTGACCACATAGGAAACAATATTCATTGAATCCCTACCATTCAAACCCGTTGGGACCACCAAAATGTTTATTTCCCTTCCAACTTCTTTTTTTTTAATACATTATTAGTACATCCCACTGTCCGTTCATACTTCACAGTTAGCCACCCCCACTAAAGAATTCATACCAAGACTTCAACATTGAAACAAGCATTTAACCTTTTGATAAGGTCATAGGGACTTGAATGAAGGATACACACAAATAACAGCCTAATTTAAAACTTGTGGACGGTGGACATAAAACAGTGACCTGACAGAGGAGGCTGCCTTCAGACGTCATTCACGTTCCCTGCACCCTCGGTTATAGGGAGTCACACTTTGATTATGATCACATAACCACAAGTGTGGGTGGGACGCGTATGCATTTATATCCCTGCTGTCCATTTTATTTTATTTTTTCATATTATTTCAGGGCATGGCCCTCAAACAAAAGCATATGCAAATTTCATGTGAGCCACACCAGAGGAAATAGTGATTATTGAACATTTTAAACCTTTTGGGGCTGGAAAAGTTTTGGATCAATCTTAGATTTGTGTTTCCGTTTTATCCAGGTATTTGTAATCTTATCAACAGGTAGGATGGTCAGTAATCATTATAGTGGGCCCTAGAAGGTTTTTAACAGTGGGTGTTCAATGATCACTCTTTTATGTGGGGTGGTCCATTGAAATCTCTGTTTCGATTTTGGAACTACACCTTAAAATAGTCTTGAGAAACAGATAGACAGTATGGATATACAATGCATACGTAGAGGTGGGCCCTATGTTCAGGGTCCCACTCACATGGCTGGTTCGGGAAAGCAGCCAAGTCGTCCTCCGTAATCGTCCATGCACTGCATACCAGCGACAGTCGTATAAGGGGTGCCATTTGTTTAATTATTTATGACCCTGTCCAAACGGGGAACGGATTGGCTACTCCCCCTGACACCAGCCCTGGGGCTGGTGGTCGGTGCTCTGTGGGCCCCACTATGATGTATGTGTTTCATCTATACTGTTCATTCATTTTTAAAGATCAATTTAGGACTTTAGTCTAAAAATGAGAGGTATATATATCTCAGGTGGACCATACCACATGAAAACAATAGTAATTGGATATCCACCATTAAAATTCTCCTAAGGTCCACTGTACTGTTTATTTGACATCAAATCTGTTGATTAGGTCATACAGGCCCAGATGAAGGAAAAAAAATAAAAAATCAGCTTGATCCAAAACTTTTATGGTCCCCAAAATGTTTTTAATGGTCAACACTCATTCAACACTCATTCAACACTTTTTCCTGTAATGTGGTCCAATTGAGATTGGGATATAACTCATTTTTGGTCTCTTAATGTAAAATGATCTGTAAAAATAGATGGACCGAATGGATGAAACACATACATCATGGAGGGCCCCACAGAGAACCGACCATCAGCCATTGGCTGGTGTCAGGGGAGTAGCCAATCCGTTTCCGTCAAAACACATCTCATAGAACCTCTCTCTCTATAATTTACTTGTCGTTCATTTCGAAAGAACTCGTACTTATTGATTGTCATTTTGTATTTATGTAGGATTATGAGCCGAGTTAGCTAGGATCTTAACTGCAGGGACCAGGTCAAGTCTAGTTTTGTGTATCTGATTCCTGGCTTGGTATGTGTGGCAGATATGGTCCACTCATCAAGTGGGGCTGCCTTCAACATGCCTAAATCAAGGGAAACAACTCCTCAACTCCAAGTATTATGGGGCTCACACGATATTTGTGTTATATCCACTTTATACATATGTTTTACCATATCATTTTCGGGCACGAGCCCAGAAGGAGATTCAAACTGGTGTTGGCCACAGTACAAGTGACCTTGCATTCACATGTTTACCACTAGGATGAAGGGAAAATACAAATATCAACCTGATTGAATATTTATCTGGACCAAGAAAGTTTCAATAGTGGGCATTCAGTTCCCACCATTTATCATGATGTGTCCATTTGAGTTTTGGATTTTTCTCATGTTTGGACTCATGCCCCAAATGAGCTGGTGGAACAAAAGTATGGAGTGGATATAACACAAACATCACCATCGGTCTGTGGTCTCACGGAGGTTGGGGTTCCGAATCAAGAAGCTAATCCAGGTTAGTACTTCGTAAGAAATTAATCTGCTAGCCAAAAGTGCATGCTTGTCGATGGGAGTGAGACTGGGGTCAGCTTGGGTTCGAATTTTGAACCATTGTCCTGAGCCTATTGAAAATCATGATTTTGCTTGTCACCGGCCAAGCCCATTGACAACCCTATTCAATATAGACGATCAGTCCTATTTATGGCCATCTTTTCTTACTCTACATGCCGCATGTGGGTGCAACATGGGAAGTGTGCTGGTAGTTCATTCTTCAAGCCTTTCACAGGGGATGCTATTTTCTCAGCGTTATCGTACGTAGCCATGCAACAAAAAGCCCTATTGCTAATGAGAGTGATGGGTGTCTGACGACGTGGATTAGCTGCTTACGGGCTACTCTTACAGGTTGAGTAGCGAGACTCCCTACTGAAGTGATATCACCAAGTTTTGTGGGTCTCATTATGTTGTATGTTTTGTATCCACACCGTCCATTCATTTGGAGAGACCATTTTATGGCATGAGGCAAAGAATAATTAGGATCCAAATCTCTAGTGGACCTCACCATAGAAAATAGTGGAGAGCGACGCCAACCATTAAAAACTTATAAGGGCCGCAAGTTTTCGATGAATAGGTTGCATCTCAAATAAATTTCACGGTGGATCTTAAGAAGGTTCCAACGGTGTGCGTTGGTCTCTCTAAGGTTTTATGCGATATGGTTTATTAAAGCCTCGGATCTTCTGCATTATTTGGATCATGCTCTGAAATGACCTCTATAAGTAGATGAACAGCATGGATACAACGCATACATCATGGAACCCACGAAACTTTCTAACGTCACTTCATAATCGAGCATCGCTACTCAACCTGTCAGTAGCTAATCCGCGTCCGTGTCTGCCACCTATCCATCATTTATGCCGCCTCACATTAGGATGGAACTATAAAAAGTCATGGGCGGAACCAAACATCAGGAGCGCCTCACCACTAGGAACGATGCACATGGAGGAACGGTGCACATGGGAACACGGATTTCCCGCCAAAACTTTCAGAAGAAAGTTCCTGCGCTGGGATGCTAAATTCATATTTAATAGGTATAAAACACAAGTGGACTATATAAGAGTAAACAGTGGAGATCCAGTGACTACCGATTGAAGAATTCACGTGGCCACAAAGGGTTTGTAAAATCAAAAAGGTTTTAACGGTGGAAAATTCTTTTTCGAATTTTTTCTCTTATATGCCTACCTGAGATTTAGATTTGTCTCATTTTTAAACACATGTACTATAATGGTCTCACAAAACAGATAGACGGAGTGGATTTATCCCAAACATCACAGTGGGTCCTACATAGCATCCCAACGCAGTGGAAAGGATTTTGCAGGAAACCCGCGTCGTGCACGTAGGATGGCGATGGATGCGGACTGGTTACTACCCTACCAGAACCCAGCTCCGCGCGAATGGTCGTACCAGGGCTGTGTGGGGCCTACCATAATTTATATAATTTATCGAAGCTATTCATTTATCTTTACATGTCATTTTAATACATAAACCTAGAAAAGAGGTGATCGAAGGCTTAAATGGATTACAACACAATAAGCAGTGAGGATTAAATTCTTACCGTTAAAAACTTCCTAGGGACTACACATGATGTTTAATTACTATCAAATCTGTTCATAAAATCACGTGGACTTGAATGAAAGGAAAACATAAATATCAGCTTAATCTAAAACTTTTGTAGCCCCGAGAAGTTTCCAATGGTAAGCTCTCTATCACCCTGCTTCGGATGGTGTACTCTATTTTAGCCTTCATTTGCCTCTTATTTGGGATTATGCTTAAAACGATCTGTCAAAATAAATGGATGGCTTAGATGAAACATATACATCATGTTAGGCCCTATAGAGCCCTGAGAGGGTCACTTGTCTCTAGCTAGGGGTGGTGGGGTAGTGCCCACTTTCGTCTAAGCTGCTGAGGTGGTTCAATTATTTTAACAGTCTACAGCTTCATTACTAACATAAATAAGGTATTATAATGGAATCAGTGAAGAGTTGGAATCTTTGATTTTGGATTTTACCGTTAGCCTCTAAAATTTTCTTTACAATGTTCTAAATTCATATAGAAACTGTAATGGTATCAGTTCGTCATAATTTTCTTGAAGTGGTCCATATTGAATATAATACAGAACATGAACGGTCCTGATCATCATAAAACTCAGCATGTGGGTCCCAATAGAGCCTACACACGATGGATCCTGGGTCCTGATCATTTCCGCTCTTATTCATTGATTGTTTGCCATTCAAATCACGTGATCACGTCCTTCTAGTTGACAGGTACCCAACCTACAAAACGGAAGTGGATTGGCTGGTGTACCACACACCACCGATATAGCTGGCGTATTGACGTCAGCAAGTTCTATGGATCCCATCATGAGGTATGTGTTATATCCAAACCGTCCATCCATTTGGAGAGCTTGTCTTAGGGCTTGAGACCAAAAATAAGACATATAAATAACAAGTGGACCACACTGCAAAAAGAAGTGGGATGGAACGTCTACCATTGAAACCCTTTTAGGGGTCACAGGAATTTTGGATCAATATTGTATTTTTTTTACCGTGACCTTACGAACAGATTGGAGGGAAAATAGATGTTATCGTGGGCCCAATGAATATTTTAATGTGAAAATCAGTATCCCGCTGCAATTTGTGGTGTGGGCCAATTGAGCTTTGGATATGATTATGTTTTAGCTCATACTAAAAAATGATCTCGAAAAATAAATGAACGGTGTGGATATGATAAATACATCATTGAGGGGCCCACGTAACTTTGACCTCCTTTGAACGGTTCCTACAACTGGGAGCTCGAGGATTGTCAACGCTCGTCTTCGCACGACACGTACCCACATCAGCTATATCAGTGATGTGTGGTACACCAGCCCTACAAAACAAGGGCTGCGCTGAGCTGACTCGTAGAAACTGATAACCACGTCCGGATCTACCCCGTCCATATCACGATTCACATCACATTTTCATCATGGGTTCTAAAATCAGTTTGAAATCATACATGAATGCTCATGTCTAGTACTTGTTGCCAACATGACCCTTTGAATGTCCTGATTTTTTGTAAATCCATTTATCCTCGTGGCAAGGGTAAGATGATTGGACTGGACTGTGTGACATATGGACAATAAGTGGACCCACACTCAATCTAAACTATTTAACAATAGAATTTCAGTTTCAATTAGAGCTGGGCATTGGACCGAGTCGGATCGGATTAGGTGCAGCCTGATCCTGATTGAAATCTGCATAGTCTGACCCAAAATCGAGCCAATCTGATACCGGATTTGAGTTGTTTAATTCGAACAGATCTAAATTCCTACTAGTCTGAACCGATTCGAGTCTGACTTGGTCAGAAAAATCGAGTCGGATTAGATTGGGCGAGGTTAGGATCGTCCATTTTTTCAACGGTGTGGAAATCCTTATTCTCACTGTTTCTTACGATGTGATCTACTTGATTATTACATATATTTAAAATTTAGCATCAACCCCTCAAATGACCTGAAAAAATTGATGGACGGTGTTGTAACATCCTGAAAATCGGGGGGTCGAGTAAAAATTCCACTCCCGAGTTCCAGAACATCACTTATGCAACATAAATGGGTATGATTGAATGTTGTCTGTGTTAATGTATTAAACATGAGTAGGATTAATCCAAAACATCATATCATACTCTAGAGACCGTTATATTAGCAAGCGGAAGACTGTGATAGTATGTATAATATATATAAACTGTTGTGTGTCTCCAGAGTGTGAACATGTTACCAGGTTATATACATACATGTATACTTCAAAAGTAGACAAAACGAATATACATGAGTGCGCTAAAAATATAAAATGACAAGTGTCAAGGCATCTAATCAACCTTCCTGTAATCCCGTCAATCAGAACACGCATAAAGGAGAGATCCTCCTCATCATCATTGTTCACTTCCCAAGTGCAGGGTTGTGATGTAGTAATAAACTTGGTAAGACCGAGGTCGAATCCCAAGGGACTGAAACTTGTACGTTATCTAAAATTAACTGGAAATAGAACTAGAATGAGATGAAATCTGAATTGAATTATAAATTGAGGAATAATTGTAAACTATTAATCTAAAACTTATAGGAGAAATCAGAGGTAAGGAAACTAGGGATTCAGAGGATCCACTTGTAGAGATCAGGGAGATCTTATGCCTGTTTCATGAATCATGGAATTTACTGAACTGCCATTGATCTAGTTTTCAAAGAGATGAAAGGAAGATGAATTAGAATGGATTCCATCACCAAACCATGCCCAAAGACTATGACAAACAACAGAATTAAACTAATTACCACCCAATCACATGTATGTAAGTTAGGAAGGGTACCGTCATCCAACCATGCCCAGGAGACTACGGTGAACAACAGGGCTTCCTGACGTCATAAACATAAAGGGGAAAAGGATATGCTCCAAGCCATTGCAGACCCATTGTAATTTTAGTCACAACAAACCATTAAAGACTAAACAAAACATGCCATTAATAATCAACTAAAATAAACGTTAATTCAAGAATTAAAATTAAATTAAAGACATAAAATAAAATCTCCCATCTCACTACAAGCTTCACCTCTTAGCCCTAGCTAAGAGGTTCAGCCTATCACAGACATGATGAAGCTGGACATGTTAAAAGAAAATATGAAGAAGGAAAAAAATAAAAATAACAAAATTTCTCTACTCCCTCTGCCCTCGTTTCCAGCCCAAGCCTCAAGCTCTCCACCTCCTGATCTCCTTCTAAGACCTGAATGAATGCTCCCCACGTCCTAAACCTCCTTTTATAGCTGCTGGAGTGGTGAAAATCGGATTTGAATTGGATTTGGAAAGCTATGCATGCCTAGTGAAAGCTTTTCCGCAGCCAAGTTCGGTGCCTTAAAACACGCCACTTTCCTTGCTCAAATTTCAAAGAAACATCGTTCCTTAGTACTTTCTTGGGTCTTCTACATGATAGACAGTTCAGATCTGCCATATGATCAAAGATGGTGGGCCAAAACTGCCTGGAAAAGTCAATTTTCGTGGATGTGCCAAACCTTTCGCTGTTGTGATTGGTGGGCCCCTCAGAAGCATTTTATGGAAAATCCACCCCATCCATTGGATTCAGAACGAAATTTCAGTCAAAAATAGATGGTTTTGAATGTCCATTGACGAAGCCCAGAGAAGAAATCACTAAAAGATCAATTTTGAACGTCCCAGGGCAGCCCTTTTGTGGCCCCTGTATCGCACACGTGTGTACGCATGGATGTAAAATGTCAGCATGGTTTTGTAGTATTTGAACCCCTCTACAAGATGGACGGCTTGGATCAGACGTACAGTCAATGGGTAGGGCCCACAACCGTCTGCAAAAACGGCCAGCGGCCGTGTGTCCGCTGCACGATTTTTTTTTTTGAATTGTAGACGGAAATGTTGGTCAGCTGCGCTGACCGACTTTTGGGAAATCTCGTGCACGGCGGGCGTGTGTACACTATGTATACACGCTGTACATATATGGTCCATTGTGAAGCTTTCAAGAAATCCAATCCGCCCATTCTGTTCCTCACATTATTTTACCCGTTGAGAACAATTATCAAGCATATCCAGCTGGCGGGTGGGCCCTAAATTGAAGATTGATGGGCTAATCTGTCCGTTAGGCCACTTCCGCAATGATTCAATGGATCATTTTTGACGTGTACGGTTAATTTATGGTCCTCAGACCACGTATGGAGTTTCGAGCCGAACCGATATTGGGAACCCCGTGATCTTGCGTTCTGGATGCGTTTCAAGCCACTTGAGCTTCAGTTTCTTAGTTTTCTCAGATTTCTGACCGTGTATATCTGTCAATCTTGATCCTCTGAAGTCCGTCCCTTACCCTAGTGATCATCAGAACGTTAACTCCAAGCTTTTGACATCCTTTTTCAGTCAACTCTCCTAATCACACCCTGCAACAAAACACGATTAAAACTAGGCATTAAACACTATTATGCTCGTCAATCCGGACAATATTTGGGGTCTAATATGCACTATTTGACCCTCAACAATCATCAAGTCCAGCTCCGCCTCGCAGGTTGCGCCATCATCTGCAATCACAATAGGGACTGGTGGGTGTCCGGAAACACCATCCCGTAACGTGGGAGTGAGTGATCAACTCAGTGGGATAAGAGAGCAGAGATTAGCATGTTATCAAATCAATCATGTGATAATAGTAAAACAGTAAATCAAACAATCCTAATACTATTGTTAATGCAATATGACATGACATGATGGATGCCCTCACCGACGTTCTCCTCATACGGCACCATCTGCGTCCGCGGCACGCTTGCGTACTGCTTAGTGCTCCACATCTTCCAGGCACATGCAATGTGATGGTGATATGATTACCGAGTTATTATTAGTCCATTCAAATAGCAGGATTGGGAAACTAAGGTACTTCCCTTATATCAATCCCAACACAGATCCTGTCTAGGGTCGTCACTCCTAGTAATCTCATACGATGTATATTTTTATAGGTCGCTGCAAGGGCTGCCAGGGCTGTTGCTCGCACTCGTTGCACCGCTCCCCCATCACCTTATCAATACAGGCCTACTGTACTCTCACTGCTACGGAAGGGTCGTCGCCTCCCGTAGACTCAGAATACGCTCGCGGTCACTACAAAGGACTGTTAGGGCTGTTGATCGCACTCGTTGCACCACTCCCCCATCACCTTATCAATGTAGGCCGACATCAAGAATATAGTGTCCCATACTACCATAATCTGCTCACGAGTCTGGGTTGCTCACTGGTCACTACGGGGAAGTTTATGGCCCTAGCGTAGGCCGACAGCTCGACCACGGTGTCCCATACCACCATGCCCGGCTCATGAGTCTTCGTGGATCAAGGTACCATGGTTGACAGGGTTTATAGTGGTAAGTTCAGTACCCTAGGTTCAAGCAGTTATGACTCATACAGGGTAAACATACAACGGCCAGTCGGGTTACTTGACGGGCTCGACTAGCACGAGCGCATCTCAAGCTGAGCGACATGAAGTGCATAAAACACTTCGCGTGGCCTAACCACTGTCGCCAACTCCAAAACACGACTCGCGTTCATCGACGCGTCGTTCGTGGTAAAGATAAACCAACCATGAATTTACTTAGTTGCCGACTGCCTGGACTAGGTATAGTCCCAAACAATTATGAATCCACATCAGCAATCATGTGAGCATATTAACACATGTTATAACATACAACTTAAGTAAATCTTCAAGCACATGTATTTCATACATATAATGAAATCTTGCATATAGCTAACATGTAGGAAATCATTTACATCAACATATAAATTGAGAAATCAATCTCAAACTAATTCATAACACCATTTAATTCAATACATACTAATACAAGCATTTATACAAACACTTAAACTACACACTGAAGTCTACATATAGTATGTCGACTCAAAGTGCGCATTTAGGCGAATCTCTTCACCGAACTAATTATGCATGCATTCCTAGTATCCTAATGCGACAAGAAGCCATGTCAATCACATCAGCAAATTATGGATGAAAATAGTGTTTCCTACAAATGACTAAAATGCCCTAAATCTCATATTCTTTGTCTGCTTACGAAACAGGAAACAGACAGCATATTGTACATTTCAAACGGCGTTGCCGTCGATAATCTACTATTAAACGATATTGAAAGCATTGAAAACAGTCAATCAAAGCGTCTAATATCCGCACCTTTTCTCCTAGAAGCGTATTAATTCGAACGGAGCGTATACGCTTCGTTTACGGCGAACTGGGAATCTAATACGCAAGATCCATCAGCTACCATGTTATGAAAACCAAGAAACCTCAAATCAGCAACTATTTAGGATATTTTCTTACCTAGAAATGCGGAGAAATCACCGACAAAGTGATTGGATTGCGTGGCTTAAACACGTGTAGCAGGTAGCACCAGTAGCAGGAAATTCTCTCCCACCTTCTCTCACAATCTCTCACCTTTTCTCTCACTCAACCTAGGGCTTTTTTCAAATTTGTATGGAAGAGATATGAGAGGGTTTCAACCCCTTTTATAAGCCCAAACATGCCCAAAACAGGCTTGAGAACAAAGTTTACTTGATACCTAACCAAATCGGGGCTGTTTCGGTCCAAAAGGGCATTTTTGGTGGTCCCTTGGCCGAACGCGATCGGACTTAAGTTCATGCTCGTCGGATGTCGCTCACATCAAGTTTTCAGACCGGTAGAGTTCCCAGATCGCACGTGGCGGTCCAGTTTCAGTTCAGCGGTCATCGCCCGTTGATCAGGCCTACAAGTCTCATGACATGAAATAGAAATTTTTTCTGATCCGAGGGTGTAATTTGGCTGAATTCTGACGGTCAGAATGCTTAATACTGACGCGTCAAGTCGTGTGCCAGATTTGAATTTCAAATTCCAATTTTAACCCTATTCTCACTCTCTTCACTCCAGGCTCAATGAAATAGCCTGTGAATGTCGGTTGGACTTGATTTTTGAAATGATTGTCAGGTCCAGCTAGGCGGTTATAACGGTCTAAGATTGTAGGTATCGGACTTTCGACACGCGGTCTATATCCAATACAAAGTTTCAAAGAGGTCCAGAGAATAAACCGGTTTAGAGTTTGATCCGAAGTTTTAGAGTATCATAGCACCATGGATTCTACAAGTTTTGGGTCTTGTAGAACGTATTTAAAGTGATCAGGGACTATTTCCCTACTACTCTAGCGTTGCGCTAGCTAACTTATGCTTAGTTTCTAAAGGAATTAATCCTAAGTGGTTTCTTTGGCTATGGAATTGGGTTCTGAGCGGTTATGAAGGTGTTTTGGTTGAACCATTGCCTAAGGACGTCTAATCCCAGGTTGGCCAAAATCCGGAGTGTTACAGGTATGGATAAACCAAAAAAAATTTAAGACAGCCCCACATAATTTACTCAAGTGAATAAAATATCTCGCTGCGAAAGCTTCTTGAAGAAGCTTTGTATGGAGGGAAGGGGATTACGTACGGTAAGCATAATGAGTAAACTCAATAGGCCCTAGTGGCATTCATGCATTTGATCCACTCCGTCCATCTCTTTTGAAACATAATTGTAGGACATTATCCAAAAAATGGAGTATATCCAAAGCTCAAATGGACCACACCATCAGAAACAGTGTAAATTGAACATCTACCATTGAAAAATTCTTGGGGACAACAGAGGGTTTAAATCAAGCTGATATCTGTGTTTTCCCTTCATCCATGTCTTTGTGATCTTATGAACAGGTTGGATGACACATAAACATCATTGAGGGCCTTAAAAAATTTTCAACGGTTGAAATCAATACTTCCGCTTTTTCCAGTGGTATGGTTCACTTGAGCTTTGTATATGCATCAATTTTGGGTTGAACCCATAAAATGATCTGGCAAAATGAATGGACAGCGTGGATGAACTACATGCATTCGCGGTGGGCCAAACTGAGTTTACTCAGTATGATAAAAGCATATGAGTAACTCAGTACGCAATTCTGCCTATGGTGTATAGCTCACGCCAGCTATCCACCTACTTTAGGTATGTGTCGTGCGAAGACGAGCACTGACGCTCCTTGAGCTCCGAGTTGTACGAACAGTTCAAAGGAGATCAAAGTTACATGGCCCCGCAGTGATGTATTTATTATATTTATACCGCTCATCTATTTTTAGAGATCATTTTAGGTATTATCTAAAAAAATGAATCTAATCCAAAGATCATCTGGACCACACCATAAATAGTAGTAGAGATGATGATTTTCACCGTTAAACAATTTGTAGGCCCACCATAATGTTTATTTACCATCCAATCTGTTCATAAGGTCACAAAGACTTGAATGAAGTGGAAAAAAAAATTTCATGTTGATCTAAAACTTCTGTGAACCCAACAAGGGTTTCAATGGTAGACGTTCAATCCACTGCTGCTTTCCGTAGTGTGGTTCACTTAATAGTTAATTTGTGTTATTTTTGTCTTAAGCCTTAATACGATATTGCAAAATGGATGGACGGTTTGGATATAACACATACCTCGTGATTAGACCCACAGAACTTGCTAACATTCGCTTCCGTCTCTGGGTCTGACCGTCATGCCTGTAAACAACTGTATGCCAACCTTCTTCCATCAACGTTGCTGCGTCTCTCTTTCTCTCTCTCCTATACCCAGCTATCTATTGTATCTCAATGTATATCTCTCCAACGGAGAGATTTCCAAAACTCAACTGTCTTTGATCTACCGTAGGATATTTAACTAGTTTTTTTCTTGCCTTCTTTTTCAACAGAGAGGGAGAGAGAGATAAAGAGAGATAGAGTTAGGGGCTAAGTGTATATTGGGCGGATTTTTTGACGCCAAACGAAAAGTAAAAAATACAAGGGTATTTAGAAGGATATTTACCTCCTAGGTAGGGTCGGGTCGGGTTGGTTCGGATCCTTTTGGTCCAGATTTTCGGATCGGTTCTGTTTGGATACATCACTATCCGAACCTGACCCAAAAAATGATCGGATCTAGAAGGATAGACTTGATCAGGGCCAATCTAGGCCGTCGGTTCTGTTCGGAATGGTACCGAGTCGAGGTCGGATCGAGTCAGATCCACCGGATCGGATTCAACATGCCCACCTCTAGTTTCAATTGTTTCCCGGTATAGCCCTGGGTTGCTTAGCGTAGAACACGTGACCTAAGCTTGGTGCTATATGGACGGGGCAAAGTTTGGTCAACTTCACCATGATGAATGTGTCATATCCAGGTTGTCCATGTATTTTGTCGGGTCATTTTAAGGCAGAAGCCCAGAACTAAAGCAATTTTGAGCGTTGAGATTTTTGGTTAAAAAATAAAAATAAAAATTACTTTTTTTAAAAAAGTTAAAAATTATCTCCCTTCAAATTGATTTTAAAAAATCAAAGAAAAATATGTTTTGTTTAGTCCCACTTGTGGGAGAAATTTTTTAATTTATAAATCATTATATATATGTTGAGTATTCTTACTTGGAGAAATGGACATAGAGATTCTCGATTTGCATGTTCTAGTTATGCTATAGAACACATGCACCGCTTGTGAATGACCTTTGATGATCTAATGATCAGATCTTTGATCTAACTATATGAAATGTATGGAAGTTAGTGTCTACGATAAGAAACATTTCATAAACTTTTTGAACCATTGATGAGGCCACCTAGCAACCGTTCACACCTCAGATAACAAATTTAATCAGACAACTTTTTGATACACCACTTTTTGAACTCTCTAAACAACTTTTTTTTTTTTTTTTTTTTGTTTCAAGATTACTAAATAACTAGCTGAATGACTCAATTATTATTATTTTTTTTAGTCACTGAATTCGAGCACTTAATGAATCTACCAGAGAAGTGATTCAGCCTAGTGTAAAATTTTATTTGGTCTTTCTATCTCCAATATTATTTTGAGAAATAAATTTTCAATACTCTTAAAGCTTAATTCATTGATACCGAATGTGTTATATAAGTTAAATTGATGATCCAGAACGTGATAAGACTAAACCAATTCGATGATACAAATTTCACTAGATAACAAGACACGTTGAAGTTTCTTCTCACTGCCTTGAACATATTCTACATTTTAGATCCCAACCTATAACCGCTACTAGAAGTGACAGACAATGATAAGAAGATGAACTATTGTGTTGCGATCACATCCTCAACGCCTTGTCTAATCAGTTATACGACCCTTACATGGGAATAGCTTCAGTAAAAGAAATTTGGACTGCGTTGGAATATAAGTACAAGACCGAAGAAGAAGAAACAAATTTTTTTTCTAATCGCCAGGTACTTTGATTTCATAATAATAGACAATAAGTTGCTACTAGCATAAATTCATTAATTACAGTCAATTATAAATAAAATAAATGCACAAAAATTGACCTACTAGAATCTTTCCAAGTTGGAGATATCACAACTAAACTGTAAGACCCGTATCCCAATCCGTACTGTTTCGTCACTTCCCGCGATCCTTCTTGTCAAATTCCGGCAGTCCGTGACCTGTAGTCGACGTTGTGCACGACCGTAAGTCGTATCCTATACATTTGAGTTGACTTAATCTAAGGCTTGTATCATTGCGACCGCACCGTCGCCACGGTTCCAACGCCGCGACTCACGCACCGATCCGATACCCTGACTAAGAGATGTGGGTCGGCGTTTATTTTGAGAAAACACTGCGCGTTTGCAATCCTAAGAGAATCTCTACAATGTGTCCCATCAATCACATCAATCAATCACCCATCAATCACTTTATGTCAAGTACAAGCAACCATACCTCTCTTACATCACCCTTACCTAAAGTCAACTCTCTCCCTCTCTCTCTCTTACACCACCTTACATGTCAAGTACCACTCACATCACTCCATCACTCACCTCACATCCCTCTTACAAACTCTCTCTCTCTTTCTCATTTCTCAACAAATCCCAAGCAACCAAGAAGCACTCCCACGTCCAAGCTTTCCCCATGGGAGAAATGTGATTTTTGTGGCCCACCTTCCCATCTCCAAATCCCATCATCCTAGCCATCCATTTTCCATCTCCACCATTAAAGTGAAGCTCTAGGAGACCAGAATCTCGACGGACCAAGAAGATTAAGTGGTGGGTGTTTCCATAAGCTAGATTTTTATATTTCTATGATGGGCCAAGTGAGGCCCACGATCAATGGTGTGGATCTCATTTTAGGACCCTAAATGTGGCCAATGGCCCACTTTGATTTCAAGATCAATCCATGATGGGGCTATTCTCCATGGAACCCATCATGATGTTTAATTTCTTTACATAAATGGTCATCTAGACCATAGATTTCGGTAGAGAAAGGATCTCCACCGTTGATCTTTTATTTGGAAGGCCCATATGCATGAGACTCATTGATGTATGGAAGGGAGGGCTCATAGTGGCGGAGCCCTCCTTGCAGGTGTGTCACTCAATCTCTCTCTCCCTTCTCCTTTTTGTTATTATTTTGTGTGATGATATGGCCCTATGACCCACTTGGATGGACCCCACAATGGGACATGTATTGGATCCAAACCATCTAAAGGTGGGGTCCACTTTACATATGTATTGTACCCACACTACCTCACCATGTGGTGGCCCACTTATGAAGGGCCCACCTTAACACACTTGCTAGCCTAAATAAAAAAAGAAAAAAAGAAAAGAGAGTCCAGAGACGTCTCTGGACGTGAATGTGAAGTTGCCTTGGTTAAGGCAATTGAGGTGGCCCACTTGAATAGGCCCCACCTTGATGTATATTTCTAATCCATGCCGTTCATCCTCTTTCCCGACTCATTTTAGGCATTGAGCCGAAAAATGGTGTCGATCCAATATTCAGGAGGGCCATAGCATAGCAAACATCGTCTTTACCGTTAAAAGTTGGCTAGGGCCCTCCTTGAGTCAAAAAAATACCGTATATTAGACTCGTTTGGTTTGTATTGAGCCATGCAATCCAATGGCTAGAGTGGATCCATCAAACACGGGCCCCACACCTGAAAAACTGTGAAAATTCCAGTTTTCAAAAAAAAAAAAAGAATTTGAAGCAGCAGGCGGGCGGACGGCGGATGCCAAGGGGGTCCCACGGCTAACCGTGTGGGCCCCACCTTGATGTTTATTTGCCATCTGACCTGTCCCCAAGGTGGCCCACTTTCTAAGGTGGGCCCTCCCCAAAAATGAGGCCCATCCAAAGCTCAGGTGGCCCACACCATAAGAAATAGTGTGAATTGAATTCTACCATTGAAACCCTTTTTGGAGTCCACAGAAGTTCTGGATCAAGCTGAAATTTGTTTTTACCCTTCATTCAGGTCTTCGTGACCTAATGGACGGGTTGGATGTCATGTAAACATTATGAT
The DNA here is from genome assembly GCA_037074715.1 of Magnolia kwangsiensis. Classification (NCBI taxonomy): domain Eukaryota; kingdom Viridiplantae; phylum Streptophyta; class Magnoliopsida; order Magnoliales; family Magnoliaceae; genus Magnolia; species Magnolia kwangsiensis. Next base: position 26,496,552 of record CM073574.1, read on the forward strand.
GGGCCCCACATGGGACCCACAGTGATGTATGTACCCAAAATCCACCGTCCGCACGGACGGTGGAGCCCACTGCTATACATGTGTTATCCACACCGTCCAGCCATTTTTGGGGGCTGCTGGACGGTTAGTGGACCCCCACCCATATGTTGTATTATACCTAAACCGTCCATTCCATTGGTGGGCCTCTATGTGGACCCACCCCCCCCACCATGATGCATGTGTCCATCTCACCGTCTATCCATTTTGAAAACTCATTTCTTGAGCTAAAAATGAGCCAAATTTATGGTTCAAATGTGCCCACTTTGGTATGTATATAGGGCCCATGTTGATCCATTTATGGCCATTCATTTAGGCCACCTGGGTGCACACATAAGGCCTATGGGATTAAGCCCATTTGGCATGCATAAGGCCCATGAGATTAAGTCCATTTGGCATACATAAGGCCCATGGGTTTGGGCCCATTTGACATACACAATGCCCATGGGATCCGGCCCATTTATTCACATATAAAGCCCATGGGATTAAGCCCATATGATGTGCATGGGGCGCAATTGGGGTGGCCCATTTGATATATTTAAAAACTCATGTGTAGGCCCACTTTGATATATTTCATGGTTCATGGATTGAGAACCATTGCAATGTACATAAGGCTCATTGGTGAGGCCCATTAATGCAACCCATTTGATAAATGTAAGGCCCATGTGATACGACCCATTTGATGTATCTAAGGCCCAAGGGTCGAGGCCCAATGGGATGTCCTTAGGGTTCATTGCAAATGTGTGATCTCTCATGGTTTGTGTAATGATATATATGGCGGGCCGTGATTAGGGAACAATGTTGGTTTGACGTCCACATTGTATGTACAATGTTGGTTAAATGTCCGCATTGTAACTCTCCTTAGGGCCCATTGATAGGCCCATACTCATTGCTATTCATCGCCTTATAACATACTTAGTATAATCTCATGACTCATGCCCATACGCATCATATGTATGCTTGATTTGAGTAGCGACTGATCATAGTATATGCCATTGGGTAGACCACTTATTGGACCCGTTATGAGATGGAGTGCCCTACATGATCGCGCAGTACGCGCTGAATTTCTGCATGATTTTGACGTGTGATTCATGGATCTCGCATACGTGTGACTTGATCACTGCACGTCCTAGCAACATCAGGGCCGTGGTCCACAGGTACATCGTGGATGGCCGTATCGGATACCGAAAATACTTGATTCTAGCACTGTGGACACTTAGGATGTCCTTGGGTGAAAGTCCCAGAACCTTTTTAGTGCCAGGAGATGCTCCAACGTCTAGACCGAGTGGATACACGAGCGCCCGAGTGCCGAATACCAGTAGGCTACGTCTCCCACTGTGTCGTGGTCGGTTGGAAGGGGGTGTGGCCTTATCTGCTTGAGTGAGGGGGCTATAAGCTAGGCTGAGTTTGACCAGCTCGTAAATGAGTCCGCTATCGACGAGTCGGGTAGGTATTGGTAGACTACTGGTTAGGCGGATAGTGAGCTCTATTCCGCTTGCTTGACTGTGCAGCTAGGGAGGTGGCAGTTTGTGTGAAGTGTATTAGACCCCGGTGATATCTAGAGAGGAATTGTACTGATATATGTACTTGATGAGTACCGACTTGCTTGGATTACATTTCGCATATGACATTCAGCTATGTAGGCCTTGCATTGCATCGGTGTGGTCGATGACATTCATATCTTGCATCATGCCTTGCAATACATAACCTTGGTATGGTTGATTATATTCATGGACTTACCGCATACTTCTGCATTACTCTGATACTGTACACTTGGCGTTGCCTTGCGCACACACTTACACCACCCTCTAAGCTTTTATAAGCTTATGCACGATAGTTGCGTGCAGGTAGCGTTGGACAGTAGCAGCGCTGAGGCAGGAGCGCGTATCAGGACCTTTTGGAGCTTTTTGATCACCTTGTATTTCTCCTTCCGCATTGTACTTAAAATTTTGATATAGTGAATATGTGGTGATGTTGTTTTGTGACTTGGTTATGCTTGTGGTTATGCTCCATTACATAATAAAAAAAAAATTATTCTGAAAATCCTCCTTGTAGGATCCCAGGATCGGAATCTGGCATTTGATTGTCAGGAGCCGAGAATGGGGCATTATGGAGGCTGTCGGCACCAGATTCGGCAATCCGATTCATGTGAATCCGATTTTCGGGTTTGGGGCGTGACAGAAGTTGGTATCAGAGTATAACTTGGGAATACCTGAGGATCACATCACATATCTATTATAAATAAGTTTCGAGCCCGAATGACTTAGCGATTTTCCTACATGAACCCTTAACATTTTTGCCTTCGAGAATTCTCAAGGCTAATAGGCCATTGTTCCTTCCTGTAGGAAGTTATGGCTAGAAGAATGACCCAAGCGAATTCCGCTGTTGAGGGTCAAATATTGCATATTAGACCCCAATTATTTTCTGGATTTATGAACAAGTACTGTTTAATGGCTTGTTTATCGTGTTTGTGATGCAGGGTGCCTTTATGAGCTTGAACTGAAAATGGGTGTTAAAAACATGGTTTTAGCGCTCAAGATGCACCAAGGCAAGTTACGGGATTCCAGGGGGCTAAGATCGACAGAATCACATGCCAGAGATCAGAGAAATTTCAGCCATTCACCGTCAGATGGCCTGAAATTGGTGTAGAATGCAAGATCACAATATTTCTGCCATCAGATTGACACGAAACTTCATACATGGCCTGGGGCCCATAAATTAACCGTACACATAAAATTTGAGCCCTTGGATATTTGTAGAAGTAGCTCAACAAACACATCAGCCCCTAATACCTTGATTTGGGGCCCACCTGCTATTTGGATACGCTTCAACTTTGGTTCACACGGTTAAAATGATATGGTGAAAAGGATGGACGGAACGGATTTCTCCAAAACACTGCCGTGGACCCCACATGGGATTGGGCGTGCAATCAGTGCACGTGCACTCGCAATGCACCGTACCAGGAGAAGACGGGTCAGCAGCGCTGACCCGTCTCTTTACGCAAAAACGGACAGCGTCCTTCGCTGTCCGTCTATTTTTTTACGGTCGATAGTGGACCCCACACATGCCCCGTATGGATAATCCACACCGTCCATCTTGTAGAGGGCTTCGAGAGCTACAAAATCATGCTGACCTTTTGCATCCATGCGTACACACATGTGCGATACAGGTGCCACAAAAGGGCTGTCCTGTAGTGTTCAAATCTGATATTTTAGTTATTTCTTCTCTGAGACATACCAATGGACGTTCAAAATCATCCATTCTTTACTGAAATTTTATCCTGAATCCAATGGACTGGGTGAATTTTCCAGAAAATGCTTCTGTGGGGCCCACCGATCACAACAGCAATATGGTGTGAAAGGTTTCGTACATCCGCGAAAATCGACTTTTCCAGGCGGTTTTGGCCCACCATCTTTGATCATATGGCAGATCTGAACCGTCTATTATGTAGAGGACCCAAGAAAGTCTTAAGGGACAGTATTTTTTTAGAATTTAAGCGAGAAAAGTGGCGTGTTTCGAGGCACCGAACTTGGCTACGAAAAAGCTTTCAATGGGCATGCATAGCTTTCCAAATCCGATTCAAATCTGATTTTCACCACTCCAACAGCTATATAAGGAGGTTTTGGACGTGGGGAGGGGGGATTCAGGTCTAGGAAGGAAGAAAAAGAGAGACGTGGAGGCTCGGGCAGGGACATGAAGCAGAAGAAAAAAAAAGATTATTTTCTTTTTATTTTTTTAGTTTATTTCAATTGTGGAGATTTAGCCATCCATGTCTGGCTAAACCTCTTAGCTAGGGCTAAGAGGTGAAGCTTGTAGTGAGATGGGAGATTTGATTTGATTTTAATTTTAATGCATGAATTGACGTTGATTTTAGTTAATTAGTATGGGAATGTTTTAGGTTTTTAATGGTCTGTTGTGACTGAAATTACAATGGGTCTACAATGGCTTTGAATATTTCCGTTCTCCTTAATGTTTATGATGTCAGGAAGCCCTGTTGTTCACCATAGTCTCCTGGGCATGGTTGGATGTCGGTACCCTTCCTAACCTTCATACATGTGATGGGTTGGTAATTAGTTTAATTCTGTTGTTTGCCATAGTCTTTTGGGCATGGTTTGGTGATGGAATTCATTCTAATTCATATACCTTTCATCTCTTTGAAAACTAGATCAACGGCAGTTCAGTAATTTTCATAATTTTTGATGCAAGCATAAGTTCTCCCTGATCTCTACAAGTGGATCCTCTGAATCCCTAGTTTTCTATCTCTGATTTGTTTCCTAAGTTTTAGATTAATTATTATACAAGTATTCCACCATTGCTAATTGATTTAGAATTCATCTTATCCTAGTTCTAGTTCTAGTTAGTTTTAGATAACCTACAAGTTTCAGTCCCTTGGGATTCGACCTCGGTCTTACCGAGTTTATTACTACATCACAACCCTGCACTTGGGGAGTGAACACCCGCTCCACCACCTGCGACTCCCCCGCCACCACCCACTGCACTTGCTTTACCACCTGCTACTCCTACTTCACGACTAGATATTCCTGCCTTTGAGCCTGAGGAAGCCACTCATCTACCTGAGACCGGTGCGGATCCGACCGTACCTATGAGTGCTACTCAGCTGCAGCAGATGTTGCAGGTGATGACCGCCATTCTTCAGGGGCAGAGCAGGCGTCCCACTGTTACACCAGCCGAGGCTGAGCAGGAGCGTGCGATCGCTCTTCTCAAGGATTTTTGGTAGCACGATCCTCCACATTTTTGGGGTGAGCCAGACCCTACTGCTGCAAAGATATGGTGCTCCGAGGTGGAGAAGATATTCGACACCATGAGTTGTACGATCCAGCAGCGAGTTTCATTAGTTGTATTCTTTCTGCAGGGTGAGGCTCAGTATTGGTGGGCATCTGTGGCCCGATCTGTAGCCACTGATTTTGAGTGGACCTGGGAGGACTTTATAAACCGGTTTGACCGAAAGTTCTTTTCCGAGCATGTGTGACAGCAGCGCGCACTAGAGTTTGAGACACTAGTCCAGGGAGACATGACAGTGTCCCAGTACGAGGCACGTTTCGTCGCACTATCCAGATTTGTGACATATCTTGTTGATGATGAGGGGCGGAAGGTCCGCCATTTTGAGAACGGTTTACGTCCTGCCCTTCGGAGCCGTGTGATTGGACACATGCTTTCGACATTTGAGCAGATAGTAGAGAGGGCCTTGATATATGAGACAAATTGTGCTAGTGTGCAGAGAGCCCGTGATCAGAGGGGAGATCAGAAGAGGAAGGCACCCTCTAGTAGTTCCCATCAGCAGCATCGTCCACAGCAGCGGCGCACGACCTGTCCAGCATTCCGAGCACCAGCAGTACCCTCAACACCATCTTCGGGACCATTTACAGGTACTTTCTTTGGATGCGGTCATATAGGGCATCGTAGGCATGAGTGTCCCCATCCGAAGCAGCAGCAGCAGCCGAGGGCACCACATCCACCTCCGTGACAGCCACCACAGCAGCAGCGACCGTAGCACCAGCCTCCTGTACCTCCCCTGCAGCAGCAGAGACAGCAGGTTAGGCCCCACAGCGACCACAGCAGCAGCAGAGACCTCAGAGGGGACCTACACCTCCCCAGCAGGCTCAGGGCAGATTCTATGCTTCCCAGCAGGACCCTCAGTGTTCAGGAGGGGTTGTCGATGATATTCTTCCTGTTTCTACATGCATTGCACGTGTATTATTTGATTCTGGTGCATCACATTCATTTGTCACCGATGATTTCTACCGATCGACCGGTTTGCCGTTGGAGTCTACCCGTGAGGATTTGGTAGTATCGAAGCCATTAGGGAAGACCGCAGTATTGGACCGATTTTGTGCATCTTGCCATATTTTGATTGGGGATATCTTCTTACCTGCCGACCTATTTGTATTGCCGATGTCCGATTTTGATTTTATCCTGGGCATGGACTGGCTTGCCGAGTACTACGCCATATTATACTGCTCCGCGAGGACAGTCACGTTCTGCATACCCGGCGTGACAGAGTTTCAGTTTGTTGCCAAGCCCAGAGGAGGGCAGCTTTCTTGCCTGTTATCGTGTGCCGTTGAGGAGTCAGCTGTTTTGAGTATCGACCAGCTGCCTGTTGTTTGTGGTTTTCCTGATGTGTTCCAAGAGATTCTGGGATTATCACCTCGTCGGCATACTGAGTTTCAGATTGATCTTGTGCCTGGTACTGTGCCTATTTCTAAGGCCCCGTATCGTATGACACCTTTGGAGTTACGAGAACTGCAGAAGTAGTTGGACGAGTTGCATAAACTAGGCTTTATTCGTCCAAGCAGTTCATCGTGGGGAGCGCCGGTACTCTTCGTGAAGAAGAAAGATGGCTCGTTGAGGCTTTGCGTAGATTACCGCGAGCTCAACAAGGTCACGATCAAGAACAAGTACCTGCTTCCGAGGATCGATGACTTGTTTGATCAGCTGCAGGAGGCACAGTTCTTTTCGAAGATGGACTTACGGTCCGGTTATCATCAGGTTCGGGTTCGAGATGAGGATATCCCGAAGACAGCCTTCAGGACGCGTTACGGTCATTTTGAGTTCCAGGTCATGTCCTTCGGACTGACTAATGCGCCCGCAGTATTCATGTAGTTGATGAACAAGGTCTTTCGTCCGTATCTTGATCAGTTTGTCGTGGTGTTTATTGACGACATTCTGATATATTCGAGGACTCGTGAAGAGCACGAGCGGCATCTTGAGATTACATTACAGACCCTCCGTGCACACCAGCTTTACGCGAAGCTGGAGAAGTACGAGTTCTGGTAGGAGGAGGTGAAGTTCCTCGGCCATGTAGTGACGAGGCAGGGTGTCGTAGTGGACCCCTCAAAGATTGATGCCGTACGTCAGTGGGACCAGCCCACGAACGCATCCGAGATCAGTAGTTTTCTTAGTATGGCGGGCTACTACCGACGTTTTATTGAGGGATTTTCTCGCATTGCAGCCCCGTTGACCAGGTTGACCCGGAAGGGTGCCGAGTTCGTTTGGAGTGACGCTTATGAACAGGTATTTAGGGAGTTGAAGGACTGCCTCACGTTCGCTCCTGTCCTCACTCTTCCCTCTGGGAGTGATGGATTTGTTGTATTTACTGATGCCTCACGAGTTGGCTTAGGTGCTATCTTGATGCAGCACGGAAAGCCGGTGGCTTATGCGTCTCGTCAGCTCAAGGTCTATGAGCTAAACTACCCTACGCACGATTTGGAGCTGACAGCGGTTGTCTTTGCACTGAAAGTGTGGAGACACTATCCTTATTGGGTGAGATTCGAGATCTTCTTCGATCACAAGAGCTTGAAGTATCTGTTCTCTCAGTTCGAGCTGAATATGAGGCAGAGGCGATGGATGAAACTCCTGAAGGATTACGACTTTGATCTTCAGTACCACTCGGGTAAGGCGAACATGGTGGCGGATGCCCTCAGCCATCAGCCACGAGGCCTGGTGGCGCATATGATGATTTAGGAGTGGAGGATGATCGAGGATATAATATAGTACGACTTTAAATTTGCTCTGCAGTCATCTATTGTTCAGCTATCGAGCTTATCGATTCAACCCTCTCTTGTCGCAAGGGTGATCGAGGCTCAGCAGACAGACGAGTCGTTACAGGATTACCGAGCAGAGGCAGCATTTGAGAGTCAGACGGATTGATAGATTGGTTCTGACGGTGGACTTCGCTTCAGAGGCCGATTATGTGTCACGAGTATTCCTGAGTTACGCCGAGATCTTATGATCGAGGCACATCGATCACGTTTCTCTATCCACCCTGGCTCGACGAAGATGTATCGCGATATGAGACGCCAGTATTTTTGGTCAGGGATGAAGCACCAGATAGTCAGTTTTGTGGCCGAGTGTGACACCTGCCAGCGTGTCAAGGCCGATCATCAGAGACCCCCTGGTTTATTGCAGCCGCTGAGCGTCCCGATGTGGAAGTGGGAGTATATATCTACCGATTTTATCATGGGTTTACCAAAGACTCAGCGCGGTCATGACACCATCTGGGTTGTTGTGGACCGTCTAACGAAGTCGGTACATTTTCTTACGATTCGTGAGACTTGGCATACAGATCGGCTCGCTAGGATGTTTATTGATGAGATCGTGAGATTGCACGGTGTTCCTGTCTCGATTATTTCAGACCGAGATCCGAGGTTCACGTCTCAATTTTGGAGGAGCTTCTAGAGAGCGATGGGCATTGATTTGTAGCACAGCAACGCGTATCATCCGCAGACTGATGGTCAGACCGAGAGGGTCAACTAGATCCTTGAGGATATGCTTCGGGCTTGCACGATTGATTTCACAGGTAGTTGGGACGAGCACCTGCGATTGGCTGAGTTCGCATACAACAACAGCTATCAGGCGACCATTGGCATGGCTCCTTTTGAGGCATTGTATGGCAGGCCGTGTAGATCTCCGAGTTGTTGAACCGAGGTTGGAGAGCGACGTCTCCTAGGTACCGAGCTTGTGCTGCAGACGTCAAAGGCTATCGACATCATCAGGCAGAGGATGCGCACAGCTCAGAGCCGGCAGAAGAGTTTTACTGATCATCGGCATCGTCCCTTAGAGTTTGTCGTTGGGGACTATGTGTATCCAAGGTCTCACCCATAAAGGGTGTGGTTTGTTTTGGGACAAAGGGCAAGCTTGCCCCGAGATTCATAGGACCTTTCGAGATTACTGGGCGCATTGGCGCCGTGGTCTATCGGCTTGCCTTGCCATCGCAGTTGTCTAGCGTCCACAACGTCTTCCATGTCTCTATGTTGAGGAAGTGTGGGTCAGACGTCGTTCCTGTTATTGATTGGCAACCGTTGGAGGTTCGTGAGGACGCTTCTTATATTGAGCAGCCAGTTCGTATCCTTGATCGGAAGGAGTAGGTCCTCAGAACCAAGGTCATTCTCTTGGTGAAGGTGTAGTGGGGCCATCATAGTGTGGAGGAGGCATCTTGGGAGCGCGAGGCGGAGATTTGAGAGCGTTATTCTCACCTTTTCGATGATTGATTGTATGGTGTATGGTGCTTTGATTATATATGATGTTATGTTTCCTATTTCCTTTTTGAGTTATGGTTAGTTGCGATGGTAGTGTAAATTTCGAGGATAAAATTTTTATTAGGTGGGGAGAGCTGTAAGACCCGTATCCCAATCTGTAATGTTCCGTCACTTCCTGGATCCTTCTCGTTAAATTCCGGCAGTCCATGACCTGTAGTCGACGTTGCGCACGACCGTAAGTCGTATCCTATATATTTGAGTCGACTTAATCCAAGACTTGTATCATTGTGACCGCACCGTCGCTGCGGTTCCAACGCCGCGACTCACGCACCAATCCGATACCCTGACTAAGAGATGTGGGTCGGCGTTTATTTCGAGAAGACGCCACGCGTTTGCAATCCCAAGAGAATCTCTACAATGTGTCCCATCAATCAAATCAATCAATCACCCATCAATCACTTTATGTCAAGTACAAGCAACCATACCTCTCTTACATCATCCTTGCCTAAAGTCAACTCTTTGCCTCTCTCTCTCTTACACCACCTTACATGTCAAGTACCACTCACATCACTCCATCACTCAGCTCACATCCCTCTTACAAACTCTCTCTCTCTTTCTCATTTCTCAACAAATCCCAAGCAACCAAGAAGCACTCCCACGTCCAAGCTTTCCCCATGGGAGAAATGTGATTTTGGTGGCCCACCTTCCCATCTCCAAATCTCATCATCCTAGCTATCCATTTCCCATCTCCACCATCAAAGTGAAGCTCTAGGAGATCGGCATCCCGACGGACCAAGAAGATCAAGTGGTGGGTGTTTCCATAAGCTAGATTTTTATATTTCTATGATGGGCCAAGTGAGGCCCACCGATCAATGGTGTGGATCTCATTTTGGGACCCTAAATGTGGCCAATGGCCCACTTTGATTTCAAGATCAATCCATGATGGGGCCATTCTCCATGGACCCCATCGTAATGTTTAATTTCTTTACATAAATGGTCATCTAGACCATAGATTTCGGTGGAGAAAGGATCTCCACCGTTGATCTTTTATTTGGAAGGCCCGTATGCATGAGACCCATTGATGTATGGAAGGGAGGGCTCATAGTGGCGGAGCCCTCCTTGCACGTGTGTCACTCAATCTCTCTCTCCCTTCTCCTTTTTGTTATATTTTTGTGTGATGATATGGCCCTATGGCCCACTTGGATGGACCCCACAATGGGACATGTATTGGATCCAAACCATCTAAAGGTGGGGTCCACTTTACATATGTATTGTACCCACACTACCTCACCATGTGGTGGCCCACCTATGAAGGGCCCACCTTAACACACTTGCTAGCCCAAATAAAAAAAGAAAAAAAAAGAAAAAAAGAAAAGAGAGTCCAGAGACGTCTCTGGATGTGAATGTGAAGTTGCCTTGGTTAAGGCAATTGAGGTGGCCCACTTGAATAGGCCCCACCTTGATGTATGTTTCTAATCCATGCCGTCCATCCTCTTTTCCGACTCATTTTAGGCGTTGAGCCGAAAAATGGTGTCGATCCGATATTCAGGCGGGCCATAGCATAACAAACATCGGCTTTCCATTTAAAAGTTGGCTAGGGCCCTCCTTGAGTCAAAAAAATACCGTATATTAGACTCGTTTGGTTTCTTTTGAGCTATGCAATCCAATGGTTGGAGTGGATCCATCACATGCGGGCCCCACACTTGAAAAATCGCAAAAATTCCAGTTTGTTTTTTTTTTTATAAAAAGAATTTGAAGCAGCAGAGGCTGTTGCCTCTGTACTCGTCAGACGCCCCAGCAGGCGGGCGGACGACGGACGCCAAGGGGGTCCCACCTTGATGTTTATTTTCCATCTGACCTATCCCCAAGATGGCCCACTTTCTAAGGTGGGCCCTCCCCAAAAATGAGGCCCATCCAAAGCTCAGGTGGCCCACACCATAATAAATAGTGTGAATTGAATTCTACCATTGAAACCCTTTTTGGGGTCCACAGAAATTCTGGATCAAGCTGAAATTTGTTTTTACCCTTCATTCAGGTCTTCGTGACCTAATGGACGGGTTGGATGTCATGTAAACATTATGGTGGGCCCCACATGGGACCCACAGTGATGTATATACCCAAAATCCACCGTCCGCACGGACGGTGGAGCCCACTGCTATACATGTGTTATCCACACCGTCCAGCCATTTTTGGGGGCTGCTGGACGGTTAGTGGACCCCCACCCATATGTTGTATTATATCTAAACCGTCCATTCCATTGGTGGGCCTCTATGTGGACCCACCCCCCACCATGATGCATGTGTCCATCTCACCGTCTATCCATTTTGAAAACTCATTTCTTGAGCTAAAAATGAGCCAAATCTATGGTTCAAATGTGCCCACTTTGCTATGTATATAGGGCCCATGTTGATCCATTTATGGCCATTCATTTAGGCCACCTGGGTGCACACATAAGGCCTATGGCATTAAGCCCATTTGACATGCATAAGGCTTATGGGATTAAGTCCATTTGGCATACATAAGGCCCATGGGTTTGGGCCCATTTGACATATGCAATGCCCATGGGATTCGGCCATTAATTCACATATAAAGCCCATGGGATTAAGCCCATATGATGTGCATGGGGCGCAATTGGAGTGGCCCATTTGATATATTTAAAAACTCATGTGTGTAAGCCCACTTTGATATATTTCATGGCCCATGGATCAAGGACCATTGCAATGTACATAAGACTCATTGGTGAGGCCCATTAATGCAACCCATTTGATAAATGTAAGGCCCATGTGATACGACCCATTTGATGTATCTAAGGCCCATGGGTCGAGGCCCAACGGGATGTCCTAAGGGTCCATTGCAAATGTGTGATCTCCCATGGTTCATGTAATGATATATATGGCGGGTCATGCTTAGGGAACAATGTTGGTTTGACGTCCACATTGTATGTATAATGTTGGTTAAATGTCCGCATTGTAACTCTCCTTAGGGCCTATTGATAGGCCCATACTCGTTGTTATTCATCGCCTTATAGCATGCTTAGTATAATCTCATGACTCATGCCCATACGCATCATATGTATGCTTGATTTGAGTAGCGACTGATCATAACATATGTCATTAGGCAAACCACTTATGGGACCTGTTATGAGATGGAGTGCCCTACATGATCGCGCAGTACGCGCTGGATTTCTGCATGATTTTGACGTGTGATTCATACATCTCGCACACGTGTGACTTGATCACTGCACGCCCTAGTGACATCAGGGCCGTGGTCCACAGGTACATCGTGGATGGCCGTATCGGATATCGAAAATACTTGATTCTAGCACTGTGGGCACTTAGGATGTCCTTGGGTGAACGTCCTAGAACCTTTTTGGTACCAGGAGATGCTCCAACGTCTATACCGAGTGGATACACGAGCGCCCGAGTGTAGAATACCAGTAGGCCGCGTCTCCCACTGTGTCGTGGTCGGTTGGAAGGGGGTGTGGCCTTATCCGCCTGAGTGAGGAGGCTATAAGCTAGGCTGAGTTTGATCAACTCGCAAATGAGTCCGCTATCGACGAGCTGGGTAGGTATTGGTAGACTACTGGTCAGGCGGATAGTGAGGTCTATTCCGCTTGCTTGACTGTGCAGCTAGGGAGGTGGCAGTCTCTGCCAAGTGTATTAGACCCCGGTGATATCCAGAGAGGAATTGTACTGATATATGTACTTAATGAGTACCGACTTGCTTGGATTGCATTTCGAATATAACATTCGGCTATGTAGGCCTTGCATTGCATCGGTGTGGCTGATGACATTCATATCTCGCATCATGCCTTGTATTACATAGCCTTGGTATGATTGATTGTATTCATGTACTTATCGCATACTTTCGCATTACTCTGATACTGTACACTTAGCGTTGCCTTGCGCACACACTTACACCACCCTATAAGCTTTTGTAAGCTTATGCACGATAGTTGCGTGCAAGTAGCGTTGGACAGCAGCAGCGCTAAGGCAGGAGCGCGTATCAGGACCTTTTTGAGCTTTTGATCACCTTGTATTTCCCTTTCCTCATTGTACTTAAGTTTTTTAATATAGTGGATATGTGGTGATGTTGTTTTGTGACTTGGTTATGCTTGTGGTTATGCTCCATTACATTAAAAAAAAAAATTCATTCTGAAAATCCTCCTTGTAAGATCTAAGGATCGGAATCTGGCATTTGATTGTCAGGAGCCGAGAATGGGGCACTACGGAGGCTGTCGGCACTGGATTCGGCAATCGGGATTCATGTGAATCCGATTTTTAGGTTTGGGGCGTGACATAAACTACCTCAGAAGTGAAAAGACTACAGGAAGAAGCTATTGTATATATTAGAAGAGTTCACCTTGGAATAAACTCAAAAATATCTCATTAAGTAAAAATCTCACAACTAAGATAAAAAAAGATGATGCCAATGATGCATCCTCGTCCAAGGTGAATACAATAGAAAAACTGTTACAAACAAATAACTCTGAGAAGAATGAATTCTTAAAACTAAAAAAATGATCAAGGAAAATTTAAGTTGGGACCAAGAGTGGCAAAATACACTTTTGTCAGGTGTGCACAAAACAGTAAAGCCTATAGAATCTTGAACTTAGAACCCAACGTTGTCATGAAATCTATAGATATAGAGTTCTTTGAGAACTTATTATACATGGAGACAAAAGATACTGAGATCATATTTCTTAATAAAACTATAAAGGAAACTCAACAAGAAGTTGAGAATTCTAGTGAACTTGTAGGTGCCACAGAGTAAGGGTAGAGAATAGTCTTGATCCTAATCAGATAGGCTCTCCGTGTCTCTCATTTCATCTAATAGAGGGTGATAGAGAGAAAATCATTAGAAAAATACTTATGATTTTGACTATAGAAATCTACCTAAAATCTTTAGTGAAACTATGATTTCAAGAAACTTTACTTTTTGAAAAAGGCTATTAATGATGAGATGGACTCAATTGTGTCAAATCAAATATAAGAATTGGTAGATTTACCTTCAAGTTCTAAACCAATAGGGTGTCAGTAGGTATTCAATAAAAAATACCACACTGATAGTACAATTTAAACATTTAAGGCTAGATTAATAGCCAAGGGATTTAGTTAGAAAGAAGGAATCGATTATTTTGACACACTCACCAGTGACTAGAATAACATCGATTATAATTTTATTTCCTTTAACATCCATACATCATCTTCATCTTTATATCCATCAAATGGACATGAAGACAACATTTCTAAATGGTAACCTCAATGAGGATGTATACATGAAGTAACCAGAAGACTTTGTTCTGCTAGAAAATTAGAGTACAATATGTAGATTCATAAAATCTATGTATGGATTAAAACCAACATCCAAATACTGACACAAAAAGTTTGACTCAAATGTTGTATCTCATGGTTTCATACATAACATAGTTGATAAATTCATATACTTCAACGTGTGTAATGATTATATTGTGATTATATGTATATATGTAAATGACATATTAATTATCAATACAATGGAAAGTGTAACCAAAACGAAGTGTTTCTCTCATTGATTTTCAAAATGAATAATATTGGACAAGTAGATACCATATTAAATATCAGAATTAAAAAGTGTAGTGGGGGTTATGCGATGTGTCAGTCTCATTAAATTAAGAATACATTGAACGAGTTTAACCACTTGCAAATTAAATAGATAAAAACCCTATTTGATCCAAGTATCAAAATTAAAAGAAAATGATGGAAGGGAAGTTGCACAAATGCTGGTGATATGGACAATCTTATGTATGTCATGCAATGCACAAGACTGGATATATCAAATATTATGAGTAAACTAAGTAGGTTTACTAGTAATCATAGTTTAGAATACTGGAAAGCTATCAATAGAGATCTAAGTTACCTAAAGGAAACCAAAGAACTAGGGCTATTCTATTCAGAGTTTTCATTCGTGTTGGAATGATATACTGATGCAAGTTGGATTTCAAGTATATGAGATAACAAGTCCACAACAAGGTGGATATTCACTTTAGGAGGTGCAACTGTCTCTTTGGGATATAAGAAATAAACCTGCATAATGCACTCGACAATGAAGTCTGAGTTCATAACTTTGATTGCAACTGACAAATGGGTTGAATGACAAAGGGATCTTCTATTAGAAATCTCATTATGTGTGAAGCATATACTTACTATTTTAATTCATTATGATAGTGAAGCTATTTTATCGAGATTCTACAGCGGTACGTATAATTGGAAATCCATACACATAAATCTAAGAAATTATTATACAAAGCAGATGATTCAAGATGCAATCTTTGCGATCTCATATGTGAAGTTAAGAAATAACTCTTATGCATAAAGAAAAATATCTTTACACTAAAGAATGATTCAAATCGTAAAAATATTTTTCTCTATGCATAAGAGTTGTCTCTTTTTTCTGACAGAATTTTCTTTTATTTTGAAAACCAAGTGGAGGATCGTTAAGATTTTTTATTTTTAAATAAAAAATTAAAAGAGAATATTTTTTAAAAAACATGAAAATTCATTTCTCTGCAAAATGATTTTGAAAAAACCAAAGAAAAATGTGTTTTGTTTAGTCCCACATTGAATAGAGTGGGAGAAAACTTTTGGTTTATAAATCATTATATGTTGAGTATTTACTTGGAGAAATGGATAAAAAGATGCTTAATTTACATGTTCTGGTACATAGCACTGGAGCACACGCATGCACACATCCGCGTGAGCTCGGTTTCAGACACAGGCGAGGGAGAGGGCATAAGTAGTGAGACAGTGTGGCTATAGTAGCGCTAGTTGGAGCACTTTGCACTTTGCACGTGCGCATCGTTTCATAAAGTGGTCGCTCCCTCATGACCTTACACTAGACAATGTGATCACGATGCGAGAGAGGCGCGAAGAGTGAATGATGGCTTGGCTTTATAGGCTAATCGGAACAATCCAATCAGTGATTAAAAACCCTTGATCGTTTTAAAAATAGCTAGTAGCCTTAATAGTCAAAATGGTCTGAAAATGGATGACCCTTGATAATCTAACGGTCAAATAGTTGATCTAACGATCTGAAACGTTTAGAAATATTTCACAAATGTTTTAAACTATTAATGACCACCTAGCAACGGTCCACACCCTAATTGCTATATAAGCAGGACCCTCTAGGTCAAGAATCATCTAAGTCTAACAAATTTAATTAGAATCAGATCTGAATTTTCTAAACAGTTTTTTTTCTTTTAAGATTATTTAAGAATTTATTGGGTGACTTGAACGTTTTTTGAGTCGCTAAGTTCGAGCACTCAACAAATTTATTGGAGAAGTGAACTGTGTTAATCGAGTCCCCGTGGAGGTCCCTTCATAGTTGCTGCAATTACGACCTTATGAAAGGCTTGTCTGATCCCACGGATTGGCTGGTGTATCACACACCACTGACTTAGCTGGTGTATTGATGTCACCAAGTGATGTGAGTCCCACTACGTATGTCCAAATTATCCGGCCAATTGGTGAGTTTGTTGTAAGCCTTGCGCCTAAAACTAAAACAGATACAAATTTAAGTGGACAACAGTGTAAAAGGCGGTAGGGATTGAACGTCTACCATTGAAATCCTTTTGGGTAATAGAAGTTTTAGATGGAAAAAAATGGTTATGGTGAGTCCTACAAATGTTTTAATAATGAAATTCGTTATCTCTATTTTTATTTATAGTGTGGTCTACTTGAGCTTTGGATATGGCTCAAATTTTAGGCCATGTTCTAAAATAATTTCACCAAATGATGAACAATGTGGATAGAGTAAATAAATTATGGTAGGCTCATTTAAGTTTAATCTCGCTCCTCTTCGCACTACACGTACCCACATCAGCCAGGTCGATGGTAAGCGGTATATCACCCAAATCTGCTTCCCAACAAAAAGCGGATCTGAAAGTCATGATAGTTTTTATGACTAAAAAGGTTTAGGCAGATTCTGGAACGTTTCGACTCTTCCAGCAATGGCAGAGGTTCATGCGCAAGCAAACACGTCAGCAATTCCACCACCTACATCTTGTCCATAATCTGGATGAATTATTGGATGCCCAGCGAGAAGATCCGCACTGCATCGGATTGGGCACAGGTTGGGTCTCTGGGCGGCATGTATGGATTTTATCCACACCGTTCATTCATTTTGCCATATCATTTTAGATTCTAGGTCCAAAAATGAATCTGATTCAGGGCTCAAGTGGACCACACCAAAGTAAGCAGTGGTGCTAGTGATGCCCACCGTTGAAACCTCCCTGGGTCCACTGTGATGTTTACTCATCATTTAACTTGTTCATAAGGTCATATATACAGGGATGAATAGAGAAAGCTCCAATATCATCTTGCTGTGTGGTTCACTTGCTTCCTGTGATATGGTCTACGTGAGCGTTGGATTTGCATCTAGAAAAAGATAGGAGGGCGTGGATGAAATCCATACATCTTGGTGGGCCCTACAAAGTTAGTCCAGGTAGGGGTATGATACAATCGGCTTTAGTTTCACCTCCATGGCTTGGAATCCACCCTGTGCCACCACCCATGGGGCACACATCCTAAGATCTTCCATTGACTTTAACATCTAAATTCTTCTTATGGTCACGAGAAACCTATTTGCTCATCATCACAG
This sequence comes from Magnolia kwangsiensis, assembly GCA_037074715.1. Classification (NCBI taxonomy): domain Eukaryota; kingdom Viridiplantae; phylum Streptophyta; class Magnoliopsida; order Magnoliales; family Magnoliaceae; genus Magnolia; species Magnolia kwangsiensis. The sequence continues at coordinate 26,514,221 of CM073574.1, forward strand.
TTTCAGATTTTTTGCACCCAGCAAATCGTGGGCTGATAAAAGAAAATGGTGTTGTTTTTAAATTTGAATACATGGCTATATGTGTAATGAATAACTTAATTTGGTCAAATATTGTGTGTAATTAAAAATAGTTAAGGACGTATCAAATTCGTACTCAAATTGATTAAACACTTGTGACCATAGGTGCTAAATTAGGCGGATTAAAATAAGACCTGCGAAGGTTGAATTGATTGTTAAGCTATAAAATACTAAAGTAATTAGGCAATTTTAAAATAGAGAAGGATTCTTTTTTACTTTAACTAAGAACTTTTCTACGATGATAGTGCATCAACTTTTCAACTAAGGAATAATGGATAAATAGCATTAAAAAAAAATCAAAATAGTCAATTTTATTAATTCAAAAATATGAACAATACAATCCGTGGGCAGAAAGTAAATCAAAGAAGCAGAGAAGAAAATAAATACTCATGTTGCTTTTGCTGGCAAAATGACAATGGAAAAAGATTAGCCTGTCATAGTATGCAATCAGAAGGATGTGATGGGTGGTTTGCCTAATAAGAACTCAGTAATTAAGAGACCCAACCACAATAGTTGTTGATATTTAAACTACTCTAAGAACATATTGCAATGATAATATTGGACAATAGTAGATATAACTAATCTAAATGCTCCGAACTTGCTATAATGTAGTTAGAGAGAAGCAGAGTGTGTAAAGCCAAGAAGTTAAAAACTAAGAATAGGCAATATTATATTGCGGAGAGATTGATTTTGTGATGAGGGCTTAATTTCTTTTATAAATACTATCTATATAGACTTTTAAGAGGTAATGGTTGTATGTAAGTTACTGCAAGTTACCGCAGCATGAGAGATTCGCATAAATGGTATTATAAATCTTCTTGACTTTTTATGAAAGCATAGCTCACTATATTATAAGCCACGTATATAAAAGATTGCATGTGCCTCTTACTATTCCAATAATGTGTAAGATGGCTCATTAGAGTCTGTAAGTTACAACTCTTGCATGAAAAATATGACTAAAGTCCTCATCTACTCTTGCATTTATATAAAGAGTCGAGTCGCCGCTGATATAACTCTAGCATTTAATAAAACTCTAAGATTTAATGTTCCCATGTGTCTATATTTTTTAATTCATCATTTTAAAGTTTATCCAAACCATATGTCATGTAAATATCAAATGCCAACATTTTGTCTATTTAATTTTACCATGATCGGTCAGGTGTAAAGAGAGATGGTTCGAAATTCTGATTTTTAGAGTTGAGTATAAACCATTGAATAGTTTCCTTTGGTAAGTTTTAAATTCATCTGCATAGCTAGCAATGGTCGAAATGATTCATCCACCACAGTAGCTTTCCTCATAGTGGCCCGTATAGAATAAATTCCAATCCATGGACGGTTCCGATCATCGGATCGCTCAGCATATGAGCCCCAGTAAGCGGCGACACTCGCTGGATCCTGAGTCACGCAGAGGTTGAAGTTCCCCACGATTATTTACAGACCTTGATTTGGGTTCTTTATTTGTTTAGTCCTCCAGCTTTAATTCCTCAACGTAGCACACAAACAGCCATCTTCTCCATTATCTGAACCGTCCATGTACTGGGTTCCACTATGGATGGACCACGGTAGAAAAGACAAAGCGAATGGATGACTTTGGCTTTGTCTCGACTAATGTACAGACAGCTAGCTAATTAATGTTTCCAACCATCCTTTTGAACGTCACCTACGGATGGTCAGGATGATCAGGTCAGTGTGATGTTAGATAACGGTCTCGATCATCACCCGTACCTACATGCTGAAACTCCTACCATGCAATATATCAGTGCAACTCACCAAATCTAATTCTTATCACCACTTCTCACAGCCATGACTGAGAGAAAAGAGCAAGTGCTGATGCTCCCCTTCATGGCTCATGGCCATCTCATCCCTTTCCTTTCACTAGCAAGACTTCTAGAACAAAAAACAACCTACACCATCACCATCATCAGCACCCCACAAAACATCCTAACCGTCCAATCCTCTCTCCCCACCAACACCTCCATCCGCCTCATATCTCTCCCCTTCATCGCCTCCGACCACGGCCTCCCGCCCGACTCTGAAAGCACTCATTCCATCCCAGCTCACCTCATCCTCCGCCTCATCTCCGCCTCTGAAACCCTCCAACCCGCCTTCGAACATCTCGTTGCTGACGTCTGCCGCCGCGACGGTCCACCTCTCTGCATGATCTCCGACATGTTCATGTCATGGTCCGTCGAAACTGCTCACAAGTTCGGTATACTCCATTCCATCTTCAACACCATGGGTGCTTACGGGACTGCCATCTTCATCTCCCTGTGGAAGCATCTGCCTCATAAGCGAACTGAAGCTGATGAATTCCCATTACCGGATTTTCCAAACATGTATCTGCACCGCACCCAGCTTGCCGAGACATGCAAAGCTGCCGATGGAATGGATCCTTGGTCAGCCTTCTTCCGGAAGCATTTCTCCTTCTGGCAACAGTCGCATATGATTCTTGTCAATACCGTTGAGGATTTGGAAAGCAAGGCATTGCAGCAGTTGAGAATTATTCTGCGGAAGAGCATTCAGGCAATCGGTCCCGTACTTCCTCCTCCTTCCATTAGCAAACCAGAAGGCTCTGTGCTAACGTGCGCTGAGTGGCTTAACATGCATCCGGAAGGCTCTGTTTTATATATTTCATTTGGGTCTCAGAATTCAATCCATATTAAGCAGATGATGGAATTAGCGAAAGGATTGGAGGCTTGTGGTAAGGCTTTCGTTTGGGTTATTAGGCCTCCGATCGGATCGGATGTGAAAGAGGGGTTTAGATCGGAATGGGTGCCAGATGGATTTGAAGATCGAGTTACAGAGAGGAAGCAGGGTATTTTGTTGCATGGATGGGTGCCGCAGGTGGAAATTCTGTCGCATGGATCGACGGGTGCGTTTTTGAGTCATTGCGGTTGGAATTCGACGCTGGAGAGCTTGAGCTATGGCGTGTCGGTGATTGGATGGCCATTAGGTGCTGATCAGTTTTCTAATTCGAAGCTGTTGGTGGAAGAGCTGGGTGTTGGAGTGGAGTTAGCTAGGGGAACTACGGCTGAGATTAGTGGGCTAGATGTGGTAAGGGTGGTGGGAATGGTGATGGATGGAGAGTCAGAGAAAGGGAAGGAGATGAGAAGGAAAGCTAGGCAGATTCAAGAGCTGATGAAGGCAGCTGTTGCAGATGAAGAGAGCGGTAGAGGGTCTTCCATCATAGCCCAAGAGGAATTTCTGAAAACTGCTCTGGCGTGGAGGGAGAATCCATGAGTTGTTTCTGTTGTATCTGAATTAGGTGTGGTCGGGATGACAGCTTTCTGGATGATGGCCTTGACAGTGGGACCCACTTCAATTTATATGTTGTATATCTAATCCGTCCATCAGTTATTCTAGCTCATTTTAGTCTCTGAGTCAAAAAATGAAGCATATCCAAATATTAGGTGGACCACACCACAGGAAAGAGTGGTAATTGAATGCCTACCATTACAAACTTCCTGGGGCCCACCGTATTGTTTATTTTCCATCCAACCTGTTGATAAGGTCACTCAGACTTAGATGAAGGAAAACACAGATATATCAGCTTGATCTAAAACTTTTGTGTCACATAAAAAGTTTTTAATGATCGATTACCACCGTTTCCTGTTGTAGGGTCCACTTGATATTTGGATCGGCTTCATTTTTGGGCTCGTATCCTGAAATGAGCTCGAATAATCGGATGGACCGTGTGGATATATAACACATACATCAATCGGGCCATTGTAAAAGGCTTCATCCAGCAAGCTGTTAGCAGGACCTCACCTAACGTGTGTCAGTTCTGAATGTAGACAATCGTTTTCAACAACTCTCATTCAATTCTATAAAGCAATGGTTTGGAATATTCATTTGGGGTGGCTGATGGATTGGACAAGATTACGTGAGATGGAATTGCGTAAATTTGATGTAGACCTGGTCGCGGACAGTTTCTTGGTCCAGATGGATCAGAAAAGGCCTGGTCTACGAAAGAAGTGATTCAGACTGTCGGACCTTAGATCGGGCGTATCTCGCAATTCAGAATAAATTATCTGACATAAATTATATGATTTTGGGGTAGAACGAGCTACTTTAGCCAATCAACCCTGCTATGCCGAGTGGCACAATCCGGATTTGTAAAAAACCCCTTGATCGACGGTCATTTCCCTATTTTATTTTCATTTTTACTATAAATAGTAAGTTTTAGTTTAATTATAACTCTTCATCTGTTGAGCTTTTGGAGTTCTGTCCAACATGAAAAGTGCTTAGAATAATTAGGAAAACGATTTGGTGAAGCCAAATAGGACACTTACTATTTTTAGCTGAAAACCTTGCGCACTAGTAGACATCACGACCGTTTATAAATAGTAAGTTTACTATTTATAGTAAGTCGCGGATTCTATGAGTTTTAGTTGTAGTTTGATTCTGATTTCTTTCCTATTACTTGGTACCCTTATTTAAAGGGTTGTGAACTCATTTTTATTTATTCATTAATCAATTTTGAATTTTATTAGAATTTATTTCTATTCTCTTACTTTCTTTCCTCGTGTATTCAAGAAGTCTCTGTGAGGAGTCCAGAGAAGCTCCGTGGATTCGGAGTAGTTATCCTTGAGGAAGACGGTAATCGACCTCATCACGTTCATCCCTACGTCAATTTGCTATCAAAGCGAGATTTTCCCTCGGGCCGATGACAAACAATGAAGGTATGAATCAAAATCCTGTGAACGGTGACCCAAAGATTCGTTATCTTTCAGAAAAAATGGAAGCTTTTCATCGGGAGAGTCAGTTGACCATGCAAGGGCTGCAGATAACCCTCAACCGTCTTGCGGATGCGCTACTTCCACCCCAAGCCCTAGGCAGTGCTCCACCACCTATGAATGCTCCACCACTCGTGGTTGCTATACGACACAACCCGATTACGCAGAGCACTACCAGTGGTAAACCGTAAGGCTACATCAGATGATTCAAGTTCTAGCTACGAGAAGATTAATGAGGGTTTTGCCCGATGACCAATCCATGGAGGCGATCATCTACATCATGCTGAAAGAGGCTATCGAGGTAAGGTTGAACTTCCTAGTTTTAACAGTTTATTACGTATAAAAGATTTTCTCGATTGACTAGCCGAAGTAGAGAGATATTTCGATTATATGGACGTGTCAGATCATAAAAAGGTAAAATTGGTAGCGTTTAAATTAAAATCCGGCGCTTCTGCATGGTGGGAACAATTACAACTCTCACGAGCCCGCCAGAACAAGGCGTCCATCGCATCATGGCCTTGGATAAGACATCTTTTTCGATCACGATTTCTCCCTAATGATTATGAGTAGATATTATTCCAATAATACCAGAATTGTCGACAAGGAAATCGAACTATTACAGATTACACTAAAGAATTCCAGGGATTAGCTATACGAAATGATTTGTCAGAATCTGAGTCATAGAAGGCGGCACGATTTATAGGTGGGTTGCGACCGGTAATTCAGGACCGAGTTCAAATGTATCCAGTCGGGACCATGGATGAAGCAGTTTAATTGGCGAGGAGGGCAGAAACATAACTTGCAAAAGCTCCTACTCGTCCCTATCATTCAAATCGACTCTCCATGACGGGTCCCACATAGGATCCAATGCTGGCGTGAGGAAAAGATCCGGTAGAAGAATGTCCTCAACCTCCTCCACACGCAAACCATGATACGGGGAGCGACTCATCTAGACCTCAACAAGCAGCACTCACAACAGCGGGTCCGAGTAGGATTCCAAATCCTTATGCTCGACCAAAGCCGAACAATTCTTATCGCTGTAGCTAATTGGGCCATTTATCAAACACTTGTCTTCAACGTCCCGCAACACACTTGACTATAAACGAAGGGGGCACTGAAGATGAAGCCGTAGAAGAAGATCATGACTTTGATGAATATGAACAAACCACTGAAGAAATAACAGGTGGCGATGAATTAGCGGGCGAGGATCGTGGCGAATCTCTAGTTGTGAGGCGACTATTGTATACCCTACGAACGAAATTACACCCATAGCGACACAATATATTTCGTACTCGGTGCACTGTTAACAGAAAGGTCCGTGATGTGATCATAGACAATGGTAGCAGCGAGAACATCGTCTTAAGGGTGATGGTGGACAAGTTGCAGCTACCAACAACGAGACATCCTTCCCTATACTCAATTGGCTGGATAAAAAAGGTGAATGAGATCAAAGTAACTGAACAATACACTATCTCGTTTTCAATTGGTAAACATTATAAGGATCAGATACTTTGTGATGTGGTCGATATGGAAGCTTGTCATATGTTACTCGGTCGACCTTGGCAGTTAGACTGTGATGCGACCCATCAGGGATGAGACAACGTCTACATATTCGTAAAAGATAGTCAAAACATAATCCTTACCGCTATAGCATCAAAGAACCGCTCTGAAGCTTCTAAAGTGGAGGGGAGTTCCTTCTTAACCATTCGGGATTTCATGGAGGAATTTAAGGAAACCAGCGAGGTATACGCCGTAGTGATGAAGGGCGTGAAAAATGAACCCTCAAACATCCCTCCAAGTTTAAGACTATTTTCAAAGAAGTTTGGCCTGAAATTTACCTGATGAATTACTCCCCATGAGGGACATCCAACCGCCCTCATTATCGGATAAGTTCAAAGGAGCGTGAGATACTTTAGGGGCAAGTGGAGGAATTAATCCGTGAGGGTTTGTTGAGAGAGAGCATGAGTCCATGTGCTGTACCAGCATTATTAACGTCAAAAAAAGATGGAAGCTGGGGCATGTCTGTCGACAACTGAGCAATTAATAAAATTACCATCAAATATCGGTTCCCAATACCACAGTTGGATGACATGCTCGATATACCAGGAGGGGCCAAGGTGTTCTCTAAACTAGATCTAAGGAGCAGGTACCATCAGATTCGTATCTGACCCCGTGATGAGTAGAAAACGACATTAAAGACAAAGGAAGGGTTGTATAAGTGGCTGATCATGTCATTTAGCCTATCAAACGTACCAAGTACGTTTATGCGTTTGATGAATCAAGTTCTAAAACCGTTCACTGACCGATTTGTGGTAGTATATTTTGATGACATATTGATATATAGCCAGAATGAGGCGGAGTACAAGAAACATCTCAGGCAGGTGCTGCAGGTCCTACAAGATAAAAAGTTGTACCTCAACTTAAAAAAGTGTAATTTTTTAACTGACAACCTGTTGTTTCTAGGATTTGTTATAACATCCATAGGCATTCGGGTGGACGATGAAAAGGTGCGAGTTATTAGGGAATGGTCGATTCCAACAAACATTCATGAGGTGAGAAGTTTTCACGGGTTGACAACTTTTTATTGTCGATTTGTGCAAGATGTTAGCATCATAGTCGTGCCTATAACAGATTGCATGAAAAAGGAACCGTTCCAGTGGACCGATAAAGCTGACAAGAGCTTTCACGAGATCAAGCATCGTTTGTTTACAACACCAGTCTTGGTGCTTCCTAATTTTAACAAATTGTTTAAGCTTGAGTGTGACATTTCATATGTCAGAATTGGGGGAGTACTATCACAAGAAGGCAGGCCGATAGCCTTCTACAGCGAAAAGCTCTGTGGATTCGGAGTAGTAATCCTTGAGGAAGACGGTGATCGACCTCATCACGTTCATCCCTGCGTCAAAATCCCATCATTTATGACTGGACAGTGGTCCTGGGACGGTAGTATAGACCTCTATCCAAGGATAGTGGGTGAACCATTTAGATTTCAGTAGGATGTTACCATCCTATGGGATATGTGATTGGGCTTGTTTGGAAATCCCATGGGATGCAAATGGATTGGAGCGAGCGTTATGGACTGCTACCATCGCATGTGGCCAACACTTACACCATTGTGACCAATGCATACATCTAGGTGGGGCCCATAGCACCCAAAGTGTGACTTACATCAAGCAATCCAATGCGTCCCATCCCATGGACTGGTTGGAGTGAGCGTTATCCCGTCAATTGCATCAGCCATGGCATAATGTGCTGATTCAAATATACATAAGTAAACATTGCAAATCCACTCCACTAGTTTGTCATTACTTCATACAGTGATCAGACATAATATGGTATTCATCTACTTCATTTGTCATTTCAAAGGACCTAATATCTGTGGGTTTGGCTAATTTTCCTATGTGTGGAACAAATCCAACCCTTTGTTCTACATTGGGTGGATCATAGCCCTGAAAATGGAGGTTAATATTTGGAACAAATCCAAGACTTTGTAATTAACTGTGTAGAGAACATATCAATTTGGAGATGAATATCTGCTTTAAAGGAAAGTCATAGATATGTTTACAAATAGAGATAATATCAGAAGATATACTACAGTGAAAGGAATTGATGCCTAAACCAATACATATGTCAAAATCTCATATTAAGTTACATTTTCATATCATACCAATTCATAAATAATTCACACAAAAATCTGCTTCAACACGGTGCTCCTTCCTCTCCTACAAGTCGACCACAATGCCATCTTGTGGTGATAAATCTGAAAGTGAAGCCACCACACAGTGCGTGAATCGGGGCCATGAATCATCTTTTGCAAAAGCAGAATCCATGGTTAAATTCGAATTACTATCTCATCTTCAAATATCATAAAAACGTCTGGAAAAATTTGAATTAGATATTTCGGTCCATACTCTTTAACTTACAAATGCCGAGAGAATCAAGTCCTTGAGTTGGAGTCAGGTCTGTGTGGTTGTTTAGTGCATGGACCTACTGTACAGGAAGGTAGAATCAAGGCAATCAATCCCAAACTATTTATTAAATCCATTAGGCTAGACTACGAATATGTATAAATTTGATGGGACACATAGCATACCTCTAGTACGAGAATAAATGGTGAAAGATTAAAAGAAAAGTATGTCAAACAACTAAAATTGTTCATATTCTTTTATTCAGTGAGTACTACCTGTTCATACCTAAAGATATCATTAGATGATGAGATGCAATGTAAAATGAAAAAGGATAATCATACCAAATTAACACACCAGCTTCCGTTGATCCGGTAGTTATCCTTCATGCAATCAACTCCTAAAGCTACATAGGCTTTTACACATTAGATAGACTTGTACATTAATCGACAAATCATACCTGGCCTTGTGAATTTACCTTCGGTGGGTAGGTCAGAATGCTATGAACTCCATATTCATGGACAATAGTGGGCCATGGTTAAAAGAATGGAATGCATGCAGGAAATGAAAACACATCTTATGTGCACCTGGAATGGATTAGCTACTTAGAAGTACAAGCAAATTTAACGATGATTATAACACAATCCGATGCATGAATTATACATTTTTTTTAACACACGCACACACACCCCCACACACACACGCCAGTGGGATTTCACCACCTATGGATACTCGAACCCTTGACCGGGTGTTGAATAGCATGCATGAATTATGCATGCTATTCAAGCATGTAGATCATATTAAATGAGATTAGAATTTCAACAACAAAATAAATGCAATTTGTGTCTATGTGGGTGTGCTTGTAGAATGTGTTAATTTGAGATTTCCTTTTCCCTAAAATGATCAGAACTAACAAATTCTATCAAGATGGAAAGATGTAGACAAACTCCACAAGTAGATGCATCAAGAACATTACTTACCAAATTTTCTACACATTTTGGTTGCATCAAATTTCTTGACATATCATGAAATTTTGCACCAATTAGACTGATTAATCATGAAATATCATGATATTTGTTGCAACCGAATGCAACCTTAACAAATTTCATCTACAATTATTATCAATGATATTATTAAAATAGATACTGATGAAAGTGAATTTTTTTGAAAATTCCAATATAAATATTTTAAATCCATAAAGATCAAAACCACATATTTAGCAATTAAAAGTAAAACATAAAGTAAAACATCAAACAATAATATATATATATATATATATATGTATATATATATATATATATATATAGAGAGAGAGAGAGAGAGAGAGTCATGCTCACCTGTGCACCTACGCACGTGTGCACCTTTGCACACGTGTCATGGGTATCTAATTTGAACGGTCCATGTGATGCGGAATCCCATGAAACCCCAAGTGACAAATTTTCACCCTTATCTAAAATTCTGGTATACCATAGCAAAGAGAAATACGAATCAAGGGAGGATATTGTTTTCATTTTTCATGGCCATCAAAGTTTTAGATCAAAGTAAAACTTGGGCCTGAGGGGTTTCACGAGGTACTGCTTCACATGAACGGTTCAGATTTTGAATCCACATCACATATGATGGGTTCTCAAAAAAGTTTACACCAGTTTCGTGCGAACTAGTGCGCAGGTGAGCAGGTAAGCATTTCCCTATATATATATATATATATATATATAGTAAAACATCTAATCATTCTTATTTATAGATATTAAGATCTAAAGTACTCTAACTATTCTCAGTTGATGTATACGTTTACTTTTATACATGATTTTATACATGTGGTCCAAAGAACTTATATAACAAGTATCTACAAGATCATGATGATTAGGTGAAATATGACAACTCTAGATTATATGGGTCATGACCCACAAATCGGGTTGGTGTGGCTTCATTTTGGGCTATTCTAACTATATAGATATAACCTTAATTCTTAAATAGTTTTTCAAACTGTAGACACCCCACCCAGGCTATATCTTGAAAAGGTTAAAACTATTCAAGAAACCATGATCATGCTCAACCGAACCAAAGTTCCTATAACCCAAATCCATAATCCAAAATCACGATCCAAACCACTCATCACATGTGCAACCCTGCCCATACCCCATACCATGGCCCAGACCATCATTATCCAAGTCGAAACCTTTTTTTCTGAGCTGAAAAATTCAAAAGGAGACTTCCGAGTGCACCCGCACAGTGTACAAGGTTCGCACGCGTGAAATCAGCCCAAACTGAGCCCGGGCGATAGTCTGACTACTGCGGGCGGTAGTCTAACTGCCGCCCGCCGCTCGCAGGCCGCGTGCGGACAGTTGTCCCAGTGTCCAAAAGTCAACTTTCCTTCAAAATTATCCTCCCAAATTTCACTATTTACCTTTTTACCGCCCTTCATGGCTAATGAGAGAGTGCCATGTGGCATTCCTCTCTCCATAACCAAGCATAACATGCCATCTCACCTTTTACCCCTCTCAAACCCAGAATTTATAGCAATATTAGATAAGGCTATAAATAGCCCTCTCCTCTTCACAAAAACATTCATTCTATTCTCATCTAAAGGAGAGAAAGTGAGGAAGAGAGAGTGAGAGAGTGAGGAAGAGAGTGAAGGAAAGGAAAGGAGCTCCTAAGCCTTCAAAGATCTGATCCTTCTAGCCACCCCCTAGCCTTCCTCTCAACCTTTCCGACCCATAAGCTCAGCCTAGATCTGATCATGGTCAGGTTCATGTCTTAGCCTACTCAATATCAAGCTAAAGATCTATTCTACATACAAGCATTCATCATGACATCTATTTCCTTCTTAACCCCCCCGCTTCTCTAGATCTTCAGTGAACGTATACTCTGTGACTTGTCCTACACCGGATCCTGTCACATCAGAAATTCCTAGGGATCCAGTCCATCTTTTCTTTACCTTTTTTTTTATATAAACATCATCACATCCACTCTCTAGACATATAGTTGGACGTATGCTCTGTGGCTTGTCGAAATCTCGAATCTTGCCACATCAGAAATCCAAGTGTGTGCCTAGTCCCATCACGCCCACAGCATCCATCATCTCTTAAGATTGTTTTATCACACTGAGTAGAGACCGTACATTTGTACAGGCAGAGAGGGTGCCTAACACCTTCCCTCTTTGTAACCGAGATCCCTTGCCCTGAATCTCGAATCGCATACCAGGAGTCAATCTAAGGTAGGGAAGTCCCTAGATTTCCCTCACTTGGCGTATTTCGTGGTTCTAGCCGACCGCGGGATTACAAGATTTTTTGACTAGTGGCGACTCCAATATCCATAATCAGCTTATCCCCCCCCCCCGATCAACCAAGAAATACAAAATCAGCGTGGGTGCCGATTTTTCAGTGTCTACGGAATGGCGACTCCGCTTGGGAAACCTTGCTAGAACACACTAGCTGAGATTCAACTCAAAAACGTGTGGTACTCTAATCTCGAGGGATATCATCATTTGCATTCATACGAAAAGATAATCAAAAACAAAAATATTTTTGGCTTATCCTTGTTTAGGCACAGATCAAAATCATGTCTACTCGATCTCGTGCAGCCATGACTTCTCAAACCTCTCATTAAGAAGATCCGGCAGCTCAGCCAACTCCCGAGGCCTCAGTACCCACACCTGCACCCGCACCTACACCCGCATTACCACCAGTAATCCAGGAAAATCCCCAAGCCAATGCAACCACGCAAGAGCTGCTCCTTCAAACAATGCAAGAATTATTACTTCGCTTGGTGCCAAATCCCTCTCCAAATACACAAGTAACTCAGCCTAGTGTACAGAATAGTTCACTCGCATAAAATCCCTTTGCCTTCCCTCTCATTCCTCCAGCAAATCCCGTGCTCCCTCTTCCGGAGGAATCAGCACCAGAACAACAACAACCAGTAAACGGGAGCAACCCTCCCGCACATCCTTACTCAACACATTATAATAATCAGGCTACAACACAGGCTACCCCTAACGGGAACCACCGACAAGAACTGGCGGATGCCCACGTAGGGGGCCAGTTTCGAGTCCATTTCACTCCCCCTAACGGGAGTAACATTTCGGAGTTGGCAGATACCCCAGGCGGGAGCCACTTCCGAACTTCACACCCTCCTCCGAAAGGGAGCGGTGTTCAATTCCAGCCACTTCCTGTCAACGGGAGTCCATCCTCTTTCCAACAACACCTCATCATTGATCCATATGAAGAAGAAGCAGCACAAGCCCTACAGCAAGGGGTAAGATACCCACTGCAAGGTAAGTCAGAGATTGATAAACTACGAGAGCAGTTACAAATGGTGCAAAGCTAGCTTCAAAAACAGCAAGGAGTGGATCACCCATCCACCAAGTTCAGGGATCTCTGTCCCTTCCCGGACTCCTGAGTACTTCTAAATTTTGAGGTACCAAAATTCAAAAGGTATGACGGTAGTGGGTGTCCCACAACACACCCAAAAGCGTTTTGCGGGGAACTCAACGCGAAAGCAGGGAATGATGGAGCCTTGATACGACTCTTACAGAAATCCCTCAAAGGCGATGTTTTGGATTGGTATACCTCTTTGGACAACCATCAAATTAGAACCTGAGAAAAGCTCTCTCAGGCTTTCATTGACAGGTTCTTATACAACCTAAATATGGCTCCAAGAAGGTCCGACTTGGCTGCTTTGAGACAGAAAAATGACGAATCCTTGTCAGCATACGTAGGACGATGGCGAGCCATGGCAGCTCGAATGAGAAACCCCATTGATGACGAGGAACAGATATCCATGATTGTACACTCGGTAAATCCTAGCATTTCAGGATATCTAATATCGTACCCATACGTAAACTTTTCTCAACTCATCCGAGCTGGAGAATAAGTCGAGGCGAGGATCCGAGCTGGAACCATTTCTCCATGGCCACATCAGACCCTTGCAAACAAAAGAAATAAAGTAGAAGGGAAACCTGTCGGTTATGGAAATGGAAACGGCACGGCTCCTGCGTAACGCAGTACAGAAGTTAAAAACATTGTTGCTAACACTAAGGCAGCCAATATGCTCCAAACAGGAGTCACAAACAAACAGGCAGTACCAATCACAGCAAGCCCAACAGGGATATCAGGGGTAGTTGTCTCAACAACAGCAACAACAGCCTAGGGGAAATGCGTCAGGCCCATACAAACAGGCAATGTTAGGAAGGAAGTTCACCCCTTTAGCACAAACATGCAGTCAGGTTTTGACAATGCTGATGCAAAAGTAACTCCTGACACCTCTCCAACCTTGACATCCTCCCAACCCCTTGCCACCTGGTTACAATGAAAATCAATATTGTGCATATCACCAGGCTCTTGGCCATCTGACGGACTGATGCTTCGCCCTGAAACATGCGGTCCAAGATTTGATCGAAAGCCAGAAGATTGCAATCACCCCACAAGCTAACAATACAACTCACGCCAACATTCTCCAAAATCCTCTGCCATCGAACCAAACAGGACCCAGCACATCTGGCACCTCTACAGTCAACCACATTGAAGGAGGGCAACCCAGGTACTCTTCCCCACATCATTCCATACAAGAAATCATGCTAGGCACGACAAACCGGGCATGGGGATACCAACAGGCACCATCGCCTGGGCCACAGATATTCCCCGAAGCAGCGCCAGCCATTCAACCCCTTGTCTTTCTAAAAGCAGCACCATCAACACCGCCTCTCGTGACCCTTGAAGCCGCACCCAACAAGTCACACTTGTAGCATCTTGCCTCTCAAGAGGCACACCTCTCTTATCCAAAAAGGTCAAATTCTGAACCTGTCATTCTTCCAATAGGTCTCCCCGATCTATCTTCGTTGACTTTGCAAGGGGCATCCCTTGTTCAAGATCCGAAATGCCTGATGCCCCACCAATTGGCGCACGGCCAGAGGGTCTCTCTTACGCATCAAAGGGTGGGAGAAGACGCCAATGCTAAAACCTGTCAAAATTCGATAACATCTCAAGAGAAATCATCGAGTCTTCCACAAACTGTCACTCAGCCGCAAGAACCCCTGATATATCTGAAAAAGAGGGCAGTTCCATCCTACAACCCAAAGGCAGTCCCATGACATTACCCATAATGTGCCGAAGTGAGTAACAATGGGAAGTATTTTATGAGAGATAACCAAAACCCAAAAGAAACCCGGGGAGCTTTGTCGGGAACCACTTGCAAAACCGATGCTGCTTATGACATAGCAGCCCAACTCAAAACTATTCCCGTACAAATATCCATCTGAGAGCTCCTATGCACCTCAAGATCGCATCGAGAAATCTTTGCAAAGACTCTAAATGATGCACATATCTCTCTTGACATACCCCGTGAAATGGTGGCAAGTATGATTGGACAACTCCTCGCACCGCGAGTCATTACTTTCTCTGATAATGAATTACCACCTGAAGGACGCAAGCACGGGCGCTCACTGAACATAGTGGCTCGCCACAAAAATTTCAAAGTTCCACTTGTGCTCATTGATAATGGATCTAGCCTAAATGTTTGCCCTCTAAGGAATGCTGAATGGTTAGGGATAGAATCATCCTCTTTTAGGCCCAGCACTATGAGTGTCAGAGCCTTCGATAATTTTCGAAGGCAAGTTGAGGCAGAAATCGACATTGAGCTACAAATTGGCCAAGACCTAACCCTTGTCACATTTCAGGTCATTGATATCCCTGCCTCGTTTAACCTTCTGTTGGGGTGGCCATGGCTCCATGCTGTTGGAGCCATTCCCTCAACCCTTCATCAAAGGGTCAAGTTCCCTTCAGAAAATCGAATCATCTCAGTATTGGCTGAGCCGAAAACTGTCCTGCCGGTAACGGTTAATATCGTAGAAACTGACATCCCTATGATCGACATCCAACATACAGAGAGCGATGTATCATATCACAACTTCGAATTCGAAGTTGTAAATTCAATCACTAATCCTTGCCCTCATACTGCTGAACATGTCATTCCCCTCGCCGAACGATTAATCTGGAACTACCGTACTGAGTTCCATGAAAAAGGTATAGTAGTACATCGGCATGTACTAACATACAGAAACAAGGACTGGGATATCAACTAACACCGGAAGGTCAAGTTGAAAAGTCCAAGAAGAGACAACCATTTAGGTGCACACCCATCGAGTTCATCAGGGCTGGGACAGTTTGTGAAAACTCGGTGATTCCCCTTGAGGACCACCTCCAAAAGCTCAAACCCTCAGATCATTCCGACCCGGAGTCTCACTGGCCACCCATAAGATGGGATAAGATTCTCGAGGCAGCAAAAACAAATCTGACACAAGGGACAGAATCCCCAGATCCACCATAAAAGGTAAGGGGCACGAAAACAGGTCCACCCATGCGGGATCCAGAACCGGGGAGGCCTCTTGAAAAGGATGCAGGTAAACCCAGAGAAACACTCATTCCAGCACACAGTCATGGGAGCACGTTCCTGACACCAGCCCAGCAGCACAAGGGGCAGAAGCAACCCATTCATTGGATTAACAAGGCGAAATGGCCTGCCCTTGATTGGACAGACATTAAGGTCCCATCGCAGGACCAATCAGAGGAACCAGAAGAATTCCAGCTATTGGGCGAAGAAGTCGAATCAGATTCTGACTCTGAACCTAGCCCAGCAGACATCATGGTCATCAAAGCAGATGACCCACAGAAAAACACAGATTTGGACAGCAGGATTAGAAGAATAGAGGAATCACCATGGACAGCAGTTCCCCTAACAATCGAATCAGTCGGTGAATCCTCTGTGGATGCCGACCTCAAAAAAAAATGCCGATGAAAATAACAGTTGGTACCCCAGGCTAGGACAGGACCAATCTTGGTTCGCAACACCGTCCTGTTCGGGACCTCCAGGCGATACAAAAAAATTAAAAAAATTTCAAAATACAAAAACATCATATATTCTCAAAAGTACAAAAAAATCAGATATTTATCAAAATCACAAAACACTAGAAAGTCCTCAAAACACAAAAACAACAGAAAAGCTTTCAAAAATCACTGTGCCAAACATCTCACACACACCGCAGAAGTTTAAGGTCGACTCGTATGATTTCAATCTTGAGTTAAACTTCAAACTCATGGGTTTGGATGAAATTCCGGATGAGGGAAATGATGATACAGCTCTCGAATTTGAGGACTCCCTTGAAAAATTCGAAACGAAAGCCAATGTTGTGGCAGATGATTTTGAAATTGTAAACTTAGGGTCAACGGAAATCCCTAGAGAGGTGCGCATTGGACGATCGTTATATCCGGAGTGCAAGCAGAGAATGATGGAGTTTCTAAAACCAAGGTTGTCCAACTTTACTTTCTCGTACGAGGACATGCTTGGGCTTGATGAAGATCTGGTGGTGCACCATCTACCGACAAAGCCAGACATGAAGCCAGTCAAACAAAAGCTGCGGAGAATGAAGCTCGAATGGACCCTGAAGGTTCGTGATGAAGTCATCAAGCAATACAATGCGGAATTTTTGGTAGTCTCCAACTACCTAGAATGGCTCGCAAATATCGTACCAGTTCCGAAGAAGGATGAAAAAGTCAGAATGTGTATCGATTTTAGAGATCTCAACAAAGAAAGTCCTAAGGACGACTTCCCTCTACCTCAAATCGACACACTGGTAGACAATACAACTGGACACAAGATCTTCTCTTTCATGGACGGATTCTCTGGATACAATCAGATTAAAATGGCCATCGAAGATCACGATAAGACGTCCTTCATCACACCATGGGAAACTTTCTGCTACCGAGTCATGCCCTTCGGATTGAAGAATGCAGGAGCTACATATCAGTGAGCCATGACTGCCTTATTCCATGACCTGATAAACAAGGAAATGGAAGTCTATGTGGACGACATAATCGTCAAGTCTCGCACAATCGAAAGACACTTCGAAGATCTCAAGAAGCTTTTCGACAGGCTAGAAAAGTTCAAGCTCCGACTCAACCCGTAAAAATGTATCTTCGGGACAACAAGGGGCAAACTGTTGGGCTTCATCGTCAGCGAAGATAGTATTCGGGTAGATGAAACCAAGACCAAGGCAATCATTGAAATGCCGCCACCCAAGACCGAAAAAGAAATTTGAGGCTTCCTCGGGCGGATCCAGTACATCAGCAGGTTCATTGCGCAACTCACTCCGGTCTGTGAGCCCATATTCAAGCTCCTGCGGAAGAGTTTGCCAAAAGAATGGAATGACGACTGTCAAAAGGCCTTCGACAAAATCAAAGGGTACCTGCTAAACCCTCCAGTGCTAATGCCACCTGTTCCAGGAAGGCCATTACTGTTATACGTCTCCGTCGCAGCAGAAGCAATTGGATGCGTTCTTGGCCAACATGATGACACAGGAAGAAAAGAGCAAGCGATCTACTATCTGAGTAGACGGTTCACGAGCTATGAAGCCAAATACTCCAGCTTGGAGATAAGGTGTCTTGCCCTAGTCTGGGCAACACAGCGGTTGCGACAATACATGATTGCTCACCCAGTCCTTCTGCTCGCTCGCATGGACCCATTGAAGTACTTGTTCGAGAAACCAGCACTAACGGGTAGGATTGCAAAATGATAATTATTGCTTTCTGAGTTTGATATCACCTATGTCACTCGGAAGGCAATCAAGGGGCAAGCACTGGCCGATCATCTAGCCGCACATTCCCTGCCTGATTACCAGCCGTTAAAGACCTTTTTCCCTGATGAGGACATTCTCCTAATCGAGGAAGGAGAGAAAAGAAAGGCAGGAGAATGGACGCTCTTCTTCGACGGAGCTGCAAATGCGAAAGGAAGTAGAGTAGGCGCCATACTCTACTCTCCCGAATACGTCCCAGTTCCCATATCCAGAAGATTAACGTTCCAGTGCACTAACAACGTAGCAGAATACGAAGCATGTATCGCCGTTCTAAGAGAAGCCATAATCCTTAATGTAAAGAAATTATGGGTCTTCGGGGACTTACAGCTCATCATCAATCAGACAAATGGTGACTGGAAGACCAAGGACGAGAAGCTAATCCCGTATCATGTCTATCTGGAGAATTTAATCGAAGAGTTCGAGAAGATTACTTTCTCTTACATGCCCCAAGTGAAGAATCAATTTGCAGACGCTTTGGTCACCCTCACCTCAATGCTGAAAATCCCAAAAGGAGTTGCTGAATGGGAACTCACCGTCGAACTTTAGGAGGAACCCGCATTCTACTTACAGATCAATGAAGCTGACATTCCCTCAAACGACCGGCCGTGGTACACAGACATCAAGGAATATCTCGAGCACCAGAAGTACCCAGAAGGAGCAACTCTGACAGATCGTCGTTCCATATAACGGTTGGCAACACAATTCGTAATTACCGGCGACATCCTTCACAAGCGATCCTTCAATCAAGTCCTTCTTCGTTGCGTGGATGAAACGGAAGCTACGCATGTCATGTTAGAAATTCACGAAGGACTATGTGGCCCGCATATGAATGGGCACATGATGGTGAAAAAGATCTTGTGACTTAGCTGCTATTGGCTCACAATGGAGACAGATTGCTGCAAGCATGTCAAGAAATATTTCAAGTGTCAAGAACATGCAAACCAGATCCATGCCCCTACATCAGAACTTTATAACCTGACATCCCCATGGCCCTTTTCTGTATGGGGCCTAGATATCATCGACAAAATCAGCCCTAAAGCTTCAAATGGGCATGAGTACATCTTGCTAGCAGTAGACTACTTCACCAAGTGGATAGAGGTAGTATCCAACACCACCATCGTAGCATCTCATGTGGTAAAGTTTGTGAAGAAAAACATCATCAGCCGCTACGGGGTCCCTCAGGCCATCATTACTGACAACGGAACTCCGTTCGTCAATAAAAGGATGGGCGATTTCCTCGACAAATTCAAGATTTAGCGCCATCGTTCAAGCCCCTATCGTCCCCAGATGAATGGTGGGGTTGAAGCAGTCAACAAGACTATGATCCGAATCCTGGAGAAAATGGTGAAAACATATCGCGATTGGTCAGAAATGCTTCCCTACGCACTTTGGGCCTATCGGACGTTTGTACAGTCTGCTACGGGCGCGACTCCATATGAGCTTACATACGAAATGGAGGCGGTACTACCAGTCGAGGTTGAAATCCCATCACTGCGGATATTGCTAGAAAGCGAAATCGAGGAAGGCGAGTGGCAGTAAGCAAGGTTCGATCAACTGCATCTGGCAGATGAAAAGCGCACGCGGGCGCTAAGCCATTCCCAATGTTATCAGAGAAGGATCGCTCGGGCCTACAATAAAGGAGTCCGCAAAAGAAGCTTTAAAGTCGGTGACATGGTCATTAAGCATATTTTTCCACCGCACCTACCTGATCCCAGAGGAAAGTTTAAACCCTCGTGGGAAGGACCACTAATCATCTGAGAAGTGCTCCCAAGAGGCGCCTTTCGGCTCATCAGTCTGAAGGGAGACGATCTTCTCGAGCCCATCAACGCTGACAACATGAAAATCTATCACGGGTAACCCTACCTATTTTTTGTCAACAAATACAATTGCAAAGTTGCGCCCATCACTTCTCCCACAAAAAAAAAGAAGAAGAGAAAAAAAAATGGGGTATATCCACTTACCCCGTCAAAAAAAATATACTTATCAAAAAAAAGAAAGAAGAAAAAGAAGAAAAAAAAGAGACAAAAGACAAAAAAAAAATCAGAAAATAAGCGCCAAAATATATATATATATATATATATATATATATATATATATATATATATATATATATATATATATATATATATAATCCCTCCCAAATCTCCCCCTCACCAAGGGTAGCTTTCAATTGTACTCAGAGACAAGGATAGGATGGAAATAAGTTGGCCGGCAACGAAGGAAGTCCCTCCGCCTCCTCCAACATCCTTGACGCACCAAAAGAAAAAAAAAAGAGAGGACATGCCTAAGTGAAAAGGGTGAGTTGAAAACCTGAAAGGGCGACTCGAGTAAAAACAGCGGGCATGTAGCGGACTTGGTGAAAACCTAAAAAGACGCCAAGCGTAAAAACAGCACAGCTGCCAAGGGGCAGGAAAGATCAAAAACCCGAGACGTAGTGAAAATCTGAAAGGACACTACGAGCAAAAATAACGTGAAAGGCTAGACGTAGTGAAAACCTGAAAAGGCGCTACGGGTAAAAATAGCAATATATATATATATATATATATATATATATATATATATATATATATATATATATATATATATAAGTGCGGGTACAAAAAGAAGCCGAGGAAGCAAGCATCACAACGAGATACAAGGAAGGGATAACTTCGGAACAACACTTTATCAAACTCTGCCCCAAGTCCACAGGATGCGATCTCGGATACCCCTTCAGGGAACCAAGGCCCTAAGGATACAATCTAAATTACTGCACACAACGTGGGCTGAGCTCAAGATTCTGATCCCAATCATCCAAAGCATGAATCCAAACAACAAGAAAACACCGACATTTGGCACAAATAAAATTTTCTTTCATTCTTTAATAAATTTTCTTACAAGTATTTCATCTTCCTATTTTTAAAAAAAAAAATAAAAGAAAAAAAGATTTCAGGAAAGTAAAACGGTGGGTCAGCATTAAGTACTACAGGTAAACTACTATCTCTCATACACTGACAATCTCTGCCTAAGCCTCTCTATCTCCATGCACAGGTAGAAGGCCTCATCCCTATCCAAGCGATGCGTAGTAAGCATACTCTCATCATATTGTCGCCCCACTACCAGACAACGAGCCATGTCCTCGCACGTGTGTCGGAGGACAGCAATCTCGCTAATTAAGTGGCCATGGGTGGCCAACAAGAATGAAGGATCAATGAAGGGCCGCTCCTCAAAAGCCTCAAATGAGTCAACAACATCTAAAGAAGATGAAGCAGTATCACCCACCATGTCCTGATCAGCAGCCTCATCCTCCAAGTACCAGCCTGAGACCTGTCGATAAAGAGATTGCTCCGCAACCCACCTCTGATACGACACTGTGGCCAAAGGAGGAGCCCAAGACTCAAGCTCTAGCATCGCCGCATCCAACGACCCCTGCCAGGAAATCCAAACTCGTCGGTACAAGGCAATCAAGTCAGAAGGAAAAGAAGCATGACCAAATCCAGAAAAGACAAACTCTGAGATGTCCTGCCAAAAGCCAAACTGACGAAGAAATCGCATAGGATGATAAGAGCAGTATCCCCAAAGGCCTAGCAACAGCAAAGGAGTGCGAGCTGCATTACTGATCAGCGGCGGGCGACAAAGCCAGGTAGCCTCCCAATTAACCTCCCAACCTTGAATCCGAGAGAGCATACAGAAGTACAATGACTCAGTGGCCTCAGCACCAGAGGGAAGGCCATCAAGTAGTAAGGACAACACATCATCATGGCGGGAATCAGGCCAAGAAAGCATAGGGGTCATATAAAGGTGCTCCCATAACCACACCTGGAAGGAATGATTCAAGCCTAAGATGCAAGCAAAAGCAAAAGAGGAGAAAGGAGAAAGAAGGAAGCAAAGTAAAAGTACCTGAAGGAATGAACAATAACCCCGTAAGATGCAGGTACGTCCGAGTGAACACTCAGTCAGTCCTAAGAAGAGTTCCGCCAGCACCATAGAAATGATGCTCCTGCGATGTAATACACGACGAAACACGTCTAACAAAGTTTCAAATGACGATCGTCTCCATCTTGAGAAAAGCAGCTCAGCCAGGACACAAAAATATCAGCGCATTCAGGCACTGAAGCTGACGGTCGGATCCAAGGGTACCTCGAGAAGTAGAATAGCGATCATACAACATCTCAAGTGATAACTCTCCAGCTCCACCCTCCGTGGTGGGGAGGGTCATAAGAAATTCGAACCAAACGATCAAATCAGAAGAACGAACCGGCTCAGATGAAGGAACATATGGCTCCCGAGTAAGAGGCGGACCAGACAGGCGAGAAAACTCCTCCAATGACGGGCCCAGCTCTAAGTCATTAAAAGAGAACAAATTCAAGGATGAAATCCAATCGTATAGCGTCGCACTCAACAACCGCCAATCCAGGCGGACTCGATGCAAGTGGAGAACCTCTCGAAAACCCAGGGAGCTCAACTCGAAGATCTCAGACTCAATCAAACTCTAGATCAAAAGATGCAATCTCTCGAAACATGTACCATGAGGCTGCAACCGACAGATCCAGACAGGTATGCCCTCAACGATCAAGACCCCCGGATCAACAAGAGAATCATCAAAAATGGGCATCCCCTCGTCCAGTAAGTCAATCTCATGATAACGGAAGAAGCGGGCATCTACCATCGCATCATGCAGTGTCCTGAAAAGCAGCAACAGGAGGGCCCGAGCCGCCAATAACCGTCACCTCAGAAGCTGACTGAAACACATGAGCCCCAGGAGCAGCAGCACCTATGGACTCCCATTCACCAACAGACTGACACCACAAGCCCCGACCGTGACTGCCTGTCCCAACACTGTCTTAATATCCCTGCCAAAAATCTGAGCCAAGCCACCCGCGAGCGAGTTATCACCCGTCAAATCCAAGCTGCTCGCACCACCAAAATAAGGTACGCCATTCGTAGAAATCTGATCCATCCTACCCACACCATCCGGCATCATCGTACCACCATCCACCTCACTCATGCACATCGACCCACCAATCAAACCATCTCCCGTCATCACCACATCATCCAAGCCATCCATGAATCCGGGTGGCCCATCTAGCATGGGTCCATCAAACCCATCCAACCCTTCCAAACCATCTAATCCACCCCCATATCCTCCATTAATGGTGGTTGGAATGCCATAAATAGCATTCATCTCCCCAAAAGAGCCCATAACTCCCTCACCAACCTCCATCAACTCCTCCATAAATGGATTCCCTCCACCATTATTGGACTCACCAACTCTCTCATCACTCATGAACCCATCATTGATCCCATCATGGCTTGCCATAATCAGCACCAAAAGGGGAAGAAGACAGAGAAGGAGACAAAAAGGGGGAGACAAAGGAAGAATAGACAAAGGGGATGATCGGACGGACAAGGACAATAAAGAATATTCGAAATGAGACAGCAAGAATGAACAGGAAGAAGGGACGGTCGCTGGAAGAAAAGATGAACGGAAATGGCACTCCGATTATCGCCTGTGGTTATCCAATCACCGCCTGCAGGCCTGCCATTTTTGGTGTCATTGATGCAGCACTGGCAGAGCAGAAAGGTCAGAAAAAGTCATCGGGCGGCAGTCCGATTACCGCCCAGGCAGTCCGACTGCCGCCCCGGCCCACTTTTAGCCACATTTTGGATGGGACCCACCTCAGAAGATCAAGACCTTAGAACAAACATTCATACGTCCAGAAGGGGTCCGAAGGTGCTCGAAAAGAAGGATTGAAAGAGAACAGCATTAGTAAACTGAAGTTTATAAAAATGAAGGTTCTACATTCAAAGAAAGCAAGATACAACAAGCTAGTCATCATTAGGGAGATATGCATCAGTATCGTGGCGATGAAAGTGAGGCCCCAGGATTCCTCCTCCAGCAAAACGCGCACCGCCGCCAGGGGCATAGCCAGGCTGTAAAATCGGGTCGATACCATGCTACTCACACCAGGAGCTGTACTCTCTAGATGAATCTACAAAGGCACTAGCATCATAACCCTTCAGTGCAGTAGTCAGCTCCCTTTCGGACACTGATCTCCAATCCGAAGGACCAGATGGAGGACTGAGTGGTACCATGGGACTATCGGTTAACTGTCAAAAAAGTCTCTCTCTCAAGTACCATTTTGTCACACGAGGATCCTCAAGAATACGGCGTCGATGAGAAGCATGAAAAGCTTCTTGGGCCCCAGGAGTAAGTGTCGCATTCGACCGAAGATACGGCCTAGATATGTACTATAAAAAGAAAATCGAAGATTTGAGCAAAAAGAAAACACATGGGCAACATAGAAAAAGGGCAAAATCACTCACATCACTCGGAACAAGGGCGTCAACGTTTGACCTCCAGGCAAGGTTTGAAAATAAATGCGTACGGCTGCGGTTATCCTTGTACCACAACATTATGCGAGAAAACGGAGGCGAATAGTCAATCAAGGTGGGGGCCAAATGTGAAAAATGGTCAAAGAAGCAGACCTGCACGACTCACGATCAGAGAAGGACAAACCAGTGCATCTCCAGTGGATATATTGTAAAAGATGGAGGCCAGAGAGAATACCTCGATGACAGGGTAGGAGTCAGTCAGAGACCGGCTGACACAACAGCTGGCCTTGTCTAACCCTTCGTACAAATGGGCTAGGAGGGCTGCATTCCAATTGTACGGTTTGGGAAAGGTGATATCTGTCATGAGCGACAACAAACGGGAACTCACCAGCTCATTCCCGTGACAAAAAATCATCACACCCATAGTGTACAAAATTAGGACACGTGCCTTCACCACCGCTTCTGCCTCGGTTTCAGGGACATGTCTGGCAAAATTCGACTATAACCAGAGGAGTTTGAAGCGCGAATCAGTAAAGTCAGTCACGTCTGGCATCATCCCTAGAAGACTCATCCAATACTCCTCAGTGGGCTCCGGAAGGTCATCCTCAAAAGGGATAGACCCTCCATCATATCGGAGGCCTAGCTGCATATAAATGTTATATGGGGTAATCCCCCACTCTCCAAAAGGAAGCTGGAAGGTATGAGTCTTAGGGTGTCATCTCTCAATCAGAGCAGACAAGAGAGACATGTTGGTTCGACTCAGACGGACCCGAAACTGGTAAGCGAAGGGGGTCCGCTCTAGAACATCAAAGAACAACGGTTGTGGATCCTCAAACCAATCAGGCCAGTGCGTCCTGACCCCACGCCCTCTCAAGACAGCAGGTGCATCACCTTCTCGGGTAATGTCAGACAAATGCCGACCTTCACGAGGCACGAAGCATGAATCAGGTGACTGACGTGAGGAGCTGGCCTTATTTTAACCACGTCGAGGCATGCTGCACACACAAGATAGCTAAGTAAGTACCTCAGCCACATTCCAAGGCCCATTAAAAAAGCCCACATCCAAGGCCCATCTCACAAAGCCCATGTCCAAGGCCCATTTCAAAAGCCCACATCAAAGGCCCATCTCACAAAGCCCATGTCCAAGGCCCATTAAAAAGCCCACATCCAAGGCCCATCTCACAAAGCCCATGTCGAAGGCCCATTAAAAAAGCCCACATCTAAGACCCATCTCACAAAGCCCATGTCCAAGGCCCATTTCAAAAGCCCACATCCAAGACCCATCTTACAAAGCCCATGTCCAAGGCCCATTAAAAAAGCCCACATCCAAGGCCCATCCCACAAAGCCCATGTCCAAGGCCCATTTTTTAAAAAAAGGAAGCCCAGGCCTATCAGGCTCATGATGCAAGGCCCACCAGGCCCATGCCAAAGGACCAGTACACATTTCATAGGTCCTTCCCTATATCTGATCCAATCAAGATCATGATGTGGGGCCCATTTTGAAAATCTCATCCGTCCATCATCCAAAATTTTTTACCACATCCACGCATCTAAACCAATCAAGATCACGATGTGGGGCCTATCTGAAAGATTCCACCCATTCATCATCCACCATAAACAACCGTCCATCGCCTACATCATCCATACGCACAAATGGGCCTCAAATCATCGATCCAATGGTTCAGATCATCTCAAAAAAAAAAATACCGAAAAGGAAAGGGTGGGGCCCTTTTCTTATCACACCCCACTCTACCTAAAAAATAAATAATACAATAATGGTCCAGCTAACCCTCTAGCCCGAACAAAACAAGTTCAATAAGATTCAACGGCTCAGATCAAATCCAGATGATCTAACGGTCCCGATCATGTCTCTCTCCCAACCCAAGAAAAAATTTGGCCCACCAAAAGCTCTTGAAGAAAGTGTCCCACAAAGATCCAGCAGAGATTTGTTAGCCAAGATTACCTGAAATGGAAGGAAAGAGAAAGATGCAAGAAAAAAAATAAGCTGAAAACCTCTCCAAAAATAGCTCCAGGGACCACAATGGGTCCTTGGACGTCCCAATTGCAAGAATCAAATAGAGAAGGAAGATACACCAGACGGACCGGGGCGGCAGGCGATAGCCGGACTGCCGATGTATGGGCCAGCGAGCTGCCCCTAAGGCTAGTGAGAATGAGCGATTTTTGCCTCTAACCGCTAGGCAATACCCAAAATATTTTCAAAAATAAACCTAAACTTTTAAGGGTTTTCAAAAATAGTCTCGCATTGTCAAAAGTCACAAAAACAACCTCAAAATCTTCGAAGGTCACCGAACAGTCCCCAAGTCTTCAAAACATGCCAAAACAGAAATCTTCAAAAAATTTTAAAAAAATAATATATATATATATATCAAAAATTGTCAAAATAAGCACAATAAATCCTTAGTGACTATAACCCCTAAAAGAGGTCTGTCCCTTTTAGCTATCAAGCCCCATTTAAGTTATCAGTGGAGGCCATCTGAATTTTCATATAATAAAAATCGGACGACGACGCCCCCCGCGAGATCGGATGGATGCTTCAAAAATTCTTAAAAAAAATATACCTCAAATAAAAACTGTTAGCCCCACTAACTCAACAGTGGAGGCAACGTGACTGTTTACTTGTACAATAAAAATCGAACGACGACGCCCTCCCGCAAGATCGAACGGATGCTTCAAAAATTCCAAGAAAAAAAATTATATACCTCAAATAAAAACTATTAGCCCCACTAACTCAACAGTGGAGGCAACGTGACTATTTACTTGTGCAAATAAAAACCGAACGACGACGCCCACCCGCGAAATCGAACGAATATTTTATAAAAAAATTTAAAAAAATATATTTTTAAATAAAACTCCCGAAGAGTCTAGCTTCAAAGGAATAGCTTTCAAACAAAGTTTTCGCCGCCGCACGCGGCACACAGTACACTGAGGAATCTTTCATATTCTCTAGTTGTGGCCAGTGCACACAGCTAAATAAGATTCATCTCTGCCAGGTTTTCCTAATGGATGATTGAATCCGTACATGATACATGTACGATTGACCCGATCTCTATATCTGGACAATCGTACGAATGCTAGTAAAATGAGTGGATCTACCTCTGGAAAGAACCATTAAACTTGAAGTGACAAATAATCCATTGTAACCAAAGTATCGAAATCAGCAGACAACATGACAACAGATTACCTGCACATACCTAGTCCGGGATGTTCGAAAAATTTGATCGAGTCCAAGTCGGCGTAGTGAGTTTTCCGTAAGGCCGCACCAATGCGCAGGGCAGCTAACCACTTTGACGATCAAACAGACTAAATATTCATAGGGTGATTACGTGGCAAAGGAACGACAGACCAAACAGTACGGGAAACCTTGTAAAGTCGCGACAAATGCGTAGGGGCCCTTACTTTTTAGACTTACCCTTCAATGCTATTAACAATCAGATGTGAAAGGGTTGTGATTAGTGATTCGTAAAGCCGCGACAAATGCGCAGGAGGTAATCACAATATTTTTTTAACCCTCGTGATATGTGCAAGTCATCACTTTTCTAAAAAGTTGACTGACAATGATACAATGGCAGGCAACAGATTAGAGTTACTAACCTTTTTCTGACCAGAAGGGTGGGGTGTCCACTCGCTTTGACCTTCGGTTGCTTGCAACCTCGGCCAAAGAGGGGCATCTGTAGACACCCCACCCAGGTTATATCATGAAAAGGTTAAGACTATTCAAGAAACCATGATCATACTCAACTAAACCAAAGTTCCTAGAACCCAAATCCGTAATCTAAAACTATGATCCAAACCGCTCATCACACGTGCAACCCTGCCCATACCCCATACCATGGCCCAAACCATCATTATCCAAGTCGAAACTCATTTTTCTTAGCTGAAAAATCTAAAAGGAGACTTCCGAGTGAACCCGCACAGTGTACAAGGTTCGTACGCGTGAAATCAGCCCGAACTGAGCCCGGGCGGTAGTCTGATTGCCGCTCGCGGTACTTCAAGTACCGCCGCTCTCGGGCCGCGTGCGCAGCGTCCAAAAGTCAACTTTCCTTTAAAATTACCCTCCCAAATTTCACTATTTACCTTTTTACCGTCCTTCATGGCTAATGAGAGAGTGCCATGTGGCATTCCTCTCTCCATAACCAACCATAACATGCCACCTCACCTTTTACCCCTCTCAAACCCAGAATTTACAGCAATGCTATTGGAGAAGGCTATAAATAGCCCTCTCCTCTTCACAAAAACATTCATTCTATTCTCATCCAAGGGAGAGAAAGTGAGGAAGAGAGAGTGAGAGAGTGAGAAAGAGAGTGAAGGAAAGGGAAGGAGCTCCCAAGCCTTCAAAGATCTGATCCTTCTAGCCACCCCTTAGCCTTCCTCTCAACCTTTCCGACCCATAAGCTCAGCTCAGATCTGATCATGGTCCGGTTCATGTCTTAGCCTACTCAAGATCAAGTCAAAGATCTATTTTACATACAAGCATTCATCATGACATCTATTCCCTTCTCAACCCCCCTGCTTCTCTAGATCTTCAGTGAACGTATACTCTGTGACTTACCGTACACCGGATCCTGTCACATCAGAAATTTCTAGGGATCTACTCCATATTTTCTTTACCTTTTTTTTTACATAAACATCATCACATCCACTCTCTAGACATATAGTTGGACGTATGCTCTGTGGCTTGCCAAAATCTCTGATCTTGCCACATCAGAAATTCAAGTGTGTGCCTAGTCCCATCATGCCCACAGCATCCATCATCCCTTAAGATTATTTTATCACACTGAGTAGAGACCGTACATTTGTACGGGCAGAAAGGGTGCCTAACACCTCCCTTCTTTGTAACCGAGATCCCTTGCCCTGAATCCCGGATCGCAGACCAAGAGTCAATCTAAAGTAGGGAAGTCCCTGAATTTTTCTCACCTGACGTATTTCGTGGTTCTAGCCGACCGCGGGATTACAAGATTTTTCGGCTAGTGGCGACTCCAATATCCATAATCAGCTTATCACCCCCGATCAACCAAGAAATATAAAATCAGCGTGGGCGCCGATTTTTCAGTGTCTACACAAACATATTCGATTTCAAGAATGTTGAGATATGGAGTTTGAAAAACTATTTAAATAAAATAAAATTAAAATTAAAAATTTCAATTTAACAACGTTTAAAGAAAACCTTAAAAAAAAAGAATCCGAAAGGAATCCATAGTAGATGCAAAAAGATTCCAAATCAACCCAGATTATCCAAGCAGCAACCATCCAAAAGAACCCCAAATCAATAACAGTAAAAGAGTCAAACAAAATAGAACAACCACAAAAAACAAAAGTAACCAAACTGGCATTACTACGTTCTCCACATTACAATAACATCAAACAAACCCCAAATGAAAAATGAAAAAAAAAAATGCAACTAAACCACGCCTTCACACCTAAGTGTATCAATTCAGCCTACCCAACAAGATAGGAGAAAACCCTCCAAAGGCATGATAATAAGCATTTCCATCTGCTGTAAACCATGAATGAAAAAGAAAGAAAAAAAAAAACGACTTAAATCTTTTACCCAAAAATTTCGATATAAATTTCTTAAATCCATAAAGATCAAAACCACATATTTAGTAGTTAAAAGTAAAACATCAAATAATATAAAAATATATATAGTAAAAGAAACCATTTCAATTTAATAATGTTTAAAGAAAACCACTAAAAAAAGAATATGAAAGGAATTCATGGTAGATGCGAAAAGATTCTAAAAGAACCTTGATTATCCAAACAGCAACCATCTAAAAGAACCCTAAATTGATAACAGTAAAAAGTTAGAAAAGCAAACAAAAGAGAACAAGAACAAAAAGCAAAAGGAACCAAACTAGCATGACTAGATTTTCCACGTTACAACTACATCAAACAAACCCCAAATTAAAAAGGAAAACAAAAACAAAATGTAAATAAACCACGCTTTCAAACCTGAGGGTATAATTTCAGCCTACCCAGCAAGATGAGAGAAAACCCTCTAAAGAAAGCTAATTTCGCATTTCCATCTATTGCAAACCATGAATGAAGAAAAAAAATATAATAATAATAATAATAATAATAATAATAATAATAATAATAATAATAATAAAAGAACCATAAAAAAATAACCAAACTACGGTCCACTGCCATTTCCTGCCACAACAGCCATCCAATTTCGAAATACATTAATATTGAATGAATCCAAGGAAAAAAAAATACATTCTTCACATTTTTCATCTAAATCCCAATCTATCAATATCAAATAACAAATTATCTAACTCTAGCAAGGTGCAAAATCCTAATTACCAGGTGCCCTCACAAGAAAAATCCAAAACCCACATGGTCATTTATCTATGCACTCTGCAAAATGTTAGATGAGATCATCTTAGAGAATTTACAGGAAAATACGTGATGACAAGAGCACATGCAGCAATCCATACCTTCGATTCGAGGATGAAGATCGAAAGTTCGACCAGGATACCTCTTCCAATCTAACCCTTTGATGTGGCTTCAAGGTCTGTAATATGTAAAAGAACCGACATGAATTTACGAATACTCTGAAGAGAAGAGCATATGATGAGAAGAACTAGAGTAAGAAAGATGTGAGGAGCCGACACCCAAAACCTACCATCCACAGTGGGTACTTGTTTTGAGAGATCGATTCCTCCTCCCTCTACAACAATGATTCGAGCTCTGGGGGATAAATAACACCAGATTTCCAACCAGTTTTGTCCCACATCCTGCCATTACAATCGATTGGATGTGAAATTACAATGCCCATCTCCAATTCGTACGGGAGTGTTGGGAAGAAAAGATGAAATCCCATATCACAGTCCGGACGACGGTATTAGGAAGAGAAGGGGTTGGGCTCGAGGGTCGAAGTAGAATAGACGGCGTATCTCAGTGGGATATCACAATCCCACCGACTTCATCCCATGTGCCACATGCTCGTAATTCCCATGAAAGTATACTTACATCCAAACACACCCTTGTCCGTCAAATCAAGGATTAGATAATACAATCCACCAAGATACCCAAACTGCCCTCAGCGTTATTATTAGATCATTGTCATTACCACGCCCCGCAAAGTTGGACAGTCTCGATCACTGGGACATATTCGCGCATGGTCACAGGGTTGGTGCCGGATGCGGATTGCATGTTAAGTAAACTCTGTGAGGCCTACCATGATGTATGTGCCTTATCCATCCTGTTCATCCAATTTTCACTCATTTAGGGCAAAAGCCCAAGTTGAAGCATATCCAAAGCTAAGTAGACTACCCCATGAGAAGCAGTGGGGATGATGTGATGTAGGGCGGGTTGTGGATAATTTCATGGCCAAGATGGATCTGAAAAGGCCCTATCGGAGACGGAGACTATCCGGACCGTCAGAACTTAAAACGGACATATCTTGCAAACTGGAATGAATTATCGGACGTAAAATATATGATTTAGGAATAGGACGAGCTACTTTAGCCACCTAACCCCCCTACGCCGGGTTGTGCAAGCTAGATTTGCAAAATAACATCAGATCGACGGTCGTTTTCCTATTTTAATTCCATTTTTACTATATAGTAAGTTTTAGTTTGATTATAATTTTTCATAAATTGGGCTTTAGGAGTGCCCAACATAAAAAAGTGCTTAGAATAATTAAAAGAACAACGTGGACACTTGCTATTTTTGGCCGAAAACCTTGCACACTAGTAGACATCACGACCATATATAAATAGTAAGTTTACTATTTATAGTTAAGTAGTGATTTCTAAGAGTTTTAGTTGTAGCTGTAGACTAGTTTATTTTATTCATTAATCAGTTTTAAATTTTATAGAATTTATTTTATATCATATTGTTCTTATCCCCTGAATTCAATAAGTTCCATGGATTCGGAACAGTTATCCCTCGAGGAAGATGGTGCAAGACCTCACGTCTTTACCCGCGTCATGATGGGTCCACCATTGAAACATTCCTAGGGGCCAGGGTGATGTGTGTTTGTCATCCAACCTGTTTATAAGATCACAGAGAAAAAAATAATATCAGCTTGACCCAAAACTTCTGTGGCCTCCAAGAAGTTTTCAATGGTAAGCATTTAATTCTCACTGTTCCTATGGTGTGATCTACCTGATAATTGGATCTGCTTCATTTTTAGGATAATTCCCTAAAATACTCTGAAAAATGGATGGACGGCGTGGATACATAATACATACGTCAACGTGGGCCTCATGGTAAGTGTCCCACCGTCTTGGGTGAGGCCGGGATCTCACCTAGTCCGCTCTCTGCTTGATGGCAGTCTTCAGTTGCCGCTTTAGCAAAACGAACTTGTCAAAGAAGTCACGGAACTACGGCATTGGGACTGCAAAATGAGGTCAGCTGACGGAATTGGAATTCTACGGCCTCTGTTGTCGGTAGTAACAATTTTATTTATTTATTTATTTATAACACGCGCACACACCCTACGCACTCACGCTAGTGGAATTTCACCACCTATGGGTTCTCGAACCCTTGACCGGGAGTTGAATCTCCTGGGAGTCTAACAATTTAGCTTGTCTTCTAGTTATTATTGTTAGGTATTGTGGGACCCATGCTGGGGTGGTAGGTGGACCCCACTTTCTCCTCTGATGTGGTCCAATTAGGCATTTCATTTTCCTCCTCAGGCTCATGCCTTAAAATGATATGAAAAAAATGAATGGAGGACATGGATTAAACATATACATCACGTTGGGCCCATACATGGGTTATGAAGGAACCATTCATCTCTAGCCAGGTCCTGGAGGGGAACGGATAAGGTGAGACCCCGGACTCGCCCAAAACAGTGCAGCCCTTACATGGGCCTCACCCAGATGTGTGTATTATGTATCATGCAGTACATCTATTTTTTTCCAGATGACTTAAGGCATTAACCCAAAAATGAAGTAGATCCAAATTATGACACTCCTCGTCGGCAAGAAAATAAAAATAATTCTAATAAATTTGAAATAATTTGATGGTAATTGTCTAATGTATATGTGTCCCTGTTACATCATTAATATAGAAAAAAAAAATCATAATTACCAAATATATCAAAATCCTAACTCTAACAAAAATTTCAATTCTAATAAAACTTTTATAAAACTTAATTTCTAAAAATAAAAATTCCAAGTAAACTTTTACTAGAAGAGTTCTAACATAAATAAAAGTTATTTTTAAAAATTAAGAAGAAAATCTAAAACTGTAAAAATAAAAAATATTAAAAATTCAGAATGACTAAAAATAGTAATTTAATTTTTCTTTTAAAATTTGTTTTTGAACTAAAAGCGTGCATTTTCTAACTAAATAAACAGATTCGACCCACTTTGTGGGTCGGTTCACCTCGGATGACCCATTTCTATAAAGATTGATAGATTGTGTATCTCGTAATGATACTCAGATCAAAAGTTATAATCAATTTACGGTCCACCTTCTTTTGGCCCAGTCATGCATCAAATTATTAAGTGGCCCATATCGTAGGAAATAATGCTAATTGAACACCTTACCATTAAAAACTTTAATGGGCATGCCTTAACATTTCAATAGGGTTTATTTGCTATCCAATCTGTTTACAAGGTCATGAAAGCATGGACAACAAAAGGGAAAAAAAAAAAAAAACAAAACAAATACCAGCTTGATCCAAAGTTTCTTAGAGTGGACTTGCTTTACTTTTGGAATCTTTCCCTAAAATGATATGGAAAAATGGATGAAGGATGTGGATACAAAATACATACATTCATGTGGGCCTCACCATAAGGTCTGCACCATCTTGGGTAAGTCTGGGTCTCAGCTAATCCTCCGCTCGACCTAGCTAGAGACTAACGGTCTTATCAGGGCCTGTGGGACCTACTATAATGTATTTTTAACCATGTCATTCATTTATTTTGTATATCATTTTAGGGCATGAGCTGAGGAGGCAAAGTAAAGGCTTAAGAAGACCACGCCACAAGAAGAAGTGGGGATTGAACTCTTACCATTTAAAACTTTTTTGGGTCCACTGATTTGTTTATTTTCCATCCAACCTGTTCATAAAGTTGCATAGACTTTTATATAAGGAAAACATAAATATCAACTTCATCCAAAAACTTTTTGTGGCCTCCAAAAAGTTTTCAGCCTTAGGCTTTCAATCACCACTAATTCTTATGGTATGGTCCACCTAAGCCCTCGATCTATCTCCTTTTTGGTCTCATGCCCTACAATAATATGTCAAAATGGATGGACAACATATTATATGTATAACATGGCCCGGGTAGGCCAGATAGGACCAAAATCATCTACAACTCTTATTCTAGGCAGAGGTAAAATATGCAAGCTACGGGGTAAACCGTATTATATGTATAACATGTACTCGATCCATCTAGTAGAAACTCATATGACCATACCAATTTCAACGATGTAAAATTCTGCAATGCCATGTAGTGTAGACTACCTGAGTTTTATATCAGGCTGAGTTTTGTCTCATCATCCTCATCACTTGCACGGAAGTAACAGGTTTGATGAGAGAGATCATAGTGGCCCCCCACGAAATCCCATGATTGGCATCCAATCACTATTGTTTCAGGTGTGGTGGCCCATTTGAGTTATATTGGATGTAGCTTAATTTGGCCTGCGGGCCTAACATCGAGCATAGAATTTGATGGATAGAGTGGATTATACATGCCATGTAAAATAACTTTCTGACATTTTAGCCCCTGGTTGCAGTCTAAGAAATGGTCATGGATGGTAAAATCAACAAAAAAAATAATCTTCATGAGAATGGATGGTTTAGCTTCACTCATAATAAGCTTTTAAAATGGCTTAAATTTTATCCATAAAAAGCACCTAGGTTTGATGGCTGTAACCTGTTCTCGTCTTCTAAACAAATTAGCACGCCCTGAAGGTACTACTGCCTGAGTTATACAACAAAGATTATGTAGAACTTACTATAATAATTATATGAAATTCACTATGTATATATTCTCTATTTCCTTTCTTGTCCTTCCTTCTCTTACATTGCCTCATTTATGTGTATATAAAGCACAAGTAGCAACGGACACGTTCGTTCAAAACCGTCGCCAATTACCATTAGCGACGGATTTGAACCGTCGTTGTTTTGCTGTTTTGGCAACTACACAAAATCATGGGTTCAAGGACGTATTGTGGTGTTTAAAAAACTAGTGTGATATGACTGCAAGGGTTTAAAAAAACAGAAACTAAAAGGTAGCCTTTTAAGATCATCAAGTTTTAAATATTTCAATAATTTAATTAAAAATTCCAGTATTCTAGTAATTTGGAAGGTGCAACTACTTAAAAATGTAGTCTTTGGATTTTACCGGAGAAAGGAAATAAATCACTTGGATTTTACCATCAAAATTGCACCCTTTGCCACTCACAATCCTCGCTACATTTGTAAGCCCATTGCATCTCTATTTTTTTTCACACGCGCCCAACATATATACACACCCACGCATACTGTAGTGGGATTTGACTGCCTATGGGTACCAAACCCAAGACCTCTAGTGTTGAAACTCCTCGGAGTCTACCACTGAGGTAAGGACCTGAACCCCCCATTGCATCTCTTTACGAGAACCATGCACTTATCTCTACGACTAGTCCTAGTATTATATAAATGGCCAATACGTAATCATCAATTACTAATTACTAATAGTAATTAGCACTTATTTATGAACTATAAAAATAGTTAGGTTTCTTTACAGAGTTACAGATAAGCTTAGCCTACTACACTTAGCATGTGGGGACCACCATTGTGTATGTTCTGTATACACCATACAACCCATCCAACAGGGTTCCCTACTATGAAGTAGGATAATCTAAAGTTAATTATATCCAACCAAATAATTGATTAGTATTGATGTTGTGCATCTCTTCTTCACGGAGAGGCACATGGATATGATACTTTAACAATTCAAATTTTCAGTGATAACCCAATTGCAATGAGTTGCATTTGTGATTTAATTTGAGATAGTGCATGCCATGCGTACAATAAGTGCCTGCATGTCAACCATCTTACTCTACCAGAGTAACAAATATTTCCCCCAATAAAATCCGAGCCGACTCAGACGAGTTGTCAATCCTTGAGAGAGAGAGAGAGAGAGAGAATTACATAGAAAAAAAAAAAAACTAAAGAAGGCCAGCTACAGGCGAAGTACTGAAGATAGGTTTGTCTTTGTTGTAGTCATGGCTACAAATGTTAATACTGCTGCTTTTCCTCCTTGGCTTTGCCTCTCCTAACATGGTTAGTACATCTCTCATAGATGGCCTTTCCTTTGGCAACTTAGCTGTGCAAAGAAGAGCAATCCGAAGTACCAATAGCATCTCTTCTTGTATGTGTTGGCACTGGGCCACCACATCATGCTCTAGTGCATCTGCACCACTGTTATTCCGTATCTTCCAACGGACCCACCCGACAATGTCCACACAATCTCCGAATTCTGGCTCGACAGCCCTCTTTCCTGTGAGGAGCTCCATTAGTACCACACCGAAGCTGTATATGTCGCTCTTTTGGTCTACCTTTAATGTGTAACCATATTCTGTAGCATGAAAGAATCCCAACTTAGAAAAGAGTTGTCATGATGGATTTTATCACAGAATCATTGATTAAATCTACCCTTTAGATTATTTAAAGCTAAGGGGCCCACATGGTTGTGTGGCCAGATGATTGGGATTCAGGGCTGTTCATTTGGGGGGATGTGTATCATTGACTGGCTGTAACGGCCCATCAGGTTTCGGGCCGGCCCATACAAGTGGGTCTGGCCTGGGTTTAGTTTTGAGGGTAATAAATGGGTGAGACCCATCAGGTTCGGGTCGGGCCCACTTGACGACTTGACCATTCCACCCCTATTTTCCTCATGGGCTTTTCAAAATTTTCTACTCAGGCTGAGGCCCATAAATTCAACGGACTAGGTTGAACTTGAAACTAAAACCCAAGTACTAAAGGGGCCGGATCTTGGGCCTGATTTTAGGCCAGGTTAAAACCCGTTTCATTCATACCTTGGGCAAGCCCAGCGTCATCCGAAACCTTGATTGGACCCGATCACACGGTGCAGAAGTGATCCATCTCGATTATTTTCAGCTGTATGATCTGATGAAACAGACTCTATCATAAAATGATAGTTCCACCATCCCGCCATCCACTTGGCTAGGTAAATATCGTATCAGGCCCGTAGATATACTGAAACCCAACATAGATGGACCATGGATAAAAGATCACATAAGAACGGATTCTCCCGTGCATCCAACTGGAGGCTTGGACGGTAAAATGCAAATCAACGGTTGAGATTGAGCGGGTAAATGGGAGAAGAGATGACCAGGATTATCTTGTTGTTTGATATTATGACAATGGGCCATCCAAGGCAAAGCCTACTAAAATTCCGTACATCTGCCACGTGTATTGTGGAGGTGACTGTATCATGTTAGGATAGAGAGGCTCCATATTTTAGGAAGTGGACACGGTCGTCCTTAATCCTTACAGACGAGTTCGTGACTCGGAGCGATTTCCTGGTCAACGATTTTTTAAACCGAAACCATAAAAAGACCAAAGACGTTGACAAAAAACGTTTCGACTCTGTCGCGACACAGGTTCCAGCATTTAACGCCGCCCACTGGGTCCCACGTGGTGAGTGGTCCAGTGATCGGAACCGTCCTTATTTTGGAATCCATGCTAAAGGGGCCACGAAGAAACTTTTTTTGAACGGATGATGGCGACTATCTCTATCTGTAGATGAATTTAGAATTCGGACGGTTCAAATCATCAGACCATCCATCATGTGGGCCCCAATTGCTGGCGACACACACTGGAGTCCGAGTCACCGGAGAGGCAAAGCGAACTCCACTCCGAACAAAGATTGGATCGTGAAAAGAAGTGGGCCCCACTGGCTTCAACCATTTCAAAAGCCATCCGATCAAACGGTTCCGTCCAACTCCTCATCACCAATCCAACGGTGATCAGATTCATCATCCCATGCACGTTTCCAACAGGATCACATCATAAATAAAAACACACAGCACTGCATCAAACTCACCTGGAGCAATGTAGCCGTAGGATCCAGCAATCGTGGACATGGTCTCATTCATCTGCGCCATCATCCTTGCCAGCCCAAAATCAGCAATCCTCGCCTCCAGATTCCGGTCAAGCAGTATGTTATTAGACTTAACATCTCTGTGAATGATAGGCGGCGAGCAGTCATGGTGTAGATACGCCAATCCCTGCGCAATACCTACAGCTACGTTGTACCGTGCAACCCAATCCACCAGCATTTTGCCTGCCTGCATCCCATGCAACGCCTCCCAAAGACTCCCATTCGGCATGTATTCATACACAATCATCATATCGATATCGTTGTGTAAATACCCCAAAAGCCTCACTATATTCCGATGCCGCAGCCTCCCCAGCAAATTCACTTCTCCAATGAAATCACACCCTTCAATGATCGCCGGCCCAGCTGTGGTGGTGGTGGTGGTGGGCCTCCATAGCTTTTTCACTGCCACCACTGAATGTGGCCGGTGCACCTCCGCCTTATATACGATTCCCGCCGCTCCCATTCCGATCACGTTTGAATCCTTTATACACGTTACGATTTCCCGACTGGTGAAGCTGAGTCTTTGAAATGCAGTTAAGCTCCACGGCCATCCTCCAGATTCAGACTCATATCGGTTCCCACAGAAACCACCGTTCGATCTCCATCGTTTATAAACCAACCGTCCTCCGAAATAAGCCATTGCAATGAATAAAACAGCTGAAATTCCGATTACCCATCCGGCGACAATGTGCTTGATGTGAAACCTCTTTCGCGCAGGAGACGCCACTGCGGCAGAAGTTCGTGAGCAGGGAGGAAGAACACCACCACATAGCCCGAGGTTGTATGCAAGATCGTCGGGGTTTATAGTCCTCATCATCCCATTCATCGGAACAGGACCGGAGAGCTTGTTATAAGAAACGTTGAGCGTTTCTAGAGCCGGTGAGGTGCCGAGATTTTCCGGCAAGACGCCTGTCAGCAGGTTGTTGGACATATCAAGAACCGCCAACGTAGGCATCAATGCTACCACATTTGGGATCTCGCCGGTGAGCTGGTTATCACGTAAATTCAGATTCACCAGCTTCTCGCAGGAGGCGAGATCGGTGGGGATGCTTCCAGAGAGACGGTTATCTGATAGGTCGAGGACGGCGAGCAAAGGAGAGTCTTGGAACTGATTTGGGATCTCACCGGATAAGCTGTTCCCTGATGCTGCGAAGATGTGGAGATTCGGGATTGAGAGAATGTTATCTGGAAGAGATGATTGAAGCTGGTTGTGAGAGAGATCGATGAAATTGAGTGATGTAGTTAGAGCAATGTCATCCGGTATTTCGCCGGATAAGTTATTAGATGCTAATTCCAAACGTTGGAGTTTTGAAAGCCCTCCAAATCCTACTGGAATTGGCCCTGAAATCCGGTTATTTTGCAGTCGAACTCTCACTAAGGAAAGACATGTTGACAGGCCAGTTGGGATTCTCCCTGTGAATCCATTGTTGAAGAGGATGAGCTTAGTGAGGTTGCTGCCGTCGCATAAACCCGCCGGAATCTCTCCCGAGAGTGAATTCGACGATACATCCAACCACTGGAGTGGCGAATGCCGTCCAAGATCGGCCGGCAAAGGGCCTGTAAATGAGTTGTTCCACAACTCCAACACCTCTAACCGAGTCAACTCACTGAGTCCGTCAGGAACCCGACCAGATAACCGATTGCACATCAGACTCAGTAACTGAAGTTCCTTCAGCTGAGCTAATTCGACAGGAATGATGCCGGACAGGCTGTTGTCGGAGAGATCCAACTCTACCAATGACGTCATGTTTCCGACTTCCGCCGGAATCTCACCTTCGAAATCGTTCTTGTATAGGAAGATTGTGGAAAGTAGCTTGAGTTTCCCTAACTCAGCTGGAATCTTCCCGCCAAGGCTACCAACTGCCATATCGAGAT